>OY720632.1:125147925-125747925 GCA_963169105.1 Ceriagrion tenellum | reverse complement strand
TCGTTGCTGCGTAATAAAACCATTCCATGCATAAAGAGCCAACACCGATATTGCTTCCTTAAATCACAAGCATAAGAGAACTACAACGGAGAAAAACGAAGTAACTCGTCATGAGCAGAATGGGAACTGATGCCGAAGTCATGCTAAATGGTCAAAGACTCAATACAGTTCAGAAGTTCCAGCACCTTGGAAGCAAAGTCACATCAGACGAAGGTAGTGACAAAGATGTCACCAGCAGGATTAATCAGGCCAAGGCAACTTTTAATTTAAAAAATGGCTCTTAACTTCCAGCAACATTAATTTGCATTTAAGACAACTCCTACTCAAGACATTTGTGCGGAGTGTTTTGCTTTATGGTAGTAAGACACGGTTACTTAGTATGAATGGAAAAAAGGAGAATAAAGGCCTTTGAGATGTGGTGTTACCGGAGAATCCGATGGAGAGGGTAACTAATGAAGTAGTACTGCGGAGAGCCGATGAGGAGCTATGGCTATGGAGTACAATTAGAAAGAGACGAGACACCTGGATAGTCCATACTATAAGACATAAGGGACTATTATATGCCATCATAGAGGGCTCAGTTCAGGGTAGAAATGCGAGAGGCATACCGGGAAATTAATTCGTGGAACAGATTGTAGAGGACATGGGCTGCCATTTCTACCTGGAATTAAAGAGGCTGGCATAAGATCGGGCGGAATGGAGACGGAGAACGACTGCTGCAAACTAATCTACAGATTTTTAACCAGAGAAGGTGACTACGTACTACTCTATTCCAATCATGCGCGTTTGATATACATGGGCATCCATAGGAAAGAGCCGGAGGTACTTTTCTGTCCTCAATGGTTTTACTCACTCTAAGAATCAGGTCAGTGCTGCAGGATGCTGGTTTCTTTTTTCAAAGGCTAGAACACCAATCCTGGGCAGATATACACATTTAAACACAAATCTCCTGTCGTTTTCAGTGTGGAAATCACTTTGTTCGACTAAAATACTCCGTCAATCGAAAGAGAAATAATTCTGAGTATCCCATTGTGTCATTTACTTAGGTTGGATAATTTCATATTTTCCTCCACCATTCTTCCTTTTTGATAAAATAATAAAATGTTTATTATTGTATCATATTCATTTAATATATGGTGCAAATAAGCTCAGTTTCTCGACGAATTCTCACATATAGCTAATCTTTTCCGCACACAAATAAATAACAAATTTAGATAAAAGCCTAGAGTGGGGCCAAAAATGGAATTAAATATGTAACAGTTAACTTTAATTAAGTCTTAATTGATAGTTTAAGAAAATATTTAGAAAATAATCCACCGTCATTTAAGATTTAAGATCTTTTAAGATGGGAAACCCTAGAGACTCGGAGGCTACACTCAAGGCTTAGTTTGCTTGAGAAATTCAGAACTGGTGTGTTACAGAGCGACACAGAGAATATTATCATGACGTCTCACTACGTTTCTTGGGCTGAAAGAAGTGATGAAATAAGAGATATATAGCCGAACAGATAGGTAAAAAACCTCGTTCCTTCCGCGCACAATTAGCTACCACAACAAAAAATGCGCTCCACTAAATAAACTCCCATAATATATGTCACCATTTCTCCTTCCAAAGCCTTACATCTTTACACAGCTGGTGTCCTAATACCCTCTGCCACACGCTCATGCGTCGGATCGCAGGGTAGTTTATAGATGTAGATGTAGAAGATTGCTATTATAGGCAAAATACATATATTTGCATGTTACTTCCCCAACCGATCTGACATATAAAAAATAGATTTGAAACGTATGGTTACATATATTTCCTTGATGTGATAAAGATAAATAATGTAGTGAATCTAAAGAAATAGCAAGTTTTAAAGCTAAGAGATCAATTGTGTAGAAGGATAAAGTAAACTTTAATATCACGAAACTTACATCTTAAAAGAAGTGCGGGATTTAAATCAATAAAAGCATACTGAAACTACTATTAAGTCTTCAAAATTCATCTTTAGTGCAACAAAAAAACAGGAAAATCCTCGGCACCGTTCATATTCGCGGCGCAATCCGAAATTCATTTTTGGGAAACGTTGTTTGATGTCTATGACACATAAATTTAGCGGAGTCAACTCCATTACATAGTGGAAGTTATTTTTTTAGTAAATGCAACCTTAGGACGATTGACTCCAGTGGAAAGACGCACATGTTATCACCGCATGTAATGAGCGAACGGATATTTTTACAGAGGTTTAATTCCAACGTATTTGAATATCTTATGCCTCACAGCCTAAGATAAACGGAGTCAATAATGATAGAATGACGGGTGCAAAATCTCTGCATACCTCGCATTGAGAGGTATTATATTCTAATTGAATCATTGGTTTCATAAACATGCATACAGAGATGCGAATGAAAAATAAATGACTAATGTTCTCGCAAAGGATTTAAAATTATTCTTGAGCGATACAATGCATGTTTACTAAAATAGACAGTCGCTTGGAGAGTCGCATACTTTTTCACATTTTATATGATTGAATTACCGGGAACAATGACATAAAATTGTATTGGGATTTCAAAACTACTTCGACTAACATTAGGGCATATTTACTTTATTACAGGCTAAACTAGGAAAACCATGCACGATTACGCTCTTAATTTTAGATCGTTATTTTAATAAGGTTTAAAAATGTATCGTTTTGGTAAATGCGCGAGTAATGCTGGCCTTCAGTATTTTCCACATCTCGTATATTATATTTTCAATGGCTAACAAAACAGTAAATATAAAAGGCAGGAATTTGTTATCATCGAGCGAACAAATAATTCCTTTGAACAGGAGAAGAGGAATAATTCCTTTCATTAAAGCCTAAATCAATATTGTTCCATCATAAAAGAGAACAATGAAAAAATAATTATGTCACCGTAAAAACCACCAAAATCGTGAACTTTTTTCCCTACAAATGTGGAAAGTCTGAAGTATAAAAATAAAATTTAACTTCTATCCTCCGATCAAAACAATATGCATCGGAAGTAACTGCTTTAAAAAACCAGAGCCAATCATTCCGTTTTACCGCTATGTGATCCTTAAACACAATAGCTTATGAGACGTAAAATTTATGGCCAAAATTATATCGTCCATAAGTCATAGCAACTGATGAATACATAAAATGTAAGGATAACCCACGGATATTCGAGCAGATAGAGAAGATGAGGGCACAAAAATGATTAATCGTCGCATATTCTTCAAGGATTATGTGTTTTTTCATCAGAGGCATTTGATGAAGGGTTTTCTTCATTTTTCAGTGATAATGAGTTTTTAAAAAGCGCTGGCCTTACTATTCCTCTATTTCCGCTTTCGGACTCCGTTTTCAACAGTCACCTTGTCCATCGTTTTCTCATTTATTCTGCGACATCTCTTTGGCGGGAAAATAGCCATCGGGAGTGTCCTCGCTTGAATCGTATCAATCATATTCCATCTTGGAAATCGCACCGAAAAGTTTTTGCATCCATCAATTCATCTCCGAGCTCCTATCATCTATCAGACAATAAAAAAGGCAGGAAAGGGTTGGAATTACCGCTCTTCCAAATCGTCCTTACCGGGGGAGATCGCTTGGATCCGCCGGTTTGAACCATCATCACCCGCCGGGCTCCCTCGCTCGAATCCCCCCGGGCTCAGCATCCGTACCCTTTCATCCGCGCACAATGGTCACAGTGAAGGGCGATATTCAGACGCAAGGGGGTGTGGGGCGGGGTTCTCTATACTATCTTCCATTGTACGCTTTCTATGGAGATGCACGGCATCCTTGCTCACACGCTTTTGGAGTAAACCCGCTCATATTCACGATGCGCCGGCTCATCACGCGCACCAAGGGCTAAGTTTCCGTTGGATTATCAATTGCATTTTCACCTGAATGTAGGTGAAAGGGGGATAAATATTAAACTAAGGTCGTTTCAATATGACTTAATGAGTAAATTCAAATATATGTATTCTAGTTTACATTTTTTTGTCGTTTAAATTTTTCCAGATTTGACTGAGGACTAATGGCCGGATGCAAGAAAATTTAATTAATGAATTAATAGTTAAGAGACCCATGAAGTTATGGATCGAAGAAAAAAAATAGAGTCGCAGGAACACATCTATTAGTTATATAAATTATTGGCCTATAGTTAATAGTTTCTAATATATAATCTCCTACCGCCGAATAAAACTTATGAAAGTTTTGTTTATGAATTATTGCTAATGCACATAATAATTATTCAGTAAGAGTAAATTAACTGGTAATTTGCTTCAAAATAGCTCTTTTATCAAGTAATTTAGTCTCTAAGCGTATAATTGCGTATCCGCCATCTTGGCTACTCATGGAACTCATAACTCCATGCCATAAGTTATGAAATCAATAAATTCATCAAATGCTTCTGCTACACTTATTGAATGGTTGCCATGGCTTACGGATCCTATTACCTTATAGAATGCATTAGTTTCATCCTTGAAACTGGACATTATCCAATAGAAAGGAAAACCACAGCGGAAACCTACTTTCCACGAGACAAATTTTCACTTTATGATTCTAGTTAAAGAAGCCAACTAAAGATTGTTGCTGTTGGACGATACGACACTTGGTATCTTGGCCGATTCCACATGAAAAAAGCCCCACCACGACTGAGTGAGTCAAAACCATTGAAATATATGGAGAGAACACTTGCTATGCTCGCCAAAGCTAGAAACTGAAGCCAGTCCGCCATCATCGTAGACCATCGTTTTCCAATAGCGCTTGCGGGCTAACGCACTAATTTTATGATTTTACTATGTTTTGCATAAATAACTTACTAGAAATCAGCATGCCCTTACTTATTTTTGTGCTTTCTCCTTGTATATATTGTTGATTTATTTAAATAAAAAAATACTCTGCATTCCCACTGAAAACTAGGGTAAAGTCGAGTAGAATCCGTAGTAATAAGTAACCGATGTGAATTTGATGCGTTACTTGCCTTAAATTTTAAAGAGATGGTTGATATTATTAGTTCACATCACCTAATTCCTCCATTCAGTCGTACCATCCATAGTGAAGTTAGGAAAGAGCAGAACCAACCGAGCGACATCCCCGTCAATGCGTATAGGTTTCGAGATATCAGCGCCACCACCGTCGAGGCAATGCGCGGTCCACTGCAGCCGCGAGGTTTAAATGTGTTTCAAATGATTCTTACGTGACAATTAATTCAGCCGAAGTGAAAGGTAATACATAAAGGGTGTTACATAAGGGTGTAACAAAATTATAAAATTATTAAGGCAATGAAAATGAACGTAATTAACATGTCACTAAAAATTTATTTTCAACAAGGCTACAGCAGCGCCAATGACGACGATTACAATGCTAGATCCAGTGAGGTCTTTCGGCAAAAGAATATCGCATATGTTTCATATACGAGATATCGCGGTTTTGTCGCTCGGTTGGCAGAACTTAGCAATATGTTGGTTATTTCGATTGTCAGGTTTTAATTTGATGACGTAGTGCCCTCTCCATGTACCTCAGTGGTCGAGTACCTGATGATGACTCCGTGAATCGAAACCTTTGGCAATTAGTTTTAAAACCTGAGGAACAGTTCGATTGTTTTCTTAGCACATATCCTATATTGAGTTATTATACCCGAATGAAAAATTGGCTTCATAACTTATGGGATGGAGTTATGAGTTCCATAAGTAGCCAAGATGGCGGATGCTCAAAGAACCGCTTGGTGACTTAATTAATTGATAAAAGAGTTTTTGTGACGAAAGACCAGTTTGTTTACTCTCATAAATTGCAAACTCTTATAATATGAGTTGAATGACTTTTTTGTTCTTTATCGGTAGAACCACCTTACTTCTACATCGACATACTACCCTGCGAGCCGCCGCATGGGCATGAGGCAGGGAGTGTTAGAACGCCAGACGTGTAAAGATGTAAGGAATAATATTCTTTGCCGCGCAAGCCATTATTGCAGAGCCTGACGAAAGAAGCTATTAAAATTAAGCTGGAGGAAAGAAATTAGAGACACGGGATACCAAATAAGTACCGCCTGGAAACCAGTGCTCAGGAGGATCCGCGGGGTCAGAAAAAGGCGGGAAGATTTTGACCAATCAGTGACGAAAGGCACCAAATTACACCACACTGGGGAACACCCGAGAGCTTACTATCAAAGAGCTAAACGACGCCGAAACCGTCGTGTCAACTTTAATATTTAAATACGATAACGGTCTTTGTATCTTTCAAATCTGAGGTACGAGGATTGGCTCTTGAATGGGGCTAATTTAGTAGTATATCTAAATGCAACTTAGCCATCTAATCACTAATCGGTTCAAATATGTGTTTGATTCTCATTTTAACTCTAGAAGAGCGCACTGAAATAAAGCTTATTTTTTATTGAACGAATGAAATGTCTCAACGAAATGAAATACTCCAAATGTGCGGCGGTTCATCTTTACTGCGTAGAGTATAAGTTTCTGCCTAGTATTTATTCGCTTCTATCTCTAGTATTCCAATTTTTTTATTTTCAACGCCGGAATCTCATACACCCTTCCAATAGACCAAAAGATCAAAAAGAAGCGAGTAATGAGGAAAAAAGAGATAAAAAAGAAAGGATGGAACCTTTTACAACAATGCGTACGATATCCATACCATCCTAAGGAATGCACTCTTCTCAATTAATTCTTATTGGTTTCCAGTTGCCTGCCTGGATCAGTCCATACACAAATAGTAATCTCGAATGCGGAAAAAAGATACAGCGCGAAGTTATATCAAAAAGTCGTTTGTACTATTTTCTTACTCTCTGACTGTATCCCTCTGGCATTTCTGGAAACATTTCTATTTGAGAAAAAAGGCATCCATTGAAATATAGAAAATTTTTAGAGCAGATATAGGAATAAGCGTTGGAACACTAGTTCAATTTTGATTCTGAATGCTGCATGTAATGTTCTGGAACTTGTACGAAGTTATTCATTTTCCTTATTTATTACAGCAATAATAGGTAATCCATAACCTTCAGATTACTTTAAAGTAAAAACCTGATAACCGTATCTTTTAATTAAATATTTTTCCCCCCATTGTCACCTGTAATAATAAAATGAGACCAGTTTTTATCCTTACATAAAATAGGACACATTTACCTCGACTAGGTTACTCTATAAAACTCAATAGTTATCATACATGATATAAATTGAAAATATGACGTAAAGTTTTGACCTTTGAATATCCATCCAATGAACAGGATTAGTAATATGCCTAATGAAAGTAGATGAAATTTTAACATTAAAGCTCTTTTTTTTAAAGTAAAACAAATGAGATTCAATTTGATAGGAACGCTTTATAAGCAAAGAGATCATGAGTAATAAATGACTATTTTTAAGTTTTGTGTCCACCTCTTTCATTATCTGGCTTTATATTAGCTAAATAATTTAGATGATGCCAGAAAGTGAATGCTGATGCATTTATTTAAGCAATCCTAGTCTGTTTTATGTTATTTGTTTAGATGAGCTTTTGGTGATAATAGCTTAAATGAAGCTTACATAGTATATTTGCCATAAATGATTTAAACGTAATTATATCTCCATTTTATGCACTTTTGCCAACCTCGGTGGTGACGGGGTAAAGTTCTCGCTTGCTAAAGTGCTCGCTTGAGGGTCACGGGCTCGAATCCCGCCTGGGTGGAATTATCACGTCTCAAGGCATGGGTGTCTGTGTTCCTCTGTTGTTGTTGTTGTTGTTATTCACCCGTCATAAATTAGCAAAACACTCTGTATTCGCAAGTATAAAAATAAAATAAATCAAAGTTATATTTTTGTATACAAAATGTATGGAATTATAAGAAACGCTACGACGTAAATTGGAACTAGATGGTAAGGTCATCTAAAAGGAAATTTCCTTTAAATATTTAGAAATGAGGCTATATCAGCAATAGTCAGCATTATTCCTACTATAAGAAGAAGACATGACTGAAAACAAATAAAACTAAAAGATACTTCTTGTAACCTCAAAAATGTGTCCTTGGGCAAATCTGGAAAAACTTTTTGGATAAAAGTGAGGAGTGAAAACAGCAGAAGGACTACAATGTTGACATCCTTTGGCTGTCATTAATGCGAATAATTTGAATTGATTCACTGCACCCTATTAACAGTTTGGTTTTTCGTACGTTCTTATTTTAAGATCCCACATAATTTGTCCTAGTACTTCGGTTTCTTTGACAATATTGTACATCCCATTCCATTTCCTTCCATTATTGATACCAAGGAAAAGTTGCATCCCACTTCTTTGTAGCCAGTTTGACTCTCCATTCACCTTCAGACGCGGTAGAGGCGGGGCTTTGTCCATGGAATCTTGATCCTTAATCGATTGAAAAGAGTGTAGCTTTAAGTGTTGAACTCAGTTTGTTGGATTGGGCACTGAACTGAGTAACTTTAGGAGCCCTTTACAAAGGTGGGCCAGTTAAAAACCCTGGGTTCACCACTATCCTCCTCCGTTCCCTAAGAAATCATTCTCCCACCATAATATCCCCACGTGCTTTGAGGCAGAGCCATCTACATGCCGCCACAACAATTATCAAGTATAATTAATTATACTTAATAGTTGTTGTGGTGGCATGTAGATGACTCTGCTTTGAGGTGCACAATGTGGAGGGCATGTGCACTGCACATGCCCTCCATCTCCAGTTGCTTTCAAAAAAGCAGCATCTATCCAACGGGAGTACAAAGAGTGACGCAAATGCCCATCTAGAGATAAGAGTATCTTATAATATTGTGGAAGAAATAACGGCCTTGACGACGCCTTCATCAGAGGAATATTGCAGAAGAGGGAAAAATAATAAAAACGAAAACTAAAAGAATAACAAAAGAAACAACTACAGCCTTTATCCCGCTTTCTTGGTGAGAAGAATGACCGGACTGATGGCTCGGTGCCTTATTCTGCACCTCGGAGGAGCTGAAAGACGCATTTCCCTAAGTAAAAAGAAAGAAATTGCCCCCTCTATTGTCGGAGTAGAATGTACGAGGTGCCATGCATCTGCGACCTGGGCAGGTAAGGATGGCAGGAGGGTGAATTGTCGTATCATAGAATACAGAAAAGAAGACACCTACTGAAACGGAACGGAACGACCGAGGCAAAACAAAGAATATACTTTGGAGAAAAGAGGTACTGGCCGAGGAGTAAATCCGTTGAAATCCGAAAGAGACGAAGAATGGGGAAGTCTACTAATAAAAAAAAAAAGTTAAAACCACGGCGACGAATTCCACCTGCGGTAGAATCGACTTCTCGATGAACTAAAAAGGCGAGGGGAAAACTCCAGCCTTCTTTCTTTTGGCCTCGAAAAGGCGATAGAAAATAAAAATCGATCAGCAGTCTGACTTAAATTTAGGACGAAATTAAATGGCTGGTTTCCCATCCCGATGCCTTGGGTACAAATTTCAGCCATGGAGGGGATTTTTCAGTGAAATTACAATCTCTAATCGCAACGTGGAGAGCTTCAACCAAGCCCAGGAAACATTTCAGAAGAGAAATTACTTGAATTAGGGTTTTTTGGAACGATGTGGCTAAAGATAGCCAAACACTGATATAGAGCGTGGCGCTGTATCGATCGGAAACTTGGTCGTTGCGGAGAGAGATGTACGTACACTGGAGGCGTTTGAAATGTGAATTTAGAGAAGAATGGAGATGGTTGCCTAGGTAGATGGAAGGTATCGAGGTATAGGAGATATTGGATATGATGGAAGAAAAAAGGAAGTTGGGGCGGAAATTTTGAGAGGAAAGAAGAGGGAGAGGGTCGCGTTGAGGGAAGAGGGCATGCTGAAGAGGAAGGAAGAAAGGACAACACAAGGAAAGCGCGAATGAGGTTAGAAGAGGATAGAAATAATGGACCACATTAGAAGGTATGGGGTATAAGAATTTTGAGAGAAACCTGATGGCATTCAAGTGCAATGAGGGAATGACGGCTGATTCGAGAGTGTAGATGTTCCAAAAATATGCAAATTAGGATAAGACTGCTTCAAAATGTACCGCTCAGCTAGTAGACTTCCTAATGACGATATACATACATACCCATTACAATCCGCACCTTTTAGGGGTCAAAAGAGCTTAATAATCGTTAAATTATTGTGAGAATTACTCTGAATTCAATAATTTCTTCCTAACTGACCTATCCATGCATATCTCTTTTGCTATAGTTTACACCCATACAAACCCTACTACTCATATAACTACCAATATTTATTATTTTTGGGGTATTCTACCACATTTATGCAAGCATTTGTTAGCCTGTCCCTCCTCTAACTTTACAGCGATGATTTTATCTGTATTATATCTAATTTTAAATTCAATTTTCATTTGGCTTGCCATATGTATATATTAAGACCAAGGCACTGTTCCAAAAAGCGGTATGGAGACGATAACAATGCTTGGTCGTCCTCTCTTGATGCCTTAACAAGATGTATATGTGATTCTTTCAGGCATTCCTTTAACATTTTACAACATCGCGTTCCCGTGAAAATGTGTATTTGGAGAAATTCGTCGGAGGAGCAGTGCGGTGCCGGAGAATTTCGATGAGACATTTTCTCCGAAGGGGGGCACCTCAAAGAGAAGGGTGTGCTCTCGCGAATTAATGGCACCGCCTGATCAGGAGAAGGTGAGAGGGTTGGTTTGAAAGAACCGATCGGGTAAGTGGGGATAACTAGCGGGGAGGGAAAGGGTGGGGATCGAGGGAGTGGAATAGAGGCAGGCTTCAAAGGGAGAAGGACAAGTAAGGAGAAGGAGCGAAAAAGACGAAGGGTGGAGATGACACGGAAGGGGTGGGAGGATGACGGGAGGGATAGGGTGAGGGAGGGTTTCGGAAAGGGGTTGCTCGAAACACAGTTAAGTCCCATTCAGCCCTTAATCTAATCCAAGCCTTCTCCTAAGGGGAACGGAAAACCTTCTTTGCTCCTCCCGGGGACTCCTTCGCTTCCCCTCGCACCCTCCCTTCACCCACCCTTCATCTCCACCTCCTTCTTCTTCCACAGCCCCCTCCCTCCGGCACCGTAGACTCCCGCTCCTTCAAATCCAAAACTAATCCCGGGCCTCTTCTAGAGACCCACGCCCAAAACCTGTTCCTCTTCCCGATAAACCTCCTCCGATCTCCTTTCCAGGGTCTGACCTTCCCGATCAACTTCATTGTGTGCCATACCGGATCCTTCCCTCTACCGCTTTGACCACTGCAAAAATTTTACGCATTACCCATAGGCACGACCTTTAACGACTTTTCCTCATTTCAATTTTTTAATAAACACGTATTTCTACGATGAAATATAATGTTAGACTCAATTTCCTAAGCTTTTGCATGGGCAAATTCTAAAGATTCCGGCGATATTCTGTGGAACCAAAACAGCTGATATATCACAAAAAAAGCAAATTACACGAGTAAAAATTTATCACAACCTAGGTTTTTCTTATTACAGCATCATCTGGTAATGCTGATGATACTGTAATAAGCGAAAGCTTGGTCGTAATAAATTTTTACTTGTAGAAGTTGCTCGTTTTGTGATATGTCAGTTACTTTTTAAGCATCTTGGGACAGAAAAAAATAGACGAGGAGAAATAAATTCGAATATTAGGCAACATGTGCCTAAGCCAATTTATACTGACGACTTTTTACCAAGTGCTACTTTGATTGAGTTGGTAGTGTTAGATGATTGTGGACAAAAAACGCCACAATTTCATAATCAAACGAAATGGCAGACTTCAATGGTTGTATAAGTAACTGTTATCGGAGGTTTTCTTTTATTTTGTCACACAATGATTTCGTACTACTCGAGTCAATTTTAGACACCACAGTTTCATACCGTTAAAATAAAACGATATGCTTTTTGAGGTTGATATTGTAATACCACCTGATTTTATTTAGTTATTTATGTATCCCTATTTCTGTATTTTCATTTGCTTACACTGAAAAATAACCTCAAAAATGCGATAGACATTTATAACTTTGAAGCAAATCAGTCATCATAATCTATTTGATTGAAAGTCTGATTGCTCAATTGACTGACACTCAATCGTTACTGACACTTAATATTAAATAACGCCGCCATCATTCATTGCGGTGTTTTCGAATTTGTTTCCGTTTTCATGTTTTCTGAGCACCCTCCAGCTTCTTTCCATCCATCCCTCTAGTCGTCGAGACCACCTCATATTCTTTTCCACCTCTTCGATCTCCTTATCCCCTTTACTCTTCCACCCTCTGCATCCAATACTAATCCTCTTCGATACCCTCGCCCAATTTTATGCTTCCTTTCCCGTCGAATCGTTTTCCCCTTACACGCCCACCAGGCGAGCCCTAGTTTACCCTTTAGCTGCCTCTTTCGTTGCCACCTTGGTGTTCTTCCGGGATCAATTCCTTTTACTCTCCCCTGTGTCCGTTGTATATCCCCCAAAACTCCCGCTTTTCCAATTTTCCAGCTCCACCCAAATTACGTTCCGCCAGACCAAGGCGACAAGACGGCGTCATTGAAATATGGTGAGAATGGCAGAGCAGACGGAAAAATCTAGCGTTTTAATTTTTCCATTGATTTGAGGAATATTTTGGAAATCACTGTTTGGATAATCATTTGTAGAACTTACATCTCAATATTTCAGGTTTAAAAATCGTGCATATTTGAAGATAAGTGGTAAAATCTCCACACAATCCACAGGTACACGGTACACGGACCGTCGAATGAAAGTTCGGGGAACACAGTTTGGTGAACGATAGTATAGGTAGAAACATTGATATTGGTTCGTAAATTATGATTGACCACTGAAAAAATTGAGGATATGAGGGTAGGTTCTTGGACTAGGAAGCAAATGATAACTCTGAAAACGAATGAAGGGTCAAAAGAAACCTTTCATAGGAATAAGCATACAAAGGGAACCAAGAATACCGTTGTGATTTGAATAGCCCAACACCCGAACTCCAGAAAGAATGCGAGTTCATCTGAGAAATCTGCTCTAATGCCGGGACTCAGTCAAACTCATGTCCTTAAGATGGGAAGACAGAGTAGCCTTTATACCAGCGTTTCCCCAGCGTCGACGAAGGTTGCTGCTCTTGGTGCGCTTTCCACCCAAGAAGGAATTGTGCGAAAATTCAACGCAAAAAGCGAGTACACTGTCCAATAAATATCACTTTCTCATTTACAATGGAAATTACCATTGTAAAACTTAGCTGATAAACAAATGAGGTATTTGGCTGCAGAATAATTAGCTCGTTTTTATCGCGGTACGAACTGGCAGAGTTTGAAACTAAATGATTTTTTTGAATTTGGCGTTCTTTAACAAATGAGTTAATAGCAGGGGAAATTTTGTCTTTAACGTTCATGCATTCTTCCAATTTACCGCTGTACACGACACAATGTAAAATCAACGTTCGTACACACATCCAATTGGGCGATTATATGCGCCATGTAAACCGGACTTAATGGAATGAGAGGAATCACGGTGGCAAGTATTTTGGGCGAAATGAGTTTGAAGCTTTCAAAATAAAAATGTACACCCTACATTAAAAAAACGTTGTATTTATTACGTAACAGCACTATGCGCCTTTGCATCCTCTTTTTAGGTAAGCAAATTTGCTCTGACATTTGTATAACTTCTCTGGAGATATTTTGGACGAATCAAACGCTAACTTTCGTGAATCTCCAATTTTTATTGATGCATCACTGGGAAACAGATGTATATTTTGTGAAATAACTGTGCGTGGCTTAGAGTGGAAAGGAAATACGTACCGTATCTGTTACCAAAATTGCTGAGGTCAAGGGCAGCTTGCTAGCGAAATAGACGGTAAATGACGCGGATTCAATTAAAAATCTCCGCCAATGCAGGAATTCGAACCAAGTCCCTCGCAATGCGAAACACTTCAGCCCAGCACCCGGCCACTGATATGTGTAAGTGTACCACATGATACATAAAGTTTAATGACAAGCTGGTTATGGGCCACCATAAGTGGTGACCTTTCCCATGCTGATTGGTGGGTGTGGGACCCTTAAGTGGTTAGTTTATTAATGGAATATTAAGATATACTGCAATAAAATTGTCATTATTAGGAAAAGTATCAATGGTCAGGGTGTAGTTTTATGTAATAATACGTACGACTTTGATTGGGTAATGAAATAACCAATGTCAATAATTACACCATCTTATTTTGACGTGCTTAATTTTTTTCCCTAAACGCAATTTACACGGTACATTTTGTAAGATTTAAGGCTTTCCCGGCAAATGCTTATAATTTTAAGCTCTCGGGTTTCCAACCGTGTGATGTAATCACCCTAAGGACAATGGCATACTCCGCCTTCGAAACGTCAGTGCCACAAACCACCATCACGCGGTGGGAAACCCCGGAGATTTACATTCACGATGCACATCATTGTACAAACGAATGTATGAATTCTTTTTTGAGGTAAATTGTACCGTGTTAAGCGGAAAATTACATGGCTGTCTGAATGGTTGAACGGGAAATAGAACCTGTCCTAATTCCATCCATTTTCTTCTACAGTCTATGATACATTAGTTTGTGCAATAAAATGTACCATGTATAGCGGCCTTTAAGTATTTTCAACCCAGTTAAATGAGGTTTATCATGATAAGGCATATTTAAAAAAAATTTAACGTCGCATCTAAAGCAATTTTATGCGACACTCCCGATTTCAGCATGGGAGATGTATTTTGTGCCAGTTGTCACTCGCCATTATCACCGCAGCAGCAAGTGACACTTTCACTCTTCTCGGAAAAAACGATAAACTTAAATACAATATTGAATACTCATAAATAAGATTATGTAAATATGAGAGGGTTAACTTCGTAGTTACAAAAATCATCGTCTACTTACTTACCAGCGAACCGTACCTGGGGTGTGTGGCGGGGTGGGGTGTGATAGGGGTAGAGCACCAGCCATGTAATGGGAGCGAATCGGGAAAAGTGGGAGATGATGACAGAGAGGAAACGCCTAATGATTGTTTAACGCTCTGTTCAGGTCATAATTAGGCAATAATAATGATAAAATGAGGCTCTTGCACAATAGAAATGTTTGTCACAGGCCGGTAGTTTCTTGGGTATTTTTTATTTTTTTTGTCAAATATTTCTGTGACATTAGCTATCTTATGCATATGTCATATAGTTATTTACCTTCAGATTATGAAATATTAAATGTGATTACCCGGAATGGCGCTATTTGTCATGCTAATACCATTAGCTCGAATACCTCCTCTACATCTGCAGACTAGTTTTGTTCTAATCGAGTTTGTTTAATTATCTCATTTATATGCCTAATTATGACGCCCATGGGTTAACAAATGACAGAAATGTCTGCGCTGTTATGTACTGTGTTATCTTTTGTGAATACCCTTTCAAATAAGTAATGTGCAAGCTATACCGATACAGCTTATGACAAATTGTCCATTTTTGCCCGGCAAATACTCGAGGATCTCATGTTTTCCCTGAATATCCCTCGCAAAAATTTTAATTTAATCGTAATTTCCTTTGCGAGTCACCAACCGACTTTAGCGTACCAAGCATCAATAAGCTGGCAATTGCTGCCCTAGCCAGCGCACCGCCACAATCCCCTGAGTTCATGCTTATATGCCAGGGTGGAGGGGTTCTAGGACGTTAAGGATGAAGGTGAAATTTTTTTACGCGACCCTTTACGATTTGAAGCAAACCCTGGGGTGACTGCGACCCTCTCCAGCGACTCATCTGGACGCCGGCAACACCCCTGTGGAGGCGAAACTACCACAAAAGTGCTCCACAGGGTTGATTGAACGGATTAGGGAAGCGTCCAAGGGAGTTGGACGCACTTGGTTGGAGAACATGAGGACAAAGGCCGCGGATCACAATCGGTTTCGGGGAGCAAAGTTTGGATGAGTCCGACCGAGATAATCGCGCAAATGAAATGTACTGATTTGTTTAAGAAAGAATTGAAAGATAGGCAAGTTTTTATTATGCTGCCTACCGGTTTCGACGTCTATAGCGTCATTTTCAAGACGAACAGAAGGAAAAATTACAAATGTAAACCTTTTATACTAACTCAAATAAGAGAGAGTGGATGAAGAGGAAACTTGGGAAGGAAGGGATGAGTACTCGTAATGGAAGTTTACGGGTTAAGAGAAGGACAATGAGGGAAGCAGAAGGTAGGCCAGATGATGATGATGACATTAAGAGGAGAAAGGAGGGTTAGTAAGAAAGAAGTCAGATTTTAAAATTGTGGTAAATATTCGAGAACACTTAAATTCCGTCATTTCATTTTGAATAGTAAAATAATGCACAAGAGAGAACTTATCGATTTTTAAAACATCCAGCCTAAAACTTTCGTCAAATCCATGTAAAAAATAAATATCATTGAAATCACACTTAAAATAAGGAGATTCAGCATTTTATTACGAATAACTCATAATAAATTGCTAAAGACAAAGCTTGACCTCAAGGAAAAAAGAGGTGCCTATGCTCTTGCGTGTGACGAGTGTCAACGTGGGTGAAACGGGCCGAAAATTTATAACTCGAATAAAATAATATAAAAGTAGTCTAAGAGTTCATAAAAAGATGACGCTGTATCTACTTCTCCTTGGGTGGAAGAAAAGAGATAGATTTTTCCCCTTGGTTTATTCTAATTTCAACAACGCATTTCCGTAATATTTTTGAAATCGAATCAAATTTCATAATTCTATTTTCGATTTGAAATGTTAGATAAACTGTTGTGCACTTGAAAGATGTTTTTAAGCACCAAATAAGAGGAAATATACTTTGGTAATTCTTGTTATTACTTTTTTACTCAGGGTTTTACTTAGATTCATTAAAGGCCCCAGGCATATCTCTGCGCCTCTCTCATTCGCAATGGAACTTAAGCATCTACGGTCTTATTTGGACATAGTCGGAAAAATAAATTATTTTTTCCTTCCAATCGGAAAACATCATATTTGTTTCAGTAAATGGCACGATATATTCAGAAAAGGTTACATTATTTTAGTTTAATTCATTTTAGGAAGCATTTCACGACTAACACCTGAAAGAGTTTTTTTTACAGAGATTCCTCTGAATATTTTCTTTTGGAAAAAATGTAAACTCTTAAGCTAAAATTGGGAAAACAGGAAGCTTGAGTTATTTCATTTGCCTAGGGAATTTTATTTCGGAAAATTGATCGATTACGACAGCCTTTCTTTATCTCGCTCTCTTCTTTTCCCTTCTTCAAGTGCTAATGAGTTTGAATGTTTTCAAGCAGCCGAGTGGAACTAAATCAGCAAAAAAATCAATTTCCCTATCGCTGAGGTAAATTGATTCCAAGCGTTATAATGGCAATTCGACGGAGAGGTTTCCTGCAGCTTGGGATTGGCTGAGGATGACGAAGTTAAAAACTAATATTTGGTAACTGAGGGACATTCATGGGCAATAGCGAAGCGTGGATTCCATTAGAAAGATGATAGCTATCACTGGGCCAATTATTTATGCTGTACCGTGAAATGTACTCCCAGCTAACAAGGTTACTTGATTATCCTTAATAAATGCAAGTTCCATATTTTCAAAAGAGAGCTGACGAGTATTTGCTCTGATTATAAACGATCAAAATTGTGAAAAAGCCTAATTACACCTCATGGATGATTAAAAAAAATGTAATGTGAATAGCAATGTGGAGGGCATGTGAAAATGATAAACGCAGTCATTTACAATCCAATAATGAAATGAATCCCGCTTTTTCACGATTTGATTTAATGACATTTTATACTTTTATTTTAGTAAGGAAAATATTTTTCACTATTCAAGCCAACACCGAAGATATAAAAACAGGCTTATATGTAAGCGTTCAATCTCTAGATTATATGTGTTTTTGAAGCAGAAAGGTGGAAAGTTTGGGAAGCATGATATGATAGCGCAAAGTGGGGATCTGGAAGCAAAATCCGCATTCATGTACCTGCTGATGATGGAAATAGGTGACAAGGGAAGTTCTTTCAAAAATATGTATCGTGAAAAACTGCTATTTGGTTCATTTCATGGATTTATCCTTGTTAAGAGATGCAATCATTTGACCAAAAATTAATAAAATATAAGGAAAAGCTGCACGCATCGTTAAAAACGGCTACAAGCGAGCAAATAGTGTTTCACAGCTTAGAGAGATTAAGGTGGGATCACATAGAGACTCAGAGGCTATACGCTATGCTTAGCTTGCTTGAGAAATTCAGAACTGGTGTGATTCAGAGCGACACAGAGAATATTATCATGACGCCTCACTACACCTCTAGGTCTGACATAAGCCATAAAATTAGAGAGATACATTGCCGAATAGATCGGTACAAAAACTCATCCTTTCCGTGCACATTAAGCGACCACTATAAAAACTGACCTCCACTAAATACACTCCCATATTCTCCCATATTACACGTCACCATTTCATCTCCCAAACCTTATCCCTTATATCTTTACGTAGCTGGTGTCCTAACACCCCCTATCACACGCCCATGCGACGGCTCGTAGGGTAGTACGTAGGAGTAGATGTAGAATTATCTACTCTGTCAATAATGCTTGGACTCCTCAAACGCTTATTGACTCTTGTAATTTTCTACCACTCGAAACTTAATTATGGATATTGTGAGTATTGTTATGGTGTTTGCTTCCATTCAAGCCGTAAAAGTAATGTTATTTGCATTCGACTCTGCGCTATTGTCTCATTTTTATTCAAAATACTCACGTTTTTGTTTTATTTGATGATGACTTTGCAATTCCCGTATCATAAGTCAACAAGTTCGAGTCAATAGATATGTTCCTAAGAAGTGAATTACACGCACTGATATTGAAATTATTTTCACCTGTGTCGCAGTCGGTAATCTCCGTTTCAAATGCCTTCCGATATTGGAAATCGAAAGTTTTCCATTTATTACATTGCTGCAAGCTTAAATATTAGAAGTTTTCAAAAATGATTGCAAGAAGTAACCTTTTGGGGCTATCCTTTGCATAAAAGACGGTTAATTAATGATTTCAAACGATTGTATATCAATTATTTGATCCTCTATCAGGAGCAAACTAGCCTAGAGTTTTTCATTTGGTGATAATTGTTGTTTTCAACTTCATGAAGTCATTCCAATATTTTTACACAGTGTGTAATAAAGATTTTTATTCTGGAACAAAAATAGAAGAAACAGTATGTTTGGGTTTCAATTCTAGTTTTTATATGGTAAAACTCGTTCCTGCCTAAGATATGTACTTGTAAAGAAATTCAGAGGACTCTTAAAGTGTACTCTGTGGTAACTACATTTTGATTTGATAGCAACTTTTGCCTCGTGAGACGCACAGTAAAGGGAAATAATATCATTAATATACCTCTCTTTTAACCAAACTTATCCTAGTTTCATTACCCAATTCCACTGCCTCACACTCTTGCAGTGCTTATATGTAGATACAGAATAGGAAAATATTATCCTCAGGCCTAAATGCCAATAACTATTTTTCAGCAACTTTTGGGTTCGTTTCGGAAAATATTTTCATCCTACAGAGGAGTTCAACTATTCAAAAAGCTGGAAAAATGCATATTGATAACTTAATTAACATTCAGAAATATATTCAGGTTAAAATGATATTTATCTATGGAGCTATTTAGTATTGAAATAGTGTTAAATTAAACAAAAATGAATCTATATTAATACTAATTTAAATTATACAGAATAGTGAAAATATTGATTTTTTCCATGCATGACTTATTTGACTAAAATTTCGCAGAATATTCTCAGTTAGAGAGTTAAATTGTAATTGTAGGCTTACTCCCGCTATTTTTTTGAGCCATGGGATGGAATGGACCGTTGCTAACCGACTGCTGAACCTAGGGATTCCCCTAGTTTCACTCGCGATCCGGACGGCACCCAATCCCTTGTCCCCACGCCCTTAGCCAATTGACCTCCCACTTATTTCAACCCTCCAGTATAGTTCTCATCACCAATCCTTCCCTTCTCATTTCCCGCCCTCTTTCATTCTCCGTTCTCCGCTCACAATATTTCCATCGCCCTCCCCCCCTCTCTCTCTCCCCACCCATTCGCCCAACCCCTTAGCGTGCATACGGCAACGCTTTTATCGTCTCAATCCAAATGCGTTCTCCTCCCTTCCTTCCTTGTAAACCCCTTTTCTCACTCATTTTCCTCTACACATCCCTTCCCCTCTGCACGACCTCATTTCCATCTTGGAAAGGGGGAGGGGGATAAAATTTTTTTCATCTTAATTTTTTTCGTTACTTCCCCGGGCAAAGGAAATTCTATTTCCTCGGCCCCATTCCGACTCGCGCATCGTGATCCCAGTCCCTCCAATATCCCTCCGCTTCATCTTGCTCCGCTTCTTCTGTCGCCCCCTTTCCCCTCTTTCTTCATGCCGCTAATAAGGCGATATACGAGATCTCAGGGAGGGCGGGGTGGGAGGATAGAGCGCTCAGTCTCTTTGACCTCCGCCTTGGACCGTCAAGACTCGCCCGGAGGAGCGGTGGGATTTCGCTGGATTTGTGAGCGGTACATTGTTTAGCCACGTCTTCTCCTTAATACGCTATCATGACCTGAGGCATTATTTCCTTCCGGTAACCACGATAGTATTTCATACAAGCACGGGTCATCCAGTATCTTAGAAATTTAGGTCTAATTTGAATTATGGGTTTTGTCTCAGAATGCGACGTCAGAATGAGGAAGCGACTAAGTTGTCACTTATGGTTGATTTCCGATTATATTTTAACTCACTGCATATTAAGTATATAGCTCAGCTATTTACGATCAAATTTCAGGTTTGAATTTTTAATTCCTCAAAGAGGAATGAAAATTGAAATTTATCATTTATCGGCAAATAATTTTCTAGAACTTTTTGAGTAAAAAGTGATTTATAATTAGCCGCTTTACTGATATGTTATTTTAACTGCCTAAGTGCTTTCCTATTTTTTCCACCATTTGTTCTGATTAGTGATTTTGCACTCTTCAAAATAAATGAAAACTCATAAAATCAATTAAGTCCTTGATTTTTGACTGTCTTGATTACAAATTAGATCTTTCAAAAGTTTTCTGGGTAATGAGTAAGGTTGAGGACATGCTTTTGTAATTTATGACAATGATGAACATCTCACTGGATAACCAAATATCTAATGAGTTCAAAAATTGGGCTTCAGTTCTAATACATTTTAGAACTCCGACGCCCAAAAAAGGGGATTTTTTTCCCATTTGCCTCACAAGTCGGCGGAGGGTGGGTAACGGCGAAGTTCTGATTTTAACTCGTGGAAAAAGCCAAGCATTATGCCTTAATGAAATTGATCCATACAATTCTTTACGTCTAGGTAAGCCTATTTTTCACAAGTATTCTCCAAAGAGTGAAATATGCATTTTTCTTGGTGAAAGTTGCTTACTACTTTCCATAACAGCTAAGCGTTCACTATTTAAACCCTAATTAGTTGTACAAGTATAGAGAAGTGTACGTTTTCGGTGGTGACGTACTTATGAGTACCACAATCGTGGATCTATTTTCAAAGATTAACTAACCTCGATCAACTATAAATCGCTAAAGCATAATTGTATTCATCACTCAAATTTTTATGAGACCCGTGAAAAATGCAATTTGACATGGCAATATAAAAATAATAATACGTACAATTTGGCTGGTTTTATAAGAACTAGAACAGTTTATATATTCATAAAATAAAATCATTACAAATATTGAAGTGCCATCAATATTTTTTCATCGAATATTTTCATATTTTCGATCAAATAACTTGTGGATGTGATTTATGAAATCATCGATGGGAAAATTTGGATGGCTGGAAGGATTTGGCTTTCGAAGAAAGGTGATAGTTGAAATGTAGAGGAACGCAAAAAGAATATCTAGAAAAGGAGAATATTGTAAATATTTATTGCGCTGGAGAGAATGCTTGAAGTTAGAAACAGATGGATGCTGAAAAAAAATTTTGCTTGGAGAGTTTTCCTATTAAAGTTTTACGATGAACAGCAGGGTTTTTCTAAAAAAAGCTAGCATTTATCTTGCTCGAGTGAGGATTTCATACAATGCATGTCTGGGAAATCAATGTGTCAACTCTTTAGTCTTGATTCCCTCTTCTCCTTTTTGCATCGAACATGAGCTGATTAATTTTCAGCTTCTTTTTACGTCTGTGGAATGAAGGCACCTCTATTACGAAATTAATCTAAACGACTCGTCCCTTGGATTCTGACAGAATGCAGTATTTGAATTCATCTACCACGGTATGGTTGAGACATATAGTCGTTTTTAATAAACCCGCTCTAATTTATGCATGAATACTTGACTAAATTACAAGAAATAGGAATTTTGAAAATCATAACGTTATATTTATGTAATAGAATACTCATCACGTATTTTTCCCGACTGAGAGAGAATAATTTTGACATCATTTAGAAACCTGACTTCCCAGTAATATACATACATATACCTTTGGGGTTTCGAATTCATTTGGCTGTGAATTAAAAATGCGGGCTTCCCAATGAGCCATATGTACTATAGTAAGGAAAATTTTGTTTTGATGAATAATTAAAACATTTCAAACATACAACGTGAACGCTAAATAGAATATAAAGTGGTAATAAATATTCAAGGAAGAATCAGTTATTTTTGGAAGGTACAAAAAAACGATCAAGCCAATAAAATATACCGCGGATGTAAATGACATCCTTTGAGCTAATTTATAAATTCAAATTGAATTCCAGCATAGTATTAGCTTGTTTAGCAACACAGTCTGGAATGTTAAATGAAATATAAAAAAGAACTACATTGATCAGCATCCTTAATTATCTCTTCCTTTCTCGCTGAGAAATTATTGATACGATGCCTTTTTATATTAACTTCTGCTTCCTTCTCTTCTGCTCTTCCTGTGAGCTAATTCACTTAAGATCGACTTTTTGAACACTAAATAGGAAGGCTATTAAGAAAAAAGGGATTTGTCTCGTTAAATGTAATAACCGTCCATTATTTCTCAGTAGGTTGGTTTTCATCTCTAATAACTTTGTTTTTGATTGATTTTGAAAAGGGCAGATTAAGGGGATAATGAAAAATCATTTGATACTCCTAAGTATTTACGATATGGTGAGGGAACGGGACTCAACAATTACATACCAACATATATAACAATCGCTGCAGCATAGTAAACTTACAATAAGAAAATCGTTTAGTACATATGATAAGCAAGGACCTCTTAGTAATGGAATGTGGTTTATTTTGAGTGAATTGTTGTGTGAATGGACATTTGATGCCATTTATTTCGGCAGCAAGCATTCGTTAATTATTTAAGCGTTAATTATTTAACAATGGAATGTTGTTTATTCTGAGTGAATTGTTGTGTGAATGGTCATTTGATGCCATTTCTTTCAGCAGCAAGCATTCGATAATATTTAAGCGAAAAGTGCAATTGTTTCAAAGTTTACTAGCTCTAATGGGTTACTCTAGGGCTCAAAAAAAGCAATTGTTGCATATGTATGTAGTTGTTGATTGCAATAATGCTTCATTCATCCATTTGAACCAAGATGATAAGCATATATTATACTGCATGAGTATTATATTATGATTATACTGTAAATCACTTTTGTACGTTATCGAATATGGTGTGAATAATATAATTCAAATTATTATTTGCTACGGTATACAGGCAAATAAGTGAAAATTGAAAAAAACATTACTTGTTGAGAATGATATATTAATTATATACACGTTTATATGCATTTTATGACACTGCGTTAATGATATCCTTATCTAAATTTTTTATCCCAACTATGATTCGAGGAAATAATGTAAAGCCATTGTATATGGTAAAAAATTGTATGCACATCACGGAAGGATTTATGTCTTAGACAGGCTATTTCAAGTGAAAAAATAGAAGTCATATTTACCATTTATCGTTTTATTTTCAAGTTGGAGACCAAAACCAAACCAAACTAACTACTATTTCGGCGGAGTATTTGCAATTCATAAAAAAAGTCACCATACATGTTTGATTTGAAGCCTTTAGCCAGTTGAGTTACTCTGAAATATTATTGGATGATATATTGCTTGTCATGTCCTCAAAGTCGTTGGAGAAAAGTTTTAGGAGTAAATTTTGCCGGAAGTTCTTTTCCATTTAATCATTAACGGAACTTATTGGCTTGTGGAGCCTGAAAAGTAGGTTGCCGAAGACCATCGCTTGTAGTCACCGTTCGCTTGGAGCTCTTACTCTAGTATTTCCCTGCATCACCTTTGTTTGTTTCTCCCCCGTAGATTAAAGTGCCAGCCATTGGGGACAGTTGCGTCCACTTTGGAGACCACTGCTTGTGATGATACTCCAGGAAATCGACAAATCATTCTGTAGACAAACTGCCACATTTTATTTGGCTGTAGGCGAGTGCCGATGCCGGGTTACGCCTGGCTGTTCTCCATTACCTGAAATAATACTTTCTATTTCATTCTCTTGGTAACAATATTGTTGAAATTTAATAGTTTTTCAATAGTTTACTGCTGAGACTTCATTATTGTAATAAGAAATTATTCAAAATGTGATGGTGAAATATTAAGAATTTCCCAAAACTTCTAAGCTGAGTGTTGCTGCTACTACATGATCATGCCTAAATGTGACTATTAAAGTTCTGAAATTACTACTTGTTTATAATGTTTCCAAAAGAGTTGTCCTTTCTTAAAAACTTTAGAGTTTAGAGAAAAATTGTGCATTGAGAGAGAGGGAGAGAGTTATTCAAAGATATTAGGACATGTAATTCGAAAGTTATGGAGGCCAGCGTGCGTTGCGTTTTAAGTCGCGAAGAGCCAACCGAGGTATGCCTAAGCGTAGCCTTGCGTTGCGTTTTTTGGTGGCTTAAGTAGTGGAGAGCCAACCGGCGTACACCAAATCCATGTTGCTCTTCACAACTTCTCTATTACACTCAACAACTAAAATACTTCAAGAGGTTGATAGACTCATATTTCGTTCGGGTCTCAAAAAACTAATCCTCCTACGAACCAAAAAGCGTTGCTTACTCGTTAGCATGGACTGTTTAGCATCGCGAGGGTAGTGCTCAGTCGGAGAGGGTAAGGGCGATCGCTTCCCAAATTGTTGACACGGCCCACCCGAGGCCGTTTGAAGTCCTCGTACCCTACTCTAATGTCACTACCTCGCATTCGAACCGGCCGGAAGCGATGTAGTGGGTCTTTGAATGTGGGCGGCCGTCCACTCCTGCTGTAATCAATTACCTACTTCCTCTCAGGCCTCCGTCTCACTACTGAGTCCTCGAGCCTCGAGCATTAGGTAATTTGAGCGAATATTACTTAGCCTGAATTTTGCCTCATCAAATAGAAAAAAAGATTCCATATTTTGAATAATAACTAGTTAAAGGCCACTAAACTACATATTTATCGATATATAAAGAAGAATACCAGCCATATTCCTGGAAAGGTGGCATCGGTATGTATTTCAGGGAGACTTAATTGAAAAGAATGAAGAATTAATAACGGGCATGTCTCCTCAGAATTTTCAGCAGTATGCAGTTTGTACGCTTTCTCTACTATTTAATATAATAAAACAATCACTCACCTCTGTCCTTTTTCCAAAATCGCATAAGATCTTCGGTTTTGAAGCTTTCACGTTGCACGATTAAATTTGCGCTTTTAGCATATGGAGTGCAAAAAACTACCTAGTTCAAACCTATACATGCATGTATAATTAGTAAATTACAGAGAGTTTTGTTAATTTAAATGAAGTTTTTACATAATGAGATTTGTATCTTAGAACCGCTCGATTTAAAATATATTGTTTTAATATGAACTCTGCAGTGTACAGGGAAAAATCCCGCTCAAACTTCTTAAGGCAATTAGGGAAGATGGTTTGTGCCAGCGGGCGATTGATTGAATGCCGTGCACTTAATGAGGATGTCTTCCGACTTGGATGGACTAATTTGAACGCGTGTGAAATGAGTGATAAGTATTTCTTAGTGGTTTCCAAATAATAAGGTACACTGGATACCAATTTTATTTTCTGTGGACCAAGGGCTGAAATTCAAACAGTAATTAAAACTTTTCAAAAGGCCCATGGCCAATGTTTGGGTGTAATTTCGAGATCCGGAGGTTAGTGGACTTTAAAAAAAGATACAATTAATAACCTTACGCTTGTGATCAATACTATCCAATTTTTTATCCTTCAGATCAGAGATGATGAAGTGACCGAGGAGCGGGAAACTAATTCCTTATTTAAGATATCAATTTATATCAAGTTAATTTTTTAAATTTTAAACTACAAATCAAAAGTTTACATATTTTACGTGTATATATACATATATATCGAGTAATAGTAATAATAAAGCTATAGAAACCTAATCTTAGCGTGTTCTTAATGACCAACAGGACTCCACTGGGCTTAAAACGTTTGTGTCTGAAATATGTTGACGTGAAAATCGGGAGTCGTGCACCGAAAGTCTTTAAATTGCACACCTCTAGACCAAGACAATCTTCTACGGAAACACAAAAACGCTCACTCAATTCAATATTAGCCTCTCAACGAGGACGTAAGTGCCGCGTTAAGAAGCACCGATAAATGCGAATTTCCATTCACCTTTTCTAGGGCTCTTTACGGAATAGAGCCTCGGGTTGGGTTTTGAAAACCTGTAGTAATGAACATTTCAAGGAAAAACTCCGATACGTACTTGGACGTCATTCGGAGAGACTTTTCTATACTAAATCGTATTCTAA
The DNA here is from genome assembly GCA_963169105.1 of Ceriagrion tenellum. Classification (NCBI taxonomy): domain Eukaryota; kingdom Metazoa; phylum Arthropoda; class Insecta; order Odonata; family Coenagrionidae; genus Ceriagrion; species Ceriagrion tenellum. The sequence continues at coordinate 125,721,263 of OY720632.1, read as the reverse complement.
TTACTCATCTCTCAATAAAAATGTATCTCCTCCAATGTCCTTCATCATGAGTCGACTTGGATTCAACGAAAATAGCATTAAATAAAGCTATTGGAGCAATGGAAAGTTACACGGACACAAAATGACCAAACGAAATGTGGTTTCTCGCAGAAACCGTCAAAAAATACGCCATTCATCACTCCATTAATAACACTATATCGCTCACTTAATGTTACTCACTCTATAACGCGTTCATCACTCTGGCATGCTGAAAAAATTCTGGAGCGTGGATTGTAGCCTCTCTTAATATCTCATCCACGCTAATGCAGCTCGCTCTTCGGAAGCCTGGAAGCATAAGGGCTTTATGCGGGGAGGATTTTAGTGAGAGGAGTCGAGCACACTGTGGGAAATTGCTCCGGGGGAAAGAATTCCAGGAACACTGAAGAAAGAGTGATAGGAGTTGAAGAACGTTCACATGGGATGCCCTCTTGGAGGGGAGGAAGGAGCGAGTGGAATGGGGGGGGGGAGGGGAGGAAAGGGGTCAAAAGGGCGGAGTTACGACGGGTACAAGTCAGTCCCAGGGGTGTGCGCGGGAGTGTGGGGGGATGGGGGAGGGAGGGAGCCAGGGAAACGGGAGTAAAGGGCGTGAGGACAAGGGCCGTTTGGAGGGTGGGGAAGGAAGATCTCCTGCGAAGGATTTGGGACCCATGAGTCTCCCAGGCGTCGCAACTTCTCCTTTAACCTTTCAACCCCTGGATTCCCATCTTTCGCTGTTTTCTGTCGGCGCGAGTAAGGTGGAGCTTTATATTGGCGGGGCTCAGTGCACAAGCGGTCTTGGGCCTCCAGCTTGCGCGGGCGTTGAGTCGCCCGTTTCTCCCTTGACGAAATATATTTCAAGCCCCTTCCAACCAGTTATCCGCAGGGAAATCCTGATACTATTTCTCTTAACATGGTTGTGGGTGAACACAATAGATTTTCCGAAACTTCGTAAGATTTGAAAAACTAAATTTTGACTACAATTATCCCCCATGTGGTCATCATCATCATTGGTCGTTCAATCCTCAGATTGGTTTACTGCAACCCTCAACCCTTCCCTATCTAATACTAGTTCCCTTACCTCCTGGTATCTTTCACTTTATACTATCTTCTTCATTTGGTTCACGAAGTTATTCCAGGGTCTTCCTATGGGGACTTTTTCCTTTATTTTACCTTCAATTATATATTTCACAAACCAATTTTGTCTCAATATGTGTCCAATCCATCTGGTTTTTTTGTATGGTGCTCCATATGGCTTCAAATATTATTTGAATAGTTTGAATTTTAGTCACTTAACAGTGGCATTGAATTAGCATTCTATATATGGGGAAAACTATTGAGTAATGGAGTTATATTTTGCAATGAATCTGTATTATCAATTGGTTAAATCAAATAAGAAGCTTAGAAAAATGGTTCACGAAAGAATAAATAGAAACTAAGAGCCGCCTTGCGCAGAGAGCCAATTAGAGCAGCAGACCTAATGGAGAATTTTTCCATCTCAATGTTCATATGCTTCAGGTTTCCAATTCCATCTCCCATCATTCTTACTCGAAATAGCTTTACTTTTAAAGTCGTTACTTCAAATTTTGAAAAAATTGGGAAAACTGAGTTCAACGAGCAAAGTTTTATGATATTTGAAAAATCTGAAAAATACGCGACTCTAGCAAAAACTTCAATTGAATTAATTCAGTTCCCACGATTGGTTACCACTGCCGAGAAGGAATATATCACTTGTCTTTTTCTTATTTCCATTGAAGCTCCTCGGTCTGGGAACGTTCTCCAGGAAATGAGGGACAAATTTAATTCCAAGGCTTCCTGTAAGTATGACATAATGTTCGCTCAAGCCTTTGAAATGCAGCCAATTTCAGACGTCTTGAATTATGCGTTGCCCGAGGAGACGAGTCGCCCACGGGGGGAGGACCCGGAAGTCCCAAGGTCGTAATTGAGGGCCATGGCATTTCCCATACTATCTTTTAAGTCTCCCATCACTTTATAAATTTAAATGGCAGCCGAACGCTAATTTAACGGCAGGGGATTACAGGGAAACTTTTTGAGTTCTGAGAAAGGCATCTCAGTGAGCAAAAAAGCGAATTGAGATGTAGGGGGCCTTTGGGAACTTTAAAATGTTATTGATGAAATTATAGAAACAAACTTATAATTTGCAAGTTAGCATATGCCATACCAATTAATAAAAGATTAATAAAGTTGGATGCAAGTAATGGTGAATAATTATAAAGCACCAAGTCCTATACGACTGTGGTCGATGAAATTGGCCATGAAGTGAGTGATTCTGAAATGAAAAATGTGCAATATATTTTATCCACAGCATTGTAAATTTTTCCATAGACTTTGATACCCACTCTTTTATGAGCTATAAATCCCATTTTTTAACGTTACAACCAAAATTTACCTGTAAAATTATTTACTCATGCTATCTGTTGAGCATTTAATGAAAATATTTGGGCCACTATTATCCTGAATGTCTTTCTTACTCGATGAGTCTTCAGGCATAAATAAAAAAGCTAAACGGAAATATAACTCCTTACCTAATGATTATATGCATCTCAAAAACATCAATCATCACGAATAGCTTTTTGGATTAGATACCGCTGAGCGGAATTCACTTAGCGGACTCCTATTTTCCGAGCCCAAATTTATTGCAAATTGAACCCATCTGCCATAATTGTGACAACTATTGCAAGCGGCTCCTTTCAACGAAACAAGCGGGTTCGACAAGCAGATTACGTTACTTTATCTACACAGAATCTGTGCAAGGAAGGAATACAAATGAGTTTCACACAATGTAGGTTAATGTCACCGTCGATTTGGTTGTTGGGTTGGGGGAATGGTTTTTTTTAAGAAAGTTATCTCGATATGATGTCGCAAAGTAATTTAGAATAACAATGTGACGAGAACTTGATGGTTTCGCGATTTGCGTAGATTACAAAAAATGATAAGAACGCGTGAATGTGTACCTATGGTCTTCAACGTTGTTGGCCACATCCTAATTAGCGGCGTGGGAGAAGAATGAAATTGAGCAAAGGGGTCCGTCCTAACAATGAAGCAAACAAAAATATCTCGCGGAAGCAAAAGTTCTGGCTTCTCTCTTGAGCGCCACTCACATCACAGGTAGAATGGAGGAGGGAAAGAGCGTGGAAGAGAGAAAAAGAGATAGGGATGATGAGAAAGAACGAGAGATGGGGTGAAGAAGATAGTGAAGGAGGGACCGAAACGAGAGATGAGTGAGAGCGGTGCCCGGACGAACACGAAAAGGGAGAACAAAGACACTTGCGTGGGAACAGTGAAGTTTAAGGTGGTTGGAGCGCAAATCGTTGAGTCTTGGAGAGCACATTTCAATAAATTATGTATCGAAAAAAATATTGAACCACACTTCACTTAAGTACATCTATACATAAGCCGGAAATATCCATGCATGTTGCGATAAAAATGATGCAAGAATTATATTTGAAAAGGTTCGTCTACATTAAAGCATAGTTATGACTTGGGTTTACGGCGAGAAATTCGAAACTTATGCAAAGAGTCTTGTATGAATACGTGTTTTCTTTATTTGGCATGATACCTTGATCTTCATCAGGAACCATTATAATAAAATGAAAGGCATATTTCGAGATAGGGAGAAAATCTGTAATATATCATCCATTTATTTAGAATCATATGCCAAGTACCATAAGGCTACGTAAAATATGCGAATTTCCACAGAGAAAAAAATCATCCGCCTTGACCGGGATTCGAACTCGGATCCAGAGATTTCCGGCCGAAATGCTTTAGCCAGTTCAGCTACCTGTGGATTTTTGTGACTTTTACGGAACTAGATGTTCTCGACTTCCGGACATACAATGTAACAATCAGTAGCTACTGATTGTGAGCGCTTAGCGCCGGGTTCGAATCCCGGTCAAGGCGGATGATTTTTTTCTCTGTGGAAATTCGCACATTTGTGCATTGCGGGTGACTCCGTAAAGTGGAACTCCGTGGCTAGTCCCGGATAGCTTGAAATTTGTCTACGTAAAATACGTTTGAAAGTTATCTCGTTGTGACACAGCATAGTAGTTTAAAATAAGGTGTGTGAGAACGGCGCCTCGCATACCAGGTAGAATAGAGGAGGTAAAAAGGGTGGAAGATAGAAAAAGAGATAGGGATCATGAGAAAGAACGAGGTAACTTCACTTAAGTACATCTATATATACATCAGAAATAGCCATGCGTGTTGTAATATAAAGGATGTAAAGATGATAAAGAACGAGTGACCAAAACGAGAGATGAGATCTAAAATTTGAACTGTATGTATTCTACATTGAGTTCTCCCTGTACGTGAAAGTTCGGCTTACCGAAACATAAAAGACAACATTGAGGAGGGACATTGCATCTACAAATGACTAAAAACCCAAAGATTTCGCGCTTGACAACAAACCATAGAATAGCAGAAAATTGCCAAGGCTTGTTATCAGTAACATGCATTTTCTTATTTTATCCATTCTTGTTACTAATTAGGCGATGAAAGGAAGAGAAAATCACCGTGTACTAAAGTGTACTCCTCCCCTCTTTGTTTTAAGGTAGTGAAAATAGGTATGTCAGGGTATACATAAGAGTAGACTAAACGCCGTGGGTATGAGTTATCTGAGGAATTTTTGCGGCAAAAGTAAGGATGGATAGGGTCAGGAATAAGTGGGTAGTAAATGAATGTGAGTTAGATGCTCCAATAATGAATATATACGAAAGGAATGTACTTCTTTGGTTTGGCCATGTTGAGAGACTGGATGAGAGTCGAATAACGAAACAGACATATAAGAATGAAATGAATGGAGTGAGAGGTCGAGGTAGGCCGAGAAAGTTGTGGTTGAATGTGGTTGAGAAGATTCTTAGGAGGAGGAATATTAGGAGTCTTAAAAACAGGAGGGCGTGTATGAAGCAGTGTATGGGGTAAATGAAGCAAAAGAGGTTTGCAAGGATAGGTCAGTATGGAGGAATTATAGAAGCAGAGTTAGGTGTACAAATATGCATTTATGAGTGAAACCTTGTGACTCTACCTACCCCGGAAGGGAACGGCGTGATTGGTATGTAGGTATGTTACTAATGTGGGCGCGTATGTAAAGTTTTGCGCAAATCTTTGTGTAAACAAAATCACTACACCTTACCATGAACGAAAACGAAAATCACCAACCACCTTTAAGTTATTGCGAGTGCACGCAGCTGCTGTGGAATGTGGCGGGAGAGGGAAAGAAAGGGAAATGTTGCCGCTCTAAGGGTGGGGTGCAGGAGGAAGTTTTACATAGGCGAAGGAAGGAGAAGTAAAAATGAAGAAGACGGGACAAAAGACCAGGAAGATAAGCGTCGGGGAGTCTACATGGAGAGGAGGGGCGCTGGCGTCGAAGTGGTTGCGTGCTTGTACATCGGCTCGACGGTATCGCCAAACTCGGGAGATCGGAGATTGCGGTGCTCAGACACAAGCACGCTCGGACTGCGTGTAAGGGTCGTCTGATGCACTGTTTGCGCGAACTTAGCAGATGTTTGCATAACTATACGACGCTCATTGACATTTCCACCTTATTATTGGGGTAAGTGCGAGCTATAGGTCCTTACTTATATGCGCTTCGTAGTGGATTCGTAGATAACACGATGCTACCTGCATGACTACAATCCGCAATATTTTATCACTTGACATTATACCGTCGACCAGTGCTCTTAGTTCTTAGAATTCGGCGAAGGGGTGTATAACAGACGGAGTTACGACTCCAGCTAATATGGTGGGAGGAAAAGAAAATAAAAGAGTACTAAAGGGAGCGTCATGTAGACGAAGTATATCCGTGCCTCGCCCTTATTTTGACATCGTAATTAATGGTTCGTCGGAACAGGGAATTTCAGTACCAGTCGGTTCATACATATTAGGTTGTCGCTTCTACTGATCTAGAGCTTTAGTGTGGGATTAAAATAATATCCCCCGTGCCATCTTGAAACTCGCCGGAAATCAAATTTTCAGGTAATCTAAGTCTAGCGCGCGAACCCTCTAAAGTCTACCGTGACTTTTAACCACGCCTCGCTCGCCACGCAACATCCAAGCTCGTCATGCGTGTTCATGCTTGTCCCCTCACGAAGTAATCGACCGCTGGATGGCAACACCCTCGCATGCCCACGTCAACCAATGATGTCTTCAATCGTAAACCTTTGAGGTGCGTAATAAACTGAATTACTCTACTACCAGACGCAGAAGGATGAAGAATTTACTCATGAGAAATGGATTAAAAAAGCCCAAGTTATTTCCCATCCAAACATTTATTACGCGGGCTCTATGCCTATGTGTTTTCGAAGCCAACGTCCAAAAGCTGCTCCGTTTATCTGAAGTTAATCACGCAGAGGGTTCCAGGCTAGTAATTACATGGGAAAACTTAAGAAAGTGATTATTTAGGCTCAAATTGTGGTTTCATCGTACATTTTGACATTCTCACACCCCTGAGCAAATCTTGACCAGATGAAGGTAAAAACATACCACTGTAAGCCATTGTATATAACATTTCGTCTGCTTGCGTAGTTAGATTCTATAACGAAATAAACTTCACAGGATTGAAAAATTTAAATAGAAGCCTAAAACGCACTATAAGAGAATCAAAATTGTATTCCCATTGCTAAGAAAAAAACAATAATAAATAAAACCGTGAATATAGACCGTTGTCGATTAATAGAACAAAAAAAAACAAACTCCAGAAATGGAATGGTAAGATGGGAAATTCATATAAATCAAAGTCTCTCGTGACTCCCGACTCAGTTCATTAGTCACGGTACTCCGACTCGAATATCAATCGGAAGCGAAATTTTGAGCGAATTTTTTTATTCTCACCAGCTACGTAGTCGCTGACTCAGAAAAGGATAGCTGGGTGTTAAATTCATACCTTATTTTCCACCAGATTCATTTACTCGAAAGGATGACTGAAAAAACAAGGGCCCGTGGTACTAACACATCTTTTTAAAGCGGCATTACCTTCCATCACATACAGAATGAGAGTAAGGGAATTTACCACTAAGATACATTTTATTCGACCTAGGGTTCGATGTACTACTTCATCAGGTCCTGATGATGGTGTAGTGTATCAATACCTAGGTCAAATAAAATTTATCTAAGTGGTAAATTGCCTTACTCTCATTCTTTATGATGAATTCTTTCTACCGCATCAAGTCTCATACTTATCTTTTTGCACGTAACCTTCCCAACTCCTTCCCATATTTCCCACCGCAAAACTCTCGTTGAGATTCACCTCAATGGAGGGAGTCATGAGGAGTAGAATAATTCTGTTTCCTTTTACTATTTGGATTCGATGGCAAAAAATATCGTGAAAATCACTCTCAAAGGCAGCCAATAAGGTTACAAAAGTCTTTATTGATAATGACGGTTTAAATCAGAATTAAATGTCTCTATAATACTTGAATTTCTCAATGTTAATAATTACTCAAGATTTGGGATGTAGAAGATCAAAAACTGGAGATAGACGCTTAAATAAGCTAGGAAAAAAGGTGAATAGAGCTCTGCAGTGAGCAGTAACAAAAACTGCATTCGAAATTTTTATCTCATCGTGCCAAACGTCAGTAACAATTTAAATATAAATTTTTCTTAGAATTTACTAGTCAGACCATTTTCTTGGATGTGGCGCAATTTGAAATACTACTACTGAATTACCGAAAGCACAGTAGAAATTCCGTGAATTGTGTTTGAACCATCCAACAAACCTTGTTTCTGATTACGGCTAACTGATATTTAATTTAAAATCTAATAAATTGCTTGAAAATGCATTTACGTACTCGAGGCATGTAAAAAATTGATAAATATTTTAGAAATTCATTTTCATTAGTGAAAATGGAAATCGGATTTCTTAATTACATAGCCATATAAAGTATCACATGTTATAGTCAAGGAGACACTAGGTGAAATTGATTTAAGGTGATCTCAACGATTAGGAAGCATTGTGGCTAGAAGATAGATGAAGTACCGCAAAATTGGTTTTGACTAGGTAGGCAAATTACGTCTGAACTTCTGAATGTTCACCAAAGAGTTCTGTTTACCTCTTTCTCTTCGCATATTTAAGCGTGTGAGGGTCTCACGTTTTTTATCTTCTATACTCCAATTCTTGATTTATTACACCTTTAATTCTGATCTATTTCCCGTATCCCAAATCTTTGTGACTCACCTCCTATAAAAAGCGGTTCAAGTCAAAAATATTTCATAAAGCCGACCACGCCCAAGTCATTTGTGCATTAATTTGAAATTCACTACCTATAGTTATTAGGTGTAACACCTGTAAAGATTGTATTTTAAGGACGGCTAACGTGCCATTTACCATATTAGTTACAATATTAGTTTTGCAGTTAATGAATTTTTATATTTCCTTTTATTTATTTTTTCAAACGATCCACAGTGGTAGGAATTTTTAAGTCACTTGCTACACAAAATTGCACTCTTAGCAATAAATGCCGTGGGTCAAGGGGACGAGAAAAATAATCTTTCAGTATCCTATGCTTCAACTGAACGCGTATTTGGTTTCCTTTTCCCTCTATTTGCTCTCAAACAACAATGCAGGGAAATGAAATACTATTCCACATATTGGTTTCCAATACTATTTCCCTTACGCAGAAATGATTGTTTGCGTTCACTTCATCAAATTTCTGTCGCAAATTCAAAGGCTAAGCGATTTCCCACAATCCTGTAAATAAGATAATGATGTGGAAAAATAACCTGGTTGAGCATGATTGCATTGTTACTGCGATGTTTTTTTCTGAATTCTGCTCATGAAATTGATGATTTTTCCATATTGCATTAAATTCTTGTCCTTCAAGCAGGGAAAAATTGATGATGTTGTGATATGCAAAGGGGGGCGGGGAAACACTGAATTTTTAATCGGAAAATTGAAAATCAGTTTACAGAAATTTAGATGAATGAATGAATGCACGTCGATTGGAGGCAGGGAATTTGCTCATTGAATTTGTCGGTATAAAACTCATAAACGCCCACTCTGTTGCTTACCAAAGAGCCTAACGGAATATCTTATCCACTCTGTATGGAAACAAAGGCTTTACCATTTTTTCCTTTTATAAATTTACCCTTGAATCAAACTTTTATTTTTAACTGACGAAAAATACGGATCTAATCCTATCGAAATAAAATTAAAATACTTAGCGACAATTTGTACTTTTAGATTTCTTCTGTAAAAATAAACGGTAAAATAGGCTTCAACTGCAATATAAATATCAAGGTCTCATTTAAATGATAATTCTTCGTCTATATCTCACAGAAAATCACCATTTATTATCATTAGATGATCTTAACCGTCAATGCTGCTGAGCTCTCAGAGTTAAAGGTTATTTATAAACTTTTTATGTCCCAGAAAAGTGCCAAACATTTGAACTGATGGAAGAATTCTACCACAATAAATAGTCTTTTCGCCATTAATGAGTTTTTATAATGTAAGGATCTGAGCTTCTCGCATTAAGTAGTAATATTGTTCCATTATTAATAAAAGTAGCCGTCGAAAAGAAAATGTATTGACAAACATGCAGCTTCAAAAATAAAAATAATGAAAAAATAAATCAGAGTTTTTTGGTACATCTTGATGACTGGGATATTTTAAAATGGAGAATAATAGCGAATCTCTGCTAACCAAAGGTAAACCAACATTTATTTTTTTTCCTTATGTTTTTCTTTCAACGCCCGCTAGCTATTCCGTGAAATGGCAGGTCCGGAATTTCCCTTATTGAGAGAGAGAACGTGATGGGGCCCTTTGGCCACCAACTCCTGTGAACCTTTGGCCCGAATGCTTAACACTACATTCCATTAGCTGTTTCACCCCTGACCTTCTACCTTTGTGAAACGCTGGACAAGGGATATTCGATTCCACATAGACGTTTGATCTAGGCGAGGTACTACTATCCAAACGCCTCCCGAATACTCTTGCGTGTCGGAATAGTAAGACTCCACTAATCGATATATTGATCAACTTGAGTGACGGAAACGTGATCGAGGGATATCGGAAGGTAATTTGTTGTGACTGTACCGTCTCGATCTGCTTCAATCGGAGAGATCCGCACGGCAGGACACTTTGGACAAATTCCTTCGCCGCAACCTTAAGGTCATATTCTACGATGCGATTCGCATACCTAACGGCTGCAATCTTTCCGAGGAGACGATCGGCGGAATCGGAAGAACGGATTGGATTTGAAAACGCACCCTTTGGAAAAGAAACTTTCCATTTACGGGCGTTCGTAGCGGACGTTTGGGTGGATGAGCCAATCAAGCTTCAGTGTTTTTTTATATGGCTAGAATACGACTGATTTTTTATATTGCCGGCTATCCCTTGCGGCACTAGACCGCTCCACTGCTTGCTATTTTTGAACGAAGCTCTCTTCCTCGAAAACAAAGCGAGCCGTTTGCCCACGAGCGCTTTAAACTTATAGATTACACTAATGTGGAGGGACACGACAATCAGTTTAAATTCAAGAAGTTGTGAGTAACTCCGAAGGACACGAACTCAAGATATGCATATCCTTTACTACCCTCGTAGCTAATACCTTTCATTCTGATGAATTTCATCATTATTTAAAAAAAGTCATTCGACATCATATTATTTTTGCGTTTTTTGCATTTACGCTGCTTATCCTATTTTTCTCGGATTATGTCGGTTTTTAAAAATTTAAACCTTTCCTTTCCCGGTCACTCACAGGTAGAACACGTAGACACGTAGAGCATCACATTTCTGTTTAAACTAAAAGAAGATAGTGTAGCTATAGGCCATTGTCGAAATTTGTTTGAATTTATAGAGATAAAAATCTTTATAGGGGAGGGGATATTTAGATTTAGCCATGGGAGTGTCGCTATTTGGAAATAGTGTTTTTTAAAACTAATATGAAAGAAAAAGAAAAGCTGGATTAATGGGCAAACCTTAGGTATGGGACGAAAGAAATTGAAAAGCTGGAAAATGAGATGCAGTCATGAGCATCACAGAGTGTGTTAAGGTAAGCTAAAGGTCAACGCACCTCGTAATTATGGCGATATATATGGAGTAAAAATACATCAGACTAACAAAAAAGAGCTCGAGAAAAATAAGCTTATTGAAACCCGAAAAATACTCAGGACAGTGTAGCCATTGAGCTTAGATAAAAAATGAAAGTAAATGCAATAGTTCAGTTATAGATAGTATTTTGAGAATTTGTATGTATTGAGCGTGGAAAAATATGAAAAAATGCGTCGCAAAAGACGCAGAGAGAGACGAATATAGATCAAATTGGTGTTAAAGATGATGAACAATAATGGGAGGGATGAGAAATAAATTTGGCGGAGGTGATATTAAAAGCAGAATGCAGAACTCTCATAAATTAAAACAGAAGGTAATCTGGGTAGGGTACGAAAAGAAGAATTTTTTATGAACACCATGTGATGTGGTATATCTCTGAGATTCTGAAGACGATATCACAACTAGGTAGAAGTTATGAATAACATGTAGACGTTTCAAGAAACCTTGCTAGAGTCTTAGTATGTACAAGTATATAGTCGGCATTAAAAGTGGTTCACATGCATCTTGAATTTATAACTTAAATATATCCCCTATTGTGCAACGCGAGGGCATAAGGACCCCTGCGCGTCACATTATATATAATTTAGGCATATTCTTTAAGATGGACCATGGTAAAACCCATTTATCAAAAGAAATATCCTGAAATGGAATTCTTGGTGACGTGCTTACCCAATCTCTCCTGGAAAGCCTTATAGGACTTAACTTCTATCCTTGATTCATGTGAGATTATCTACTGTGGAATTTAAAACATAAAAGAGTCAATTTCTGAGAAAGTTATCTTTTTACGATTATGATGATTACTGGGTTAAACTGTTTGTCTCTCTCAATGTTGGTAGAAAATGCCCTGCGCCACCAAATTCATTGTTTTTCACCTTTCTCATTAACTGCTAAGTGCAATTGAACAGAGAAATAAACTCTCCAATTCAACGCAGTGGAACATTCATGGGGATAAACTCATTTTAATCGACGGTGAGTTGGATTACTCTCCTGCTAATTTATCCCCTTAGCAGTTAAAAAACGCAGTAAAAGTAGGAGTGAAAAAAAAAACATTTACCTAACACTTATTCCTAATGATAAATACTCTTCTAACGTAAAATCCAAAGAATGGGTTTCTCTAGCTAAATATGTAAATAATGAATCCCTTTGCCGAAGTACCCGCTGTCTCTCTGTCATGAAGCCCCAGGTGTAATGCTTGTCAATGTACGGAGGTTTAAATTGGAATCTCTAGCCTTACTTGAATGCTATTTGCAGGTTATTTCAAAAGCAAAAGCAAAAGTCAGATAGCCCGTGGGGTTAGGTGTAAATCTGTGTTCACCTTGGTGTTTAAAAGTCACCAAATATTGACGCAGGGTATAATGGCACTCTTCCTCCGAATCCCACATAATTTAATCTATGAAAACCTACCCAATTGTTTCAATTAGCATTGATCACGTAAGCTGTCGATCGGTCATTCCAGTAACAGTCAGTTTGATGTATAAAATGGCTAACTGTATTTGTTCATTTCTGATAAATTTTTGACTCGATGCAGTTTTGGTTTTTTCAACGCCGTGAAATAAACGATTTCATGTGTGATGAACATCTAGACGCCCTTGAAGCAAGTTAATTCTGTTAAGAGAGTACATGCAGCCCTTTTACTCCCAACAGGGGTGAGATTCTCGCAAATTTCCACCTCACTGACCCCGTCACCGCCAACTCAACACGCGGTGCAAGTTTGCATGTAAAATATCCTTGCGTGCAGGCGGTCTCGGAGGGGAGCTCCTCTGGGATGGAGGGAGGGAGGCTGAAGTCCGTGAGAGAGAGAGAGAGATGTAGTTTGTGAGGCAGAAGTTGGAGACGGGGCCGAAGTTCACATGCGACCACTTGGTTTGCACCTCCACTCTGGAACACACGTGAGAACATGGCCTTCACCACCGCCGGGGGAGGGGGGGAGAGGGTGGGATTCGGAATGTTGGGTCAAGGGGTTTTGCTTCCAACTTCCCGTCTCCTCCCTGTCTCTTCCCCTCTTCCTCATCTTCACCCATCTTAAATGACTGCATTCTGCTTTTGAGGGGGACGCTCGCATTCCTCCCTCACACATTTACAGCGCCCAACTAACGCCAACTCTCCATTTTCCTCCGGAAACGACAGGGGAGAATAGCCCACATACCCACATGCAAACACACACAGAAAAACAATTAGGCGTTATTAAAGTCTTGTATTAAGAAATGATGAAGTGTACAGAAGAGCAGAAGAGGAAGGACCATATGGAACACCATACAGAAAAGAACAAGATTGATTGGACACACCCTGAGACACAATGGATTTGTAAAGAACATAAACGAAGGAAAAATAGAAGAAAAGCCTCCAGAGGAAGACCAAGGAATAAGTTCATGATCCAAATCAAGAGAAAAGTACATAGGAAGAAATACCAGGTGGTAAAGAAACTAGCATTAGATAGAGAAGGGTGGAGGGCTGCAGTCAACCAATCCTAGGATTGAACGACCGATGAAGAAAGTGTTTTACGATATTCCAAGTGCCATATCGCATCATAAATCATTTCATTTACCGCTTATCACATGCTTTTCTAATTTGAACGATACAAATCAACGCAAGATATATAATTAATTTATTGATGAGACGATTCTGGCTACTAGCTGACCCTGTATTTAGGTGGTGACTTGCCTCGATGTCTTGAATGGTAGTGCAGTAAAATATATCCATTTAAAAATTTAGCAGAGACTATCAGCACAAGAGCCATCCCTCATTTCAGTCTTTACTTGAAGAACCTTACAGTATGAGAGAATGCACCGTAATAATTTACGGCCAGTCTGTTCCATACGATTTCAATAACTTACATGAGATATCTTGGGTCTCCATGTACTGACTCAAGGGAGTTTGATACAGCCCCACACGAGACATCATGGCTTTCAGAATAAGTCATCCGACTATACGGGCAATGAGATAGAAATGTATATACCAACACATATAATCGAGCCAATTATTTAAGGAAAAGTTTGCATTTACTTTTGAAATTTATTTTTGAATGATATCATATAATGCTAAGTATTTAATAACAAAAGAAAACATTATTATATGGTACTGTGCATTAAACGATATTGCGTGTCATTTGATATTTCACTTAGAGAAATAGGATATGATAATGCATAACGTAAGATATCGCATGCCATAATATAAAATATCCAATTTTATCGCATATGCCATTATATTGTAAGTCTAACAATATTGATTATTGCATGGTATCTTATTTTGAACGATAGCGCATGGTATTTAATAAAGGCAGAAAAATGTTTGACAAGATATCGTGTATTGAATGGTATCGTACGTTGCATGGAATTTGATGGTATCGCATCAGAAAAATGTCATAGAGCATTACATTCATTTAGGTAAAGTGATACAGAATATCGCATGATAATGGAATGTAGAAGAAATTGATGGAGGCAGGTAAGAGTTAGTGGAATTTAACATCGTAAAGAATGATGTAAATAAATCACTTTGGACAATGCTTCAAACATTATTTACTTTACTAATCGATTTAAAACCTAGTGTTTAAATTAACGATAACTCCAAGTCCACTTTTTATAATGTTACCTGGAAAATGACGAAACTGATATGAAAATGGATCGGCGAAATAAAAGCCATTAGTTGAATTAAACGAAGCGATTTTGCTTCATCACTCTCAATAAAGAATTGTGTGATATCTCATGTACCGGACGGTCAATTGCGCAACGCCATATCTTCAGAAAGTCACATATTTCAGTCAATGCATCGCAATATTAAACAATATTGAAGTTGGCGTACCAATATCCTAGAAATTCGGTAGCTGATTCGGTAGCCAAATTTGTATCGGCCATCGGAAGGTGGGAGAAAGAACATGATATAGGTGTTAAGAGAGGAGAGAAGAATAGCAGAGGGTCAGAGAAAGAGAGAAGTGGACAAGGAAGAGAAGGAGGAGGAGGAATGTATAAAGGTTTAAGGGATGGGCTCGAAGCAATGGCCAGGAGTACCGAAGGGAGCAGAGCGGAGCGGTAGAGGAAAGGGGTGAGTCCAGGAGAGGCGACCCAAGGAATTAATTAGGGTGGCCGGCAAACTTTCCTCGTCTCATCTTCCCTGCTCTCCTCTCTCTCTCTCACTCACCTCTCCCTCCCTCCAACTCCTCCCCCAGACGCCCTTTACCGCATCTTCTTCTTTCGTCCCCTGCTCCAGCTCCAACCGCCCCTCTTCCACCCCAAAGGGAACCGCGGGCACTCCCCGAGGATTTTCCCACACATCTTTCGTCCGTCTCCCCTCTCGACGACCCCTACGCCTCTTCCTCCCCTCATCTCTTAGCCGACTCACGGGCGGAACAAGACTTCATCAAAGGAGTGAGATCGTAATGCGGGTATCGAGAAGCGTCCTCAAGTATTATCTGTATCGAATGTTAAATGTTGATTTTTTTAATGAGGAAAAAGGAACGGGCATAACTAACGACGGAAAAGCAAGCCCAGTAATACGGAGAAACATGAGTTAAATAAGGAAAAAGTATATAAATTCATTTGGACAAGCTAATCATTGTTTATAAGGCATAAAGCTGGTAATTTTTTTTCATTAACATTTAAAAAATTAGGGTTTGGAGAGTCACAGAACTTGAAGGCTAAAAGAAAAATTAGAATTCAGACAAGACGCATATTTGAGCATAAAAATAAATAAAACAATGCTTTCCCAATAAAATGTTTTTTATGATGCGATAAAGATTTGCTTTATGGTAAATACCAGTCCTTTACGCTAAAGGAAGAGATACGATAAAAATATATGAATTTAACAATGAATTTTCAAAAGGTTTTTCTATTCTCTCTCTCTGTCGTAATATAAAGTAGAAAAATTAAGAATGTGTAATCAAAAGAACAACTTCAATTCATGATGACAGTGAAGGTTTCAGGAGTAACTTTGTGGAATAATTTCGTGACTGGAGAATGACACACTTTGTAATTTCCGCATAAGATTTTTTGATTTAATTTGCACAAGCGGATTTTGATTTAAGATTTATCATGTGGAAATCACAAAGTGTTTCAACCTCTATTCATGATGACATATTGATGTTTCAATATGACTCATGAAAATCAACAAAATGCCCCAAATTGAGTCCTTAACCAATGCCAGTGGAATATTTCTCTTTCTTTTTAGAAAAAAACCTTCAGACATATTGCAATGGTTCTTATTCTTACCTCTTCTGTGGGAAAGGATTTTAGGATGCATGTTGCAATGAGGATTAAAATAGATTTGGGACTACTCTAAAGAACAGAGGATTGCCTGTCAATGGAATGCAGACTATTTCCACGCAGCAGGCAAAGATGAAACGTGGTGGTAAGGTGGAGAGGGATGAAGTGAAGAAAAAAGTGCGACAAGAATGTGCTACGATTTTCAGTATTTGCAACGAGAAGACAATTAATGAAATGAAGGAAAAATTAAATACTGAAATACAAGGGTCCGTCGAAAAATCAGCATAATATATGTAACTATTGAATAGTAATTCTGACAGAGAAGTAAGCAGATCTGACAAGATTACTGATCTACGCAGAGAAAACTAAGAATGAGTACTAATCGAACGTCCATTTTAAGAAAACAAAAACGGTGGATAGTTAAAAATTAAGACACAAAAATTGCGGTCAAACTTGGAATAATAAACGAATATTGTTCGGCATTACGTGGTGGAATAGATTCATAATGATAAAAAGTAAAGTTACTTCAAATTCCACAAAAACTTGAAATAACTCAGTACCGCCTGTTTCACCCCTTAGAGCATCATCAGGTACAATGGTTGTATCTGATGATGCCGTAACGGGAAAAACAGGTTGAACTGAGTTATTAAAAGATTTAGTGGAATTTACAAGGTCACATTTTTATTACTAGAGTAGAATACTCCCGTAAAATTACGAAGGGCTTCAAAATGAAGAAGATGAAGTTAGATGATAGGATAGTGGAGTGACAACTGCAGAAAACCAATATTCAGATAACTATCACTTCAGATATCAGACAGATATTTGACTGATGGTGATGATTCTAATTAAATTATGCCGACATGGAACGAAAACGTTTTTTAAATGCATTACAGGAGGTAATTTTTTTTAGAGATCTTCCCCTCATGATGGCGAATGGTGTGATATAAACATTTGTCCTTTTCCCGTCATTCGTCAGAACTTAGACTCTCCTTTCTATTCGGCTCTTTTCACCCAACCCTCTTGTCCTTCCCTCTCCCGTTTCGACCCTGGCCCCTTCACCATCCACCCCCCTCCATCGCTTCGGACGGAATTTCCTTTCCTCGAGGAAAGTTTCACGGGGGTGTCGAGAACAAAAAAAAGAAGGGGAGTGAAAAAGAGGGGAAGGGTCACGCCCCCTTTTATCTCGCCTCTTTCCTTCCTTCCCCGCCGCCGCATTCCGCGCGCTGACGTTTTTCCACTCACTCGGGGCCGTCACCCAATCTTCAAAGGAGAGCCCGTTTTCCGTTTCTTCTCCTGGTTCCTGTTTTCTTTCGCTCCCTCCTGACAATGGTCCCCGCAGCCGTGACGACTTCCCCGTTTAAGGAGATATCCTCCGTCTTTCTACGTGGCGCCTCTTTCCATCCCAATCACCTTGTACATCAACGTCGTTTGCGTCATTATTTATTTCTCCCTCCTGCTCGGAATCGGACTTACCGAATTTTTTCATTTTAAGTTCTGCATGCAAAATCTTTGTACGGAGCGTGGCAATGTATGGATCGGAAGCATGGGCCACTGGAAAAGCTGACCAAAAAAGAATAGAGTTTCGCGCGGGTGCCTTCGAAAGCTGGTGCTGAAGATAAAATGGACGGACAGAATAAGAAATGATGAAGTGTACAGAAGAGTAGAAGAGGAAAGGACCTTATGGAACATCATACAGATAAGAAGAGCAAGACACATCACAAGACACAAATGGTTTGTGAAAAGCATAATTGCAGGTAAAGTTGAGAGAAAAGTCGGCAGAGGAATACACAGGAATAAGTTTATGACACCAGGAGGTGAAGGAACTAGCATTAGATAGGGAAGGGAGGGCTGCAGTCAACCAATCTTAGGATTGGACAACCAATGAACTTAGTATAGAAATGGTATTGTACGAAGTAGGCGGTATTTACTATGGTGGAAGATAAGTTAACAATACTTCCCAGTCCACGATCGGCATCACTCAGTCACCCACTGTCCATAAAAATCATGACAACAGACTTGGAGAAGTCAGGGTGCTGCGTTTGAACGAAAATGAACCTGTGCGCTAAACTCTCCCTTCCAACACCTTTCATCCAAACGCATGTTGTATTCATAATATCACAGCTATACACGGTTCACTGCGTTCAAACACGAGTCTGCACCCCATTTAATGCATATAAAATTTATATCAAACGGAAAAAAGAGGAATAAGGGATAAAAAGGAGGGAAGAAGAAAAAGCATAACGAAACAAATCAATTTTGAAAAAAATGAACAAAAGAGAGTCGCGGAGGTCAGGGAAGGGGGGGGGGGGGAGTGTATAGAAAATCGAAAAATGAATTAATTGTGCTGCTGCGCGCCACGTGTGGAAAAGGTGTGGTCAAGTTTGTCGTGGAAAAAAGGGAATTTTTGTTTGATTGATTGGACACACCCCGAGACACAATCGGTTTGTGAACAGCATAATTGCAGGGAAAATGGAGAGAAAAGTCCCCAAAGAAGGGCCCAGAAATAAGTTCATGGACCAAATAAAGAGGAAAGTACATAGGGAAAAATACCAGGAGGTAAGGGATCTAGCATTAGATAGGGAAAGGTGGAGAACTGCAATCATCCAATCTTAGGATTGTACGACCAATGATGATGATGCGGATTTGCGGGGCCATACATCGTTAAAGTTTTGTCATAGCTTGCAGGTTGAAAGTAACTAACGCAGTGAAACTGCCAATTTAAACCCACCTTAGTATATATATCATGAAATTTTCTGAGTGGTCAGTGGATTATATTCGTTCATGTATTCTGAAATGGGAGATGAAACAATGCCACTTCCTTCATAAAATTACACTTCTCCTGTTACGATTATATAATGTATGAAACTTGTAAATATTGATTCAGCAGCAGTAATAGCCGCCGCAAATTTTTATTCATTTTCTATTCCAGCAACAGATAAAGTACACATATTGTCCTCTCGGAGTTAATGAATATAGAGCCAAGGGTGAAGGGCAGAGAGAGGTTGACATACTTGAATGGGAAGAGGGCGCTGCTGGATTCTGAGCTAGTCACAGAGGTGTGTTAGGACTAAGGCTACTAATAACTGACAGTAGGACTAGATAATGTTTAAACATTATCATTATTTAACAGCAAAATATGCATTTTATAAATTTGAGTTGACACTTAAGTGTATTTATATTTATTATTGCAAATTTTGGTGAAAGGTTAATGCTTAAGATTTTGTATTTTTCCTTTATAAACTTTAACTCACCCAAGGGTGAGTTAAAAATTTTATAAAGCTGATAAAACGGCTGATTTTAGGGTGCGTGGGGTTAATTATTGCAATAGCGTGCTTAAATTTTTGAATTTGTCATAAAAATGTCTGAAATTGCAAAAATATACTTTAAAAATAACGTACAATGCATTATTTTAGCATGCATACTATATATTTTTCAGCGTTTAGCAGCACATCAGCTTGACGCCGATTGAAAGGCCACGCTGAGTTCGTCCTAGGCATTGAAATTGAAGTGGGTTTGAAGGTAACTGAAATTGCTCTATTTGAGTTGAGTGATAACACCAAGCTTCCATTCAACTTTATAAGTTACTATGAATATTTAATTCAGCATTGTTCGATAGAGAGAATCTGAATGCAACAGACATGCTTAAAAGAGATAAACTAGAGCAAGTGATTTTATTGATTGATATTTGATTGTTTATAATTGATAAACTAGAGCAAGCAGAGTTCATTCATCTACCTCGTGGAAGAAACAAAACGGATATCAATCGTATAATAACCCAGAACGCAGAAACGCAGAATATCAAGCCAAGGAAGCGTTCATGGTAACAAAACAACTAATATTTTCAAAGACGATAGGACTACAAACGAGTTAACTGTACGTGAAAGCAGTTATGTGGGACGTTCACTGTATGAATCGGAAGCCTGGACCATTGAAAATTCAGATCAGCAAAGATTAGAAGAACTCGAATCTTGGTGTTGGAAGAGGATCCTGTAGATCAAATTCACGGATATAATGAGAAATTAAGAAACACTCACAAGAATATATGGAAAATAAACCAGTTGGAATGCTATACAGATTATAAAAACCATATCCAGGACATCCAGTGTCACAATCGGTTTGTGAAGAATAAAATTGACTGAAAAATAGGAGGAAAATCCCAAAAGGAAAGCCAATGGAAGACCAAGTAATGAAGAAGGACAACACAGGTATAAGGAAGCTAGCATCAGATAGAAACGGATGGAGGGCTGCAGTCAACCAATCATCGAATTGAACGATCAACAAGGAATGAATGAATTCACGATACACCACTCGATGCCGTATTCATATGCTGAAAGATGAAGGGACATGCTGCTGTTCACGGTGCTTTTTTGGATTTTTCGGGAAGGAAGAGAAAATGTAACAGTAGAGGTATCCTTTCTTACTTTTCTCCCTGAAAATTTTCCTGAACAGTACTAATGCCTGGTGTAATAAGCACCGATAATCATTGGGAGCTTCGCATCAAGTGTGTTGAATTTGGCGCGGATTGGAGAACTTAACGGCACACTAACGACCTCAAAATGAACGAATTGCAATGAAATGTTTCGTAACTTGTCGGTGCGCGGCATTCTGCGGGTTCACAATGTTCACTGCCGATTGATTTTTGAATAGATATTGAATTCATTTCGCAATATTTTTCAAACAGGTAATCTCTATTTAATAAAGCTTTGAAAACATTATTTTTGACGTTTTAACGGAAAGTGACTGGAAAAAGTGATCACAATTGTGATTATTCAAGTTCATTTATTATTTAGTACACATCACCTCTGCCATGATTCCATTTTGAAGTCAGAATCTCGGTGCAAAAGCAAGTAGAGCAAATGGACAGCTTACGTATTATCACTTAGAAGCAAACACCAAGCAGCCCACTTGTATGGACCCCGAAAAGCTGTCGCCATTCATTCTCGCCTTACACCAATTCAAGTTATCATACACGGATTGAAAGTGCATCACAATACGCAATGCAGTGTCTCGCAAAAACGGCCCTCGGGGCGATTTTAAGAACCGGAGTAAGAAAAGGCCTTGAAGATAGTGTTGTCGACGGTAGGGAAGGGAAGGTTTATTTATTTTCTCGGAGAAGACGCGGGAAATGTCTATCGCGGCAGGGGTCGCAAAGACAGAATGGGCGGTCAACGGGGAAGGCAGCTCCGGGAAGTTTGTAAGAAAAAATACTTACATACATATCCATTGCGCCGTTTCCTTATGGGGTTTGTTCAGTGAAAGAAAGCTTTTTTTTGCCGGCAATAAAACTAGAAATCTGATTCCGTCTACTCTGAGCCTTTCCTTTTTCATCTTTTCCGCAAGAAGTTAAAACCATAATGCATTAATTTTTGATTGATACCTAGCTTATAAGATCCTTAATTTTCCACCACCATGTCCGCCCTAACCATCCATAACGTTCTTGGTTTTTAATATCCTTTTCATGCACTCAATCTTTCGTAGCATATCATATCTGTTTCGTTATCATATTTTTTCTCTCAACGCGACCAAGCCAGAAAACCATTTCTCGTAAGTTTATGTACGAAAAATCTGGTCCACTATATGGTAATAGATAGAAACACTTTGTAATTTCCCCATGAATTTTATGTTAACCGTTGTTAATCGCTATTTGTGTTAAGGAGTTAATACCATACATACAACACCATAAAACTGGTACTCTTTCTTTCACATCGTACTCATTTATCAATCTCTGTAAATCTAACATTTCTCTTCTAATTCTCATTACACTTAAGGCACTCGACTTAAGGCATCTGTCGCAACCGACAGACACTAATGCCTGCTATTGTGCACTTATTAAATATTTCTCCCATGAAATATGAAGTGGGAGAAAGAAATTTCGTACTCCTGGTAAATTCTCATTATTGACTCACTCAATACACTACGAGCCACCTATTTGCCTCGATTAAGAAGTCACATTATATGTTTATATGACATCCAAGGTCTATTAGCGGCGAGGCTTTGGAAACTCCATTAGTCTGAGTACCTCGAAGATGAAATGCCCTAGAGTAATCGACAAATTGGAGTTTTAGCAGTTTGCCTAACCGTCTCCGACATCGAAATATAAGACTAAAAACTATTAGAAGTACGCGGATGGATTGTGACCCCTGAGCTATAAAGAGTTATATTCACTGACTTGCCTATCTATTTGTCTCAGAAAACCACCTTTAAAAGTTACATCGCAGAAAAACAAAATTATTATACATTTGAATTTATCCGCATACTTCTACAGAAAATAAGATGTTAAAAAACACTTTCATGTAAAGAAAATCAATTTGACGTGAATATGCAAAATTATGGAAGCAAAAATTGACAGGAAGAGTTTCTAACCGCTCCATAAGAAACAGCCTCCGTCATTATGAAACTACAGTAGCAACTCGATAGTACAAAGCAGGAAAATACGAAGTTTTGATTTTACGAAGCAAAACTGTCGGTCCCGACGAAAAGCTTATGTTAAACACATGGCGAAATTTTTGAAATTACGAACCTCGGACCCAGTCCCCACAGACAGACTGAGTTCGTTTTTACGAACCTTGGGGGGAAATCGCGTCAGAAAAGCTCTGTATTTGCCGAAATAGACACCTAACAAATCAGCGTTGCCGAATATAATCTATCGAATGTGTATAATGCGTGAATTTTAGTGCATTTTTCTCTCACAAGTGCCTGAGTCACAGTTATTTTTAAAGTTTTAGTCGCGGATAATTTACTTCTCGAGAGAGGGGGAAAATGGTAGCTTGAGGCAATTTTTCCCTTATTTTATTTTTGTTTTAACTCTTAGCTTGCTTTCCATGACGTAGAAAATTCTCTTTTGGTTATGACTTATGTGTGGCGCTGCGTACCAACTCGATGCCATGCGCTATTAGCGGCAATTTTAATTTATTTAGCGCTCGAACTGAAAATGACGCTAGTAAATGATGGAAAATAGGACTAGGATACCTGTCGCAGTCACTATACCTAAATCCGTGGCTTCACTATGAATAAGCCCGCGTTCACTCCCTCCATTGACCATATTTCATGAGAAAATAGAAAAATAAAACTTCCAAGAGTTCACGAAGGTATAGCCGTCCCCGCGATTGATATAATTTTGCATTTAAAACGGATTATTTCTAATTTTGAATCAGATAACCCAGTTGGGGGAGTGGCTCAACAGTCTAAAATTGTAATGTACACGTACTAGCTGTGCTCGGCATGCGTTGCAATGCCTTTTTCTGGGTTCAAAATCGGTCCCTAAAAGAATTTGAGACCTACTATCCGTTGCAAAATTCCGTCAACCGAGTTTGAAGACTGATATCTCAAAGACGGCTCAATCGATTTTAAAATGAAGCACACCAAATGAAAGGTTGTTTATTTCTGCGTTTAGTGATGGTATACAAAACTTTTACCGTTAATATTGATTTCAGTGTGTCTTAAAAATATAATTTTAGAGCATTTTCCCGGGTACCGGACGGATGCATCGCATTTACGGCTTCGTAATAACAACTCGGATCAATATATCGGAATTAAAAAATATATAGAAAAAAACTTTTTAACAATCATAAAAAGTTTCATATTATTTAGCGCATCAGTATTTTATTTATTGATGAAATTGTAAGAATGCGTTATTTTCCGTTCCGCGCATCAATGAAAACGTCCGTTTGGATCTTCTTCAAGCTATCGAGTTCATCATCATGAATCCACTTATAAAATATTAAATGAATTCGTTGCTTAATCAATATCGGTTAACATTTACTTTGAAAAAAGTAAATGTTAATCGATATTGAACTGAACGCTGAACTGCCAGGAGCATGCCAGGAAGAGAAAGGGAGAGGCGCGCTCTGTTGCCCAGGCAGAGGGTTGTCCGTAAGACGCGAGAGGAATTTCCTACTGCAAGCATTTATCGGCGGGGGAAAACTACTTTGCTCTTAGTAACATACTGTAGTAAACGATAAAGATAGCTGCACTCAAAAAAATATAACCAGAAGCATTTTTTCACCACTTCCCATCAACTTTGTCAACGCATTTTTCGGCTTTTCGACAAGAGGAACGAATAGATCCAACTTCGTATTATCAAGTAGTAGCGTAGTATCGTAGTAGAAACTCTATAATACGAAGTTGGAGGGACCAAAAAATCGGAACTTGGTATTTTCGAGTTTTGTATTTTTGAACCTTTTTAATAAATTGCGAAAAATATTTACCCTCTCCCCCCCTGACTTCCATGGTATTTGGAAACCTTTTAAAACGATTTATAGTCGTTATTCGAGAGAGCCTTCGAAATAATGCCTTTAAATCATAAGCTTAATGTCACAAACGTTCGTAATATAGCTATCGCCGCTTAGTTCCCTATGCAAATGATACCGAAGAAAATAGAACCTCAGATCACGGTTCATGGAGAAAGAACGAGCGCTTCATCTGCCGCCCAGGACATGCCTTCGCTTGTAATGACGGCACTTCACCAATCCAATTGTAATCTATGTCCCTAACATCTACGCAGTTAAGACGGTAGCTGTCCCGGATGTGCTTCCAATCGCCCATTTTTATCACTCAATAATAGGTAAAAAGCGCAAAGGACTCAGTGCACTTAAAAAATCCTTCTCAGGTTTTTTAGTGGTTTCTTCCTCGTCGCCTGCTGCATATACGCAATTGGGAAGAAATGTTATTTCGTTCCAAGCTAAACGATTTCACCGCTCATTGAAGTTCCAGTAAGAAACATTAACTCATGATCAAGTTCATTGTTACTGTGATGATTCGTGCTTATAGTTCTATTCAGCCAAACATTAATCCTCGAAATAAATGAAGCTATTATGTTTTTATCCTTCTATGCATAATCCTTTCGCGTCATAGGTGTTATGCTGAACGCCATTTTATCCAGTGGCGTCCTTATATGCCAACTTTGGTAAGCTAAAACATAGAAGCAAATGAAATACCTTGTTTTTAAAAAGTGATATCTGAATCACTCCACGATTTTTGGAACTTATTATTCACAATATTGTGAAAGAGAAACTTCACCCTAAATGGGCACCGCGGAGACATTCCAGATCCAGCGTTCTCCATTCCATATTTAGTTATTTTCTTTCCTCCCTGCGACTTACGCCTTCTATATTTGACTATACCGTGGAGCATAAAACATGGAAACGGAATAATATTAACTGTTTGAAGCGTAACTCAGTAAAATTAACTCAACGGGAACTTTGGAAGAGGTAGGGGTCACGGAAAAAATCTGCCGCAGCTGAGGCTGAAACCTAACTCCTCTCTGTGGTAAAATCCTGATAACAACAATAAGTTTTTGCTGAGTAGTATTTCCGTAGTTAGATCCTTCTACATGTCGGGTGATTTTGAAATGGAACTCATTAGGATTCAATTTGTGCCCATGATGTGTCATGTCTGCGTATAAAAATGGCAAGGACTCCAGGTTACTCATGCCATCACAATGAAATATGATTTAATTGGTTATTTTTCTCGTGGAAATCAGGGATAGCAGTGATGATATATCAAAATTAATGCATCAAAGCATGGTTACTCCACGAAGTCACTGTAATAATTCACGGATGAAAGTTGGTTCCAGTATAATTACATGGAGTTCCCCCAACAATGTCTCGGAATTAAGTTAAAGAGAAGGCTTTCGTGGGGATATTATTTTCAAGATTTCAGTTTTCTGGTTTACTTATGCAAAGAAATATCCTTCATAGGACGATATTTTGCGGACGACGGCTTCTTCGGGTTAAAGTTCTTGGCGGTTTGTCACAGGTCTTATCTAATATATAAAAATGTTTGTTTCTTCGTCTTCTATGCGTTCCACTACCGTTCATTAGATTTCGATGAAACTTTGATGAGTTGTTATGTGCGTACCCCCAGTTTATGAATTACATATTAAATCCATTGTACAATTTAGGTAAAGCGTGAGTCGCTTCAATAAATGAGTTTTGGCACGTGAGCTTCTCACACAAGCAAGGAACGACAAGTAATCAATGAAGGAGATCGTTTACGAGTTGCTAAATCACGTCCATCAGAATCATATCAGTAAGACATGATTTGTGTTAAAAAGTCCGTAATTAATTTGTTCATGAAATAAGTTTTAGTGCAGTGGTCTCTTTGTTTGCGTTTTCATTTAATACTTGCGCTCGATTTTGGTACACGCGTCACAATTTCCTATAATTGGATTTTTAAGCTTTTAAATCTTGAATTTTTGCACTACTTAAGCAGTAGAATATTTTATTATTTGGAAACCACAGCGTCGGCATAGAATGGAAACTCATGCCATCATATTTTCCGTACGAATTCGTGCGTAGGTGCGAGGAATTCATTGGACCACTAGTTGTCCTATCACTGTGCATGAGTTATTAGGACTCGGTAAATAGTGGCAGAAAGAGTCATTTTTAAGAATGGTCATCAGTGTCATTTTAGACCTGTGTGGAAACATACCGTCGCTAGGCCTCTTCGTGCCAAATTTTCGGAGACGGAGTTAAGGATGGTTTTAAACGGTATTTGTTTCTTTTGTCGAAAAGCCGAGAAATGCGTTGACAAAGTTGACGTAAAAAAGACACATTGCTGAAAAAATAGGTAAAAAAATCGTCATTTCCGAACACAATAAGCGGCCACAATAAAAACTGTGAATCACCAAATACACTTCAATGATACACGTCACCATTAACTGTGAATCACCAAATACACTTCAATGATACACGTCACCATTTCACCTCCTAAAACC
The DNA here is from genome assembly GCA_963169105.1 of Ceriagrion tenellum. NCBI lineage: Eukaryota > Metazoa > Arthropoda > Insecta > Odonata > Coenagrionidae > Ceriagrion > Ceriagrion tenellum. The sequence continues at coordinate 125,694,268 of OY720632.1, read as the reverse complement.
TTATCCCTTACATCTTTATACGGTTGATGTCCGCACACCTCCTGCCTCATGCCCATTTGGCGACTCGCAGTGTAGTGTGTAGATGTAGAATTTAAAATTCTATATGAGACTCGTCCATCGTCTTTTGAAGTTCATCAGAAGCCCTGAAAACTACGTAGAAATATCGTAGCTAAGAGTTGAGGACACAGTGAGTTTATCTGGCAAGACGAGCGGTTGTTTAAGATGCCGCTGGCCTACTAACGAGTCTAGACTTATACATTTTTGTTCGGTTTAAAAGAAATCCGACTTTTGCTGATAAAAACGAAAACTAAAGCTCAAAATATTTAGATTATTCCCTGATTATATTTTTAATGGCTACATTTGACCAGTCATAGGAGCCGACTGCAGCGCCATTTGCATGGAACTGCATTGGCATGGACATTTACATGGAACACATTTTCACTTCAAATAAGGCAGTAATTCCCTAATAACTTTAAGTGATAGGTGGTACAATTCCAGACATTCCAGGGACAGTTTTTACTAAAAGAGTAATGTACATTCTCGTTCAAAATGACGTTTACTTGCTGCAATTCGAGTGTTCTCCATAATTACTCTCGCTAACATGTACACTCCATTGCTGAATTACAATTTAGCATTGAAACCCTACTATTTTTTATTTCAATTTATGAAAACACTTAAAGAATGATATATTTAAGTTTACAGAATTAATGGAATAAGTAACCCCGAGGCAAACCTGATGCACCTTTAGCACAAAATAAAATTCGAATGTGAAAAGATTTGTCGAGAGCTTGAGGTATTGTTCCCGGTATGCTTACCCATAAATATGTTTCAAAAATGCTCACCCATGCAACAGAAAATTTTGCGTAGAGCGATGTTGGTGTTTTGGAAAATAAGTGGTCCAAGAGATGGGGATGTTTGCGTGAGAAATGTTTTTCGAAAACCTTACCAACATGTTTAAAATTACATGAGGAATTAAAAAAATAATGTAAATGTGATCGAAAATGCGTGGTAGTGTAGTAAAATTAAATTTAAAAAAAATCGTTAATTCATCAAAGAAACCAGAGGGAAAAAATGAATTTTGTGACCTAATTTACCGGCAACCGAAGCGGCAGGCCGGCAGGGCATCTAACGCAGAGTCCTCTTCTACGGCAAGAAATGTGAATAATAAGAAGGCAAATATCCAGGGATACGAGCAAATGATCACAAACCGTAGTGAGGGTGGTCATCGTGTAAGCTCTCTTTAAGTAGCCATAAGTAACACAAATTACTCCCAGTTCAAAATCGAACTCATGCTTTCGTGTTCCGAACGTCTCGTATTTAATAATGGTCTCAGTAAAAAATCACGCAAACAACCCTATCTTTAACTGCCAAGGCTATCTTTAAGCAGCTAAAAGTAACACAAATTACTCCCAGATGAGTTTCTAATTCTAATAATAATCTCAGAAAAAATCACGCAAACACCCATTGCTGCTATTAGAGCGGCAGAACAGGGAGGGCATGGGAATAGCCCCGAGATCTTGAGACAAAGTGGCGCAGCTGATTACTCATCTTTCACTGCAGTTCGCTTCCGTTGTGTTTGTGATTGCGCATGTCAGACGTAGAATGAGGCTTCGTCGGAGTCCCGTACTCGAGAATTCGAGTCTCCAGAACGTTGAAGAGGGCTAAACGATAAAAAAAGTTATGCATGGTGTCGCAGTGAGACAGTTTCCGCTATAGAGACATTTAGAAACTGGGTTCGGTGGTGTGACACCCCCTCCCCGTGACGCTCCCAACAACCCTTGGCAACCCCCTGTGGCGGGCGAAAAATTATCCCGGGCAAAAGCTTTCTCGAGCGACATCTTCCGAATTTTTTATTTTTCGGGAGGAAGTCGACAGTCTGTGGGTGGGGAAAGAGACGAGGGGGATGGGATTGTGAGGTGGGGGGGGGGATGAGATGGGAGAAAGAAAGATTCTAAAACCGCTGGTGGGAAAGGAGAGGGGGAAAGAAGGAAGTTGGATGCTAAAGAGAGTGGGTAAAAACAGCTGCGAAACGACGATCGCCGCTTTCCTCTCACTCCCCTTTCCTAACTCCACTCCCCTGAAGCAGAGCAGATTCAAGTGGAGAGAAAAAACTGTGGTCTGCAGATTAGTTGGGAGAATATTAGGTCTGAGAGGAAGGAGTGGGTTAAAGTGAGCCTTATGCCGGGGGCGGCGTCACACAAGACTTTTTTTCCTGTGCTCTACAATGACTGTTCTTTACAATCATGCTCTCCGGACCTTGTGGCAGCTTGGTCCGTGCTGTGTTTCAATGAGCGTGAGCTGAATCAAGCGATACTTTAGCGTAATGCACAGGAACGGCCAGTCTTTTTGTTGAGTTTTATTATATTAAATAATTAACTCAACTCACAGACACAGATTAATATGTAAAGAGATTTAATACATATCACTAGCAAATATTTTGGTGTCTGTTTTAAGTTAGAATTCCAAATGTTGGGTAAACAAACTTGGCCTCAATGACTACTCAATTGTTATTCTTTTCTTAATTTAAATAAACATTTTAATAATTAACGTCCGACCATGTATGGGTTGAACGAGCCAAGTTGGCGGTTGGCATGCTCGGCTAGGGGCTCGGTTGGGCGATCCCTTCGAACACCAACCGCTCACCGGATATTGTTGGTGTCTGTTTTAAGTTATAATTCCAAGTGTTTTGTAAACAAACTTGGCCTCCATGACAACTCAATTGTTCTTCTTTTTTAAATTCAAATTAACGTTTTAATGATTAATTTAATACTTTAACACTTTTACTTGGGCAAATGAACTTATTCCAGTTGTTGAAGACGGAGACAGTTAAATTATTAAATAATTGGTTTAAAACGAGGATAGTATCAACTCTTGCACTCTTTGTTATACTAATGAGTTCAGAAAATGCCATGTTCCTAGAATTTAAATATATCTGTTGTAAAATAAGCCAGTTCATGTGCTTATCACGGTTCATATTAAGACTTTGATACATTCCCCCGGTCTGTTTTGAAGATTTGGCTTTTAGATGTTTAGCCAGCAGGGTATGATACGCACAGAGAGCAACATAACTCTTATATTAAAAAAGTATGCCCCAGAATTAAAGGTAGTAGGAAGCGCTAAAAGTAATGAAGGAATGCCTCGACTGACATTTTAAAATTTATCTGCCACTCGAACAAAAATATCCGTAATATGGCTGCCTATACTCTACCTGGCTATTCAAACTTTTCAGTACAAAGGCTGAAATTGAGCTTCAAATAAAGTCCATGTTTAGTCGCAGGAGACAGAGAGCTCCTCCTAATGGCGCAGGTGGATTAAATTCCCGTGGTTTGGTGTAAAGGAGAGTGTTGGGCGGATTTCCGGATGCTTCCATCTTGTTTGTTAAGGTAAGTGTGGGAGTGTGGGAATTAAGTGTCTCAAGAGCGAACTTGGAAAAGTGATCGTTTGGAGGCTATGGGTTGAGAGCAGGGTCGAGGTCGGAAAAATTTAAAGAGAGTTCCGTAAGGTATTACTGCGTTAAGTTCTTTGATGTTTGTCGGAGAGGAGGAGGAGGAGCTGAAATTAATTAATGACATGGAATAAAGAAAATCAAAAGAATGTCTACACTTGTGGTACACTTTTAATGGAGGCTAACTCCGCAACCGGTATGAGTTTATACGATTCACAAGATTTTCTGGAACGTTGATGGCATTCTGGACTACTTAGATTCAAGATACGAAGATCTTTCATATCGTCATCTATATATCCATATCTGCAGGCATTTAACTGAACTTGTTGGAGATTGTTTCATGTTCTCCATGATATGCAAAAATTTCAATCAGTAGTTCATGGTGCAAATGTCTCGATGTTTTCAATCTCCATTAACGTAACATATTTTACGGTTTTACCTCCTTAAACGATCCTAACAATATGAACGAAAACCACACAAAAAATCACCATACAGTAATATGTCGAGATAAAAAACTACACGCCAATGGCGAATATCGATGTGCACCGGCATATCGATTTTGGCGACTCACGATTTTGTACTCATACATTATATTTATAAAATGACGACATAAATTCCAAGATGGCCATCTTGGTATCCTTTCAACCTTCCCACTTCCAATGACTTCTGCTTAGTTATCTCTCAAATTAATCGAGCTATAAAGGAACTTATAAAGGTGATGAATAGAAAACACTTTCAAAATAGTGCTTCTATTCTAACTGGGTCAATTTAATTTTTCCCCCAATCGATCTCGATTTCTATGACAATTATTTTGGAGTGGTCTGAGAAAAAACATATTTGAGAGTGGAGTTAAACAAAGTATTTTATTTTATCATATATAGCGTTGAATAACTTCTAAAAGTGCACAGTTTTTTACATTGACACGGACGATGGGTACGGATTTAGGAGAAATTTTAACGCCCAAAACTTAAGCACGTAGACAATGAATTCAAGAGGCGTGACTTATTCAAATGACGAGGGCGCCTCTGTGGAAAACGGAGGGTGGGGGAGACATCTAAGAGGGCGCGACAAGAAATTCTCCCTCACCCTCCTACCCGTCCGTGTGCCCCCCTCCTTCCAAAATCTCCCCTTTGAAATGGTTTCGGTGATCGATGGGGTGATTTGCTTTGATACAGGAAACCGAGGTGTCGGGAAGGGAGAGAACGTACTTGACTGGAAGTGGCGTCGCCTTCCCTCTCGTTCGACAAAAAGGAACTTCACTCGGCCCGCGTCCCGGATCCTCTCGACTTAAATATTTTTGAAATGTGTGTGGTTATCGCGGTTGGAAACATTCGAGAGGAGGGGCAGAGATCACCCTTCAAAACCAAGTTACTGCTTTGATACTAAGAGATCGATTTGGCGATGTCGGAAAATGTGTCAGCGTAGGCTTTGCGAATTGGGAGATTTTACGAATCACTCTAGCCTTTCGGAATGCCCCAGTTTTATTAAAATTTCATGTTTGTTTGAATAAAGAGAAAAGTGAAACGTTTCAAAAAGAAACAAGTTTGTGAGTCAATAAAGTGTTATCATATAAAGTCACGGGAATTGCAGACTCTTCTCTTGGCATAAGTATACTTTTTACTGTCATATGTATATTGATTATCCTGATTGTGAAATGTTTGATAACAAGGAATCTTACAATGCCAAGCCATTTAGAAGACGCCTAAACATGGAATTTTTCCTCCTGCATTAATTATGATAAAGTATGTCGTGATATCCTAGATTTTTGTTACTTTGATGGGAAGGATGATGTAAATGGTGAAAGCTGATGTCGCTACCTCTAAAACCTTTTTCAATTGGTTGAAGAAGTACGTCCATTTCCCTCTCCTCTTTATGAATTTCCGGAACATAATGTGTTCACTTAACTCTTTTTATATTCTTGCTCATAGAAAGAACTTACAAAAGAAGCATGGTGGTTATCGATAGGGTGAATACATAATTTACTCTTGCATTTTCTGCGTTCTACTGACCAGCTATAATGATCTTATCCTGAGATAACGCCGGCATCCCACCTGAAATCCGGAATATATTCAATAGATTTTGCTTGAATAACTTTCAAGCATCTTGTAAATTTGTATGAGGCTAAATATAAATATTTCGATGGGGAATAAGGGCTAAGATAATTGCGTAACTAGTGCAAGATTTTTATTTTTTTCAAATAAATAATTTTTTTACGATAGGCATCTCCTTTTTTTAATAAAAATTTTTCAGCATTTTCTATCTCAATGGAGATAATCATTAAATATTGTCATCACAATTAATTGTTCCTCAGTTTAATTTAGGGATAATTATTTTTCATCCTCTCAAAAATATTGAAATTGCCAAAGAAATCTGAGCTTCGGTTCTATGAGCAGTGGAAAAAGACTAGGTGATTTCGATTTATAAACAGGTATAGAATATTACTATCATCGAATGATTCAGGGCAAAAGAGATTGATTGTAAGTATTATGAGGAGAAAGGTAGAAATTTTAAAACTTTTTGATTGGATAAATGTCAAAGGCAAAAGAACTTGAAATTTTAATGAAACAAAATTATAGGGAAATATGTGATGTCGAATACGCATATTATATAACTACATATTGACATAGCTTGACATGTGGCTTGCTTCAGTGTGAATGATCTACACCATTAATAATAAATGGCTTTCGGAAAAATTCAAGTCCGTATGACGTAACAGGTTGCTCATGAAAACATACCATGTAATCACGCATTCCTATTTGCACACCTTCGATTGACTCTTGTCCAATGATGGCATTGCCACATTATACTCCATTTATTACAACCTTTAACCTCGGGGTTAATTGAATATTTGGTAGCAGATATAAAATGCATGAGTACTGAATTTCGGATTATTTTCATGAAAAAATAAAAAAGTGTATTGATAATTCAAAGCTACATATTTAAGTATTACCAGATTATTCTAGAGTAATATAGGTGAATCCTTTTATAGATATTAATCACTCATTTAAATATTAAAGTCTTATCGAAGGGAATAAAGCGACTTATCTGATAGCAGATTCTATAAAATAAATTCATAATGGGATTGCGAATCACATTGATATTTGAGTATATTCAAGTATACATCAGCGATCATTCCCTCTCTTTAAACGGTAAATTGGTGAAAAATTGTATAAATTCTCACGGCAGGAATTTCAAAAGAATAATAGGCACAGGGAAGTGTATTCCTAGCAATTTTTATAATGTAAACATTTGGTCGGGAGAATCAGATTGAAAAATATCTGGATCATACTATAATAAATAAATATAGAAACTTGGCAAGTCAGCCAGCAGTTATGTATGTAGCATTAATTTTTTTCAAACCATTTCACCCAATGTTCTCCGCAATGCCTAAGTATAACATTATACTGCCCTCAGTGTCTCTAGAACCATTTAAAAAGAAATAGTATAAATTCCTTTGATACTTTGTGGTATTCCATATTTCAAAATATTTAATGATAACATTTACAACACAGGAGATTAAAAAAACACGCGACCCGGGTTTTAATGCTTAAGCATCATCTTCAGGTGTTTTAACCGGCTTTACAATGCCTTTTATAAGAAATCTTTGGTGTGGGAAGTTTAAGGGGGTCGAGCGATTAGGGTGATATGGATGCGGATTTAGGGTGGGAGAAGTGATTGGCGGTGAGAAATGATTGGCTGTTCGGTGGGGAGGAGGGAGGGAAATTGGGGAGGCGGCGGAGGGAGATGAGTAAGGGTACAAATACTGATTTAAAAATCTTCGAGTCAGGGTCATTCTTTAAAATTTCCAGCTGCTCAAGTGAGTCAAGCTCACGTCTATGGATTCAAAAACAAAATATTAAGATTAAAATCACTGTGGTGGCCATAGCTTAAAAGATGATTTGCAAAATTACTCTTAAGTTCCCAATAGTTCAAATAGGCTAGCAGATGTCCTATGAATCTTACGCTAAAATTTCGGGCGGCTTGCCCCACATACACACCTTGGCAGTCACCACACTTTAACGCATAAATGCCAATTCTCTTCTTCGGATTCTAAGGGTCTTTACACTTGACGAAGAGGGTTATTAAGTTACACGGGGGCCTAAATGACACGCGATATTTCACTGGCGGGATAATTTTGGTAATTTCCTCGCTAATTGGACCTAAGTACCTTAGAGAATACCATTTAATACTTATGTTGGAGGAAAGGTCACCGGAGAATATTAAGTTGGTGGCCGTTTTTTAAAAAAGACGGATGCTCGACTTGAATGGTTCATTTCAGAGTGGATGGTGAATGGATTCAATGACTATGACTTAACATCTACAACTATAGTGCAATGACTACCGCAAATAACATCCGCTCTTCTGTGCTGTCCTCGCAGTGATGTCTCAGTCAGCGTCAAGCAACTACAGCAGTGTCGGGGATGCTGCTCGCTCGGTCGGTTCACCAAGAAAACCTCACCAATACGTAAAGTAATAATATGGAGTGTGCAGAAGAGTAGAAGAGAGAAACACCAGATGAAACGCCACAGGGGTAAGAAGAACCAGATGGATTGGACACACCCTGAGACACAATGGGTTAGTGAAGAACATGATTTAAGGCAAAATAGAAGGGAAAGTCCCCAGAGGAAGACCCAAAAATTAGTTCATGGACCAACTAAAGAGGAAAGTACATAGGAAGAAATACCAGTTAGTATGGGAACTAGCATTAGATAGGGAAGGGTGGAGGGCTGGAGTCAACCAATCGTAGTATTGAACGACCAATGATGATAACGTGCAGCAATGCCAGGGTCTAGGTCACCTATGAAACAAGCACCATGCTTCTTTTTTAAATCGAGAGGCATATGTTTGAAAGGAAGAAATCCTCAGAGATGCTGGGTGAAGGAGGGAGAGAGAGAGAGAGAGGGAGAGAGGGATATAAAAGAGGGGACGGGGCATATGGGGAGAGACGCGGTGGTGGGAGAGATAGAGAAACCTCACGTGTGACTCTTATATACGGCAGGCGGTCTGCCTCCAGTTGGTCAAACCCAATTATTTCCCAAGGTCGGCGGGACGTTCGTTCAGTGTTTTAAATTAAATTCCACCTCAGCTTTCGGGTTACGGAATGAAGAAGGTCGGTTCTAAAGGGGGAACTGGCTGATATACGGGGGAGTCGACAGTCGGAGGATGAGGGGAAAAGATGGCCAAGTTGGTATGAAGGGGGTTTGCATCGGGCGTGGCCAGGCATTAAATGAGCAAGAACCTGAAAGTCATTATCTCGGTAAAAAAACCGACCGGAGAACATTTCTCGGGTAGTAAATAAAAAAAGAGCACACTGGAAATATGCCTTAAAGGCCATCTCTTGTCTCAATCAGTCGATTCTGGAGATTTTTAAGGAGTCAGTGGCAATCAAGGTATCGATATTTTGGTCACTCACATTTTCATTTCGCGCGAAATTTTTGAGCAGACGTTGAGAAATGGATGAGTGTCGATGGTGAAGTCTTCAAACACATTTTGGCGACTAGCTATGAAATATAAAAAAATGAATTCTTAATTTAATTATAGCAAATTTAATGCTATTATAGGTCTCCCCTTGACTACCCACATAAGTGTTACTTAATGATTAATAAAATGAATTATTTAATACATAATGAGTCTACATTAGGCCTATAATAGGTCTACACAAAACTATCTACCTGATAATTACTTAACAATTAAAAAAATAGATTATTTAATTATTTTTCAAGGTTTCTTTGACATTTCATTTTTCATTTCATTTCATTAAAGCAAGATAAAAAGGGGATATCTACTTTGTATTCGAGCTTCATGACAAAAAACCATGCGATGAACTAAGCCTAAGTATTAAAGCTATACATTAAACATTGAAATAAATTTTAGCTATGTCCTTAATAATATTTTTGAACTCACATTATGAAAGTACTGGTGGTGAGCTTTTAAAATATCCTAATGATTGCCTACCATGAAAACGATAGATTAAATTCAAGAGACCTTCATTATCGGTTAATGATATCTTTGTAACCCAGTCTTCCTGAGAGGAAGGAATGCATTACCAAGCAAGGGCGACGAGTGACGTATACGGTAGTTGCTCCATAAGGAATTTATGTCCAAATACATTTAGGCAATGCAAACAGCGACTTCAATCGTATGTAGTCTCGATCCAATTTGCCTTACTCCCCTACAGTAATTCACTGGTCTAATATTTATTTCAGATATATTTGCGAAGCCCTGTTGAGTGAGTGTCAACATGCCAAATCAATTTTGGAGAGGCGTCACACTTCAGAAATTCCAGCATTCTACTAAATGGTTCACTGATGTCTTCCATTCAGCAAAAATTACATGTTTCTCACTCAAATCAATAGATAGCATACTTTCATATACGAGAATAAGTGCAACATTCCTTGCGCCCACGAAGTGCTTTACTGGCTGGTAAGTTACAAGGGTTGGCACAGGACTATTGAAGTCATTTGTGCCGTTAAGCACTGGAAAGCAGGTGGTGAAACATGGAATACTTTGGAGGAATGTGGAAGAAAGGAAAATGTGTCCGGAGTCGGCCTAAGCTTGAGTTAACTATTTTGTAAATGCGACAAGAAGCCCACTGCTAAAAAAGTCCCAACCAGGTGGACTGAGTACTGCCCTGAAAGAACTCTTCACGGAACTAAAGTGGCTCGGGTTTGACTATGCGATCAAGACAAATACTTACACATTTTAATTTATTTATTTAAAAATCCAGCTTTCGTTAATTAAATGAGTTACCTATTTAAAACAAAAATTAAGGTATAAAATTTGAAGATTATTCCACAAGTATACAAGGTGTATAAAAAGGAATGACCTGATTTTGAAACTTTATATTTATTGATGGAAATATACCACAAACAGCGTAAAATTTCAACATACCCACTAGATATAAAGCAGGGAACTTGCAGTTCCTCATACGATTGTCTGACAAGTATTAAGGAGACGTTTGGTTATGAAACTATACAGACTTCAGTTAGTGCAAGCTCTTCGTGATGATGATAAAAAGTCGTGTTGATTTCAGCAGTGCTCCATTAGAGGACAAGGGGGATGATAGACTTATGTCGCGGTTAATTTTCAGTTATGGAGCTCACGTAAGTGGGGAAAGATAGCCGGCAAAACATGCACATATGGGGACTCCAGAACTCACATGAAATTGTAGAGCATGAAAGAAATTCACCTGAAGTAAACGTTATTTTCTGCCATTTCTTGCAAAAAAGTGTATGGCCCATTTCTTATTTTGAGGAAAACAGAGTAACTGGAACGAGCTATCTTCAACTACTGCAGACTTGGCATTTCCCAGAACTTGAGGAGGACTCCAATGATTTCATATTCCAACAGGAAGGAGCCCCACTGGCACAACAACGTATGACGATTTCACAACGACACACTGCCTCAACGCTGGATAGTGCGCACGGGACCCCGAGACAATACCCTACATTGTTGTCCTCCAAGATCTCCAGAAATGACCCCGTGTGATTTTTTTCTCGTGGGGATGTATGAAGGAACGTATTTTTGTCCCCCCATAAGCTCGAGACATCGATGAGCTAAAAACCAGAATAAGAGCTGACGTGACTCCTGTCAATGAAGACATCGACGTCAAGAGTGTATGACAAATTTAGATATCGTCTAGATGTTGTCCGCGCTGCAACTGGTGGACGTATAGACCATTTGTAATGCCATAGCTGAAACTTTTAGATCTAGCAAGTATTTTGAAATTTCATACTGTTTTGTTGTAGGTATGTTTGCATCAATAAATATGATGTTTCAAAATCAGGTCATTCATTTTTATACACCCTGTATTTTTTATGACCACATTTGTCCAGCCGTAGGAGTCGACTGCTGCGCCATTTGGTTGGAGCTACCACAATTTGACTTCAATTACGAGAGTAATTCGCTAATAACTTTGAAAAATAGGTGGTAAGATGTCCATATTCAATAAAAATGCCAACATTTCACATAAAAAGCACTCTTCATACACGCATGTTTGAATTGAAACAACAAAACAGAAAATAGAATGAATAGACTTTACTGTAATATAATTATTTAACTGCTGTACACTTTGCTTAGCATTGCAATATCAGTGTTTTTATTGCAAGTACGGGAATTTTATGCCTTGAATATCATTTCTTTAATTTGTCGTTATTCAAAGTCTACAAAGGGAGCTTTGTCAAAATCAAAGTTACTTATTTTACAAAATAATATCCTCCGTCACGTGCTGAAGTTCTGGCATTCCAAATTTTACTCGTTATACAAGTCTAGCGTATAGCGTCTCCGCGTTGCTCTATCCTGTAGGAAATGTCGTGGCTTTAACTGTTAGCATCTTCTCAAGGCCTTTGCTGGAATACTATGACACATATCGTGCGGATGTTCGATGCCGAACACCAATTGGCTGCATGCATATTCCCGTATACGCGTAAAAAATATATTTCGAAATCTCCACCACTTGGGTCCCACCTCGGCTGGAGAGACCAAACTCCTGAACCGCACTGCCCACTAAAAATAAAAAAAGACAAACAAACCCGGCCGCGTCCTGGGCAGATAACAGCCAATAGCAAACATGGAGGCCGTAAATATCGGCTACGCGGTCGCAAAACTGCGCGCGCGGGCCCTCTCTTGCGTATGTGAGTGTGGCGGATAATGAGAGGGCGGACGAGCGCCCCGGATCCGCCGGGAAGCGAGACGGGAACGACCGGCGGCAGCGGCTGCGGCCCCTCGGGGGGAGAGAGAGAAAAACACCGCAGAACCGAATGGAGTGGAGGGTCATCCTGGGATTGGGGATATGGGGGAGAGGAGGATACAAGCCGGATGGACATTGGCGGAATGACAGCAGAGTAAGTATAACATAACATATTCCACTCAACTCAAAACAACGCGACGGGAGTATGCGGAAAAAAATATTTCATCCCCAACTACCAACTAACTTCTTGCACTCCTAACCATATACCACATGGACACACCGTAAAATAGAAAATAAATGTCGTTCGAGTAAAAATATCTCTCGGAACACTAAGCATTATTTATAAAATACTAAGTACCTTTCCACACATGTCATTTACTCGATCGATTAAAACGCCTTGGTACTATTATCACGATAAATAGACCAACCCTGTAGCTAAGTACCATGAGAAAGACCCAAAAATGTTGCGACCGATCGGGTGAATAAAAAAGTGTGAAACTATACTCAGTATTTTATTAATAAATATTATTACTGTTAACCTCCACAAGGTGACTCCTCACTCCAAATCTATAATTCGAAATGATAATTAAGAAATAACATACTTTTATAAAAATATTATTAAATGCAATGAAAAGATAAATAATGGCTACAGAAATAAACATTATACCCCTGATGAGCTATTATAAATAAATAGAAGTCTCAGACTGCGTATAAAAATTAAGTGTAACGACACTGTCTCAAAATATGTTCCGACCTCGGCAAAGTGGTAGATTATAAAACTAAAGCTTAAAAACATAACATGATATGCATGTTAAGCTATATTCAGTAAAACTAGTTAACCGCTTTGAATTACAATGTAAAAACTTGAGCTATATACATAACATTTACGTAGCATAAAATGCATACAAATGTTTGGTGTTACATCTGTGCATCCCATTTGTTTAAATTGAAATAGAATTTAACGCAGAATATATAATTTAATTCTCATAGGTTTAGCGATCACTGCAAGATCACTACGGTCGTTTCGTGTGCGTTGAATATTGAAGAGAATGTAAGGTTACAGAGAGATTATATTTAAAATTGCCAAATTTGTGTGTATATTAGACCCCTACCATTCACACTACGGGGAAAATCACACACCCAACACCATGCATGCTGCGGCGGTAAGTTCTTTCTTTTCCCGGCCGATACAGTCGCGCGACGTTGCTGACCGCATCGTTTCGGCGGACGTTGAGTCCGACGGTGTGAGGGGACGGAGTGGGCAGCTGGGCGAAGGGTGCCGGCAAGATTTGCGGCGCGGCAGTGTGGGCGGGTTAAAAACGAAGCAATGGGCCGAAGCAGATGCCTCGGATGGAGCATGACTAATGGGTTTATCTCCGGCGGGATTGGGGGTGTTGTGCGGGGGAGGGCGTTCGGGGGTCATTAATGACGCGGTCGCTTGGGAGGGGTACGGCGGAGGGAGCAGTCAAGGGAGGGAGCAGAGCAGCCGCGGATAGCGGCCCGCGGCGTGACGAACACATGGGGGGCGATAATGAATGTGGACAAGGGTAGATGAAGGCTCGAGAGGATACGGGAAATAAGGAGTGGGCGGGTTATTTGAGATATGGTGCGATACAAAAACGCCAAATGGATCGATGAGAGTTCTAATGAGGAAGTGCCGAGAAAAATGAACAAGGAAAGAAGATTGAAAATATATTGTGTAAAAAAGAAGAACTTTGCTCATGGAAAATTGATTGAGACACTGAGGAAGTGGCATGTGACTGTGGAAAGGTCTATTAGGAGACCACGATTGCTATTTGTAGAGCAGATTATGAATGATTTGGCGTGCAGGATTTATAAAGTGATGAAAGGGAAGGCGATGAAACATGATGAATGGTGAAGGTCTATTAGCCAGATTACTGCTAGCCAATCGTTGGATTGATCACCCAGGCAAGTGTGACTTGAAAAGACTCAACAAACAGAACTGTAACTAATAAAGTCAGGCTTCACTTTGTGGAACCTCTCCATGTCGGAAATCAAAACATTTAAGTAATGGTCCACTAATATTTTTATTATTATTTACGACCCGGGTTTCGTCACGCAATGACATCTTCAGGTACAAATATCATTCCACATGGTTATATGTACAAATACTGGTGCAGAGGAAGGAGGGGAAGGGAAGGGGGGGAGAAGGAAAAACCGTTGGAGTATGGTGTAATGGGTAAGGGGCAGGTAGGAAGGGGTAGGGGAGGGGGAAGCGTTGGGCTGATTGGAGAAAATACCGGAAGGCGGGAAGGGGGGGGAAGGTGTGGGAGGGGAAAAATAGGAAGAACAATCATACATTTTTCTAAGAAATTTAAAAAATACAATGTATACACAGGTCGACGGTGATTAGCAAGTCTAGGCTATTGATGAGAGTACAGTTCAAAAGGAGTGGTTGGCTCTTGGTTGATGCTCAATGATGGTTTAATTATTGGGAAAACCTTGAAGATGTAAAAGATTATATACAATGTATTCACAAGTCACTGAGATTAACAGTCCGGGCTATTGATGCGGGTGAGTTCCAATTGGAGGGGAAAGCACTTGGGAACTTTGTTTATGGCTACTGATGATCACTTACATGGAAAACCGTTGAAACTGGGAAGACCGTTGAGGGGGGGTGGAGTGAGAAGCACTGTTGTCACTGAGGAAATAGTTCATTTAGTGTAGTGGGATAAAGAATAAGGGGGAGTGGGAAGGAAACAATTGCTCATTCGCCAGGGGCACGTTGTTTTTGGAGTGCTGGATGATCTCCAGCGTTTCCAAGGCGTCGAGTCTCCTCCAATTTCCTTCTGAGTGAAGGATCACCGGTATGAAGTCACTCCTTTGTTTGTGATTCAGCAGGTGCTTGGCGAAATTCGACTGCACTTTCTTCTTATCAAAACAATGTTTATGCTCATTCACTCTTATCTGAACACTTATTTCTGTTTTCCCTATGTATATGACGCCACATTTATTGCACTTCAGAGAATACACAACACTTTTTTGAACGGGTGGGAAGGGGTCTTTGGCGTTGAAAAGAATGTTTTTTAGGGTTGATGGAGTATAGAATGCAATTATGTAATTATCCTTTGGGAAACAAGATGTTATAGTATGTGAAATCTTTCCCAAAAAAGGTAGCCTGCACCACTTCTTTGGATTGTTGATAGGGGACCGTGAAGTCAAAATTGATCGCGGACTGGATTCCGGACTGTTTCTTGCGGGATTTATCTATAATATTTACCATGATTTCTGGTTGGTAACCATTTACTTTGGCGATATTATTAATAATGTTCCATTTCATTGCGTAGTTTTCTTCGCGGAGAGGAATTTTAATAAGCCTATTAATTAGTGTGTAAAAAGCTGCGGTCTTGTGTTGGAAGGGGTGGCATGAATCGGCCGGAATAATTATATCTGTGGAAGTAGGTTTGCGGTAGATGTCAAAATAGTATTTCCCTTTCATCACCTGAATGTTCAAATCTAGGCAGTTGATGGAATGGTTTCTAATTTCCATTGTGAATTTGATTTTACTGTTGAGTGAGTTAAAAAATGTGAGAAATAAATCCAACTGCCTAGCAGTGCCCGTCCAACAACACAAAACATCGTCAACGTATCTGTACCAGTAGTGAACATGTTTGATTATCTCTAGGCCTGAATTAAACAATTTAGATTCAAAATCATCCAAAAACATCTCAGCGGGTAATGGAGTAAGTGGCGACCCCATGGCAAGTCCTTTTAATTGTTGGAAATACTCATTATTGAACAGGAAGTCATTTTTGACTGAGACATGTATTGGTGAGTTCCAGTATTTCATTTATAATTAACGAATTAACATTCCTGTCTCGAAGAAGACCTGTGATTATTGTTGGCACTTCATTCTTCGGAACATTAGTGAATACATTTTTCACATTAAAAGACACGAATTTTGCCTTTGGTGGAGGATTTGAATATTTTAGTTTATCAATCAAGTCTAATGAATTTTGGATGCCGTGTTTAGGAACGAATTTTGTGTAATCTTTGATTAAATAGTTCAGTTTTGATGCTAATTTATGTGTTGTTGAAGAAATGCTAGAAATACTGGCCTGATTGGACAATCAGCCTAGTGTAATTTAATTAATCCGTATAACCGGGGTGTAAGGGGGTTCTTCTGTAGCAGCGAGCTTTTATCTCTGAAACTGAACAATCCATTACTCTTGTGGATCACTGCGTGCGTTTCTTCATGAAATGATCTCGTGGGATCTTTCGGTAATTGTTGACATTCATTGCTATTAATGTACTCGTGACATTTTTCAACGTAGTCTTCCCTGTCTATAATCACCATAGAATTTTCTTTGTCTGATTTTGTAATCACAAGATTTTCACTTTTAACTGATTCTACTATGCTATGGATGGAGGAGAGGGGTACACTGCTATGTTTCTGAGAGTTGAGAGTTGATTGTATATTCTTACTGAGGGTGTCTGCTACAATTTGTTTGGTTCCAGTTTTTTCTCTCCCCTTGCAAAATTTCACAATCCGCTATTAAACTTTTCTCAAGGGCGTGGGACAATGGTCTGTGCGGTGCGAATTTAATATCTTTCTTCAGGACTTCCTCTTCTGTGGTCGTGAAGTTGTGGCTGGATAGGTTCACCACTCTGGGATGAAACATGAAATCCATCTTGAGCACTGCTGCTGCTGCTACTGTTGCTGCTGCTGCTACTGCTGATGTCGCTGTTGGGTCAGCATGGTTCCGACCCCGGCACAGTTGGTCTAACTTGTTCCTGATTGTGGTCATTTTCTTTGAAATGATGTCGCTGGCTTGCGTGCGGAATATGTCTTCGAGGAGATCCATATCCACGTTGTGTAGTTTCCAGCTCAGCTCCATATGAAGCAGGTAGAGGTAATGGGACATTGCTGCTCTTTAGCTCAGCTCCATATGCTAGTATATGGGATCCGTACGAGGAAGGTATGATTAAAGAATTAGAGCGCGTGCAAAGGAGATCCGCTAGATGTGTTAAAGGCCGTTATGATAATTGTATAAGTGTTACGAATTTAATAGAAGAACTAGGATGGGAATTACTATCAGAACGCAGGTTAAAATGTAGGTTAAACCTTTTAAGTAAATTCCAAACAGGTTTGTTCACAGATGACGTTAGATATGTGTTAAGAACCCCTGCGTATTATGCTAGGTTTGATCAGATGAACAAGATTAGAGAGATTGATTGTCGTACCGATAGATTTAAAATGTCATTTTTCCCGCGTACTATAAGAGAGAACAATAGGCAGCGTAGCAAAGGGATAGGTAGGTGCAATATAGTTAGAGTAGTCTATAGTGCATGATGCATGTAATAACAACCAATAATCCCTTTATTATTATGTAGAGACTAACCACCTAGCTGCATGTGACCATATTATCTAGCATATCTCCCTTAAATATCCTGGTTGCATGTCAATAGTGCATGTTTGGTGATCTTCACCCCCTGCCACACACCCTCGTGGTGGCTCGCAGGGTATCACGTAGATGTAGGTAGAGGTAATGGGACATTGCAAATGGAGCTGAATCAGGACTTCAGCTCCATTTGTACCCAAATCCTTTCCGCTTTCTTCACTGCGTATCGGGCTGATGATGATGATGCACTAATTTTAATAGATACGTATTTGGGCGTAACTCCTATTTTCAAGCATTTGTTGTTGAAAAATATATTTAACGAAGATGTACGGTATTTGATGAAAAGTTTGAAATACAACTTTGCCTGCTATGCCTTACTGGCTTCCAAAATATAACTAATAAATTCAGGCTTCACTTTGTGGAACCTCTCCATATCGGTAATCAAAACATTCAAGTAATGGCCCACTAATATTTTTATTATTTACGACCCGAGTTTCGTCACGTAATGACATCTTCAGGTACTAATATTATTCCACATGGGAATATATATGCAACATCAGATGCAGAGGAAGGAGGGGAAGGAAAGGGGGGGAAAAGGAAAAACCGTTGGAGTATGGTGTAATCGGTAAGAGGCAGGTAGGAAGGCGTTGGGTGCTGAACCAAGAATGGTGGGAACAGGCCTACTGTCGGCGTCAAAATGATATGCCGCTGTATTTTGAAAATTTATATCCTTGTCCCTGTAAATGATAATTCAGTATTTTATACATTAATTTAAGGATAATTTTATTGCAATTTCAACAGTACTTTTTATTATATGATAAAACCAAAAATGGAGACACATAAATGCAATAATCGACAAAGCGCACCCCAAATTTAGCAGTTTTGTCAACTTCATGAAATTTGTAACTCGGCATAGGGAAAACTACGTAATCTACAGCATTGACTTTCCACGAAAAGTTGAAAGAATTGAGTAAGAAACACAAAATTGCATGCGCAAATTTTAACAACACATATTTTGTTGTTAATGAACGAAAATGTTTAAACATTATCTAGTACAGGATAAAAAAATTAAAGCAAAGGAGACACTTTTAAATATATTAATGATTTTTCTATGATTCGAAAACAAATGATTTGTGCGTAGCATAGACTATATTAGAGAATTCTGAAAATATGCAGGAGTGAACGATTGCTGCGTTGCCACTTCTTGCGCGCGCAACTCAAAACGGATATTTGGACGAGCGGGGTGCACTGCGACTGAATCATTTTGCTTAGAGCTTTTGAAAGGTGATGGCATCTTCTATAAACCACACTTTCTAGTCAATCGATCATAAAGACGTACGTATCATGTTAATTTACTTACTATTCTTGGAAAAAAACCTCCATGTATCAGTTTAAGAATTCCACTTTTCAGTGGAAAGTGGAATTCTTAAAATCAGTTTTTTTAGTAAGTAGCGAATTGATTTGGTTAAATAGCTAGAATACGTGAATTTCATGCTTAGGGCCAAAGTTCGACCTTCGAAAGTAGGGTAAATTTGTCAGAGGAATCCTGGTCGGTACGATCGCATTTAGCATTTAAATTTCGGCACTCCGTTTTATGTGATAAGCGTAAAGCTGCAGAAAACTGGCATGTTTCAATATAAGTAGGATAAAAACGACACTGAGTTTCTAACTATCTATCATACCTTCCACCCGCCATCTTACGCCAACTCATTTGCATGATATTACAAATGAACTTAGTTGTCGGTCACCAGCTCAAAAAAATACCCCACCAGAGAACTGAGATGAAATAGGGACATGACAATAGTGCTTTCCCATCCCGAGGGGCCAGGTTCAAATCCAGGCTGAGGCGTGGACATACTTTCTGGAATTCCTATTCTGGTCACATAAGGAGAAAACATAAAAAGAGACAGTGGGACAGAATTGAAAATGTCGTTTATTTCTGGAAACAGCGGTTCATTGCGAGTTGAAATGGAAATACAACAGCTCTAAATAAATTGACATACGTATCGTAGACGATGGAGATAAGGATGCCAAATACGAAAAAAATAACAAATGTCGATGATCAACAAAATAAATAGGTGGAAGTGGGTGACTAGAAATGCGAAAAAAACAACATCTGCAATTTAAGGGGCACTACAAATAAAAAGAAAAAATATTCATTCACGGAAGATTTATTCCAAATAATATAAAATTTACTAGACAGGAAATCATCCGCGAAAACAATACTCGATTGTAAATGATTATTCTTTTGTATGAAAAATCCACATTTTAATGTTTCAGAAACTGACGCGCATGCAGATGAAGATTTGGCTTATCCTTACGGAATATTTATTCCAAATAATATAAAATTCACTAGACAGGAAATCATCCGCGAAAACAATACTCGATTGTAAATGATTATTCTTTTGTATGAAAAATCCACATTTTAATGTTTCAGAAACTGACGCGTATGCAGATGGAGATTTGGCTTTTCTCCACGGAAAGAAAACGGTACACTTCCTTCGTGAAATAGACTTCATATAGTGGAAAGTATACCATAATCTATTTTTTTTGACTGCCGGACGATTCTGTTGGACCATATATCCATGGATTCCCGAAAGGCTGATAAGCCTGTCATCAGGTTTTTCCAGGTACCGGACCAACAGAACTTTACATACATCCATGTCCTGGGTGGTGAAAAACCCACCCAAGCGGGACTCGAAACCGCGACCCTCAGTTTAGCTGGCGAGGCCTTTACCCCACCACCAACGGGGCCGACAATATTCCGAATAGTACTCCATAAGTCGGATGAGACATTAAACTATTTGACCTCTTAGTCCATGCTTCAATGCTTTTTGTTTGTATTTGTCTGATTCTTAAGTCTGGTTTCTCTCCACCTCTATGTCATTTCCCATATTATTCTACCATGTCTTACCCAACCTGTAACTTTTCCTCAATGCGCCTTATGATGATCTCAGACCTAAGTATTTCGCCTTTCAATAAACAGCCGACCGAAGTAACATAATTAGCTCAAAGAGAAAGGCGACAAATTGAGAAAATGAAGGAAGGATGGAGGAGTTGTGGGCGGGAGATAAACGTGAGAAAAGAGTGAGTTGGTGGGACCTGAGTGGGAGTTGCGTAGAAAGGTCGAGTTAATTGCCATTGACAAAGGAGAGCTGAGACGTGGGAAACGAATGCATCGAGGATGAGGGAACGTTATGAAACGAATGGAAGAGGAACGTTGTCCGGGTGGCTTGGTGTTTACAAACAATAGCCTAACATCATTTAAAAGCCCCTTCATTAACGCTAATGGGAAAGTGTGCCGGGCATAAAGGCGGGGATGTTCCACATGTTCTCACTAATATCCTTGTAAATTGCCCGCGGACTAAGCAAGTGAGGGACAAATTTTATCTAGTCTACGATCGAGAAAGGTAGCATTTATTCCAGTCAGTGTTTCGAAACATCCCCAATCCTCATTGTACAAAGCAGCATGGAGGTACTTCTGAACTTACCTGGTGAGTAAATTTAAAAAACGCTATAGAATGCTACTTAGCAATGTAATGCTTCTGTTCCAACCACATTTTCGACAATCGACTCATTATTAACCTTTAAATCAGTGACTTTAAATGTTGTAAAAATGGTTGGATTTATAAATGTGGAAAAAGTAAGGTACATTTAAGAGATACATTAAAGATACATAGAAGGATGTACCACTTAGTTAAAGTGGATAGATTCTCTTTCAGGAAATAACTGACTGACATTATGGCATTATACTTCCTTCACAGAGCTGGACAGAAAATCTTCCGCACTTTGAGACAACAACTATTAGTTATAACCTCTTACAAACGCCACTCCTTATCATGGACTCATAACCTAACTGCCGTAAGACCTTCTATTCCTGATTGCATACAAAAGTGTATGATCTAGTCAAGAAAAAAGAGCAGTTTATACTTTGTAAGTGAATATTTCACTGTTTCATCTTAGTTGTTCACTGAAGCAGAACTAAACATTTTTTATATAGATGTGTGAGCTCTGTGAGTTAAAGCTAAATATTTTGGACGAATAGTGGTACACAAAACTACAGATGCACATCCAACGCGTTTCTAAATACTTAATCTGATCAAGAATATTTTACAATTGCATGTATGCACAAGGAATAGGCATTACGGCAATTCAAATATGTTCTTTTCAATATTTTATCGAGATATATGAAAAAGCTCCATTCAATTTCTAGCATGTTAGTACTAGATAAAATACTGGATATGCGATTTCTTCTCTTGAAAATAATAGTCTAGGAATTAAAATTAAACCATATTGAAGAAGAAAAAGTCGCACGGCATGTAATATTGAGTATTTCATAAAAACAGAAGCTCAGATAGTTTCAGTTCAGCGATAAGTCGACGCAAAAATGCAGGTGTTGTCTCGTCCGTGCGAATTAAATGATGAGAAATGTAAGGGTTAAACTATTGTGCTGTGATTAGGAAAAAGCAACAATAACGATAGTGGCTCATTTTGACATATCATGGCTTTATTCATTTTCCTCTACAGTAAATCTAAACAGTAGATGAACAGTAGAAACAGTAAATGAAGAGAGATATATTGAAAAAAAAATAATTTTTGTGGAGTATAAGCTAGTATATTGAAATATGTTTTATTCGGTGTTTAACCTTTTGTTAAAAATGCATGAAAACACCTGCCTGTTGTTTAGTTCTTGCATATTGAATTTGATGTTTACTGAACAACAAAACGTATTGCTACTCCGCAATCAAATGAGCCGGATGAATGAACTCTACACCCTTGTTATTTACCATGAAAAGTTAATCTCGCTGGAGTGGACGCAAAAATTTCCAGCAGATTGGTGCAATTAGTTTAATTTGCCACTTTGTGCAAATAAGCCTTTTGTGATGCGGTTGAACTGATGGATGTGTTTACGCGTACACAATCAATGCAATTGGATGAGCAAAGTATCAAATTGAAAGAATGTGAATGCTTTCATGCTGTGAAAGCTCATATATCAATTTGAGCATGATAATCGTTCCCCAGCGTGGACCCTCGGAAAGATTGACTTCTATGTTCTTCCATGTTAGAATACGATGGTATAAATCTGCTCCACGAAGTGGTGTGTTTGATTATCCAAGGTTTTATCTACCATCAGAGTGAAAGAATCTATCAGTTCTAGAATGTGAAATCAATCTGAACGATCTAAGGCCATGCCTTAGATCGTTCAGATTGATTTCACATGCCATAAATACCTACCATTAAATGAGTATATTGGCTCTTATGATAAAAAGAAATAGAATATTCCGTAGTACTATATTTGGCTTAGCGGCCACAGTAACTCTTCATCAGAAAATTGTGTGCACCGGAAAAATTTTGCGGCTATTGGGAAAGCAAAATATCGACTGGAACTGATACTTCCTGCATTTTGCTCTCAAAATTTGGTAGTAAGATAAAAGAAATTTTCTACAAGCTCAGATTAGAAGTAATCTTCAGACGAAAAATTGGTCAAAGATTAATAAGTCCATTTTTAAGATTCTGCAGCTTTGAAACTGTTCTTAGTTGGATATATTTGGCGATTTATGCTGCAGCAATACAGTGGATGACAATGAGTAGTCAGTAAGTATTTATTGATTTTGCCATAGACAAGCAGTTAAAATCTATAGTCAAGGTAAAAATTTCTTTGAAGGCTTCCGCGGCTCATATACTTGTTAATATTGCTGTTTTCAGGTATTCTTGTCGCGTGTTTAGTTTTTCAATTATTATTTTATTCGTTATTTCAATTTTCAATCTAGGCCAGAAATCTTCTCTTTTTTCCGCCAACATCTCGTTCCGAAGCGCTTCTTCGGTGGGACTACGACAGAAATAAACGATATCCCTCGTTACTACAAAGGTGCTTATTTGGCGTGCGTATTTCCCTCGCCATTGCTTTAAAAAAAAAAGCTGCAACAATCGTCCTTCGTTCGCAAGAGAACGCGCCCTTTTAACGTGGTTGACCGATGACACGAAAACAAGCCGACGGCGTTGCAGTCGCGCATGTTCCGTTTCCCGCCGCGGGAAGGCGGGAAGAACACAGGGGCGAACTAGGGATGTCATCCATTAAGGATTCATCGGAAAGAGAGAGACACCGAGAAAGAGAGATAAAGAGGAATAATGGAGGGAAGGCGCTAAACGATGCCCATAGCATTTCACATAGCGTGGAAGAGGCCGAAAGCAAAAAAGGACTTGGAATGGAATAGAAGGGGGGGATCAGGAACGTGTGGACGGTTTTCATATGCGCGTGTGGTTCAGCGCGTGATTTAGGGCCACCGACAACAATAAAGTTAATAGCTCACGAGCGTCGGGACTAATTAAACAGCCAAGGGGGAGGATGAGCAGCAAAAGTACGCCCAGGCGAAGGTATGCGGAGGAGTTACTCCCCGGGGGCACGAGGCTAAAAAGAGAGAGAGGGAGATGGGTTGAAAGCCTCTGCATAGACCGTGGGGAACGAGGCCGCCTTAAAAAAATATGAAGCCTGGTCTCTCGAAAGCTGTGAGGATTGGCGTCGAATACGGTAACTCGAGAGCCTGGAGCCTCACTGTAGACTGCTCGAAGAAACGTTGCAACTCAGCCGCATTGGAATTAGGACGATATTTTAAATCCATACGCACATAATTATGGACAATGGACTTCTCACAAAAGATATTCCAAAGCTCATACATGATGCGATGAATTGTACCGATAAATTTGTGTTCAGCGTTAAATGTGGATGAGCGATAGTTTCATGCTTAAGTCAGTAGAGTATTTTCATCCATGTTGCCACAGAAAAAGTCATACTGTCATAAGTCAAAAGGTGGGAGGATGCATGATACACTTGAACAATGCAATGAACAGCTAACGAGAAGGTTGTTGCACATTGAGCAATCAATTAGCTGTACACTCGTATTCGATGAAAGTCACGCGTTGACAAATGTGCCTCGAGCATACAAAGCTCATAGGCGGTCACATGGGAAGTTGTCCGTGCTCATCAGACAACTGGTGCTTCACAGACCCCAGCAGGGTATTTTTTGGTGCATGGCCAACTGAAAAGTAAGAACCAAATATGTAAATGTGTGAATTAGTCAGTCTCATCTCTTCTTTTTATTGGCTGGTATATTGGAATTGACCATGCTGATGGTAAAACGGTTTGGTTTCCACAGAAACTGTGAAATTTGGATTTTTAATTTATTTATAAAACGCGCTATGCATAATCCAATCTGCATGGGAAGCCTATTACACACTGAACTATTTTCTGAGGATGTACGACAAACTTTATATAGAAATTGCCACGAGAAAATTTCGGCCTGGACCGGGAATCGAACCGCACGCCTTTGGTGTGCCAGACCAATGCCCATACCTGATTCTCGTGGCAGTAGTCTTCGCATTGGTCTGGAAAACCAAAGGTCCGTGGTTCCATTCCCGGTTCAGGCCGAATTTTTCTCGTGGCAATTTCAACTTATCTCACCGGCTATGTTTGATAGTTTTTAAACTATATAATCTTCATTATCCTGTGCTCGGTCTGATGCCAGGAATGAGATGAAAGAAGAAGTCCAGAGAATCAAAAAGTTTTAAGCGTCTCCCTTTCCGTACGTGATAACGCATCCGAATATCTGTTCCTAAACATAAGGTATTGAGTTCTTTATTCATCCTTGTTTGCAAATCCTCCAGAAATAGCTCATTATTGTTTAATCGTTATTACATACACTATCGCTTGCTTGCTGTACTTTTAAAAACTTAGCTATCATAGAGCAGTTACCATTATGCTACTCCCGTTGATAGAAGTTAATAAGTGGTTCCTTATCTTGTTGAACAGAAACATGGCTCAAGTCTGAGGAAAATTATCTTCTGCGATAATGTTGCTGTGTCGTGCTGGGTAGTGGAAAAATGATGGAAAAATTGTTGCATTACCAACATTTGCCAAATCTGGCCGCAAAAATATAAAAAAGGAATTTCGCTTAGAATTAAAATGAAGCATGAAAAAAACTCATCACTAAAAGTGAAATTAAAAATAATTTTCTTTAAGATAGTCATGGCAGTGGAGCCGTTTGGTAGAACATTTTCCCTCAGTAACCAAACAAAAATAGGAACTCTGCAAAAGATAGTTGTCTTTTTACTATAGCTAAACGTTATTTTCCCACTTATTTGTTCCGCTGTACAGACTGAAGCCTCTCAAATATCCGAGGGAGCATTCTGCACTACTAGAGAAAGCGAGAAAGAGCAATATTTTGATGCTCAATGACACCACTTGAAGACAAATTAGCACCTAAGGTAAATAAATATAAGAGACCAATTATATATGTTTAACAGTAATAAAAAATGAAATCACTATTCCATGCTAGGACTCAAATAGACTTAATAAGGGATAAACAGCGAAACTGGACACAGACCATGAGCAAAATTTAAAGCGATGGTCTCTGAAATAAGATACTGCTAAAAACAGAGAAACACAAGTAGAAGTTCCCTCCAAGAAGAGTTGGACTTGTTTTTTTTTTATCTGGACGTCATCCTTTCCCACTAATAAGAAAGAGAACTCGAGGAGATGCTAGATGCCAAACTTTCCAAATAATTTCGAGACCCGAGGGAGGGCGTCCAATATGAACTGAAAAGCGAGGTCGAGTTGACTTGACAGCTCATGAGAAATATCCAGTGTGACGTCAGTCTTGTCTTATACCGACCAGAGCTGAGTTCTAAGTTTAGATGTCGAATGGAATATTTCACCCACGTTGGCCAAATTTCCTGAACACCCCTCCCTTTTGTATTCTCTCCCGCACTCTTGATGTTTGAAAACTTGAAGAAGTTTGGCTTCTTGGGATGCCTCTGATTGGTTGAAAGCCGTGATATCATCAGAAACCATGGCTCACCCTTATAGAGGCCAAGAATAATATGAAACCGTCGTACAAAGAGTGGGATAAAAAGGTAAATACGAAATTAATGTTGAAAAATAACTAAAACATATAGAAAAAAGGTATAAAAATATTTTCACTCTGTAAATTCCACAACAATTTACTAACTATGACCCACGGTTCGACTTAATATGTGAATAGCACTACAAAAGAATGAAGCTATCGGACTCATCAGTTGGCAATATAATGAATGTTCCAGGGAAGAGTGGAAATACTCTGATAGAACAATCGAAAGCTTAGAGCATATGGAAAACTGCAGTACCTTATTCTATATGTTAAATCGAGCAATTAATGTAAACAAATACATGCTACGTAATGATTTAAACGAAAACTTGTCATCCAATTTACCCAAATGCTGGTATTTTCGAGTTTGGTGGAAAGAGTAATCAATTGGTATTGTCACATATCCACAAAATATCGTATTTGCGCAGAAAGTAATGGGCCCAATTTACGTTAAGAAATTGAAGTTTTTACGCAATTACTACAGCTAAGTTTTATGTACTTATTCATTTATTTTATTTCTGCAGATGTCCGGTGAAAGACTTCCAAAACGGCGTATATTCAGTACTGTTTATTCAGGTTAAAATTTTTCAAAGAACTAGGGAACTAGCCGCGCTGTGACTTAAATGGAGCCACCCGCTAGTGATCAATAAGTTGTGTGAAATTCACAGTGGAAAAATCATTCACCTGGACTGGGAATCGAACTCATATCCCTCGATTTTGTATCAAGTGCTCTAGGCCTGAGTAGTTTAATTGGTTAGAGCTCTCGAGGGATCTGGGTTCGATTCCCAGTCCAAACGAAAGATTTCTCCATTGTGAATTTCACACAATCAGGTTTAAGAATAATGTACTAATTAATAAATATTTTCATTTTACTATAAAATAATTATACACTGTGTACAGCGCAAACTTGGCCCTGCCATATAAACAATTAAAGATGCTACCTTAGAATTGCACCACTCGTAATTAGAGGCAAAGAAAAATGCCAAAAGAGTGAGATTAGGTATGGGAGACAGGTGCTATCACCTTGGTGCACCCGAAACTTATTAGATAAACCAGACGCGTACCATTGCAATTATGTACCATACACCTCAGGGTGTGGTAAGGTCTCACAGATGATAGCTATTAATCCGCAGGCCATGAGATCTCCTAATCTTTACGGGACGGAAAGTAAGAACAGGGCAGGTGTGGCGAAAATTTAAGAGAGTGGAGGGACATTGGAAAACTTGCGTCAAAGTGTTGGGAGGGAGAAATAGTCTTGAGACTGGGAAATGAAAACAAAACTACCAACTTAATACATGGGGAGCCCCAACCGTCTCCAAGGGATGAAGACGAAGCGTACAAGGAGGAGAAGAATGGACAAAGGCAACTGGGGAAAGGAAGAATAATGAGGAAGAGGGGCAAGAAGAAAGTAAAAGAAGGGGATAAGGTTTGGAGGAGGCGGAGATGTTAGAAAGGAGGTGTTCTGGAAGAAAGGAAAGGGCGAGGGAAGAAAGAAGTAGTTGGAAGGTGTGGGTTTTAAGGGATGCCGGCGGAGTAGCAGGTGTGCCAGGGGTGAGTAGGGATGGGGGAGTCTCTGTCCCCCTTTGGAGACCTGAAGGTGGAATGAGATTGCCGAAAAATCGTAGGAAGAGGAGAGGGTAGTGTGCAGGGTATGCTCTTGTCCACAGGATTTGGAGACGGGGAAAAAGAAGGGGTGCATTGGAGAGGAGTGGCGAATCCCCTGAGAGAGATCTTGGAATAGGGGTTAGGGTCAGGAAGGAAGAAAGGGTTTGGGATGAGAAGGGACGCACGTGGACGATCTGACCAGAGAACGATGTAAAAAAAGTGAGACAGGAAGGAAGGAATTGGGGTGAGGAATAAAGATGAAACGCTACCCGGAAAGCCAGAGGCATAGTGGCGGTTATTAGGGTAGGCGACGGGCACCTGCGGTCAGGTGTACCAGTGGGACTTAGTGGGAAATTTGTTATTGGCGGAAAGTTATTTTGAGAATAGGAGGAGGACGGAAAGAAACGCGAGGTCGGTATCATTTGCAATTGACTTGGGCTGTTCTATTCGAACAACCTCTTTTAAATTGCAGTGTCTACCACAAGACGGCAATTCTAAGACGCATCTCGTCATATCTGCAAATTTAAAGTTTCCAGGCTAACACGCCACTTACCTAGTAACTATAGATATCATTTTTGTAATTAATTGCCATATCATCATCATCATACACCATTCAACCCAATGGTTAGTTGGTATGCAGCCCTTCACTTTTCCTGTCCCATGCTAGCTCCATAAAAATTTAATTGTCCATTCTTCTCTTTTATATAATTCCCGTCTCTGGCCAACTAATTTGCCCCTAGGTCTTTTTCGCGGGACTTTCCATCCCAGTTTCCTTCGCGTAATTCTCCCTGACAGTTCATTGCTTAATAAGACATGCCCTAACACTATAGATATACCCTTTCCTAAGAGGGGTGCGTGTATTTTTCTTCCTCTTATGATACTGTACATAATTTTTGTATTAGGTAACGGAAAACTGAAGCCACTTCGGCCTTTAAATAGGTCGGTTATCGGAGTCAGTAAGAAAAGGGCAGAGTATATTTATCTAATTTTCAATATTAACTAGTCATAATTCTACATAAAGTAAAGTCAAAGTAATAGAAACATTTATAAGAGGTAGTATGGGTAAAGAGGTATGTCACTAATGTTGGTTGGCTTTTAATACTAAGCTACAAGGTATCCACATCTATACTTTGTTTTAATTACGCATACTGTAGTACATAGTAAGGGATTGGTGTTTTATCCAGCGAAAAGTGATCCAAATAACATGAATATTGCGTTCAAGATGCCCATAAATGCCATTAAAATTCAGAGCCCTTGAAATTTACTAAAATTACGCATTCTTATGAGAAAATCCCTCAAATACCGCAAAAATCCCGCCGCAAATTTTTATACTGACGGCCGATTAAGTACACTCCTGATTCACTCAACTTAGCCGGTTGAGTATATTGAAAACTTTTATTACTCACCTCTGATTTTGTATTTAACGGTTCCATCTATCCTCTTCATAAACCTATGCGCCCAAGAGGTGAAGCGCTAAACTCGACGTGCCCTTCACATGGCGCCAAAGTTGGCATCAAGGTTCACCTGAAAGATCTCTGGCAACATCGGAACTCAAACGAAAGCCCTGAATGGGGAAAGCCAGTACTCAAGCCATCACACCAATCCAATGCCCTGACGATGATGCTTTGACTAAGAGCTCTTAGAGGTCCTCAGTTTTACGTCCCATCCGACGCTCTGAGTACTGCACTTGTTCTCTCCGCGCTGAACTCGATTACGGATAGCGATTCCACTCCGCCACTGCCTGATTTTCAATCCCGGGCTCTCCACCCGCGGCACCCCAGCACTCTGCAATGCTCGCTTCGACCCCGTCCCGAGCCAAACAACATACCATTTCACTGAAATTTGTGGGCGAGGTTATGCCGCGAAGCGTAGCTCGCAGTGCTTGAAGTATGTTCTTATTTTCTTTACCGCGCCATCCCCGCGCTCGGCCTCCTCAAACAACTGAAGAGGTATGAAAGTGAAGCGATATGAAGGGTCAATTCCCGAGGTGAAATTGCCCCTAACTTAGCATGGACCCGAATCCTCGGGGTTATGCGGGACGGAGACATCACGTCAGACTTCCCCTCCATACGTGTGTGCTCTGGGGGGTAACATATGGAGACGGTGGGAGAGAGATGGAAGGGGTGTGGAACGCTATCCCAAGTGGTAAAGATAAAAATGTAGTGGCTCTTGAGGCTGCGTGTGTATATTGGGTAAGGCAGCGGGGAAGACTGCGCTGAACGTGGGGTAGCGTTTTGGGAATGGGTAACACTACCGAATCTCATCTATTAACTTGACGACACATCCTCCCCCCCATGAAGATATCTTCTCCTTTCGCCGCGAAAAGAATTTATACGCTAAAGAAGTTTCGACCTGAATACTAAAATGGAACGTTTATTTATCATATGCAATCCGTGCAACGGTCACGTAGACCACTACAAGGCTTATTGGTACCATATTTGTTTACATCTGAGCGTTTATATATACCCATTTGGTGACACCAAATAGCGAGTTTAAAGTATGAGAAAAAGGAAATTACTATATATTTTCGCGAAGTGATAGCAAATCAAAACACGATGTGAAATTGATTGCTTGATTTCATTCCGTCAATTCCGTCCGGATACAATAGATCCAATGGATTTTAAGCGATAAAATATTTTTGACTAGTACTAAACAATCGGGCAGCAAATTATTTCATTTAGACAAATCAAGGTGACTCTTCATTAAGTTAGAGGATCATTGGACCTTTTGGAAAAATTTCGTTTTTAACATTGCATTAATTTTTAATGAACTTTGGAATCCAAAAATATCGCTGTCATTGTCGACTTATGATGTAGAGCAGATCAATGAATCAATATAAATTGGAAGAATATGAATTTTCAATTCAGAGGTTGAAATTCCCCTCGTAAAAGTGACACTTTGAAGCACATGGATCGAAACTGAACATTGTTTATTCCTTTAACATATTTATGAATTAATCTGCTAAGTGAAAGAATTTGAAAATTTTTCTACATAATGTATAATTCAGAAATACTGCAATGAGTTGCAAATCCGTACTCATGTGTATTTACTTCCCTCCACTGAAATGCTATTTTTCCTCTAAGCAATATTTAAGTACACGGTACTTTTTGGATTGGGATGTTAATCATAATTTACCTAGGCTGTTGGCCAAAACCCTTAAAAAGTTTCCCCTGTCAGAATTTCACACACTTTCATTACGTAAAAGCTGTATTTCGGTGGAAATGAAGTTTAGAAAAGATATACATTTTCTATCTAAATACGCTTTGATTAAAAACCCCCTTTACCTATGGATCAAACTTCTCTTCTCGACGGTGGACAAATAGAAAACTGGCAAAAAAATTAAACACGGAAGCAAAAAAAATAATCCCCTCCGTGTCTCGGGTGTGCGGAGTCAAAAACACGAGCGTTCCGGAAGATAATTGAGCTCGGAGACCTCATTACGTGAAAGTAGGAATCCTTCATACTGAGCACCACGAGCGGAGTGCATATTTGCCGAGTGGCTGCGAGCCTGAATTATTTACGCAGTTTCTAACCAAAACGAACGGATTACTGTTTTTCATTATTTCCTCGGCAAAATAAAAAAGTACGGAAAAAGTAGTAAGATAAACCGAGCAGATTACTTCCACGGATCGACGTGTTATTAATACGGGTTGGAATGAACCGTAGGGGGGAAATAATTGAAAAAGATAATTGAAAAAAAATGGGGAGGGGATCAGAAAATGAGATTTGAGGGACAAGGGGTGAGGGAATGGTGTCTTTGCAGTTAGTATTTTATTTGGAAAGGCAACTGACAGCTGAGATGTTTGCTCTGTAAAGCAAAGGAGCGGAGATTGGTTAGGTTAGGATTAGATAGAAAATGTTGTTTAGGCAGAGAAGAACCCGGCGTGGAGATTTTCATACTCTTCAAGAAGAGCTCCAAGGAGTGCTGGTTGATGTGCTGTGCAGAATGCTGTTGCCCCACCGTGAAGGCCCAAGCTCGAATATCGGCGCTGTTAGAGACTTTTCAGAGGAATTGCGATCCCTACTTTGGTGCTATGTGGATAGCTATTCAAGTAGTTCATTCATTCATTGGTTGTTCAATTCTAAGAATGGTTGACTGCAGCCCTCCATCCTTCCCTATCTAATGCTAGTTCCCTTATCTCCTGGTATCTTCCTATGAACTTCCCTCTTTATTTGATCTATCAGCTTAATCCTGGGTCTTCCTTTGGCAACTTTTCCCCATTTTGTCTTCAATTAAGTTCTTACTACCTATTGTGTCTCGGGGTGTGTCCAATCCATCATGTTATTCTTTTCTCTAACGTGTTTCATATGGTCCTTTCCTCTCCTGTTTTTCTGTACACTTCATCATTTCTTATTTTGTCTTTCCATTTTATCGTCAGCACCTCCTCTAGCACCAGGTTTCGAAGGCCTCTAGTCTTTTCTGCTCAGCTTTTCCAATAGTCAAGTATAATACTGAACCATTATTAAGATACACTACACATAGTACAATTACATGCTTTTTATGACGCAATCAACTAATAATTTCTTAATAATGGCCAACGTCGTTAATTTTTAAAAGGTAGCGCCTTACACAATAAATACATGTACGGTACTCCTTCCATCGGGTAGGAAGTAACGCTGTGGTTCCAAGGGACGCCTTTCGATGAGATACCGAATTTCTCTTCATTCCTCCTCCACTTCATTCCTTCACCATTAAAATCACCTTTGCAAATCGGAGCTAAAGACATGAGTTTCTAGATGTCTCCACAAATAACCAACCAACCGGGAAAAGCGCCTTGGCCTAACCAAGAAAGAGATTCCCAGAATTTAGTGAATTGAACTAAATGATATAGACGTCATGAAACTGAACAGCTATGGCCATTTTCATATTTTTAAGCATAAAAGTGCAGACTCTGAAGTGAAGAATCGTTTGGAAAATGAGCTAAGAATGACGAGAAATTTAGCGCAATCAATGCTCTACTACGTTCCATAGTTTGAAGCTTTGAAGCTCAACTATGTAGAATTTGAAATTCACAAAGGAAAAAGTAACTTGGTTTTCTTCCACAGATTTATTTTCTTGGTACATGTTTCGACACAGCGATGTCATCCTCAGGTACAAGCACAAAAAAATTTTCAGATGTATATATATCATGAAGGGTTTGGGGGAAGGTAGGAGGGGGGGAGGTGAGGAGGGAAAACCAGGGCGCGGGGGTAAAGCTGCGTCTTAACGGGACACTTGTGTCCCGACATTTGTGTCGCGACACCGGACACTTAGCGTCTCAACGGAGGCGCTCTCGGAGGGTCCGACATTAGCTTTCGAGTGTCGGGAGGGCAGCTCTCGCGAGAGCAGTGTCTCGCACCGTCTTAACGGGAGCTCTCAGACACTTCTCTCCCGAGAGCTGAGGTACATCTACATCTACGTGATACCCTGCGAGCCACCACGAGGGTGTGTGGCAGGGGGTGAAGATCACCAAATATGCACTATTGACATGAAACTAGGATATTTAATGGAGACATGCTAGATAATATGGTCACATGCTGCTAGATGGTTAGTATCTACATAATATGAAATGGATTATTGGTTGTTATTACATGCATCATGCACTACAGACTACTCTAACTATATTTCACCTACCTATCCCTTTGCTACGCTGCCTATTGTTCTCTCTTATAGTACGAGGGAAAAATGACATTTTAAATCTATCGGTACGACACTCTATCTCTCTAATTTTGTTAATATGATCAAACCTAGCATAATACGCAGGGATTCTTAATATATATCTGACGTCATCTGTGAACAAATCTGTTTGGAATTTACATCTACATCTACATCTAACTATATTTCACCTACATATCCCTTTCCTACACTGCCTATTGTTCTCTCTTATGGTACGCAGGAAAAATGACATTTTAAATCTATCGGTACGACAATCTATCTCTCTAATCAAGATGGTTCGCTTAAGGTCACACATGCGCTGCAAAAGCATTCTTTGTCTACACGCAACACCTATTTAGATCACGGATAATACAGATCATACTTGCTGAGCGGGCTTCGGTGCTTCCTCCTTATCATCACCGCCTCACGTTTACCTTTATCTACATAAAAGTCACACCCTGCGAGCCACCACGAGGGTGTTTACCTTATGCGAGCTTGAAAATTCTCAATTACCTTCTTTAAGATTCGAGGGTAATAATGAACTTGAAAGTAGCCGAGCGATACGCCAAAAGCTTTGAAGCTGTTGAGGTGCCTGAATGTTGACAATTAGTGGAAGGGCAAGACACGGGTATGGGTGAGAAAAATACCCGAAGAACGAAAGGGACCAAAATTCCTTGGAGGGAAAACTTTAGACACCAAGGAGATGAGGAAGGGTTCAAAGAGATCGGGTGAGGAGATGCAAAAAGGGGTTTAGGGTTCGCACCCTGACTCCATCGCTTGAGGCGAAACTCTGACCCTTCCTTCCCTCCTTTCAGGATATTACCCTTGGTTATGTCTTTTTATGAGGGAAGTACTCTCACTCCCTGTACTTAGCACTAAAGGCTTTATAGCGTACTTTCGAGAGAAAAATGCCGTAGGAAGTCCGGCCACTGCTGCGACAAACGACAAGCTGTAATGTAATTGCTCCCTTAAGGGGAGCTCCCGTACCCAGTAGGATACATTCCCTTTCTGCGGAATCGTAACCAAAAGTCAAGATGGAGAGACGGAATAGTTTCACCGCTTGAACTGTTTTACATCAACACATTAAGCTAAACGATAGTGCAAATATAACTTTCCCAGAAGAAACTTTGTGGTATTGCATGTAAAAAAAACTCACCATTCTTTGTCGCAAACTGCTAACACATGAAACTTTCAAATATACAGACTTAGTTTCGGCGAATCATCAGGGCTTAGTAATTATACCAAAGAGTATAGTGATAATATTTCAACAGCTGGGTCGAATGTGTGATCACTAATAATAATGTTTGGATATGAAATGTTAAATGTTCGGCATTTTCGGATTCTCCATCCGCGTTCGTTGACTTAGGCAGACTGCGGTTTGGATAGTTATCCTGCCACCGTCTTCAGGTTGATGGTGGAAAGAAGCTGTTTTGTCCGCCTTATATAGTTCTGGTTGTCATGGCGCCCGACGTAGTGCTGCTCTATTATTGGTCGGAGCAAATGACCCTTCTTCATGTGCTGCTGAGGGGATAGCCATGTCTCTGTTGAAAATCTACGGCAATTTCCAATTCTCTATTGCTTCCTTATTTGTCACGGATAATAGCGGCTCTCCTTAGCTAGCATTTTTGCATCTTCGAATTTAATTCTGTGTCCCGGCTCACACCAGGCATGTTCAGCAATGGCAGGAAGATTAAACTGCTTCCTTTTCTTTTCCTTTGCACGTTCTTTTAGTCTCGTGCCCAAGGACCTACATGTATCGCCAATGTACGATCTTCCGTAAGAGCATGGCACTTGGTACACACCTTCACATAACTCCTGTGAAATACGGTCCATGAGTCGAGAGATGATGTTTTTCTTTTTGTCACAAAAGTGAACCTTGTGACCACCTTGTTGCCACCGGGTCAGCCCAGAGGATAGACATAAATGCTAGAAAAATATCGGCGAATAATAGCTTGTATATTCGATGGTCAATAAATATTGAAATATCAAGATGGCGGCTAGGTGTGCTGCGCGTGCGTGTCGCTCCTCAGTTTTTATCTTTTTTGTGGTTCCTCCATGTGTTTTTGTTTTTCCTGTGCACTTTGAACGCAGTTAGTGCTATAATTTGGTGGGGCGAGTTTTATAAATGCTGCTGGTGCTCCTTTTTGAAATTTCTGCTTCATATTTCGCCCTCGTGTTTTCCCCTCCAAACCTTCGGGAACTGGCCTGTGACTCCCCGGCAAACGTTTCTCGTCCCACCCGGTGTTCTCCCATTTTCCTCTTAAGTACTTCCCTTATATCCTGTGGTTGAGTGTTTCAATAATTAATGGTGTGTTAGTCCTCAGTTTAATGTTATGTAATTAATTGATTCTTCCTGGTTCAAAATGTGTGCAGTGTTTGTTTTGAGTTTTGAGTTTTTACTACCAAAATGTTCGTAGTTTGAGAAACAAGCTTGGTGCTATGGACTCCTTTCTACATGAACTGCGAATGTATCAAGTGATATCCCTCACGGAGACGTGGCTTAGCGACAATGTTTCGGATGGTGAATTATCTCTATCCATGTCTCATCATATTTTCAGATGTGATCGACTGCGCAAGCGAGGTGGTGGTGTCCTTTTAGAAGTTGATAATCGTCTTCTGGAGCTACGTCGCCCTGATTTAGAGTTAGGCCCTGAGATAATTTGGGTCCAATTAACTCTTCCCTTTAATTCAATGTCTTCAGTAAGGAGAAAGCTATTAATTGGTACATATTATCGACCACCTTCTGGAGACATATCAACTTCGGAAAAGTGCTTTGACTCTGTCGTTAGCCCGTAGTTTGGGTGAAGTTATTCTCCTAGGTGACTTTAATTTAGGCTTTGATTGGCCCTACCCTGTGAATGTACAGTGTTTATCTAGCCTTGAGGAGTTTTTTGTGGATCATTTCATTAATGGTCTGGGCCTCAGGCAATGCAATACTTTTCCTACGAGGCGGTTGGCAGTCCTGGATCTTGTCTTATCCCCGCTCGAGGTGAAAGTTTGCCCTGCGGGTGACTATTTCTGCTCGGACCACAGGTCCCTGGACATTTCGCTGGAACCCAGCGGGTAGCCGCCCCGACTCCTCGGTCTACTCCGCCGCCTTCCCCACGCCCTCCCTCCCCATCTGGAAGAAAACGGACTGGGTTCCTCAACTGCCTCCCATGTTGCCTCTTAGAAGAGTGCTCTGTGGATGACGCCCTTGGCATGTTTTACGGCTGGTTGGCCGGTGTCATGAAGGATTGCATTCCGCATCAGAAGCCCCGTACGAGAAAATTCCCTCATTGGATGGCGAGTGAGACAGTTTTTGTTTAAAAAAATCAACTTAGCGCATGGCGCCTGTACAAATGCTTTCGGAATCCCTATATTAAAAACTTTCAAGGACCTTTCGGCGTCATGCTAAACATCTCATTAAGTTGGACTTTAAGAAGTATATAGCCTCAATTTCTTCTGAATGTGTTTCCAACCCCAAGCACTTCTGGACAATGATCAACATCAGACGTAATTCTGCCACCACGCCTATGGAAATGTCTTTTGGTGATGAAACAGCTGTTAGTCCACGGCATGCAGACCTTTTCCCCAAGTTTTTTTCATTCACCTACACGTCTAACCAACTTTTGGATACCTCTATTCTTGATATTAAATGTGTTGACTCACCTTATAGTTTGAGGGTCAAGCGAAGTCAACTTATAAGGTATATGAAATATAACGAATGAAAAATTATTTATTACAGAAAAACTAGAGCTCATTTGACCAAACCACGATTTATTCTCAGCATTATTTGGCATTCCAAACAACATAAAAAATATTGCATTCAAAAAGGCGGAGCAACGTTCGTAGTATCCCCTTGTCAGTGTTTTGACATTCAGTGGCTAATTTGAACTTACGAGGGCTGTTCAAAAAGTAATGATAGTAGTGACCTTGAGAGAAAAACGTGTTGCAAAGGGCAGCAATACTGCAGACCACCGTGTAGCCCATTTTTTTACTATCTATATCGAGCAGATTCAAGTCTATTGGTGCAGTGAGTGGACGTGAGTGACAATTCGCATAACGTATGTTAGATGTTCGCCTACCATGTTCAGCATGGATAAAAAGCTTGAGCAACGTTGTGCCATGAAATGTTTGTGAAACTCGGAAAGAACCGAAAAGACGCGTTTGGATTATTGACTACGGTGTATGGTGAAGATGTTATGAACCAGGTAACCTTCTACAAACCGGTATAAAGCGTTCGAGGAGGGCGGAGAGAGCATTGCCGACGAGCCACGCGAGGGGCGCCCTTCAACGTCTCCCACCGAGGTTGTGAAGAATACAGCTGCCGCTATCATCTGCGTAGAATGACGAAATACCGATAGGGAGGTCGCCGTATGTCTAGCCATTTCAGTTGGCAGCGCATTTCCGATTTGCATGATGATTTAGCCATGCGACTCGTGTCTTGCAGATGGGTGCCGCGCTTGCTCACTCCGGAGCAAATGCAACATCGTGTCTCGACCGTGAATCACCATCACTACCCACACCGCGGTCCCACGACGCTCACACTGATGTGGATTTCTTGACCGCTTGCGGCATCACAACTGTACCCCATCCACCGTACAGTTCTGATTTGGCCTCTTGCGACTTTTGGCTGTTCCTCGAAGTCAAGTTTTCGCACAGGGGACGGAAATTCAAGACTCACGAGGTCATCAAAGCTGCGTAGGCGCGGTGTAAGGAGCTCAATAAAGATGGTCTGACATTCGCGTTTAAAAAGTGAGAGGAACGGAAGCAGAAGTGCATTAAAACCGAATGGGGTTTCTTCGAAAAACGACATATAGATTTGGAAAACTGAATAAATATTTGTTTCTGTAGAGAATTTTTATCATTACTTTCTGAACAGCCCTCGTATTTGCACAACGCTGCAGTTTTTTTTAGCATTTCTTAGAACTCAATTGACGTACAATTGACTGTAATTTCAAATATTGCTTGTTTCTGTCGAACAAAAGTTGTGCAAAAAGGTGGAGAATAAAGTATGGAAGATGAAAGGCTTCGAAGATAGGAGTAAAAAATTTACAAACATTGTCATTTATAAGTTCCTATAATTCCAGGATGTATATGTAAGTACGTAATTCAATGCAAACACTTTTTTTTTTGCTTTTCAGCCTAAAAGACGGAAGTAAACGCAAAAAATATCGGTGAATAATAACTTATAAATTCAGAGGTCGATAAAATTGAACCAGTGGAGTAGTTGAAAGTTCACCAATAAATCTCGCATCGGTCACTACTCGGATTGATCTGAACGTTCAAAAGCGAGTTGGCTAAGATTACCTGCTTTACTGATACGGACTAAAAATATCAATAATGATCTATCAATCGAATTATTTCGAAATTTCTCCCTTCTTTCTGCCACGTTTATTGCGCGCTTATTTCTCTTCCCTTCCTGAACAAACCACGACGTGAGTGGTATCGACTGTGTTCTTTTCGTTGGAAGAAAAAAAAAAGAAAAACGCCATTGAATGGTCTCTCCGGATCGATATAAAATCTCTCAGACTGGCTGGAAAAACGTGCTGACTTTGCTCGCATTATTCCATAGCAGAGCCGGACAGATCGATCTAAAGAGGGGTGGTTCCGGCTCGCGGGTAGCCGCTTTCACTAAAATCTGTCAGTTAATTTCTCCTGAACTCCCCGCTATCAAAATTACCCCGTTTTAGGCGTGGTAACCAATAGTTTCTGAGTTAATGGTGTCTAATTATAGCTGCAGATGGCTGGTGATTTGAGATATGGTAGCTGTCGGACCCCAGGTTTCCATAGACACGGAAAGTAAGAGCTCAATCCCAAGATACGGAATTATATTTCCGCGGTTTAAGGAATTTTAGTTTTTACTTATTAATTTATGAAACAATATATTTTTCAGTTACAACTAATTAAAACTTTCCTGCCTCTCGGTTGAGACATCTCAGCTTCATATCCCTTGTTTTTCACATTTCATATGGTTTTTTCTTATCTAGAATTCCTTGAGTCACCGTATACTGCTGCACATCGTATTTATTCTCAAATTAGAAAGAAATATAAGTATTTCAATGACAACGAGAACAAAAAACATTTTACTAGTTTGAGGTATGTAGCAAAAATGATTTTTAAGGCTTCTAGCCACATTTCCAGGAAAGGTCGCAAGACTTATGTAAAAACTTTGCTTGCGGCAATGGTAGAACAAATCACAAGAGCAAAATTGTATGGATTTTGACTTTCCCGGGCAAATAGAGCAGATGAAGAACTCTTAAGGGTTTCATATCAAGTATATCTTTTAAAACTAAGGAGGTTTGTTCTAGAACTTGTGAAACCCAGGTTCAAGCAAGATATTGCTAAAAGTACTATTACAGTTAGAATATTGTTAACCAGGACATAGAGTTACTCATGACCAAATATTAATTTGTTTTCATTGCTATTACATTAATTATCAAACTTACTAATATGGTAATAATAACGTTCAATATTTTACGGAGACCGAGAAAATCATGGATATCGAAAAACAATACAATATATGAAAAAGGGGGTATGAAGCTCAGATATCACATCCAAGTGACAGCAACTCTGAAAAAAGATGTGATTGAAAATTTAAATGTTTCACAATAGAATTGGTAAAAACTTGGAATATTACTAATAAACAACGCCTAAATGCACAAACAATATGCTGTCTACCCCTAAAATGGGAATATTATCATTCTCGGGGAGTTGAAGGAATTCACCAAAGTCACCAATTATCATCAAAATAGTGCACCGTGGAGCCTGGATCTACCCTTTCAAGATTGATAGGTGAATAGTTGCGTAAAAGAGATTTGCGCAGCAGTGGCGAACACGAAACTTTCTGGAAATGGAGATTGGGAACTGTAGAATGCAGAAAGGGTGCGGGTTGGATATTCGAGCAAGAGTAGGCGTTTCGGAGGTGGATAGCCGAAGGAGAGAGAGAGGCAGATGAAGAGGATGTGACGAACAAAGAGAGAGGAGGAAGAAGTGGGTGGAAGGAAGAGTAATTTCAAGGAGGAGGGGCGATGGAGGTTCGAACGGTGGCGGCGCGGGGGGGGGGGATGACAGTGGGGGGAGTGGCGGTGGTGGTGTCGTAAGAGGGCCGGACGCTTTTGAGAAGACGCGGGAATGGTTTTAGGAGAAATTCGAGCCCGGAATGGGTGGTTTGAAGGAGGGGAGGGGGAGAGAAAGGGGACGAACTTGCCTTCTGCTTGACACGAGACTCTCCAAGGAAGCACGAAGGTTACAAACGCATTTCGAGCGTAAGAAAGCGGAGATGAAACCACGTAGGGAAATATCGGTGCGTGAAGGATCGCATAGAAAGATGGAGACGATGGCCCGCACGGGCTCAGTGCTAAACTGCAAATCTGCTAAATGATGAAGTTTCAGAAGAGCTAAGAAATTCACTTTATCTAAAAATGCTAAATATTTTATATGCCCTTGCAGTATGTCAGTGCTGTGTACAGAAATACCCGTATACATATAAAATATTTAGCATTTTTAGCAAAAGTACATTTCACAGCTAGTTTGCCCATAACATCATTCCCGCTCAAATGAGGGGTCACCAAAGACTTTGGTTATCAATATTGTACCAAGAAATCCGGCTCTTTTTTTTAAAGTAATCAATATATATTATAAAAGTAAGTGTACAATGTGCGTGCCGCTAAAACTCAGAAACGAGTCCCGGTACGATCAAGGGAGTTATATGTTGTGGTAGCCCTCTAATCCCCATCCATGAAGAAGCTTCCCGTTTTTACCTCAAGGGCGTGCTTTTGAAGATATAAGGGCTGGAAGTTTCACCCTCAAGAAATTTCTAGAACAGCCCAGAGCATTAGAGAGTATTTGAGAGCATTCGAAAACATTCCAGAATGTTCCGGGATGTTCTGGAATGTTCGAGAATAGTCTGGAACGTTTGAAAACATCCCGGATCATTGTGGAAGATTCCAGAACACTCTCGAATGTTGTGGAATGTTCTGGAACATTGTGGACCATTCGAAGCCTTTTCGGTATGAGTGGGGCTACCCATTAGAAGGGGTATATAAAGCCAGATTCGTCGTGGGTTCGAACGTCAGTTTCTTATCAGTGACGAAGGGAAGAACCGAGAAAGAAGTGAAAATTCCAAAGTAGTGCAGTGAGTGAATAATAACAAACAGTGAAGTGTGAGTAGTCAAAGTGATACAGTGACTGAATATAAATCGAAAATAATGTGTGGAAAGTTTACTTAATGTATTTGTTAATTAAAAGTTGATTTTATTTATATTTTATACACATTTTATACAAACTTAAAAGAGGAGGAGATCTTGCTAGTTCTGAAGCAAAACGGCGAAAACAAAAAGAACAGCGAAAAAACGAAACAGTCGAAGAGCGCGAAGCACGTTTACGTTCCCAACGAACGAAAATGAGCACCTTGAGAAGCAGAAAAACCGGAGAACAATGAAATGAACGAATTGAAGAACCAAGAATTGCGACACAATCTTATAATGAAAGACTACGAACACAAGACACCCATAAAAATATCACCCTACGAGAAGCGCGGACAAGGACAAGTAAACAGTACAACCTAACAAATGAAGCATTCCACTACGACCCGACGAAAGAATATTAGAAACACAAGCATGTCGTAATCGGAATAATGGATAACACCTGCCAATTTTGCAACACGAAAAAGTTCAATTGAGAAACACCAGGATTCTGCTGCATGAATGGAAAAATTCGATTACCACCACTGGAAGCACCTCCATAGGAATTTCTACATTACATGACCGGGGAAACTCCAGAATCAAAACTCTTTCTTCAAAATATAAAAGCGTACAATGCCTGCTTCCAAATGACTTCTTTCGGTGTCACTTCGATCAACACTAACAGAGATGAAATCGATTATGTTTCTCCATCCAAGGACAAATCTATCACAAAATGGGATCATTACCCAACTACCACTACCCAACGAAGACCATAAATTTCTGCAAGTATATTTCATCGGAAATGAAGAAAGAGAAATTGGTCAACAATTCACAAATATCAGTGGATTGAGACGAGAAATAATCCAAGATGTACAGAGGATCTCACACAAATACAATCAACTGATTCAAACATTCAAAACAGCACTTGACCGAATGATTTCTGATGACTATAAAGTTATAATTCGAGCCGACAAAAGACCACCTGGAGAACACGAACGTCGATTTAATGCACCTCAGATAGACGAAGTCGCCATCGTAATTGTAGACAATGAAAACACAAGCCGTGACATAATTGTACAACGAAGAAGAGAAGGACTACAACGCATTTTGTAATGGAACAAGGATGATCGTCAAACAGCTATCGAATAACATCATCGAAGCCGAACTTATGACTGGAAAGGACGAAGGACACACATTATTTATCCCCAGAATACCACAGATCTCTACTGAACTGCCATTTCAATTTAAGAGGCTGCGATTTTAAATCAAATTAGCCAATAGTTTTACAATTAACAAGGCACAAGGACAAACTTTAAAACATTGCGGCATCAACCTCAAAGACTGCTGCTTCTATTACAGTAAACTATACGTAGCTTGCTCTCGAGTAGGAAATTCGAAAAATTTGTACATATATACCCCGGATAACAAAATGAAAAATGCTGTTTATAAACAAGTATTGTAAGTAGTTACAATATGTTTTCAATAACATTATTTTGCCTCTTATATTTTGAAGTTTATCCTTTTATTCCAACTACTGCACAATCTCATATCAACTCCCTGAGCGAAGCCGGGTACCCCAGCTAGTTTATTATAATTTAAATAGTAGAATGGCATACCATTTACGAGAAAAATGTATCGATACATACAATGTGTACCGAGTAATGAAGAAAAAACCACTTTTTACACTTAAAATTTATAACTTTACGGTGAAACCCTGCGGCAAGGGTTGCCAGCAGTCGACCTTTCTTCAAATTACATAAGCGTTACGTTGGTATCAAAAGGAAAAAAAATGTTCAAGACTTTAAATTTTCGACAGTTCGACAGTTTTCGACAATTTTCACGCAAAATCGTCATATATGTCTTTTGTAATCCATGTTGTGTCACCAGGAACGATGTTAAAATGTTGATAATGGTTCCTCAAGAGCTTTCCCCACCCAGGTTATGGTGTTTTATAGGTTATTTGAGAACTGAAGTCATATTGATCCATTATTTCCTAATTCATTAGGGTGATGAAAGGTCTACGAAAATGGTGGAGTGGATTTTATGAGTTACACAGCTCAGGGAAGGAAACAAAATATTAACCAAAAGAGGTGTGTTGAGAAAACCATATGGCAAAATTAGCGATGTAAAAAAATGGAAGATTTCAGGAGAAAGAGACTTCATTTGTTTTCATTAAAAGGACTTGTTTTTAACCAAAATAAGAATATGCTCAATAAGGACCATTAGCCGTTACGATTCGTAAACACTTACGAGATTACTGCTTATGGAAAAACATTTAACCCACCTATTGAAACTATTGGAATGTTGGAGCATATGAAGGCATTGGAGCCATTAAAGGGAAATGAAAGTAGGTAATTCAGAGAGCTCTGGAAAGGTTGGGTACTTTTAGAGGGCACAGAAACGCATATTTTAGTTTGTGGAATAAGCAAAACATATGCTTATGCAGAATTAGAAGTTTCCCCGCTCTTAAATTCTGCGGCTGTGCTCATTATGAGAAATATTTGACCTGGAGGCCAAGTCATTTGTGGTGAGTGGGATTAAACATCACAATGATACGGAGGCTAATCATTCATCGTAATTCATTTGTCCCGCAGTGAGTCTTTAATCTTAATGTGATCTCGTTAATGGAATTATCCCGTCGAAGTTATATCCTCAATTAGCGAGGGCTTAGTAATAGGAATTTAATAATGTGATGATTCTGTCACAGAAATTTTGACTTTCTCTTTAGTTATATTTCGAGTGCATCACTAACCAGTGCGACAATGACCTTTCCAGCGCCACAGGTTTTCATGTTACCAACACAGCCTTCTTTTAAATTTTAACTCGAATTATTTTTAAAGTTTAATGAATTTAACTATAATTTTGCGTAATGAATATATGTTTATTGTTTCATCATTGGTTGTTCAATCCTAAGATTGGTTAACTGCAGCCCTCCAGCCTTCCTTATCTATACTAGTTCCCCTACTTCCCGGCTGCTCTTCCTATGAACTTTCCTCTTCATTTAGCCCATGAACTTATTCCTGGGTCTTCCTCCGGGAAGTTTACCCACTCTTTTCCTTCAATTATAATCTT
The DNA here is from genome assembly GCA_963169105.1 of Ceriagrion tenellum. NCBI lineage: Eukaryota > Metazoa > Arthropoda > Insecta > Odonata > Coenagrionidae > Ceriagrion > Ceriagrion tenellum. The sequence goes on along the minus strand of OY720632.1, from coordinate 125,649,391 downwards.
TACAAAGTCATGGTGTTAATTTTATGATAAACCCACTCTTTAACGTTTTATAACTTCCAAAACATTAAAATTTATTGAAAAATTTTAATTTGCATTTCGGGTTTACTTATTCCTGTAAATGATTGTAAATTTTATTTCATATTCCCGTTAAATTTAGGTTGTAGATTCTGCAATTTCTTAGTAAAAATTACTCTCTGGTATGTTCTCTTGATTTTTGTCAACATAACGAATAAGCGACGAAATAATTTGTATTCCGGTTGTGTTAACCTATTCCTGTAAATGAATGTGAATTTTATTTCATCTTCCCGTTAAATTTAGGTTGTAGCTGCTACGTCTTCTTAGTAGAAATTTCTTTCTGGTACGTTCTCTTGAAAGTTTTTTATCAACATACCGAATTACCAAAAATCTATAGGTTAAGTTATTCTTCTGCATTATTTCTGATACGATTAATTTTACCTCACTGTCGTTGAGAAAAGATTATACGCACTTACCCTATGCGTGGTTTTTAGAAATATGAGCCATTCGGAAAACTATTCAATACAGAATTTTATTCCACCGATAAGCTAGTGCCCACTCTTCGTCAACATTATTCGCTCAAAGTAATCGAGCGACAATTATATAAGCAGACACGCTCGTTAAATATTTTCGGCATCGGCCTGCCTTTGAGTTGTTCCATTTATATCTCGTGTATTTACCAAAGTCTGCCCTAAGCACTTACGGCGGCGGGTCTCTCATTCGCTAGCATAGAACGCTATCTCTCTCTCTTTCCTCGGTGCTCTCAGGCTCCACCACCTACCACCGACATCCATCCACCCCCCTCTTTCTCATCCCAGCCCTTCGACGACTAAATTGCATTCCCAAGGCGACTTGTCATTTCGAGGGATTCCCCTTGGGACACACGACGAGATTCGGCTCGCCCCTGCGATGGGCGAGGATGTGTGTTCCTGTGGTATCGCAGGAATTCGGACGAAGGACGCAATCACAAGTAGTAGGTGGCGCGAGATTTATTGGCCAGCATACCCATTCAGTATGCCAAAAAAATGACATGACAATCCCTTGGAATGATTTTCCATCGATATTAAATTATATGTAAAATCTGAAATGTAATAACGATTTTTAACATGACTGCAATGCTTCAAAACTGTTTTCTAAATGCTTTTTTGAACATTATGCTAACTCTCATTTCTTACCATTGTTAATGAGTACGTTAGCTTTCAATGAGCCAGGCAAATAGAAATTTTATCATTGGTTTTAACGTCCAAATTTTCGCCTTTAGTGTTTCGGTACATCTAAATTTTATGGAGATAGGCTAGTTTATCGACATAAAAGCTGTTTTTCATAGCCAGTATAAGGCATAAAGAAAATGAATAATAATATTTTTAAAAAGTCTGGTGAGCCTTTTCCAATGTAAGTTAGCAAGATGGTACGCAGTAGGATGCAAATTAAGTGGGACAGAATATTCAATGTACCATAGTAGTCTTTGACGGTGAGTGGTTGCTCCAGCAACCAGATCAGGCAAAAACTAAGGAAAAATCCAATTAAAAATTGTGTGAAATACTTTGAGCTAGAAATTATGATATACCCAGCTACGTGCTACGAGTTACATATCCATGTTCCTATTCATTCATACTCAATTAATTGAAAAGATAAATTATTAAAAAGTACAAGATTTAAAGTAACCCTGAAATATTCAAATACTTACATATATCGAGAGAATGATCATTCTCCAAATGATCTACGATCTAATAGTATTTGAATTCGACTTTTTTATTATAAATGAGTTATATGGAAATAGCATCATATCGGTAGATAACTTATATGAAAGCTAACCAATGTATGTTATTTTTTTTCAAATTCCCTGTCACCATACTTAAAAAACGGATATAACTTCAGACTTGAAAGAATCTTTCCGTCACGAGGGAAATTATTTTTCTCGGCCTCGCGTCTTGTGCTCGGGGAGTCGGAAATAATTGGTATCACATTTCTCTCCGAAGCAATAAAGATATCGGCGCGAAGTTTTGCCGGCAGGAGGATGGCCTGAAATTGGAAATTGAGCCCCTGTGACTCGCCGAAGAGAAACCACGCACTACTGAGCCGTTTGCTCCGTCTTCCCTCTCCCTCAGACCCCACAGAAAACCTACACAACTACCCAAGATTTCCACAAGTATTTGCGTTCAACCGGGCGGAAAAAATCTCGATTTCTGGATGAATGCGGTAGAACATGAAACATTCCGTTGATCTCGCATGTAATTGCGGCGCGAGGGACGGAAGGGAATGCGAAAATAAAATAAAAAAGTGAGGAGAAACGAACGGATATCTGTGACTGAAAATGACTTCGGCTCGTAGATGAATTTTCCTTCCATGTGCTGGCAGAAAAAGAGAAACTTTCGGAGAAATGATGGATTTTCCTCTCGGATATCCGACAGCGAACGAGAGAGGATTGGCGAGGAAATGTCCGAAAAAGGGCGGGTGGATTTGCCTCTTTTTTATATTTTTCTTCCTCCGTTAAAAGCAAAGAAAATGGTCCATGTGTACTCGCTTGGGCAATATGGGAGATGTTTCCAAAAAAACAGAAACACGGAAGGCTCACGTTCTGAGTTTTGCATCCAGAAGAAAATCCCATGTGATTTCATCCTCAGATGCTCATTTTCCGCCTTCTCTTTTTCTCTTCTTCCACATCAGATCACTCCACCGTCGTCGAGGGATTAGGTCTCCTCACCACGCACTCAGAACTGTTTTTGGAAAAATTCACGAATGACTCGTAGGTGGAATGGTTTGGATGTGGTAAGTTTGTATGATTGCCCAGACTGGATATTTGCCCGGACTGGATGTTTGCCCGGAAGGAAGCTGGCATTCAACTCTGTCCCTCGTGTTTGAAGACGCAGTCATCGCTAATCCCGATATGACTCCTTCCTATTCGTAGTCCTAGTTCGGTATTCGTAGTACGACCAAACCAGTGCACTATTTGCGATAGTTTCTTTCTCATTTTCACGTTCAGCACGATATAGCAGTCATCTTTAAAAAACAGGTAAAGAGAAAAACACTGGTACCCTCCAAAACGTATATTGCCTAACCGAATATAGATGCGACTCGCCCAAAGAGTGTGGGTATATAAATAAAAGAGTAAAAGTGCTGAGGTGTTTTTTTTACTTCCAAGTACAAAGATAGATATTGAGAGCTCCCGCGAAGTTTAATTCAGTGCTCTTCAATACGTTTTTTCATATTTCGTTTTTACCGACTTATCAGTCCACTATCATACGTCGACATATTTTTCATATAGCTGTATGAAAGGACGATCGGTGGAGCAGAAAAACAAATTTGACACAAAAACATCATCTCTATCTATTCTTTAGATGAATTTTTACTAGTTTTGATGGTGAATTTGAGCACATACAGACTCAAAATAACTAGAGAAGTTTTTGATAATTGCCATGAAATTTCCACAATATTCGTTATTCGGCATATTAATTAAATTATGTATTTTTAATTTTTTAAATTCTGACTTATACCCAGAATCAAATTACAAGTTTAAATTTCATGCTAATTCAATGGTGTTTGGTTGAATTTTATGGTTTGGTGTCAGATTCCGTTTCAGTATCCGTTTTTATTGAGTGATTGTCTAAATAATCGTAAAAAATGTGTCAATGATGGTGTATTTTCAGTATGTAATAGATTTATTCTTGAATGATTCATAAATGTTTGATTGAAATTCGCGCTAACTTATTCTTTCAACGAAGAATTTAACTCAATTAATGATTACCTGTATACATTTAGCAATGAATACATATTTATAGAAATGAAGCTACGCATAACCTGAGTGAAGCGTGGTAAGACTTGCAGGATATCGTCAAATGAATGTTAGGGTAGGATAAAATGCCCTCACTACGCCAATGTTCTCATCTTCATGGATCCTGGTGATTTCTGTATACGTTTTCGAAGGTTTGAGATGGTAACACCGCAAATGAAACCAGAGAACGCTTTGAAATTAGTTTTAAAATATCCACGAAGAGTGGTCTAGAACATTTCTTCTATTTTTATATGATCTTTACAATTTTTAAAAAGAGCTACTTTTTTACCATAAAACCCAAAAATTCTCTCGAATCATAAATTAAATTAAACAATCGACTCAAAAATGCTACCTTAAAGTGCTTAACAGTGGTCACGGTAGGGTGTAGTATCGAGTGCGGCAACTTCAAGGATATTCATCCTATTTTTCGGCTTTGTTCCGCAAATTCGAAGTTTAAATGGAATAAACTGCTCTAAAGGCGTCAAAGTAAACGAAAAATTCAAATTGAGAGATATATAATCGCAATAAGACCTACTTCCAACACAATATTTGCAGAAATATCAAGTACGTTATCATAATTTTCAGACTATACTATACGTAGTGAGAAATTGCGGAATAATTTCTAATAAAGTCTTATATTTCAATGACAAGGTATTGCCTATTCAATGGCCACAGGTTATAAGATCAAAAATCTCCAAACTTTATGTCAATAACATTTACTTCTCAGGTATTTTTATAAATGAAAGCCATTTTAAATTCATCATAAAATTCATCAGCTTAAGGTGGTTTGAGCGACATATCACTTCTTGCAGTAGTCGACGAATTTATCCTCATTATACTGAAAAGAACTTATTCTCCTAGTTATGAAAATAAATCAGTGACTTATAAATTTACTCTTTGAAATATTTTTCAAAATTACCAGGTGTATTTCATGGAAAAAGGTACGAGTATGTACTCCATAGAACCTTTATACAAATGAGGCATTTAATACGCCTACATGTCTTCAGAAATTTAACAGTTTGCTTTGAGTATACGTTCTCAATCATATTTAAATAATAAAACAAGTACCCACGTCAGTGATATTGACATAATTACAATAAATCCATGGTTCTGAAGGCACTTTCAGCGTATGGCGTCAAAGAAATGAGTCCAGTTGAAACCTACTAGAAATATATTTAGTTAATTTCTGATAACTTCAGCAAATTTAAGCAAAGCTTTTCACCTCCCCCTTCCACTTCATCCTAACACCCCTCCTGACTCTTGCTATATATGGAAAATGATTTTGTACTAAGTGCCTGATGATGATACCTCGTATCGAAACCAGTCGCCTGACTAAATAATTGTGGAACCTGCCATTGCTTTTTGCTTTCTGATCATCATAAAACAAAGCTCTTGCATCATTTATGCTACAGCAATTATCATGTTTCTTGCAGCTGCTCAAACAAAAACATTGAATATGGGCTCTATTGTGACTAGCAGAAATTTCACTCTGGCTATGTTAAATTAGTATGAAACTCTCGAACCGTTCGCATAAGTGCTGATGATGTGTGCGTCGAACGTTAAATCGTATACAAATTTACTTCCACTAAAACGCTGATCACTGAAAGTTACACGACCTAGCTCTAGCAATGTGAGGAAGAGAACACGCATCCATGAGTCGACTCGAGGCAAAAATGCTCGAAAATTAAAAATCGGCCTTTAAAATATAACAAATTCCATTAAAATAACTCTCGTACAATGGTAGTCGGGGTTGATTTAAATTATATTTCAAATTGCGGCGGGCAGACCTTTTGGTCTCCGGTTCATAATTTCATTTGTTTGACGGAATTTTCAGCAATTACACCGGCTAAATTCCTTTATTAATACTCGTTATTTATTTTAAAGATGGAATGCGACAGAGTGCAGCAGCATAGATAAACAGTCTAAAGCACCCTTTAAGAACAAGCGACCAAACAGTTGAGATTGTCTAATTGGAGTCAAATAACTAAATTCGTATGTTGAAATTGTACGCTTACGGGATAAATCTCGTGCAGTACTTTTTCGTGCCATAAAATGATTTTCAGGATGATGTTCAGGCGAAAGGTCATGCTTGTTAATTCACCACTTTACAGCAAGTTGTAATAAAAAAAAGCATTTTTTTATATACAACGATTGCAGACGGTAGCACGTTTGCAAACTGAAGCAATCCTGTTTCACGCGTCAAATCTGTAAAAGATAAACATCAAATATTTATCTTAAACTAGCATTCTGTCCCCTCTGACATGTCATACGAGTAATGCAAGTGAAATTCGAAGAACTTAGTTAATGCTGTTCGGCCGACTAATGTGGCTCTTTATTGATAATGTTCTCTATTGTACTTTGTACTCGTATGAATCTATCCCTTCCCTTAAGCCCGTTTTACATGGGGTTCGTGATTGCACAATGAGATGTATACACGAATGTTCATTTCAAATTGCGTCGTGTCAAGCGAGTAATTGTAAGAACGCATACACCAATCCATGGGCGCGAGATGGAAAAATAGGCCCTGCTCTAATTAAGAATAACACGAATAACAATAACAAGAATACCAACCAAGAATAACAATAACAACAAGAATAATAATATATAAAATAAAATAATAAAACCTAACAGTTTTGGTATAATGTTGTGTACAATGAGCTTTGATCAATCAATAATTATCAATGACTATTAGGCAGCCTCAAAGGTCACACGCCTGTGTGGAGACTGCCTTCCTTAACAGAAATTCATTGTTGGCATAAAACAAAAATATTTTCCAATGCATACATAATAATAACAAAGACAATTTTACTGTAGCCCAATTGTGAGCAATAAATGCAGAGACAATAATAATAATTCATCTTGCTTAAATGCGTATGAAACACTAATTATCACAAACTATAACTTAGGATACATGTGCATACATTACAGATCTAGTATAAAAATCAATATTGGTCTGTGCCAATATGCATTACTTTGAAAACTAAAAATTTTTTCCTGTTTTTGAAACTTTTAATGCATTCAGATAAGGCGTTAAATACCTTTAGAGCCAAAATAAACAAAGAAACAACGTGAGATTTGGTTTTGGAAGTCACGTATTTAGCTTCTTTCTTGAATAATACGTATGGTTGCTTCCAGAAACCGCGGAAAAATTGCCACTCTCTTAAATTACTCTCTTACTTCTCACACCTTAATTAAAATAAAATTATTTCAGAACCTTAAAAATAAACATTAATTAATGGGAAGAATTTTAAGTCAAACAAATTTTGGGTATATATCTTCATATTGTTAATTTTAGTAATAACTCTTTATGTTTGTATTTTTTATATTATGATACTATATTATATTTCATTCAATTACTATTGAACTCCAGGTTGCGAAAAAAATACGATTTCAAACTATGCCATTTCGTGCCCCACGTAAAACGAGCTCCACATTCGTGCATTGCTTAATGAAAGCTGTCTTATTCTTTAGACTACTAATATTTCTCCATCTTAAAAGTCTCTTCTACTATATTCATTCATGAATCAGCGGTCTACCTCTTCCTTTCACTCATTTCATTCCACAATTATTCATCTGTTTCGTTATTCAAATCTCAGTCCACTCTCTCAACTTCTGTCCATACCTGGATCATCCAACCCACATCAATCAATAGCCCACTCATCCTAAACAGTGTCCATCCTAATTTCGATTAAGCATATCCCAGGTACTTCTCTTTCACTTCATTTAGTCTACACTTATACCTATCCTCACTCACTTTTTAATACCAAATCTGTACAGGGCGTGTACAGGCGTGTACAGGGAGTGTTAGGCCACCGGCCGTGTTAAGGAGTTCAGGATAAGGTTTTGGACGGTGAAGTAAATTACGAAAGTTTTTGAGTGGAGCTCAGTGAGTCTCTGGTGACTCTCAATCTAATTCCTCTAAAAGCTTTGTAACACTATACGATCGTCCGTAGTAGTTTTTAACGAATCGCGCAGTTCTACTTTGTATTTCATTAATTTTTTGGTAAAATCTTTCGCTCACGAAGCATTCGAGGTGTGGCCTAACCAGAGCGAAGTAGCACCTCTCTCTTACATTTTATCCGAGGACCTTCCCATTATACGCTTAAAAAATCCTAGTTATTAATATAAACCGAAGAGGAGCAGTTCTAAGCAATCATCCACTCCGAGATGTGCTCCTCAAACTTCTGACGACTTTCCTGCCGATATTTGCCTTATAACCTCATCACCTATCCTTTCATCTTTCACCAACAAGCAGTCAGGGTACACAAAACCCTCCTCTTTTTCAATTATATCGTTTGCTAACATTGTAATCCCAGTCAAGAGGTAGAGGAAAGTGAATATTTACATTACTATTAAAAAATACAATATTTTTATCACAGTATAAAGGTATGTGACTTGAATAGGAAGTAGCAACGATGAAATGGTTGGTTAAACTCCTCATGGGTGCAGTAGGAAAACAAGTAAAACTAGAAAAATATTATAAGACACTGTCTCCGGAGTTACTCTGTGGAACTCCTTCATTTTGATAATAAAAAACGCTTGGTTGTTATTCCACACTTTATTGTAAGGAAACGACCCGGGTTTCAGCATGTCATGCCATCTTCAGGTACAAATGGTTGGGTGGCTTACACTTATATAGGAATCCGATGGCCTTGGGATTGCTTGCATAAGAAAAAACAACAAAGGAAGGGAGGGGGGAAGGTTTCAAATAGCCAAACATTTATGTGACGAAAACCATTGGTGTAATTTTGAACCTCGGATTTTGCATTGTATTGACAAGGGGCGTAAAATGGACTTCTTAGAACAGTTTGAAATTGTGAATTGCCCCACTAAACTTTGTAATGACCATATGTTCCCCTCCCAGTCACCTTTACTTTATGTCACACCACCATCCCTCCACGATCCTCAATCTTAATTTCCTCATGCTTTTAAACCTTTTGGGAAACCTTCCCCCCTCCCTTCCTTTGTTGTTTTTTCTTATGCAAGCAATCCCAAGGCCATCGGATTCCTATATAAGTGTAAGCCACCCAACCATTTGTACCTAATGATGGCATGACATGCTGAAACCCGGGTCGTTTCCTTACAATAAAGTGTGGAATAACAATCAAGTGTTTTGTATTATCAAAATAGAAAAATATTATCATCAATATCGAAAAAAAACCGTTTATGGATAATCACCGAAATTTTCAATCTAGAAATAACCCAAATGAACTTACTTGAGAAGCGTTTCTCAGAAATCTCTCCTTTTCAATCGCTGTTTAGCCTAGTGATACTGCACGAGCTACGTTTAAGCCTAGAGATACTGCACGAGCTGCGAGTAAGTACCTATAACCCTCCGCCTTCAATCTGTAAAAATTACGGTCTCATTTCCTATTGATGCTGTGTGCAAAAATGTTTACATCCGTAACAAGATTATACACATTTTACTCTAACATTATTGAAGGCGTGAAATTGGCAACGATGTTTTCGACAAAGTAGACTGTCGCACCAAAAACTTCTTATCTCAATTTTTTCTTCGTGGAATGCTTGGCTCTCAGACTCTCCCAAATGATGGTGCATCTGCACGTGAAACAGAGGCGTTGGCACGGGCGTGCACCTCCAATTCGTCCGAAGACGAAGAGCTGCTGCACCCTCTCAAGTCTCAAAGATGGAATCACCCTCGAGGCGCCGATAGTCCGTCATTGGAAGCCATTACTCTTCGGGAACGACGTCGAGGGATGCCGAGACGGTGAGCCAGCCGTAATCTTCCGGCCGTGAATAGCCAATCGATCAATCGAACCCCCCTCTCCCTCTCTCTCTCCTTCATCGCCGAAAAACTTCATCCTATCCTCGTCCCCCCCTTTTACTCCCATCTGAAATAAAACCTTCCTATGTCCATCTGCCTTTCTCTCTCGCTCGCAAAATACACCCGTAACCCGGGCCCGTTTTGCCACGCTGCCAGTGGCGTAGACACATTTTTGAGACCTCCGAGGCGGTCTCTCGATTCCAACCCTTCCTCTGGCTGGACATACAACGCACATCAAATCTATTTTGTCAAATTTTGAGAATTTAATTTAAGGAAACAAAAACATCGTTTTGTTTTTTTTTAGTAGCATGCAAAATAAAAATGAATATTTTCCCATAGTCCATAGTGCAAATTCATCTATGACACAATGAAATACAATATACTTTGTCAATTGATCGTCTTCGTTTTATTGACAAAAGAACTTTTTGTACGCTATCGTTATTTTCATTCTATACTATAAAAAGCTTATGCCCGAAGTGGGTATGAGGAGGGTTGATACTAATTATGGAGAAAATGGTAAAAACCTTAATTGGTTATGGTGTCATTTTCTCGGATAGTATGACATTCAATTGGAAAAATTATGAATTTCCTATTTCGGCTCAGGTAAGCATTAAATTGAAAAAATAAACATGTTTTAATTTTTAATCATATGCTTTATATTAAATATGCATAACAATCAAGTGGCTGTAAATAATGTTGCACTCGAGCAAAGGTGTTTTAATTTATGCAAGCAATGCAAAAGCCTCTAGATATTAGGCAAATATCAAGGAAGGAGTATAGTAACCTATATGAAACATGTTTGAATAAAATATACATTTGTTAAGTATGAACGAATGGGTATTTAATCAATCCCTTTTTTCAGAGTTTTAGATTGTTTGCCATTAATAATTTGCTTATTTTGAACCCATCAGAATAGCGAATACTTTTTCTTCTCTTATTACCTAATTAAAGACTTAATTTTTTAATATCAAAAATGACACACCCGAAAAAGGTGCCGCCCGGGGCGGGCAGCCCTCCCTTAGCTTCGCCACTGCCCTGTGTCCCTCCTACTTGCCCCCCCCCCCCCCCTTCCTCCCTCTTGCCCCCGCTATAGCATTACTGAGTCGGTCGGCGTGCTCGCGTTAGGGCGTTAACCTTTTCGTCCGTGTCTCCTCCTCCTTTGCTGCTGCTGCTGCCCTCTGCCTCACTTTACCACTCCCCCCATCTCTTCCCCCCCCCGTCTCACCCTCCTGCCAAGGGGTCTCGCAACGGAAATACCCCCGGGCCAATTTCGGACCCCGGGGCGTGTCGAAGTTTCCTTTTTTCGAGTTTTGCACGTTTCTTCATCTTCCCCTCCCATACGCCACGTCTCCGTCTTCATCCTTTTCCATTTTCACCCCTTTCCCTCGCAGGAGAGTTTTCCAGTTTCATTTCACTCCATTTTCGCCCCATTTATCTTCCCCGGACGAGGGTCGGGGGATCCAGAAGAACTGACAGAAATGGCATGGTTCCGAGTGAGAACAATGTGATCCTATTGAATCGCGTGGGGCGGGGGTTTGTTTTAATCATGAAGCCACATTTTGATAAAAATGAGTCTTTCTTCATGAAAGTCTTTAGATTGGCCCTATAAGTGACATTTTATCTGGTCTCACTCCGACTGGCTTGGCTAGGCACCTACGTAGCGGCAGTAATCGTCCTATCGTTTAGAAATTTTAGTTTAAGTATTTTGGATAAAAATCTTTAATGATACAAATACTTCGTCCTAACTTTATTTTTGTATTTCTTTGCATAATTTGCTTTGTTTGATGATTTATCAATATTTTGCTACGGCACATAAGTTTGGAGGCATATTTTAATTTTGCCTTTACACATCCCTTGTGAGCAGTGACGAATCTTGTCTCTCCTGTGAGAGTTGGTGTGTCTGAAGACTATTGGATCCTTTACGGCGAGATTTTTCCTAAGTAGTTAGGACAAACGTTATCTGCAATAATGTACTTCTGCGTAACTTACCTTGAGGTTATTCTGAAAACAACGTTCGTGGAGTTTTACTAAGACTCTTATCTTTATAGGACAACATGGAACATTGATAGGACACTGAATTTTCGATAAAAGACTGCCACTGAAACTGTGGTAAAATGTTGTTCATACTTTTCATATAACTTTGGTTAATTATTTATTTTTTAACTCCGCGTGAAAATTAGTATTTAAAATATCTCTAGTTGCTGTTAGTTTTCTCAACCAGGGTAAGCAAGCATGGGGGTGCTAAATTTAGCCAGAGGTTCCTCTCGGCTCAAAAGTGTTTTATCTTTGACATCCCTTAAAGAGTTTTCAGCTACCCAACGTATCAAGGATGGAAAAAGAAAGGGACATATTTTTTCATACAGCAGTTTTGACTTCCGCTACTCACCTCATATTTCCTAGAGGGACTTTGGACTTAAGAGGTCTCCCTCTCTTAAATGTATCCATGTTCCGGTTTCGTCCTTATGGAAGAGAAAAAGATGTCATTAAGATTTATTTCCTTGAAAAATCCTTCCACATGTCTCATGAGTGCTTTTCGCTGGTGAGAAATGTCTTTAATATGAATTTGGCAACAAGGGAAAAACAACTTTAAAAATATTCTAGTTAAACTTTTCTTCTGAAAAATGTTCTAATGCTCAAAGCTTTCATATTAGAAGGGAAACTTATGTGGAATAATTACGATATCCGATAATCCGAGTAATCCGAGTTTGCTCGAGACTTCGACATTACTAACCGGTCGATAGCTGCCGGCCTATTTTAGGCGAATGGATGATGAATGCGGACCTCCTGTTCCTGCCGGTATCTTTCATCAGATTACATTTCTTAATCTTTTTCTTGCACAAAAATAATAGTCCCACACTCAAGTAATAATACAAAATGCAAGGAACTTACATTGGCAATCTCTGTCAGAAGTTAAAACAAGCCTAATTCTTGGGTTCTATGTCGCGGATAAAAATTCATCTATCGCTATTAGACATATTGCTGAGATATACTGCAATCTTTTGGATTGAATATGAAATCTATGGTTTTGAAAATGACTGAAATACCTTTAGGCTACAAAACTTAGTGACACTTGGCGATCCTAATATCCGAATATCGCACAACACTTGATTTGAATATGGATAATGTTTCATTATAAAAATGTCTTTATTGTCTTAAATGCAACGCCACGTGAAGTGATGGAAAGTTTTTATAATTGAATTACTCCTCAGAGCACTACTTGAAATGAATCATTAACTTTATCCGGCTTTGGAGGAAATTTAGTTTTATGCCTATAGAAGTATTTAAAGTTTATAGGTATTCAAAGGTTATGCCAAAAACTTTTTTATTTTTATATTATCTTTACTTCCCCGAATACAGCGCATTTGGCCAATTTATTTCGGGTAAATAACAAAAAAAACAGAAAAACGCGAACACCCCTGCTCTGAGTGGTGATAGTCCCACCCTGGCGGGATTCAAATCCGCGACCCTTGGATTAGCAGGCGATGACTTTACCCCATTGCCACCAGGATCGGCATTTTAGCATTAACTAACTAGTTATCCACAGGACATAGAAAGAAATTTGAGCTGAAAATTTCTCCTCTGCTTTTGATTGACGTAAAACTAGCGAGAAGCAGATATCTGGTTCTGAATTGCGGTCTCTCACTCTTGGAATCGTAAAAATTATACCTGAGGATATACTATCCTCATTGGACACGTTTGTTTGTAGAAGTAAAATTTAGCCGTTCTGGATCATTATTAAACGCATTTTTATTACTGTCTAACGCACAGAATTTTCAGTCATACGTCACTATTTATTGGCTCAATGAGTTTTCCTTAAAAGTGAGGAAGGCGTCAGTCAGCCCGACTTCGTTAGGAAAATTGGTTTCGTTTCAAAGATTACGAGAGCAATTTCTTGAGATTGGTTCCAAGGATTTCAGGCTTCTCTCTTTTGAACGAGGTGAGTTCAAACGATGTAATGGATTTTTTTACTTCCCCTGTCTTCACTTTCATTCCTTATTCTCCCTCTTTCCCTTTCATTTTATCTTTTTTCAGCTGATTTTCTTCATCTACAGATATGTGATATCGGGTGAGAAGGCACTCCCTTTGGTTCTTGAATTCCTCCATTTATCGTTACTAAATCTAGAGAAGAGTTTTACGGTGTATAAAGAAAACTGCTACCACTGAATAATACTGTTGTACACATTTTCGGAAATAATTTAAGTTTTCAGAGTGACCACCTAAATATCAGCACTCATCCATAATATCTTATTATATTTGCTAGGCATTTAGCTCTAATTGAGAACCAATGTTAACCCTCATACCGATTCATGGCACCGCCGCGCCGCGGCGCTTTGAGGTTTTAGATTTGCTTGAAATTTTTAATTCTTAAGATGAGGTTTTGGCACCATGAGTAGCCTATTCTTTTTTAAGAGACTGTAAACTGGTCGAAGCAAACACCGCTATTTGCCATTTCTTTTAAATTATTAAGTACTTCTCGAAATATTTTCGCAAACAGTTACCGGGCGCCACCGCGGCGCTAGGAAATCGAAAGCTGTTCAGAAAAAGTTTCAGTATTTAAAGATACTGAAAGGATTATATTCAAATGACATAAAAAACTTGTTTTATTAATATGGAAGAATTGTTTCATTTACATTTACCATTATTTTATTGCATCTACAGGTTTATACTGATACCAAGCATTAAAATAAATGTGGAACATTTTTGGAGAGAGAAACATAGTTATGAAAGATATCAATTATGAATATCAGCTCTGAAATATTAGTGTTCTTCAATGCTACAATAGTGTCTGAAAAAGAAGCAATTGTTTGCTTAAATTAGTTAAAGGTTTTAAATTTCTCCGCTCTGCTCAATTAGGCTGTTGGCTGAGAAGCGTTTCCATATTTCGCAAGGAATTTCTTTCGTTGGGAAATTATTCGGAAATGTTTTTGACCGTTAACACGGGAGGAATACGGAAAATGGGAAGAATTGTAGCTTAGGAGGAATCAGAGGGGTCAACTGAATCTTGCCTAATGCCACTTACTAATTTGTTGCTGTAGCTTCGGAAATTTCATACGGACATTTTCAATATTGTTGCTATTAGATCACTCAAAAAGGTCTTTATTTGTCTATGAATGGCAATCCGCTGTTTTATTCCGCTCTAGGTCAGAGATATCTCTCTGAAAGAGCGCTAAGAGATGAAAGTGGTCCTCGAGGCGCCTGTCTTTCAAGAAATTTGAGCGGACTCAAAACAGATTGTGCGAATTTCGTATCCTGTAGTATTCCACTATAATATTATGGAGTATATCATCAAAAATGTTCACTTTTTGGATTATTTTAATAAGTAGTAACCCATTAAGGATGATATGACTTCAGAAATTAATTACGCTAGAGTAATTTTTCCCTCGCATTTTAATTTTTTTTAAATTTTTTTCTGATCTGAATAATGTCAAAGCGGTTTATAAGTATCAAAAACATAAAACTGGCTGCAAAATGAAGCTATAACGAAGAGGTAAATGGTTTACACGTAGAGAGTAGGAGTGATGTTAACAGCTCAGAAGAAATTGGAGAAACAGAGCGGGAAAAACCCAATGAAGAGATTCGCAGTGAATGAATCCCATATTTAAATAAAAAAATCGGGGTCCAACCGTAAACCTCGGTTATTCCGAGGAACACCTGTGAATTGTCATAATATTGTGAAATGTGCACTGGTTAAGGTCGTCCTGACTCGTGGTCTAATGACTGAGGAGCCGATCGACTGCTTTACCCTGATCATATGCAGGAAAATGGATCATGAATTTGTTCTGTTCACTAATCAAGAGACCATTAGGTTTCACCAGGCATAGGATATCACTTGGGTTCCTATGAATACCGTCAAACTGGATTTTTTTGAACCCTGATAGCAGCACGAATCAAGCTTACAACGCACATAAGAGGAACGCTTTCATTTACTCCAGGACAAGCTTCCCTTCCAAACTTCGAGTATTAGGTGCCCGCCAATTTGAACTAATTAAACAGACGTATTCAAAACAGGCAAAGGTGGAGTCTTGAAACTCCCTTCTCATGTGTCATCTTATTTATGAGCAAACTATAGCTACATGGGCTTCTTATGAGTAATTTTACCGTAAGTAATCGAGCCCAAGGAAACGAAATACTTAGAACGGAGCGAACTCGAAGCGAGAAGATCTATTAACCGTGTCAGGTATCATATCAAAGGGCAGATCTATTTCCTCGGCCTGATATTCCAAATCCAATGAGATATGTCTTATTTCATGCAAGAGGCTGTTGGGCAGGCTGAAGGAGCTTGAGAAACTCAACCCGTTCGAGGATACGAGACACCAGTTACGCAGATCAAGTTACAGTCATTGTGACGGGGGCAACTGGTACCAAGGGAACTCCTAATCTGATGAGGCATACATAGTGCAGGTGAGAGTAAATATATATTGCAGCATTCAAATTCCGCAAAAGAATGAATCATTATTGTTTTCTAAGCAAAGCTTAAAATTAAGTTTTTACTCTGATCAAATATAACGATACAACTGCCTAGCATCGAGAATTTTTGAGAAAGGAGTTGGTATGGTGGCTAGAGTACTGTCTCCATATTCCGATGATTAGGGTTCTAAATTTAGGTCCTGAAGGCGGCGTGTATTTTCAGGGAAAATCTAATACGTACTTCGCAGCTTTCTGGAGAGCATAGCAAGTGAAATACTTCGTCCCTCCTATGAGACTATAAATTGTGGTTCCCTTGACGGCTTTCGTTGAGAGAAGGCTAATGCGGACGCCGTGATTCTTACCCCTTCCTCCATTCTCAGAAAAAAAACTTCCTAAAAACCTGCCAACCCTATAGGACGCCAGTGACCTCAATGTTCCTGTCTTACAAATTGAATCCCTGATAGTAGCCAGACATTTGAGGTCCTTCAAAGTAAGTGTTCCTCGATTTTGGAGTCATTTTTATAGGCCTATTAACTTAGGTCAGTTTTGACATATCACAGTTTGCTTTATGATATTCTTATATTTCTTGTTTGATGATATAGAGAATAAGTCAGTTAGAAGGAGGTCTGATAAACTTACACTCATACGGTTCATTTATAAAGCCAATAATTTGATTGGGAAAGTATCATCTCCCTGGTGGGTGCATCATTGTCGATGAGCAGTTACTTGGGTTTCGAGGTCGAGTTTGCGTTGTCCTTCACGGCAAATTATTCCGTCTAAGCCAAAAAAGGACGGAATAATGATTATTTGGGCAAACGATTCTTTCACAGGGTATCCTCTTTTAGGCATTTCATACTTGGGTAAAGTAAGCCGGGAAAGATCACTCTCAAATTTAGGATGAAGGATCGCACTGGACGATGGTGATCCTTATCATGGGAGCAATCCTAACTAGGCTTGGATTAATTTTTTACTGCCCTTCAATTGGATCAGGAATTAAAAAAAATAATGGATTTACAATGGTGGGGGCTATGCAAAAAAGTTATACCGGGGAATTTTCTTTCGAATCCCTCTCGTGCAGAGCGTTCATCGATTTTTGAGTACAGCCAATTAATTATATTAGTATCACATAACCCTAATAAGGGAAAGTCAGTAATATTGTTACAATCTATATATACGATTTGTTGCGATAATGATATCAAATAAGATATTATGCTGAAGTATTATACCACTACGTGTGATAGAGATTAGATGCACCAAATGGTTTAGTCGTACACCAGCAAGAGAAAACATGGCCGTACATTTTTGTGAATCTTATTAAGAAATGCAGACTGCGTCATTTTTACTCAACCAAATCTTCAGAGAGATAAATAAGTTGGACAGCCGGCGTAGTTTTCAAGAAGTATTGGCAGAAAATGTGGTGAGAAAATTTATACTGAACGTATGGACAAAGTATGTTTGTAAAGGGCCAATAAGCACATTTCTAGTATTCAGAGTACACCACCAGAATGACAAGATGCCAAGAAACGAGAGCAAAATAAAATCAAGCGATCGCAATGTCTCCTGTGTACGATGAAAAGGTAAATATTTCCAATTGTGAATTTTGTGATCATAATAATTCCCATGTAATTTGTAATGCATGCTGAAATCAATGCTAAATTTTTTCTTTCCGATATATCCGTCAAAAACTTCGCCCATTAATTGATCTCGTCTTTACATGCTCTTTAAGAAATGTTTTAGTTTTATTAAATACTAGCTGTGCCCGGCATGCGTTGCATTGCCTCTTTTTCTTTCTTAGCAGGCACACATATAAAAAGTACACACTCAACAAATTCAATAGTTTCAGCCTTAAATTTGTAAACTAAACCGGTCGTGCAATAAATATTCTGAATAAAACTTACAAAGTATGCTGCTTCCTGAACATGAAAAAAGTACACACATTGGCATGTACAAAATTCCTCCAATTGCCTACTTAAATTTGAAAAATAAAATACTCCATCCTGAATTCCCCACTGATTTTTATACTTTTCATGGTTTGACCCACAAATCTTTTCCGGAATCAAAATTGGTCCCTAAACGACTTTTAGACTCAGTCCAATGAATTCCTCGTACCTACACAGAAATTTGTAACGTACAAATGATGCCATGAATTTCCATTCCATGCCTATGCTGGGGCTTCCAAGTTAATAAAATATTATTTTGCTGAAGCAGTACAAAAATTAAAGATTTTCGAGCTAAAATGTACAATTTTAGGAAAAAGCGAAGGATATACGAAAATCGAATGCAAGAATTTAAAATAATCAAACAAAGAGACCACTGCACCAAAATATATTTTACGCAAAAATAAATTACGTACCTTTTAAAACAAATAATGTCTCACTAATATGATTCTGATGCACGTGATTGAGCAACTCGTAAACGATCTGCTTCGCTTGCTTGATTGCCGCTCCTCGCTTTTTTGCGAAGCTCGCGTGCCAACACTAATATTTTGAAACGACTGGCGCTCCACCTAATGTAAAATGGATTTAATAATTCAGAAACCTTCAGGGGCGAGCGCACAACAATTCAATGGTTTCTCAATTTCTATTGGTTAAAATAAGAACCTCTCTCATTGGTTAAAATAAAGATCGTATTTGAAAAATTAGGTTTGGCTTATTAGCTTACCCGTCGGGCGTTGTTGCACGAAAAGTATTCGATAGATTAAGAGGGCCTTGGGGGGGGGGGGAGCGGCGATATTTAAAACATTTTTATACCTTCAACCTTCGAAACCTTCGCAAGAGTGTACTCAACAACTTCTTAAAGTTTCTTGGCGATTCGTTAATTACGATTTGATTTTATGTTTATTTTTGTTTGTTTATTTGGTTGTCAAGGAAAATGCGTAAAAAAAATCGATTGAAAAAGAGAGAAACTTCATTCTTTCGGGCATGATACCACTAATATTAGTAGTATCATGCTTTCGGGTATGCGATAAAATGAATTTCAACTCTATATCTTTAGTTAAAGTTGTTTTAAAAAACGAAATAATTAACCGATGCACAAATTCTAATGCTTAGAATTCCTAATCGGCTCAACTAAGCAATATGAATTCCAACAGCAATGACCGAAATCTGGTTGTCAAGCGAATATGGTATTGTTGATTTTACTGAAAAATATGTGTTTTTGCAGCTAAAAACGCAATTTTCAGTCAATTACGAAGTGAAAAGAATAATTAATTGACAGAATTAAAAACTTCATTCATTTAGACATTTAATTAAAAAATTCCAACTCTCTATCTTGAGCGGAAATAATTTAAAAAAGTAAAAAATGAAACCAATGCACAAAACCCGATACGTACCGCGAACCATCTAAGGGCCCTGAGACTCCCACCTAAAGGGCCCACCTGAGAGGGCCATGGGACTTTTATGGGCCCTGAGATCATTTTAAAGTAGCCTATAACTTTCCTCCTGCCTTGAACTATTACTCGGCAAAATTTCAGCACGATAGGATTAAAACTGAGGTTAGGATTATTAGCTTACCCGTCGGGCGTTGTTGCGTGAAAAGTATTCGAAAGATTAAGAGGGCCTTGGGGGGGAGGGGGGGCGATATTAAAAAAAAATTTATACCATAAACCTTTGCAAGAGTGTACTCAACAACTTTCAAAAGTTTCTTGGCGATCGGATCAACGGTGTAGTAATGCATACAGGACACACAGACATACATTCGTTTTTATATATATAGATTGAATAAACACATGTCATATGAAAATAAACTTTTTTCATTTCAAACAGCCAATGTTAACTTCATGGCAATTAATCGCCGCAGCGGGGCCGAGAATCCGTTTACTCTACGAAATTCAGGAATCCGTATGAGGGTTAAGAATCTATATTAGAGCTATATTCACTAGAAAGCTTTCCAGAAATAATAACCTTCATAACCATCGCAACTCTCTCTAGGACTCTTTCACTGAGACACTACAAGGCCCATGGAATAGTTTAGTTGACCGCAGCATACCGCGTTCCGATATGGCTTAATAGCAAATATAAGTAAAAAAGTAACTTAAAATTCAAAAACACGATTCGCATTGTAACATCCAGGACTACCCCAAGAGACTGGCCGCTGGTTTTGAGCCACATTTCTTCCGTTGAAAAGGGGGCTTAACACTAGAACCCCCGGGGTTGGCTGCCCCCCTAGAAGCCCCATGTGGGTCAAAATGACCAATGCGTAGTTTTGTATTATACTGTCGTGATTTTAAGCCTTATTTTATATATTTTGTTTTTTCCTGGGTTATATTTACTCTCTTTGAAATTCAGGGCTATATACCTATGATGTATTGTCGTTAAAAACCTTGAAAAAAATGTTTTAAACAATTTTTTCATACTCTTTATTTTGAAGAAATATCATACGTGATTAATATCACATAAGTATTATTTTTTATGTCATGAATATTGAATTAAACAAACGGAATAGTGCTTAAACGTCATATGCAAGTTTCACAATATAGTTTAACTTAAAACATTTTCTTTCAACGCAATACTCAAAGCTTGATGTGGTAAAATTAGACTCGTGAAAAAACTTATTTCTATGAATTATTCATATAGCTATATTGATGGATTCATCTGCTGATAAGCATTACATTTTTTGAACTCCCGGCTTCCTCGTCCTCAGGTGCGCATCCACGGAGGCGATCTGCCTTTGATTGTGCATCTGGGGGGTATCGTGTTATTCCTGCAATAAGTCATAAGTATAGTGATTCGCTAGAGCGTAGCCATTCGCTAGACAGGTACTAACTGCAATACAGAGCGAGGTTTTCCTTCTGAACTCTAATGCTCCTATAATACGATGCCTTCCGGGCGACAAAGTGGAGTCAAGCAGAATTGCAATAGCACCTGCCGTACTGCGAGATGGTCGACCATCCGCGAGTCAGCCCGTCTTTTATGATCGGCGGCACCCTATCATTGAGCACTATAAAATACCACGCATACGGGGTAGCCATTCAGTCTGGTACACAATGTCACTTGCCTGGGCAACTGAAAAACGAGAATGACAATAAATCTTTAATTCGTCTCGTACAGAAATTGAGTTAATTGGATAATATTGTGTCTTTTTTCTAAAAGTGATGCAAAACGGGAGTTTACTAATGCATTCGGTGTTCATTCTTCCTTCTTCTGTAACGCACGTGGCGTCAAAAGGAAGCGGAGCCAACTGGATGACTCGTCCCCGGAGGCTGACACCGACCGAATACTTAGGCAGTTTAGCGGCCGAGGGGATGGTTACCTCTTCCAGATGTGGAACACGCTCTGCGTATTACAAGAGCTTGACAAGATGAACTAGTCGTGGGTCGTGCGTAAAAGTACATTGTCTTCCAACCTTGAGCAAAATTCATTTATATTTTTCAGATGAGGTGACAAAGACGAATACAGAAGGTAACATCATAAACCATGATTAGATGCTAAAAAAATGTCCCAGGAAAGTGTAACAATTCACCATTTATTAATGTTAGGACCAAAATAAACACGTATTTATACAATTTCAGGATGTACAATTTTTATCGGCACTTAAATGAAGTAAATCCGAAGTAAAAACGCCCTGTGGGTCAAAATAACCCACGCGGGGCTTCTAGGGTAAAGTATATTTTTTTTGCAAACTATACTAGATAGAATAATTTCGGTTGGAGTACATATAGAACTTCCTAAATAAATAAAAGTCACAGAAGCATTTCTTTTTCCTATGAATACATCTTGAATGGGAGGAACGGAAACTTGAAAATGGGTCAAAATGATCAACTAGCTTCTAGTGTTAAGATGTCCCATTTTGCATCGATGTCTGAAAGTTATGGGTCTTAGGGTCTCAATTAGTGACAATTGATGAGAAAATGAGGAGTGCAAAAACTTTCTGAATTTGGATTGTATTCAGGGGTCGCGCGCGCAGCATTTCGTTTAACATGGGGGCTCCCATAAGCGTGCGCCGCCCGTTTGAAAAGCCCGCGCTCCCGGGCCCCCCACCATTTCTTCTCCCACCTATCTAAGGTTCTGGTATATGTAGGCTTAAATTGGTTACCACCTTGGGAGGGGAGTGAGACTGGTATGTAAAGAATAAAGCCTTGTATTTATAACGTTTACTAATATAATGGAAATAAGAAGCTCCATGGTCGGGACGAGGACTAAATACAAATATCACTCTTTTTGAGAATTTTGATTAAATTTTGCTCACAAAATATTTGCATTGAAGACTATCAGTGCCTTTTTGGTCATCTTTGGCATAGCTTTTCGGTGCCTTGAGACTATTTGGAGTAGATGCTGCATTTGCTACTCATCCTTGGTCAATACGGTCTGAGAAAACTCTTTGATGAGAGCCACGCTCGGCGGGGTCATTAACAACCCCCCTCCCAAAGTGGTAACCAATTTAAGCTCACATATATGAGAACCTTAGATAGGTGGGGGAAAAAATGGTGGGGGGTGGCACGGAGGCCCGGGAGTGCGGGCTTTTCAAACGGGCGGCGCACGCTTATTGGAGCCCCCATGTTAAATAAAATGCTGCACGCGCGACCCCTGAATACAATCCGATTTCAGAAAGTTTTTGCACGCCTCATTTTCTCATTAAATATCACCATCTGAGACCCTAAGACCCATGAATTTCAGACATTGATGCCAAATGAGACATCTTAAGCCCCCTTCTCCCAGAGTGTCATTGCGTGGTTATCAGTAGGTTTATGTCAAAATTAGAAAGAAACGGATTGCAATCAAGAAATCCTACATTGTAAACTGCTAAGAAACTTCAAAGAGTAGACTTTTTTTGCCTTTTAGTTTCCTGAAGAGAATTCTACCTTGATAAATCCCTTCCCCGCTGCCTGGATATTCCATGCATTAAAAAAAATCTTCTTTTGACCAATCATGGGAAGTTTGGTCAGTCATGAATAGATTACGCGTTAATCATGGCAGGTGTGCCAACTCTCACTCAAATCGGGGGAGCACTATCCCTGGAAATTGACTGTAAAGCAAAAAGACCAACAATCCAGAAAATTACAGAAGAATGCATAATAAGGACAAGTAATGGGAAATTTTCCTCAAAATTATGCCCATTATGCCCGTTTTGAAAGGATTTAAGCAACATGATTTCACCTGGCAGACTAACTTGTAGTAGTTTACTTGAGCGAGTGGCACACAAATTAAGAGTACAGCGTACGCTATCGACGGAAAGATAATTGAAATTTTCTTCCTTCAGATTTCTTTGATTTATTTTTTTAAATTGTCTCCCTAGACTATACGGGAATTTTCGGAACACTAGAATTCCCGATCTCCATTCCCGGAAGGTTTCAGAATGGCGGGATCATAGAAACCCTAATCCTCGCCCACACACCAAACCCTTTTGCAGAGTTCGATCCCTTTCTCCGCACCTTTTCCGAGTTTCCGCTTCCATTTCCGGTTACCCTTTCTTCTTTTCGGAACGGGTGAGGCAGGCGAAGGTTCGAGTGGGGCGAAGAGGTGGGTTTTCGGAGGGTTCCATTGAAGACGAATGGCGGTCAAAAAAAAGAGAGGGAAAGGGAGAATAATGTTGCGAAGGAGCGCGTTGGAGATTGGCCACGCGTATGGGGAGGTAGAGTGGGAAAGGAGAGGTTGACTCGTACGGAAGCAGAGGATGAAAAGGTCCAGGATGTGAGAGAGTGTAAGTGTAAGTGAAGGTTGTATGCGATTGGGGAGAGATTTCTTGAGTTAGTATGCGTCAGAGACCTTCGAGTCCGATTCACGGCTTTGAATTTATTGTCCGTTCCGATTGTACACACTTCGAGTGCGTAAACCTGTTATAAATTTTTTTCCAGATATCGACGTGGGGCACCCCCAATCGTGTCTTTTTTTCGATTTTGTCCTTATTTTCTCTTTTTCGGAATAAAATATTGTGGAGAAGATAAGCTATTCAATCTAAAAAACGCGAGATTGTGAAGGGAGAATTTTATGTGCATCCGATGGGTCTCCTGGTGCAAGTGATAAAGATGCGTGAATTGAATACTTCTCCCGTGCCCATTCGTTGATTTGGAGTCGTGAATTATTCCCGTGCCCAAATCGTGACGTCCCATTGACGTCGACAACGAACTAGGGTCGTTGGAGGGGTGTTTTTCCAGCAGCGCCGATTTGTATTTTGGAAGAGCGCCCGGCAGCTAGAGCAACTAAGACGAAGGCTTCCGCTGCTATCTCGTAGAACTTTTCTGGTTCTTTCCGCATTGCAACATATTAGTGCAGTGGTTTTTCAACAATGCAAGAACGTCCGACTCCTAAGCCAATCAAAGCGCTTCGGACTAGACCCTTACGTACTTTTAACGTACCAGAGACCAATAACGGCCAACAAACTTCCTATACGCTCGGACCTGAATATACCGAGTGGAATGCCAGCGAAACAGTTGTCCACTAGCTTGCTGCAACGTGGGAAGAACCTGAAAAATTCTTTATAAACTGGAGCAATTTATATTCATCTAAAACAGTTGGGTACATGGTTGAGGAGAAAAGGAAATATGGGGAACACAGAATGGGCGGCGAGAAACCCGACAACGGTATTACATGTTTCTCTATCAGAAGTCTTCAAACTATTTCGGTTTACGGAACCTTTCTAAACTCTGAGATCCTTAAGATGCTGCCTATAATGCCAGTGAAAACTAGAGTTTGACAAAGAAAGGCACAATGAAACTCGAAAGTCTTATAAAAGAATGACACAGGCGCGAAGTCCTGTGATTTAATTCACGGAAAAATTATGAGCAGCAGAATATTTAATGGAACGCTTCCAAAGTATCGAATATTAAAAAAAATTCCTGATCCAGTTTGAAAAAAATTTCTTTTTAATATATTTCTTAAAAGTATAAGTAGCTAATTTTAAAGAACATTTACAAATAAATTCTTGTAATCCTTGAAAAAGTGATGTGGACTCCAGGGTTTCGCGAAATACAGTTTCAATGCCGCTGCTGTAAATAATTGAGCAAGACAGTTTTTATCAAAACTTTTAGGGTTTCGGGTCTAGCTGATAACGGTAATGTTACCTTACTTTACGGATTCCCCAACAAGTGCACTGAAGTACAAAGATTTATTAGAAAAAATCAGACAGAGAAAAACGATGTTTTGGAACTTATCTTAAAAAAACAATCGGCGCGATAGAGAGGTATCCAATCTTAAGGTACGATGAAGGCGAACGATTTTCCCTATCAGGAAATTCTACGGTTTTCCTCTTCCCGTACAAATAACAGAGTACCGGTCATAAACTATTCTTCACTTAGCACCGACTTTGAGAGAAAAATTGTTATATTAAAAGTCCACGTCTATACCGGTATTTGGAACAAGGCCATCGCGATGGGAAGTTAATGCCCTAAACGCGCTACTAGTTTATATCCCATAGAAACAAATTATCTCAAAATGCAGACCCTTTTATATTCTAGGCAATCTGCCCCAAAAAAGGCCAATACCATTATCATTTGTGGGTAAACTTTGCGTTAACTTCGGCACTAAGCCTCGAGAAAATGTTGAAAGCTGACGGGGAGAAGCATAACTTTCATCTTCTATCTACGTGGATTATAAACCCGCAGCTCTAATCACGGCCCTTGCTTACGGATAAAGATTTTTCAGCGGCAGTTCGGAGCTGTTACCTTGATGCTCTAAAAAAGTCAGAGCTGACCTCTGCTTTCGGATACACGAATTTAGAAGGAACTAAAACCTTCTGGTCTTTTAAGTCCTGGTCGCAGAGGGAAATTAAGTGGGAGTTTTGGAGATAATTGCTGTGTAAACGCGTTTCACGAGGAACGGTTTTGATACGTTAAAATTCCCTACGTGTGTGCACAATGGGTAAGCGTGGGCGAGAGACCCGTGTGGATGATGAGGAAGCTTGCGAGGTGGGCGAGATGTGGAAAGTGCTGAGTGGGCCCATTTGAAGGGAAATGGGGGTTCCGTGGAGGAAAAAAGGTAGAGGAGAAAGGGTTAGAGCGTCTGACGGGAGAGAGGAGGTCCTCAACGAAGAGAAAATTCATCGAAGAAGGAGATAGAGAGAGCGGAGAGGGAAGTGAAAATGAAGAAGTAAAAGATGAGCGGAGGAGGAATGTGTCGCTTTGGCCTGAGACGTACGAGTGTAAAGAGGGAAGAGATTTCAAAAAGAGGAACAGGGCGAGAAAAAGGCGGGTGACGTGGCTGTGGATGCGGCTTTAGAATTCTCGACATTCCGGATCCAGTATAAAGAACAGAGTACTGTTCATAAATTATCCTTCGCTTAGCACCGACGTTGAAAGAAACATTCTACATAATATTAAAAATCCTCGTATATTCCAGTTTTTGAAACTAGGCCATCGGGATGGGAAGTTAATGCACTGAATGCTGTACCAGTACGTATCCCATGGGGATAAATGATCTCAAAATGCGGATCTTTTTATATTCTAGGTAGTTTTCCCCAAATATAAGGCCAATATCACCATCATTTGTGTGTAAACTTTGCATTAACTTCAGATCCTTCATGAATCTGGATCAGTAAGCCGTATTTCCCGAGAACTCTCGGACTTTCGATAATTTGCGATAACTTTTTTCTTATTTTGTTTTCTTAGATATTAAGTAGCGACGACTATTACATACTAATTTTTTATAGTAAAGCTGTAGCAACACGTTTCTGTAGCTCCAGCGCGCAGACAGTCTCAAAGAAGGACAACGCTCTTACATGAAACGAAGAAGAACGGAACATTATGAATCAGAGGTTCCTGAATAAAGACCGACTTAAGTTTCATGGCCAGTTCATCGTAAGGTAGTAAAAATTACTTATTCGCTTATATTAACAGCACACATTTTGCCTGATGTCTGCTTTGGTTAATACTCTCTTTGAATATTAATCATTTTCAAATCGAAGTCCAGCCCTCTACATAAATGGCTTTCTGCACCTTTTGTTGTCTCTCATGTTGTGGACAACATTTCATCTGCTCTTTAACTATTTCTCAGGTCCTCATGAGGGAGACTACATGGCCCAAACCCTGGATTACAGAATACTCAGCCCTCACCCAATCCACCGGGAAGCCTTCATCACGGTCATTACGTGATCGGGTTCATGGAGTGATTTTATAGACCTAACAAACATTTTCTCAGGTATTCACATATATGTATCTACCTTAAGCTGCCGTTGAGTTTAAGGTAAGGGGTTTAGGGACACCAGCTATGGAAGGAGAGGAAGTAGATAAAAGGAAGGAGGAGATGAAATGGACTGAGTGCATGCTAATTATGTATGAAAGTAACGTATGCCATTGCCAGGCTCTTTTTTATAGTTTTGAGTGGATCGTGGAGAGAATTAACCCTTCAATAGTAAGAGACCCATTCCTACCTATGAGTTCTGTGGTGTTTCTCTTTTTGTTTGTCCCTTCTAACAGCTGTTGTGATACAGCGAGGGGTCAAGATAATATCTTACCTGTCGTAGGAGAACTAGCCTGACCTGAAATGTCCAAGTAATCGAAGCTTAGCATGCAGCCTGTGAGCCTCTAACGGCTCACAGACTAGTCCTTCCATCATCTGTGAATTCGGTAAGGAGAGCATCCCAAAATTTCCGTGAACGGAAATTCCCATCCGGAAACACTGTATGTGAATTGTTGGGAACGGAATCAGAGGAGAAAAGGAGGGAAAGGGTGAAAGGGACAAGTGGGATGTTCGGTTCTGGGACCGCCCCGGTGAGACGGAGGTTTCCAAGCCGATAGTTGGGAAGGGAGTAGGGTTTAAAGGGTTCGAGGGTCTGTCGTTCCGCGTCCAACCCCCCTCTTATGGCAAGGGTGTGAGTGGGAATAAATAGGGCGGGAAACAGGGACGAGGTCTTCAGCGACAGACTCAAAGCAACTCCCTCTTTGCACGCATCCACTCTGGAGGAGGCGGGAAGATATCGGGCGATAAGGCGATTCCGAAGGGATTGAGGGTGACAAGAGAGAGGAGAGAGAAGCTTACTACTGAGCTTTTGCGAGCGTGGGTGGACCAAGTTTAAATGACAGACAACAGGGAAACAAAACTCAAAATGGCCGAGGAAAATATCTAAGTTATCAAAGTGGAACATTCATTTTGATTGTATGAATTTGAAATCTGATGCGTCTAAAACAATTGCATAGCAATACAAAAGGTTCACGAACGTTAGGAAATCGAAATCGCTGCGGAAAAGAAATAGATTATTACTACAGAGTATTGGATTTTATGTAACGTTATGGGGTTCTATTCTCGTGGAAGATATGCTATGTTGGGTTTCTCATTTTTTTAAAACCAAAGTTTAAATAAAAGAAAGATGGAGCAAAATGCAGATTAATCTAGGAGAATATTAAATAAATGTAAGCGTGAAGTAAGCATTACTGAGTGACTCAATTACACGATTAAAATGCAGGAAAATTGACAGCGCTGACAATTGTCGCGTTACTACGACAATTCACTGCAAAAATACGTAAAAAAGCAATTTTAAATAAAATATAGCGTTTTTGGCCACATTTTTGACGTTGTTGGATACATTTGGGAGATGGCGGAATACAATGCAATGGAATGCTGAGCAAATAACTTTTAAATTTAAAAATTAAAGAAATTGCTCACTTTCATTCACCGAAAAGCTATTGATATTCAGTCTCTTCGTTAATTTATATCACCTGAGGCATGATTTCGGAATACTCAAACACATTTAGTATGAGATTGAAACGAACTGGCGGCAGGCATGGTTTCCAGATGGGGTAGATCGACAGGAGCACTGAGACCAAAACCTTTTCCAAATAATTAAAATAGGCACAGATAAATGTGTATCTACGCATATACTCTGCCTGTACGGTGGTGGCGATCTATTTTGACTCTTTGCCCGGATGAAGCAGAAGTTGAATGGGAAAAGGGGCCAGAGAGAGGAGAGTGCGGATATCGGCTGGCCATGGGGAGTCAGTTGAGGTCAACCGGATAGCGAGGAGTAGTTTGGCGGAGTTTGTTTTCGGACGACATCGACATTTCGCATCGTCATCCGCCCACGGGAACTTACAAACTCTTTCCAACGAAGGAGAAGTTTTTGCACAGGAAATCCTCTCCACGGGATCCACGCTGGTAAATGGCTTCGACGGAGTCTAAATAATAAGAGAGGGGAATAAGAGGATCTCCAGAAAGTTGAATCGTGGGAAGGGGGAGTGAAGTGGGCGTGTAGGCGTCGGCTCCAACCATGCGACCCTCTCCACTTTATTGGAAAGTGTTTCGGAGTGCCGACGTTTCTCCGCGCTTGTATTGTTTGGGTGAGCGGATCTCCATCCGTTTATCGGCCATTATAGTTTGAAACTTAATACATAGGTTGCAGCTTCTTCATCGTCCCACAGGAATCAAATTCCATGTGCTGCAGGAACACTATTAAAATTGGGCTAATAGAGTGTAGCAAATAAATGAAAGTAGTGGCTTGGAGAGGAACTGTTTTCCCTCGGCACTTCTACACCTCGCTCTTTGGTGAGGACAACAACTTTATTGAAGAATGCTAAAAGGTTTTTCGGGCGAAGGGAGAGCTACGAGTTCGACTTATGTTAAATCTCAAATTCTTTGAAAGGAAGAGTGAGAAACTATTTCGTGATAAGAAGATAAAATAATTAACAAACAATCTTGATTTCAAACTTAATGTTTGATGCTATTTCCGTGCATTCCAAAGTAACGATACCTTAATGAAGTATTTAGAAATGAAATAAATAGAATATATTTCATCGCAACTGTAATATGGACGTACAATGTACGCAAGAGCCTTGAAACCGAACCGCTGGCGGTTTGACTTAGATGTATATGAGGAGTGATAATTTTAAGCACGTGCACCATTCCTCCTTTCTCCCCATTTCCTTGGAAAGTGATTTTTAGGGCTAACTTTTTTCTGGAATCAAACTGCTTGGGAATGTGGGTTTCTATCTTTCAATCCGTCTTCGTACAGTTTAAAACAAAATAGTGCTACTCATTTTCTCGGAGTCTAACACGATGAGGCTCAAACTCATAATTGACACAATTTTCCGCTCTATTAACTTCTCTATTGATCTGATAATAATTAAATAAATTTGAGGCTAAGGAAGATAAGCAAATGGTTCATTGAAGTGAATATGTAATGGAGATGTTTTACAGCTTACTTTATGGTCCTTCGCTTGGAAAACACCCCTTTGTTCACCAATGTAGTAAAATAAAATGCTGATTTTGAGGCAAGTTCAAGTAAAAGCTACGCATGCACATATACATCTACATCTACGCCATACCCTGCAAGCCACCCAAAGGGTGTGTGGCAGGGGGTGCTTCTACACCAGGCATGCATTAATTATACGGCGGAACACCGAAACTTCATTGAAACCAGCTGTACTCTCCGGTCAAAGAAAACAGGGTAGTAATTTATTTCATAGTGAAAGGATGAAAATTATTAGCACAATATAAATAGCATTATCGATTTTTAGAAGTGATTCATTGCAATTCAGAATAATTCAATTTCAGTTCTATTTTAGAAAGTATCTTTAATACTTTTCTGGAGTATCAGAAATTTAATAGAAGTTTAGTGATTAGCCGGATTTAGAATAAAGAATGTATTTTGTACGCAGTATTTCTTAAGAAACTGAATTGCCAGGCACCCTAACAAAATATTTAAAAAGTTAGATCATGAAGAGTGCCCTAGAATCAAATGAGTGCAAAGAAAGTGTTCTAGAAACGTGAAAAACCTTTGAAAAATGTATACGAAGCTTAGTTGGAACAGATCAATTTTATAAAAATAAACCGCAGCGGAAAATTACTGAGCATTCATCAAAGTGGTGGAAGTATGACATCCGAGTGAGGTCCAATTGAAACATCAGTCAGAGAAGAATTTTTAGGTTGTTTCAAGGATCACTGAAGAAGTAACAAAGGTTTTTCAGCTGTTGATACACACACCTTCAAAGTGAGTATTCAACCAACCATGTAATGATTGGTTGGTTGAATGTGTGGACACCATGGCGAATTATTTTCAAAGGCCCGAGCTCGAGAATTCATTGTTGATATATTTAGTCCCATGTAATTATTAACATTTAAATTACCTCTGCATAAATTGTGATAAAATATGTAGGTAAACATTATCTAGCTGTTTTTCGTCGAGCTATATTTCAAGTATTACTCTCCCTCCAATGGTATAATTTAAAATTTTAAGGGTTGTAAAATATATGTAAATATTTGCCAAATGGAAAATTGTCACAATAATCTGAGAAACATACATTAAGAAGATAAATTGATATAAAATACATAAACGCCAAGTTGGACACAAAATACACGCTGTGATCCAAGTATTATCTATAAAATTGCGAAAAGCCTGGGAATAATGGAAAGGCTAAGTCGGCGGCATTCAAGACAATTTATTTTAAAAGTACGATAGAAAATAATGCTACATCTCCAATATGGACGCTCAGTATAATGTCAGCAGTTGAGAATGAAAAGGACATGTTATTCACAGCAAATGAAAGAGTAAATCTTGGAATAGGGGAGAGAGATGAGTATGCTTTACCTTCCAAAGGAACTGAATGAAATAAATATAATGGCAACGTCCTAAATGGAGGAAACATAAGAGACTTCTGGACTAAGTCTAAGGATTTGAGGAATAACGACAACAGACAAATACTAAGAATCACCAAAATTTCTTTATTTGAGGCCAAAGTATGCCATGCGTTCCAAAATGTTATCTATATCATGCGGAAGACATAAAAATATTCTTATATAATCTAGCGCAATTGACATTTCTCAGTTAAAATAACAAATGCCTGATCTGAAAATGAAGTGGAGGCACAAAAGTCGGAAAAATTCCGATTCGATGCGCATCCAGCCTTTAAAATGGGCCGAGGAACCGAATAAGCATTGAAAGTTATGAAAAATGACAAAAAACGATAATTAATACTCTTTTTTATTCATATTTTGTTAAAAATGAAATGATATGGGATATTCAGCTATTAATGAGTGATTTTAATGATCTATTGGGTGTGCTCCGCAATGATTGAATGTGGATGTAATTCCACAGTTTAGCCTAAATAATTAAATGTATATTTATTGCTGAAAGAGGAAAGTGCTTTAATGAGATATGGAGAGAAAATATAAAAAAAGGCGAGGAATTCTTGTCGTAAAGAATGAACACCCGTAATGAAAGAATACAGAGCGAATTTGATAATGTACAGTAGAAAGCCCTAACATCAGAACATATGTTTACACAAAAGTAATTACAGGGGCTTTATAGTCAGAAATTATTAAATAATATTTATATTTGTTTATATGTTGTCAGGTAGTTTGGAAAAGTGCGGAAATTATGCAGAAAAGACAATATTACTCTATGCAAAGAAAAATTACGACGCTTGAACGAAGCGATTGGCTAATGTAGAAAAGAGGAGAAACAAACAACTCATAAATACCTGGTTACATAGAATTCCTTCAATGAGATGATAAAAGAGGGGAGAAAGAATGAGAAAAGGGAATAAAGAAAGCAGTTTATATTTTGAATAGCTTTGTGTGTACGTTTGAGTGAGAATGTAAGTGCTGCGAATTAATGAGCCGCTCAGAGAAAATAAGAGGGAAAGGCATATACAAAATAAAACACAGTTTAATAGCTTCTCACGATGAATATAAAAATATAATTATTAATCGTGCTGATGCATCATTTCACATCTCTCTTATGGACTCAAAATATTTATAAAATTTAATCCTGGCATTAATTCTGTATACGATATGAAATGCATTCAAACGCGTTTTTCAATTCTCAAGTAAATTTTATTTGCGCAAAATGATTTAGTCACCGGCATATCAACTCATCGGTTTAAACGATCGCTCACCATGAATTAAATACCACGCATAATTAGTGCATTCCGTTGATCTCGTATTCATGCATGCTTGTTGGAGGTTATTTGCCTCCGATTCTGAATTTCATGAGCCGAGTGTATGCTGTTCGAGAGGTAATGAATCATCAAAGCTGAACAAAACCAGCTCTCTTATTCCCTTTTCACGTTCGATCATGCCGCTTGCAGCATTATAATTCACCGCGTACCTTCTACCACCGGGATGGCGTGACGGATCGAGGCCAGATGTATCTCTAGCCCTCTTTAACCGCCTGCCATTTTTACTTTGAACAACTGAAATTAGATATTTAAAAAAAGGTGGATGAGAGCGCACGTCTAGGGACTGCTTTTTAAGCAATGAGCTTATTTAACATACGCTGCATTTGGAAACACACGAATCTATTTAAAATGAAAATCACATATTCACAGAGCAAATAAAAATAATGGTGGTAATACGATAGTTATGAACTGGTTTCATTTTGCTTACAGTATCTAGGATTTGTGCGAAAAGATTTATTCTGACGATTCTCTTTCCCAAATGAAACCTTTTGGGTGAATAATTTCTCTGCATTAAACAATGACAAACTGTGGAAGATAGACCTGACCTCTTTTAACACTTTTTACAGAGAATAAAGCTAATGTGCTTTACATTCACACAATTTTAACATTTACTCCTTCTCCATCGACTATTATCATTTGAATTATTCTCACTAGCATCATGCAAAAGTTTTTTTTTTTTGGGAAATTTTTTTAAACTTCAAAAGTAGACAGGGTGAAGATGGAATAATAAATTAAATTAAAATATTGTTACTCTTAATACGATAATTTTCAACTCATGTTTGCTCCATAGGTAATCTACTAGAACGTTAATCATTAAGACGGGTTCAAATACAGGTCAAGATTCTTTGGACTGCCGAAAGAGAACTATTTGGCGTAACAACCTGCATAACAGTGGTTCTCAGGTAACAGCAGGTAAAGAAGTTTGGGTTAAGGGTCACTCTGGCCTTTAACCTGCAAATTTCACACCCCTTGGCTCATCGTGGGATGAGCATCATTGTGGCTGGTCACAATTATCTTTAACTAATCTTTATGCCTGGTTTTATAACCCCTGGTTAAATGTTTTCTCAATATGAAAACCGATGCCTATACAATCTATCGACCACTAATCGATGATAAAATCAGATATAATAATTATTATATTTCTAGATACATATACACACAACCATGTAAAAGAATATAAGGAATATAGGCATCCCATCAGGACAACTGTCCTGCTTAGGGGTTTCCGACTCTTCACCGTTAATACAAAATTTGGTCTATATACTACATCATCCTTTTTTATTGCTAAAAATAAAGGTATTAATAAAAAAGAAAAGAAAATTGGCATGAAACCTTGAGCATAATTTAAAAATAAAACAAAGTTAAACAATATTATGCGAAATATTGTACATTTTACCTGCGGTAAATACTTTTATTTAAACATATTTTTTATGGCATAGAAAACAAAAATTCGACCTCTTTATTTTCTAATAACTAATTTTTTACTACTTTAAGAAATTCCCGTTCACTTTTAATGCCTGAGGTAATAGGCGGTAAAAAATGCATACATCATATTAAGCATTTAGCCTACGACATGTTGCTGCTTACATTAACCAGAGTTTATTGAATCAGACCTGAGTGAGTCTGATACGACTTGATTTAGCTACCCTGCTCTCAAATAAAATCAAACTCTTGATTACGTACGAATAAGTCTTGATTACGATTTCTCAAATATTTTGTTTCTTTGATAGATTTCTCTCACATCACTGACTAGAATTATAACGATGATACGTTATTATGTCAAGTTCATTTTGTTCGAGCATAACCCTTCCAAGTCTCCGATGGCCTATACTATATGATATCATCCTTTTTCCGGACCTTCGTCTCTGCTTTCGCACTCAAGGGTACTTCCTCTTCCCTCTATTTCCCGTTTATTTCCTCTCTCCTACTCACTCCCGCAACCTTCTCTTTCTCTTCCAGAACTCTTCGCGTGTGCCTCCTTCTACGCCTCCAAGTCCTGATTCGGCAACAAACAGATTGATCAATGGTAACCAAACGGTTTCAATTTATAGCCTCCACTCGTATAAACAAACAAACACAATTCACAGCCTGGGATGTTTGACTTGACTGCCATTTCCTTCCCCTGCAGCGCTTCCCTACCTTCTGTCCTTTCCCACACCAATACCGTTCTCTCTTTGTAACTTCTCCTCCACCTTGTCCCTGTGGCCGCTGATTCATTCCCCAGACAACTCACTCCATTCTTTAACCGCCGGTGAACTTACAAGTGTACCCACTATGGAATGTCACCAGTCATCTAATACAGTACCTCCTGCTCCAATTAGCAGAGGAAAATAATCCACCGAACTTCCGAAGATTGAGAATTTTTTGTTCGCACGCTTTTCTAAAGGCCACTTACAAAAGTTCCCCCGCTTGTTGTTCTCAGCCACTCTGGTAGGATAACTTAATAAAAACCATCAATGAATAAATAAATAAATAAATAAAACCTTTCAAAGGGACTCCATTATCGAAGTGTTTTATTTTTTTCCGGAGCGAAACAAAGTTTATAAGGTGAATGGATTTATTTCCAGAGTGGGAAAGAGAGGAAAAAAAATATGTTGACATTCTGAAACTCTTGATTCAATTTACCATCCCCTCCCAGTAGGTCGCCGTTTGAAGGCTGGGAGGGGTGAAGGCGCGAGTTTCCAATGAAAATGCGACTTCAAGACGCTTCCGCAGCGATGTTCCTCGTCAGTAACGCACCTATGGGCGGTGAAAGGTGTGGGGAACATTCTAAATAGATCGGTGAACACGACTCTCGCATTAATTGAGGCGGTTGAAAATTCAACCGGGTGGAGATGCACGGGCGGCTTTCCCTTACAAAGTTACGCGTGTTACGGTTGAATAGAATATAGTTGCCGGAGCGCAGAATAGTTCCAAGTCATTGGCATTGGAATAGATGAGTAAATGCGGGATATCGTCATAGCATCCAACGAGATAGGTTGCGCAATTTAGGGTGATTATTACTCAAAAGTACTTTTTTCAGAGGAGCGAAATTTATAATCCTCTTACCCCTAAGGTTATGCATAAATCATCAAAGGATC
This sequence comes from Ceriagrion tenellum, assembly GCA_963169105.1. NCBI lineage: Eukaryota > Metazoa > Arthropoda > Insecta > Odonata > Coenagrionidae > Ceriagrion > Ceriagrion tenellum. The sequence goes on along the minus strand of OY720632.1, from coordinate 125,613,509 downwards.
GCATGCTATTTACAAAGTTTTTTATGAAGTTCTTCATGTAGTTGAACCATCTGATAGTAAGTCAATTGTCATAACTTCGAAAACGTACTTATAGGATTGGATCCCAATATTTAGGGTCTGGTTTTCTCTTTGAGGGAATCTGAGCAGTATTTTTTTGTTTAGGCTCAATTGAAGTTATGATGAAATTTCTCCATTAGTTCGGATAGAATAATTATTGGTTATAGATGAACGGAGTATAAGCGAAAATAGAATAAAAACCCGCCAGATAGGTACATGAAGCGCCGTGGTTAGCAATCACGTCTCTCGAAAGTATAGAAGGTTCAAGATGCCTCATATAAATTCTAAATGCACGGTGTTTGTATTTGGAAAGGTATAGAAATTGAAAATTTTCGTGCCACAAGAAGGTAATTTAATGTAATAACAGATAAGATATCTGATGGTAGAAAATTGCCGTTTACAAATATCCCTTTACGCCTCTTACGTTGTACATGTACACACATGCTTGAAAGAGGGAAACTTGTGTTTTGAACAGTTTTCCAAACTTTATTCCACCCAGCAGATGATTTTCTGGTGACACTTATTGATCCAATCACTTCATCATCCTCAGATATGTTTACATGGCACGTAGTTACTGGACGTTGTGTTGTTTTATTAAAAGGTATGGAAACAACATAGAATTTTCATCACGATAGATTCAATCCATTCTGTGGAATGGAACTTTTAAGAGTTAATTGAAACATTTTTTCGAATCATCGGATTAGCTGAGTACATGTGTTTTACCTGTTTTGTTTTCGATAGCAAAACATATATGGTCATGACCGGTGGACGGAAAGGGTGACAAAAATAATGGGACTGGTTAAGGAGCCAAGAAAGACTTGGAGGTAAATACTTTGATGAGGTAAATGGATACATAATAAACTCAAGGGTTTCAAGTCAACGCGGTGTAAATCACTGCTCCCAATTCCATCACTCTAGATTGCAAAAAAAGCACGAAAATTATAGATTGAGGAGCTATAATAATTCCACTTACTTGAGAACTCGCATTATAAGAGAATAAATTAGGGTCGAATGGTGAAACCAATATTTGATAGAAGAGTGAATGGTGTAGGAGGAAGGGCAGGGACGGGAAAGTCATGAGGGAATGTGCTGGAAGAAACTCAGCACTGCAGGAATATACTTAATTATTAGGAAATAAAGAACAAATATCACTGTTTGAATGAAAGCGAAAGAATGAAATGCGAAAGAGGTATCAAGACAAGGGAATTAAGGAGAAAATTATTAAAAAAGAGCTAGTTTCCTAGACTACGCCGTATTAACTCAGAGGTTTGACTTAACCTTCTTTGAAAAGGAGTCGATTGATTTTCATATAAATTCGTGTGTAAAAATCTCATTTAGCTCCAAATGTTTACGATTAATCGAGTTGCAGGGTAATACACTCATCCACAGTTCCACTGTTCGTCACTTCCCAGGTCAGTTCTCAGTTACTTACCAGGTAAACTCGTTTCCGAGGAAAATTTGCAACAATCATAGCAAAGCCATTTGCAAAAATACCAAACTATATCATTGATAGACCCCGTAGTAAGCTTTCCTTACTTCACTATCCCTCTCACAAATCCTTTCTGGGTGGAAACTTTGATTATGCCTTCTTGAAAAGGAGTCGATTGGTTTTCATGTATATTTGTGCGTAAAAATCTCGATTTGCTCCAAATGTTTACTACTGATCGAGTTGAGGGTTGATACACTCATTCACAGCTTTACTATTTGTTAGTTTTTAGGGTAAGTTGAGAGTATTTACATCTCTGAGTAAGTTTTGCAGAATTCATAACAAAACTATGAGTTAAAATACCAACCCACATCATTAGTGGAAGTAGTAGGCTTTTGTTTCTACACTTTCTCTCGCACAATTCCTTTCTGGGTGGAAAGAGTTGTCCCTATCTTTCTCTATGCCTTCTTCGAAAAGGAGTCGATTGGTTTTCATATAATTCCGTAGGTAAAAATCTCGTTTTGCTCTTAACGTTTACTACTAAGTGGCCGGGTGATATACTGATCCACAATTTCACTGCTAGTTACTTCCCAGGTCAGTTGAGAGTATTCTCATCTCCGAGTAAACATTGCAGCAATCATAATAAAACAATAAGTAAAAATTCCACACCACATCATGAGTGAACCCCTCAGTAGATTTAGTAGTCTTTTCACCTTCCCACTCACAAGTCCTTTGCGTGTGGATGGAGGAGTCTCCAACTCCCTCTAGCCACACCCAAAAATTAAGTGCCATTACCACGAGGTGTCCAGAAATACGGTCACCAGGAGGGAACGTTGCGGTGGTCTTGGCACACCACCGTGGGTAGAATGGACATTCACATCCCCGCCCTTAATCCTTTTTAAAAAAATATTCGGGCCTCATCACCTTTGGACGCTGGAAACCGCGGTTTCCTGCACGAACGGCCGCATTCTCTCACCTCTCCGCGGTGAGCGCCCTCTTCCCTTCGGGGGGAATTCGTTCCACGAAATGGGATCTGCTTTTATTTTTCCTGGAATCCCCTCCCCCCCCAGCCCCGCTCCACCTCACTCACCACCACCGGTCACCCTTTCTTCTTCGCTCCCACTCTCCACACTCCTCCTCCTCCCCCCCACGCCATTTTAGGCGACGCAAATCCATTCACTTAACCTCCCGGGCGCAGAAAACGAGAGGGATTAGGTGGCGATGGGAGATGGAAAAAAAGGGACTAAAACCCAATTCCAGCTTTCCACTTTCCAGGAAACATGCGCTTCGTTCGCGCTGCGATGTCTTCCCTCAGTCTTTTGAGATTATACACATTTCCCTGTTCAAAGAACTGCGCAGCTGGTGCCACGCAGAAATTTTAAGGGAGTGGCAGTGATTGCGCAAACAAGTGAAATTCACAGTGAAAACATAAATTCGTCATTTGGGGGGAGGGATATAAAACTTATATATAAAATTTGCGGTTCAATCACAGAGGTAGATGGAGAGGACATTACGCCATCAAAATGTAACCTGACCACCAAAAGAACAACCACAATGGTTATGCTTGTTATTTCCTTGCTTTCTTTTCTGTTGACACGACAAAATGGACGAATAATCGGATGGAATACAATAATAATAATTATTTATTTCCGTTCGCATGACCCAACCGCAGCGTAGCCACACATCCGGTTGGAGTCGGACGTGGCTGCGATACCTGCCCCAGTGGGGCAGTGCCCCACCCCTCTCGAGTTCTCTGCCATTATGACGGTAATGAAACCCAATGATTGCGGAGGACTCGGAGGGGAACTTTACGAATAATAGTAGTAATTTATTTATCCATGGACCTTGCATACACACCTTACATTACAAATAAAAAAAGGATAATTTAGGAATCCCTTTTAGGCATTGCCTGTATTTGAGATACCTGATAAACAAATCAAATTTCGTGTAGTCGAGAAATGGATAAATTTAGACCAGATGCATAACAGAAATATATACATGATAAAAGATGACAATTTTTTGTTTAATCTCAGCGTGTGGTGCATACAGTTTACAGCGAGTGTAAACCATGCTATTGACAAAAAATAACAAATCTAGATTTTCTACATCAAATAACCATCTTTTTTCTCTGTTCAAAAATGATATTAATCTAATTGTACCTCTTATATCATCCTGCAATCTAAGAAATAATTTTAGTTATAAATTGATAAATGAGCGTTTAGAAAGCGACAAATTGGGCTAGGGCAAAATATACATTTCTGTATATCTTAGTTTCCACTCTTTGTTTGAAATTCAAGGTAAATGAATCTTAAAACATACATTTACTGCATAGTGCTATGGATTCTAATCCATTTAAGTATCGTTTTCTGCGGGAATGCTATTATAAATTTAAGTAAATAAACATATATATAAGGAGAATGCATATCTGAGAAGTAAATGCATGCTGATATTTAGTATGCTATTCATGTACATCATCGTAAAATTGAAAAATAAATGCGTCATCTCTTAATAAATAGAGGAACATCGGGGTTAAAAAAGATGGCGGACAGGCCACGCCCACGCTAGAGCCTTAAGAATTGGACATATTAGCAAGCGCTCTCTTCGTCTATCTCAATGAGTTCAACATTTTGGTGTGCTGTATTTGCCTACGCTAATCTTTTTCAGTCCGGTTGAGTTTTCCTTATCGAGACATTGTAGATCATGCAAAAAAAGCCGATTGAAAGCGCAAAAAATATCATGGCGGACGCTTAAGTTATCCATTTCAGGGAAATAAAAATACCAAAGCACCGTTTATAATTGCATCGCGAGACTCCTTAGTTGCGTGATCGAAATAATCTCAACACTTCAAGCACTCCCTTACCGGACTGGGAGCCGAACCTACAATTTCACACCGAGTGACTTTACCAGTTAAACTAACCAGGCGTCGTCTTCTATAATAAATTTTATGAAGACTTAAAGGAGAAGAGTGCTCTCAAGAGGTTGTTACAGAGCATATTTTTTAGTGATCGAGCGCATAGCGCTAACGTCCACGAGGCAATGCCAACTTAAATAGCTTTGGTGTTTGTGGATGAAAAATCACTGAATTAAGGCATTGGCTTTCACACATTTCCCATACTACCTAGCAAGATATCCTTTTCCTGACCGCACCTTCAACCCAGAATAGACTTAATCCACCGTGCCTCCTCCGGGAGGCTATTGTCACCGCCAAATGGAATCTAGATTCCTTAGCACTGCATGATGGAAGAACTCCCAAAGCAGATAGATGTAGGAAAAAACTGTAAAATATACTATTAGGCCAATAATTAAGAGCAGATAAATTGAGAGATCACAGAACTCAATGTTAGTTCGAGGTCTGTGCACTATAAAAAAATGTATAATTTTAATTCTTTAATGCTTTTACTTTTCATAAAAACTTTTAAAAAAATAAATACATTTAAAGGGGGATCGGGTTGATGTGGTGGTAAGAGTACTGGCGAACCATATGGAAGTTCAGGGTTCAAATCCCTGCAGTGGACGATGTTTTTCAGAGGAAACCTGATCCCTACATGAGTGTCTTGTGGAGGGCACTTCAAGTACAGTACACCGTCTATCGGATGACACGTTAAATCGTGGTGCGCTTGGCGCCTTTTGTTAAGAGCAGGCTAATGCCGACGCCGGGTTTCTATCCACCCTTTCTCCCTTACCTATCCCCATTGGCGCAAATGACCTAAGCTGTCGGTCGCCTACCCAAAATACAATCCAAATATATTTTAAGTCCTCCTGAGCAACATTTGCTCGTAAGGAGTTGCTTATGCATACGTAATCTTGGTAGACACAATAAGGAAAAAGACCGACACTATAAATGAAATTATAAACATGATTTTTCAAATTGGATCAAAAATTCAAGTTAAAAAACACTTCGTTGCTTTTATTTTCAAATTTGTTTGAAGTTAATCACTAAGTAAAGCACGTTTTTCAGAAGCTTAAGAACTCAAACTGATTGGAATCTTACTCCGCGCAGCGAGTGTCAACCTGGTTTATCTATAAGGCTTAAATAAGATGATTAAATGAGATAGAGAACCTAACTGCTTTAAAACTTCAGTGCAATTAAACAAATTAAATTATTTTCCGAGTACCTGTGAAAGTAAAATAAATCGCGTGAACAACTTGTAAGTGGAGCGTAATGAGTGATATAAACAATCCCAAGCAAGAAGTTCAACGCGGTTGTTTTGTGTGATCAAATTAACTTTTAACATCAATCGATGACTATTTGAAACGGAGAAAGTCAACATATTGGATAATCAATGATTTTGGTGACAAAAAAGGTTGCAACTGTTTACTGAATCTTTTTTATTTCTCCAAGGAGCTTGAAGCGTCACAGCAATGAACTATTTCAAACACGTATCGCTTTTCCGCCGACAAAATCCGTATCTTTTCTTCTTTTGCCTACCGTCACTTCCTCAATTCGCCCTTTCGGTTCCCAAATCCAGCTCGATCTCCCCCAGCTTTTTTCCTCTCAATTTTCCCTCGCAGAATTGTCCAGGACACACCCCTCCACCTATCCCTCCTCACCTTCTCCTGCAGACTGTGTTGCCAATTCTCCCTCTCCCACCTCTTTCTATACCCCCTCCCCCGCCCCGGCGTAGCTTTTCCGCCCACGTTTCCGATCGGAAAGGCTTTTAGATTGATGTCTCTTTATTTCTTCGGTCACGCCCTATAGAGGTGACTCCGGTCCGATACCCCGGCGAAAATCTCCGCGCTCCCTCCGTTCCTACCTCGAACAATTTCTTTTCTTTGGCCTCGTTCACACAGTCGTCTTTCTTTGGACAGTCAACCAAACTTCCTATCCGTTCTCCGTATCGACAACGCCGTAAACACGGTAGGTCAGAGCCGCTGCACGCCGATTTGCGTATTATCTCAGAATGTTTTCTTGATATAAATAAATAAATACGCACATATATAAAAATAAATACATACCCACATACGTAGGCCACAAATTCTCTTAGCTCAAAAAAATTAATCATGATTTTTCATTTACGACGCGTTCTAGTGGGATTTGGGCATGATTATTTGTCAATTGGCATGAATAAAAATGCTCTCCTAATGTCAAAGGAGCGGCCATATTGGCAAATTGACTAGCTTTCAGTCACTAAAATCTGATTTGAGTCCGCCATACCTAGGCTCGTACACCTGAGCCTGGGATGCGTAAATGCATTTTTTACCCCTTAAAAAAATCCTCTTAGCTCAAGTCCTTTAAGACTTCAAAAGTCTAGAGGGGAAGAGGACGCATCGGTAGTTTAACTGGTTGAAACAGTCGACTCAATACGTTGAGGCATCCCTGTTCGAGACCTGGTCAAGGCGAATGATTATTCTTCATTGGAATAACAAACTTACATATAAACCCGCACACAGAATAAGTAGACCTGTCATAAACCAATAGTACCTGACTATGACATCTCTGAACCCCCTCCCAGATCCCCGGTAACGTTAAGGCATCAAAACATGTCTTCCGAAGATTGTGAGTTTCATCAGAAATAACAAGCAATTATAATTAATATTTGACTAGCAAGCACCTATAGTGAGCAGGGGTGAGTACCCGCCCCAGAGCTATCAACTGTTCACCTTTGTTGTTTTTAAATCCATTTGAATAGGAGAGCACTGTGGGTTTCTTTTGTTTCAACCTTTACACTCTTCCACTCTCCCTTTTGGCTTTTCTCCTTTGTCACTGTGTTTCCCAGCATCCGGTTGTTGCAACCACCACCCAAAAATGATCCATTTCATCTCCAAATAACTTACACCTTTGAATTGCTGGGAATCCCACACCCCCTGCCACACGCCCAAGCAGCCACTCTTTTGGATCTTATTTAAACTAACTAAATACACTCCTTTTAATTCATGTCTCCGTTTCATCTCCAAATATGTTACACCTTTGCACGGCTGGTGACCTAACACCCCCTGCCACACGCCCAATAAAAAATCCAAAACTATTACGAAATCATTAACACAGAGATTCCACATTCAACGCACCAAATCTAACTCTTCTAGCTCAAAAATTGACAGAGAAAGAAACAAAATGACTGACACGCTACAGAATATATACAGAATGACTGACACGCTACAAAATTAATATATAACATCGTGGCATTCTCCTGTTTTACTCAGCAATAATTTTAGTTTTATTTTTTAATTCAGCAAATGAAAACCGCATAATATTTTGTTTACCGAGTTTTGACATTCTTTTGCAGTAACATAGGGAGACTAAACTGCCGGCCATTTGCATTTCAGAGGCTTTCCGCATTAATATAACATGGTGGCATTCTCCTGTTTTACAGGGGTTCAACTTTAATTAGTCCACTTGAAATGATTTTGTCAATTTTAGACAAAAATATCCCTGAAAATATCGTAATCAGCAACATTTCAGTATACGGCCTAGATTTACACTGTAATACCTATCTCTAGATATAAAACCCAGCCACCATTATAAAGGTCCCATTTCCCTTCTAAAGCTGAAGCTAATTCCACGGTTACCAAGGAAATGACCTATTGTTGACAGAAGTAAAATTCATGATTTTGACATTAAAAACGCGATTTCTAGAGAAATTTTATTCGTATAAGAAAATTAAATGAAAAAAATAAGAAATTGCAATCTTTTATCCATCTAATGGCGAAAACTATAGCCTTCTATCTTTAGTTGAACTAATTAAAATATGCAAAAAGAGAAACCTCTGCACTTGTTTCATCTCCGAATATCTTAGACCTTTGCACGGCTGGTGACCTAATACCCCCTGCCACACGCCTAAGCTATAAAAATAAAAAACTACCACCAAATCATGAAGGCAGAGATTCCACATTCAGCGCACCAAACCTCACTCTTCTAGCTCAAAAATTGACAGAGAGAGAAACAAAACGGATACAGAATGACTGACACGCTACAAAATTAATATATATAGAATCACAGAATTCTTCAAAAATAAGAAAATCTAACTTATTTACTCACACATGCCGTTCTTTTTAGTTGGAAATCAAATTCTTTCTATCTGTTTGTCTCTGTAACTACGTTATTCTCGTTCATTTTACGCCCCACATTCCTTTTTCCTCATTGAATATAAATCTCTGTTTTAACAGCCTTTATATTTCCGTTCCCATTTTCAAGGAAAAGTGAGCTGCTATTTTATCATTATTACTTTCCCCATATTTTACTACCACATATCGATCGTGAAGTTGCATGAGGCAAAAACATGGACCCTCAGATAGAATGACGAGAATAGGCTGCAGATATTTGAGATGTGGGTGTGGAGAAGGATGGAGAAAGTGAGGTGGACGGAGAGTAACGAGGAAGTGCTTGAGATCGTGGGCGAGGAAAGGAAGCTTCTGAATGAAATTCGAGATCGGCAGAGTAGGTGGTTAGATGATGTAATAAGGGGAGAGGATTTGCTTAAGAATGTGAGAGAGAGAAGGGTGTTGGGCATACGGGGAAGAGGAATAAAGAGAAAAGGTTTCATGGGCAGGATGAAGAAGGGTAGATTGTATGCTGAGGCGAACAAGGATATACTAGAGGTAGATAGGCCCCTGAATGTGTAGAAAACCGGGAGGAGATCCTCTGACATTTAACAAAGCCTACCATAACCGGTAGAATACTTTAAAAAATCGGCACTTTCCACCCAACACCACAAGCGATTCATCTTGCCTACTCCGTTGTCCCTTTCACCCTTACGCATTCGTGTGCCATGCCTTCCTGCCACCAACTTTCAACAACTTCCAGATCCGCCACCATCCACCAAACACCACTACAACACTACGTTTCCCTTTACAATGCGGATTTCATTCCCTCCGCCGTCCCTTTTATGTATCATTACTTTTTTATTTATTTATCTGGCGAAAATGTCTCTCTTTGTTGAAAGGGGACTCCGCCTATCACGCTCCCTTCGTCGGCACTGAGATGGAAAGGGAGAAAAAAATATTGAACACACAAAACGGGGATAAAGGGCGAATGCGCTGGAGCCACTCCAAAACCGACCGTCCAGAAAACCTACGGCTGGCAAAAACTATTGTCTGTGATCCCGGTGCCTCCCTATGCCTCCCCTTCATTGTTCACCCTCTTCCTCCTCTTCCCGAAAAGGCCCGCTTCGGCATTCCTGTGGCCTTTCTATCGGTGACTGCGACGGCGGCGGCCGATCAAAAACCCGTCATGTACCCCCAACCCTCCCTTCCATCGAAGCCCTTTTCACGACCAATCCCACCACCCTCGCTTCGCTTTCCCCACGGTGGGCAAACCACGCGACCCGTCCGTTGACCCGCTGCTGCTGACTGGCAGCGTCGCCAGTTGGTACAACACGGGACGCTTCTGAGTAAGGGAATGTCCGAGGTGAAAACGAAAATAAAAAAAGAATAACGTCGGTCGATCGTTTTTTTGGGCCGGTTTGAGTGGACGTTTGGTGTTTTGTGAAAAAGGGTGATTGATGGGTTTCAGTCACGCGTTCGCCCCGGTGACCGTCCGGTCCCCTTCAGTCGTGCCACATAAACCGCCCTTAATAATACAAACGAGAAATGAAATGACTGTTAGATCCATGTAATGCAAATCTATTTGAAAATCATCTGAGGTATCGAGATAATTATGATGACTGATTCAAAATTTTCGGGCCCCCAACTGATAGGCGGAGTCATTCTAAAAGTAGGAAGAAATCTGACGAATGTAAAATACAAAACTATCTTTCGGCCATTTTTCACCCGCATCAAAGAAAGTCGAATTGGACAGCATATTATTCAGATTGAGTGACGAATATCCTGGGGCGTTAAAAAAATTCTATATGCTGAGATTATTGCTAGGATGTGAATATGCATTTTATATTGTAAAGTTTTATCATGATATATATTATAAATGTGCCGTGAGAAAGAGACTATTACGAAAACGAGGATCATAAATTGTTTTTGATGTTCTGTTAAAATACATGAGAAATATAAAATTTTAGAGTTGGATTATCGTTTAGATATATGGCATTCATTTCTACAGTTATTATGATGATTTTATGAGTACGACTGGCACGAGAAATGGTAGTTCAAAATAGTTCGAACTCTTTTATGCAAAGATAGCATTACCGAAAACCCGCATAGTATCTAGTCATGAAGAATAATTTATATTCACGGATTCATTTTCCCAGCATTCCACCAAATTTCCGGAGTGGGTGCAATAGCTTTTATTTCGTTCGAAAATACATTCGTGTTCATTGGAATTCAAAATGACTGATGAGGAAATATATTTCTAGGTATATAACTGCAAAAATAAAAACTTTATGAAGTGATCTAGTCTATAAAAACGAAAGGAAAACTTACGTAAATTTCCTTTCTAAAATTTTTATATCGTGAGAAGAATCAGAAGGAATTCATTATCATGTAATAAAAATTAGGGATTGAAAAATGTATAGATGAAGGGTCATCGTCCATTTTGGATAAAAACTGCTCATTCTAATATTTGTTGATTAAAGAGTAAGGAATATGGATATTGTATGTACTAGGTATTACATAGTATTAGGTATCCAAGATATCAAGCCCGTATAGTTTAGTTCTCTCTTCTTTCTCATGGGTATATCACAGTTATATTTCATTTGACCCAAATGATCTTCTGGGAAGTGCAATGCCAACCTTTTGAGAGTAAATTACATCCAAATTACAGATTGTCTGAGGAAATATGGAATCGTTAAATCTATCTGCTATTTCCTACAGTTTTTGTAAATTCTCTGACTGTAATGAATCATGGTGGCAGTTGCGCAGAAGTGACTTTTCACGTAAAGAGTATTTCCTTAGAATTGTCTCCATGAGGGGGAGTAAAGTATTCTGTGTTGGGAGTTGTCTGACGCTCAAATTTATCATATAAGTACATGATACTACGCTCTAATGGACGATTGTATTCATTATGTATTAATTGTATAGTCATAGCTGTAACAAGATGCTGGAAAGATGAGGTTGAAGTAACTGCATGTATCCTTTGTGAGTGTGAACAAAGGCATCAGAGAATCAGAAAATAGTTCATGTTCTTTCCATTTGAATTTAATTATAAAATAACAGTCTGAACATTTGTCTATGAGGGTTTTCTAGGTCATAAATCTTATTTTTCAGCTTTCAACAGCTAAAAATCTGTACGTCATGCAAATAAAATTTAATTATCTCTCTGGCTCTGTAATTCCACTTGCTAAAAATGGCTCTCACGAAGGACTTTGAACAATATTAGTGTAAGTATTTTGATTCAGCATTGATTAGCAAATATTGCAATGAAATGCGCTGTTGACTTTTTCTAGCCATATCAAAATAAATACAGGGCAACAGACAGCATTGTCTACCATGCACTGTCCTCTCTTCAGACAGCACCTTCCATTCGAGTCTCTTTGATTTCATGCTTCGCATATTTGATTCAACGCCTAGTTGGGTCTATTGGGGTACGAGTGTGAAGTAGACATAATTCTGATGCATAAAAATAAATCTGTTTGGAAAGAGAATAGGGGTGACTACATGATTGCAAAAAGAAATTGAAAATGTAATGTCAAAGTGAATTATGGGAAACTACAAACGAATTCTGTTCGACGCTGATGATTTGTTTTCACCGAAGATTGCCCACTTTTGCGAACCTTTCTGAACGAGTGACTCTTTCGAGAGAATTTGTCAATTTTAGGAAATGAAAGCGGTAATTCGTCCACATACAATAAAATGACTCAAAGGGACAATGGAAGTTGAATGGAAGGCTATTTGCTTAAATTTCGGGGTAAGGTGGCATTTATTTTTAGCAATTGAGAAAAATAATGCTTCCCACCCTCAAAAATGATAAGGGTAAAATGCGTTTTTACATATTAAAATACTGTATCCGTTAGCTATCGGGAACCCGTTAATTAAGCGCCCTAGTTAGACGCTTTGGAACTAAATATACGTATTTTTGGGCAGAAAAAGCGCTCCTCTGAGATAAAGGCATTAATAAAAATCCTTTTGAAGTGTAATTTTGTAGGTTTTCATGAATCTCCCTTTGTTTGTGGGATTGTGTCCAGCGCAGTTCAAGCCGCTCCCCAGTACTACTGCACCACCGATGCTATGCCAGCGCAATCGGCTTCCTCTCAGAGGCTCCACCCCTCTTTACCTAATACTCGCAACACCTTACCCTGCAAATAATCGTCCATGCATTATCTCTCGAACTGTGTTTACTAGTTTAATATATATGGATAATTATTTCTCCCACCCCAGATATCTCGAGTGAAATATTCTGTGGAGTTGTAATTCAGAATATGTGGAGGACTTTGCGAGTAAAGAATTATTACTTACCTATCCCGTAAGTCGGTCGATTTTGTATCATTATCTACTACTGAGCATTGCTTAGTAAAAATTACCCATTTTAACCAAAGCATGTTATCTTTCTTTCCGATATCATGAGTATCAACTTTATAATTGAACTTATACAAAAATAAATTTTATGTGATCTCTCCTTGGCAGTATTTTATATTAAAATCCATGTTGAAAGTATTCTTTGTTCTTTTCCACTATTATTTTATTTTAGTAGTGAAACGCGTTTTGTAGCTTGCTATATCTTCAGGTAAAATTGTTTATGTAAACTTTATTTATGATTAAATAAATCTATTGTTAAATATTAATTAATAACGATGTAATAATTGAAAAATAAATAATTAAATGTATCAATAAATAAATACGTAAACAATTGCACCATACTATTACAACAAAATAATGTGGATAAGTAGGAAACATTGTCAATATGGATTCTAGTTTTGCAATAATGTTCTAATTTTTGAGTGCTAAAAGGTGTTAAGGGATTGTTTTAAGCTTCTTGTATGCAACTGTGGTGGTGAGACCTGAAAATTGCCTCTAATTGCATAGCCACCACTTTCATAGCTTAGCTTTATGTTTTTCCGTGAGATAAATATTTTTCAAAAATATGAAGAGACCAAGGAACACCTTAAAGTTATACAATAAATGCCGAGCAATTGATTCAATAAAAGAGGAGTATTTATTGGGGAATTGGTCCGCGGGCTGATACAAAAAAAGGAAATAGAAAACAAAGATCATCCTTACAAGAGAAGAACTTGGGTGTGACGGACCTTCCTCCGGGGAATTTTGAGTTGGAGATCAAAGAGAGGGCACGCTCCTTTTTGATTCCGAGTTTCCTTATCTCGCGGGACGCCCATTCTCACGCACACATATTCTCTCGCCGGCGACTTCCCCAAGATTAACCCCGATCTTCCCGCCCCTCATCTCCCTCGCACACATCCACTCTTCTCTCCTTGGCCCTCTCCATCTCCCCAAAAAAGCCCTATTTCTTCCGCAAACGTCTCGCACATTCTTCCCAGCCGCCCCCGACCTCTCCCCGAGCCATTTTTTTCTCCTCTCCACTCTCCGACCAACCCACTCCACATACCGATCCAGAACTTCCTACTCCAATCCTCCCGCGTTTAATCTTCTCCCACACATCCATTGCAATATTTCTCCGCCAAAATCTCTCTCTTCCTTATTCTTCTCACATTCTCCTCCACGTTCTACGGGGCGATGCGTACTTCTGTGAACACCTTAAAACATGCACCAAATTTACAGGGAAGTAACAATTGGCAGTCGTTACGTTTTCTCGACATCTTGTTTCAGTAAATATTTTTATTTTCAAGGGATTACTAGGGGTTTTTGTTATGAGTTAGCAGTTTACATGCCATAACAGCATATGACAGGAAAAATGGATATAAAGGTCCATAAACACGCATGCCAAATACATACACCGAATTGCATATGATACAAGTTTTATTTTATGTCGGTATTACGTTCTGTTTTTGGCATGGATACTTTGGTATAAAAATGAAGTAAATAACACATTTGTTAAAAAACACTAGACCTATCTACTGATGAAAAATCATAGTTTTAATAAATAATTAACATTGCATCAAAAGACAACAATAATCTTGCAAATCATTCATTCACAGGTTTCAGAATGCTATCACTCAGACTTTTCTATTTTCTAAGGATTTGCAAGAATTTTACGGCAAAAGTGGCAATACGTCAGGTATCGATGGCAATTGCCAATTTATTCAACCCAATTACTTAGTGCTTAAATCATAAACAGACTTGCATAAAAGATCATTTCTATGTTTGGGTCGTAAAATGAACAATGGTTGCCAAAAATAGTATACATATAGCGTAATATAACGGGAACATGGAAATGAAATATGTTATGAAGTGATGGTGGCTCCATTTAGGTCGTGAACCTTGGAATCCATCTGAAGTTTCCGTGGCTAATTTGCTCATTACATCATATAAACATGACATACTTGAAGTGTAACTAAATAAATTATTATTACAATAATATTATTATTCTTTTTCTATCCCTTCCCCCTTTTCCCTTTCGGGAATTGAGCCGGTGTTGTGGCTGAATTATAAGATTCCCATCCTGAGCAGGTAGAAGTTGTTCAAAAGGGAGATGTAGAGATTATTTATTGGAATCCCAATAGGATGCCTGGATAGCAAGTGCAGCTCTCCTTTTTTGGATGGGAGGTGAAACAGCAGACGTTGTTGTCTGCTGCTGACTGGTTTTTCTTCCAACTGTACTTCGTTTCCCAAATAATTCTTAACTCGCCAGGAAACCCTTCTATCCTCAATTGCGTAAATTACCTAAGATATCGGTCATCTCCCAAAACACCCATTGTACTCGTTTAGCCATCGCTTTAAAATCTGTTCGCTCGTTTCTTTGAGGAAACAGAGCTTCTTCAGGATTTCACATTGTTTAATGAAGTTGATGTGACTTTTAGGTACGATCACGATTTGCATATTCAACCGTAACTTTATTAGACAATTATTTTCTCTGTATCCTTCAAATTATGGTTTGGTGATAATGATATGACTTCCATTACCAAATTAAAATCTCTAAAAGTATGAATGTGAACTGTTTGCCTAGTTTTGGGAGTCAGAACTTGAAGCTGCTGCACCACTTCGCCCCCCTATGCGGTATTTATGTAAAAACGCAAGAATTCAGAAAAAACGGCTACCTCGGTTCAATGGAAGCAATATCCATGCAAAAAAACTGAGGGTTTTCCACCCAGATTTGTTCTAAAAAAGGATTTCAACAATTTTTAACAATAAACTGCCATTTTCAAAGTGAGAGACTCATAATTAGTCATTCGATCCTATGATTTTGATGCGATCTTTACTATAGCCCCTCTTTCTACTCTGTTTCTATCTCACTTCTCTATACCCATGTAGCTCTTCTCTTCCATTCTCCGTTTTATCTGGCCCCTATATTTGTCCCTCTGTCTTGCTCTTGGGAATTCCTCTTCAATTACATTTTCTATGCCTCAATGCGTCTGGAAATTATCTTCCAGAAATTACTCCATACGGTTTTTACTTCTTCAATTTTTCGTCGTTTCTGATCCTATCCGTCCTCACATTCTTCAGCATACGCCACCATTACTAAGGTTCGAAAGCCCCTATTCTCTTTTGATCCTGCTTTCCAATGGTCCATGTCTTGGGCCAATTTCTAGGTGATAACATATCTAACTCTAGAAGCTTTGATAAGAATCTTTAAAGGAATAAATCAGCGTAAAAAGTACTTTCGAGCGTTCCCGCGAAGCAAATCCGTCAGTGCATGGTATGAAACCAAATGCCATTCCTTTTTCATCCCCTTTCAGTATCACCAATCCTCCATTCCTCTTTTTTCCGTTCCAACCGTCAGAGAAAGTCACCATTTCCGCTACGCCCTCGCCCCTTTTTCTGCATGCCCATTTTTTTCCACACTTTTAAATATCTCTTCTGCTACCTGCGTCCCTGACCCCCTGTTCAATCTCGCCCCAGCGACCTCTCAGGGGGGCTCTTTTGGAAAAGCCCAAACTCACACTTCCACAATCCATCTCCTCACTGCCTACCAACTCCCCCAACCTATTCCACCTTCTCTTCTCAACTTCTCGCCTGAACCCCTCATTCTGGCTCCACCCTCTCCGGAGATTCCAGCTCACTCTTCACAGGATGTCAGCTTGGTGTGGTACTCATTACATTGACTCCCCGCACCGAGGGCCAAAATTCGTATCCTGGAGGAGGCGCATAATTTTCATGAGAATTCTTAATCCTTCGTGGGTGCGATTTCAGCCTGTAAAGACATACACTCTACAGATTCAGGCTTCACTTCGTGGAAGTTTTTAGTATCCATACTTAAAGAATACAATTTTTTACTTTTACACAGAATTTTATTTTGGATAGTAGGACGCGTTTCATCGACTTTGGGAATTATCAGGCACCAGATACCAAATACTCGTGAATTTGCCGCAGTGCCTAATGGTGCCGCAAACCGGTGAAACACGTCGTACCATCCAAAATTAAATTCTGTGGAAAAGTACAAAATTGAATTCTTTAAGTATGGATACTATAGAGACATGTTCCTAATTTTCAAAAATAACGTAGCGAAATTTCCCATTAAATTTCGTTTTTATTGTGGGCGTAAGTAATTTAAAAGGATGTTTTTCTGTCTTCATTTTGAAAATTTGGAATGATACTGGTATAAATGGGTCAAACTCGATCAAATAACAGTTGTGCAGAAATATTCGTCGGGACAAATATGTTCCACTAGTATTATAAGGGGTCGAGTTTCAAATTCAGTACTTCGACCATTCGATAAATCATAAAACACAGGACTTGTAGCTTTACCTTACTCTACTGTATCTAACATCTTGACATTAAACGCTTAGCCTGACTGAGAAAAATATGCATCAAGAATATGCGTAACATTTGAGAGAGATACTGCCAGAATTGTATCACATTAATAAGTTAAAACGAATATTAAATCGTGATTACAACTAGCTGTATTCTAAGAAGTAACATCAGGGATCACTTTGTGAAAACTTGTTATGTTCATGATGAACAATACAAATTTTACTATTTCCACACTTTTTTATTATTCACCGACCAGGTTTCAACACATAGTGTCATTTTCAAGGTAATGCATCAAAAGTAAGAGGGTTCTTACGTACTCATTGAATATGGGGGGTAGTAAGAGTGGGGGAGAGGAGGGGTAAATGCAGGAGGTCCAATTGTTTTTTCTTTTAAAAGGCAGGCAAAAAAAAACAAAAAATATTGGACCTTTTGCAATCCACTCCCGCGCTCTTTCAACCTCCCCAAATCCAATGGGTATATAAGAACTTGCTTCCTTTTGATGCATCACCTTAAAAATGACACTATATGTTGAAACCTGGTCGGTGAATAATTAAAAGTGTGAAAAAAGCAAAAGTTTTATGATTCATCATGAACATAGCTGCATTGCACCTGAATATTTCTGAATTTTTATCTTAGAACCACTCATAAACTGAAAAGATAACTGTCAATCTATGCATTATTTTTGTATCAAAACTTGCGGATAAACCCACTCGTTAGCTTACAGGGCTCTAACTTCAACCATTGGTCGCCTCCTCGAAAACCAAGCATCCTTCTCCTTTCATCCCGAACCCGCCCTTTAGAAAGCTCAAAACCATCCTCTCTACATCTCCTCACCAACTACACCGCAAACGTATTCCGCACCCCCCCCCCTTTCCCAATCTCCTCCAGTTTCATCCCCTAACTCCGGCTGGCTCCACTCCCTGACGGAACTTCAAGCACACGCCCCGAGTCCCCCCCCCATACTCCGAAACCATCTCCTCCCACATCCCTTCCTCTATCTCCCCTCTCATTCTCCAGCCTCGCTTCGGCATCAATCAAAGTAACGTAGGTGCTCCCAGCGACATATATCTTCCCCGCCGCCTCTCCAACGCCCAATGCTCCTGCGCCCAGTTCCAGGATTTCTCCTTCCTTCACCGCCCCTCCACCCCGTCCCCCCGGCTCACGCACCACCATCCCCGCCTCGCCATTTTGCTTCCGCGAACACGCACCGCCACACGCAAGCACGCCCCTCCATCTCTCTCCACTCACGTTCCTATTTCAGTCCCGCAAAGAGTCAAATGCCCTCACTCTCTTGACTTTTCCTTCTCTCTGCCTCTCCCTCTCTGATTCATGCCCTTTTCAGAGGTATGGTTATGCCGTCGGAGTCGTCGCGTGCCATTCCCACGTAATGGTTGTTGGCATGCAAGATTGCGGTCTCCGCACCCCGAGATTTCTTCCTATTTGGGAAACATGTGGAGTTGACGTTTTGGTTGATGTCTCTGAAGACGTATGTAGATGGTGATGACGGAACTGGAGAGAAACGCCCAGGGACGTGGGAAATACACAGATTACTCTCGGAAAAATGAAACTTATACTATTTCCCTTTTAGACTCCTACGCAGTAATATTTTAAACAGCGGCTACTCTTCAGGAAAAAAGAATTAGCAGTTAGACTGATAACGCGACTGTTATATCAATTCCCCGTCATATAGGTTAAGCAATAAATTACAGTACAAAGCCAGACTCTACCACCTAAAAGAAAACTAATGATTTTAGCATTGCGCAACGTGCTTGAAATTCCTCCATAGGCTGTTTGAGAGTGCGAATGTTCTGATTTTTAAATCGTTGTCACTAGTAATCTGCTGTACACGAAATATTTCGTCAAAGAACACTAGACGTCGCTCACAAAGTTTTTATGCTTAGAGTGAGATAGGGTGATATGCTTAATTATGTGATGGCGAAATTTTCTCATCACGGTTGACAGTTTACTAGTTTTACTAAATATTTGCTGTACAATTAATAAACTTTAAAGATGTCTGAATAGGTCCTACTTATTTCTATCCGAACTCCACTAGATAATAACCTTCCGTTGCTGCTGTTACGACTGTATAAATGTATGCAGTCCGATTATTCAAATTTCGAGCTATGCGATACCAAATCAAATCGATTCTTTCATTTAAGAGAGATCAAATGACTTTGTTTCCTCCTTATCTGCTTGTAATCAATATAAATTACATGAAATGTTGTCAACCTTTTCATTCTCACACTGTAAGGAGAGGTAGGAGTGCCACTTGAAACAGCCTATGGTTTTTCACTTTGCTACCATGAGTAATACGTAGAATTTTCAACGAATGCTCGAGAAACATGTTCTTTTTTCACTTTTTAATGGAATTAGGAAGTGTGCGAGATAATATGGTAACAAAGATAGCAATTTTAACGCATACTTTGGCCAAATTTTCATGTAAGTAATCTAAGGCGTCTACAAAGGTATCCTTGACCTCGCATTACCACTGTAATTTGTTTATTTCATGAGGAACCCATTGCTGAGACTATAATTATACACATTCTTGGATTTATGAAGAGTGATATAAAATTGTCGTGAAATATTAATGAGAATCACCCCATTCAGTGCAAGAAGCTCCTTCCATTTCAAATATAATTCGTGTGTTGAATGCTAGAGTATATGTATTACCATTTTGCGGAAACATCGGATCCTTATTTTTTTCTTATGACATAAAAAAATGATACACATTAAAGCTATATTTTATTGGTAAATTGTACCAAAGGATCACAGACTTATGATGGAGAAATGAGGGTGAATCGTAAATTGCATTTATCTTACTCTACTGAAATATCATGGGAAATCGTCAGCACATTTAGACTACTCTATTTATTTGAGTGCAAAAAAAATAAAATAATAGATTACCAGGCGTTATTTGAATTGAAAATTTACGCTATTTTGATAACTGATTATAATTTTATGAGAAGGTATTCATATTTAATTTTTAATTTTATGAGAAGGTATTCATATTTAAAATGTTTTGAAAATGGAGGAAGCATGGATATAAAATACTAAGTTAGGCAGAGTACTTAAAAGCATCACCAATAAATGGTAATGGTGCCTCATTTATTGCTAGGATAATCATTACGCTCTGGGATGATTCATATTTAAAAAATTATAACAGGATTTGGATGCAAAAATAAAGTTAATCATATCGCTATTGCGGTAGAAATATTTTGAATGGAAATCTAATGTAATGCTTGTTAAGCTCGACATTCATAAAAGGACCCATGGATAAGCCTCTCCGCATTCAAAGCCTCGGTTTAAATTCTTATTACTGGCGCGCGAATGAATCCCACATTTCACCGAGTTAATCACACCACTTCACCGTGAATCCTCATCGGGATTCAAAAAGACCGCTTTTACACGGGAGGGAGGAGAAAGAGGAAATAACATATATATCCTCGATATTCCTTTTCGGGATTCGAGAACCATTTCAATTCCTCCATTCACCTCAGAGAGCGTGGTGATATCCTTCCTCAAACAGCGCTCTCCAGCGGCTGCGGATTTCGGTCCTTTTAAAAGGGCGGGGATTTAATTTTTCTCCAGACCCCTAAAATCCCCACTTCAACATCCTACCTCTCGCAATTTGCCACCCACTCCTCATTCCATTCAAAGATTTAGTGCCACAACCCTCCGATTTCCTCCTCCCACTGTTGAAATCCTTTATCATACACCCTCCTCTCTCTCTCAAATTATACCGTCAAACCCTTCGTTAACAACCGCTCGCAATTTGACAGGGAGGGTAGGAAGGGCTGAGTAGTTTTGTCGGCGTGGAGGGTGTGGCATTGGTTAGAGTAGGCGTGGTTTTTCTCGGAGACCGTGAAATGCGGGTGCCGGAGTATCTTCGAGGGTAAGATCTGAGTAGGGTGAGGGGATTTTTTTTAAGAGAACAGAAGGCTTGGATAGAAAACAGGGAGAATTGCGTCGTATTTATTTTTTTTATTTTGTGGAAATGGTCTGGTGGGCAAAAACTTTTTTTCCGGGGGGGAAAAAAAATCACACTTCCCCTAAATGTGTTAGCCTTTTATAACGTTTAATGGCTTCGACCATCGTCAGTCGGCGGGAGAAGAGAGAATTTACTCTTCGCACCCCTCCTCCATTCCCTCTCAATTCAGTTCCCCCAAGCTCCATTCTTTCTTTCTTCCTTTGTTTGGATTTGATTATTTGGGGACGCGAAGAACAGCTGAGGTTATTTGCGCAGTGTGGGAAACGGTTGGTTGGCGAGGAAAGTTTTCTCTGCAGAATGTGTGGAACAAAACTCGGCGTCGACATTTGTTCAATATTAGCAAAATACAACACTTAGAAAATCAATGGGGATGTGTACAAGTATCTCTTTATTAAGGATTTCCCGTTGCGACTGAGTAAGTCAAAACGAATAGGTATTAAATACCGTCAATTTGCTTGTTCCCTTTAAAAAGTATTGCTTTCACAGATGGCCGTCCTTATATATTAGAAAACAATTTTGAGATAAACAACATGCTGGTAAATCTGCGACTTTAATGTTTATGGACTTTTTCTCGCCATGTAAACCAAAAGCACTGCCATTTCTATTTCATTCCCGGTGGCGATTTCCTAATAACTCCAGCAGTTAGACGCATTCGTGGATATATTTCATAACCATTCAATCCCCAAAGAGTGTTTACTTCCAAATGGCATATTTTCGCAAAATGGCATTATTATCAGATAGATATGAATTTTGCCCATTCCACCCATTATTGTATACGTATAACCTTATGTAATGTTAAGTTGAATTTATGACAAAATTTTCGCGAAGGGTGGACTATGTGGAGCATATAAAATAGAGGGCATGCTTTTCTACGGACAGCCAGGAGATAATATAACTGAATACGATTTCAGTCTATTTGCAGTAAATCTACTGCTGCAATGGGATGTTCATATAAAAAATGAAACAGATAAACATTGAAGTTGACATTATGGTACATTTATTTTTTGGTAAAACACCTTTGAGAGAGATATTTTGACACGGCGCATCAATTGGCTCGCCACTACATTAGCTTTTATTGTAACACCTCTTGGCAGTAACCATCTTACCATATCAATTTTACTATTGAAGGTCTATATGCTGCACGCGAAATTTCAAATTGTACATGCATTATGTAACTATAAACAAGTTAAAAGTTTGCCTTATAAACTGCTTCCTTGGCAACGTTTAGTCATCTTGCTTTAGGTCCTTCACCATACATATCATTTAGAAATATTAATAAAGTTTGCCTTTATGCAACCGCAATTCACTTTGGTAGAAGGCAATACCTAAAAAGCTAGGGAAAATACTTACCTTTTGAGTGTGGTAAAGTCTCGGAAGCTCAGTTTGTGACAATGTACACAAACACAAAGACGCAATCCTAGTGAGGTCATTATTCAAGGCAATTTTTTGAATGTGGAATTTTTGGAATAATCTGCTATTTTTCTGGTGAAAGAAAGGTTTCTTGCACGTAAAACTATGCTCGTTTGATTGATTCACGCTAAACTTCAATTTTACGCTCAATTGACTTACAAATAAATTACAGCTTCATGAATTTATTTTACGTTTTATCTGAAAAACCGAGCGCATACCTTAGAATATCCTTAGTAAAGAGAATAAAGGCAGAGGAAGGTGAAAAATGAACATAATAACTGCCGTAATGATGATGCCCGTCGGACGTCTAAAGGTTGGCCTACTCGCAGTCTTTGACAGCATCATATTCCCAAAAAAAGTTTCTGCATTTAATTTACCTGAAAAGCACTAGAACTTACTACAAAATAATAGCTTTTAGAAAAGGCAACCGATGAATGTAGCTCTGTTCAAGATAAAGGGAAGGTATGTTGGTTGTAAGGAAAAAGATTGTTTGTGGAATATAGAATGGGCGGATGGAAACTTGGCGTTGATATCAGCCTGCTCTTAAAGAAGTGGTTTAATTACTAACCGATTTAAGAAGGATGGAAAACAATATTTGATTCTGGAAAATTAGGATAATTTGTTGTTCAATAAATATTTGGCCGAATGAAAGCGGCTAAGAAACTAAAAATCTTAGATTGGGAGCAGATAGCGACTCATAGGCTACACATCAAACTGAATTCCGGTTATTGATATCCTCTTTAGTTTTAGATTACTTGGAAAAATCAGTAATGTGAGTTTCAATATAAAGCGTTGGATATTATTTTGACCTCGCGCGATATATTTAGAACTGATAGAGAAGAAAATTTGAGATACTCTGCAGAAGAGATAGATAATAACTTCTTTCCCTCCTCTCAATATTTGTGATTATATTTAAAAGCCATGACGCTAACAGGAGACACTAATAGGAGACACATCGCCATGGTCATAAAACGCATCGCGTCCTTTCTTTAAGGGCAGGATGATGTCAACACTAGTTTTCTCTTCACCCTTACTCTGTTACCCTCATGCTTGTTTGGTAAAACGCTGGGTTTTGCGTGGATGCTGAAGAGGTACCTTTACATCGTACATCGGTGTTAGCCTGCCTTCAACAAAATAAGCCGCTAGATTCAAGGATAAATGTACCTCGGTGTGGACTCCATTTAGCTTCCAGTACGGATCAAAACTCAATTAAAATATCTTAGCCACTCCCGTGACCCAAACCAGTGACAAAAACTATTTCCTATTTTTTTCTACTATTTTTCTATTTCCTCTATTTCTATACTATTTCCTATTCGACTATTTCCTACTATTTCCACCATACCGAACAAATCCTCCTCCTCCCTCCGTTTAGCTCCGATTCACTCCCTCTCTCTCTTGCACTGTATCCATCCTCCTACTTTAAAAAAAAGTATTTCACCGGTTAAGGTAGGCTTTTATGAATGTCAGAGAATCTCCTCCCGGTTTTCTATACTTTCCGGGGATAACATAATATATCCTTTTTCGCCTGAGCATTCAATCTGCCCTTCTTCATCCTTTCCATGAAACCTATTCTCTTTCTTCCCCTTCGCTGCTTGCCCAGCATCCTTCCCTCGATCACATTCTTGAGCAATCCATCGCCCCTTATAACATCATCCAGCTATCTACTCTGCCGATCTCGAATTTCATTCAGAAATCTCCTCTCTTCGCCCACCATCTCAAGCACTTCCTCGTTAGTCTTCCTCTCCGTCCACCTCACCTTCTCCATCCTTCTACACACTCACATTTCAAATATCTGCAGCCCATTCTCGTCCTTCTTTCTGAGGGTCCACGTTTCTGCTCCATACAATGCCACGCTCAACATCAAGCTCTTCACCAGCTTCTTCTGCACATCTTTACTCAATGTCCCCGTCATCGACTCCCTTCTATTACTAAACGCCTCAGCTAGCGCTATTCTCTTCCGTATGTCTTTGCTACTATGTTCGTTTTCTTTTAGCGTACTACCTAAGTAATTAAAATGCTCTGCTTGCTCGATTTTGTGTCCTCCAACTTTAATCACCAGCCTCGCTTTCTTAGTCCTAGAAATCCTCCTATTATGTCTTCCTTTTAATCTCCGTAATTTTTCTCTCCCGCTATCTCCATCTGTTTGTTGCATCTTTCTTTCCATCTCCTTGTATATCCCTTCAAGAATGCAAAGGGATTCGATCTCACTTTCATCCAGACCCCTTTCTCGCACTCTCTTTCTCTATACCCTACTCATATCCCATCTCTTCCAGCCATCTCTTCCCCTCAAAAAGAACATGCGACATCTGAACACAACATTTCTTTCGATTCTCATTTGCATACATATCCTCCCACCGCGGCAGCAGACTCTCCCACTCTATGCATGTGTGTGTCTCTCTCTCTTCCTCTCTCACCTTTTTCCCTTTTCCCTCTTACAGTCGCGCTTTCAGACGCCTTTGACCCCTCCCTCTTCTGTTTCTCCCTACGCCCACCAAGGCCTTCTCCAAATCCCTTTCCATCTTCCCTTCGGTTCTCCATCCATCCACCTCCACTCCTCATCTCTCGCCGCAATTCGGTTAGCTCCACAGCAGCCCCCCTCCTACTCTTGTCTTTTTTCCTTTTCGTACTCTCTCCTTCCACAGTTAAGCCAGCCCACCCCCAGAGCCTCTCTGCACCGGGGGGAGTGAGGAAAGGGGCAAGGGGAGGCGAATAATATGAAGAGGTTGAGTGCGCCCACACGAAATGTCGTCGGCACTAACGCTCTGTAACGAGGGCGACGAATGGGTCTGGGAGGCGGGGGTGGAAGACGCAAAGGGGGGGTTAGAGCGTGCGAGGGCGGTCCTTTTCATTCCCTTTTTGCCCAAAATTCCCACAGATTGCACGGTAGAGCGAGAAACGAATATAAATACGTTACCGGAGGGAGAATATTTGATTTTGACCGCTCTCTTTCCCGTTTTAATTCGATCAATTCATCCGTCCTCTCGCGTGTTTTAGAAGTCGGTTCTCCCTCCCGCTTCTTTTGTGTCTCCCTTTCCCTCTGGCCATGCCTAAGGAAATTGATGTTCTGAAGTGCGATAGGCAAACCGCGTGATTGAGCCGAGAGTCTTGAGAAGGTGAAGAAAATCTTAGCAGAATGTTAGCCGGAGTGATCGTGCATTCAATGGCACCGCAAACTGCTTATAATGAAAGGATTCCTAGTGCCGATTACGGTATGCGTTTTACCACTTACTTCCCAGTCAGAAAACATAAGGAAATTCGTTTATTTAGATCTGATTACGATCTTACTTTCTATCATTGCTATAGAAAATTTTACATTGTTTTGTGCATGCTCGCCATTTTCCATTAACATACGTGATTTTTATTAAACTAAAGCCACAAGCTACAGTCATTGTTTCAGGGTCTACTTAAACGCCTCTATCGCGGAATTACATACTCCATTGACCAGTGATTTAAATTTACCAATTCAAATCATAGCGTGGCCTTACATTTAAATCAAACATTTGAATTTAAAACTTTCACCCTTATATACACTCCATCGACATCAAAATTTACCTCCACGGTAAGCATTAACTCAAGCGTAAATGTTTGAAATATGATTTTTCTCTGCAGGAAATAGCTGAATTAAAACATTCATACAGTTCCACTCTCGATATTGTGTAACAAAGCATGGATGTTTTACTGCAGAGAAAACGTAGAAAATATGAAGCTTTTCGAGAACTACAGACCTAGATGTGAGATGAAATGGCCTTCAGTGAATAAAAAGACACGTTTGTTCGGTTATGGTATCCTAATCAAGAATTTTCAAAGTTTTATTTGGATTGAGTAGTTGGTTAAACATCATAAATTCCAACAGTTTCAACGCAATTGAAACATTTTTATTTATGTGGTTCTATATCATATACTAATATCACTTTCATTTCAATTCCAGGTTTTATTTCAAATATCCATTGCAAACGCTCCATCTATTTGAAGGTACAAGTCATGAAAAGAATAGCGTTAATTCTAAATTCTCCCGTGACCTTTTCACTACGCTATTTTATCTGACGCAGATCACCTCATATTTTCATTTTCTAAGTAGGCGTCATGAGGTTCACTGGCTGGCTGCGGATTAAATACTTAGCATAATTAAATGCCTGCATTCTAATGGAATCTCCATGGAATTTTTTTATTAAATAAGCCATTATAAAGGTGCCACTACTTTAAAATCATTCTATATAGCGGAGAGTAATTGCATTAGTCTGCTGTAGTCCTCTTTTTAGATAAGGTAAAGGATTGTGAGGTAGCCTAAGTCCCCAATGTGCTTCTTTTCCCATTTTTGAGTAATCGAAATTATAAGTCAATTTTCTGCAAGTCAACCATGCAGCATTCTCTCTCGTTTATCCGAACTGCTAATGGAATTTCATGACTGCACCAGCAACTTTAACGAATTTCATATTCCTCACCATGGTTTGTCCTTATAAATAGGTATTGTAGTTATGTCAATGCTAGAATAATTCTAAATTTCTCATGTTACCGCATAAATCTTGCATGCAGGAGCATTAAAATGGTAAAAACATCAACTCCAGTTTTATATCCATATACTGTGAAGGAAAGAAATACCATAAAACAGTTTTTTAACTTGAAAAACACAAAAGTTGAAATGGTAGATGTTTTACTATTGACTCCTTTAAAATAAATAAATTACCCGCAGGTTCACGGCGATGCTTTAGAACCCATCTCTATTGACACATAATTAAATCCTAGTGTACGGAGTATAAACCCTCCGACTCGTCATTGACATGAAAAGCGACCCTCCGAAACTTGCATAGAAGATTTTCTACTAGTTCCTTAAGTAGTAATACCCAATTTCCTCTGGTATATTTGCAATGTCTACAAATTGAGTATCAAAACTATTATATCCCAATCCGTTGACCTAAATTTTATATAATGACCCATCCTGAAATTCAGTATAATTACTTGAGCGATATTTCACGAGAAATAATCACGCAGGAAATATTTGTATTAAAGTATGCCGTCAAAGACCATTCATACCTAAATGACCTAAACCGGCCGCATTTTTGGCCGAAATTCTCAATTTTATTTCATTTTTCCTTTGCAAAGATTGAAATTAGTAAAAAAACCGTTTCCGCCTAAAAAAATGAAAAACAAAGAGCTAAGAAAGAGCTGCGCTAGTAGAATGCGGAATATTATAAGTGTCCTCACGGTAACTAATGTTCTAACTCTCCAAAAGGTCACGACATACGCTAAGGAGCCAAAACTTCATATACATCGTTATCTCCGACACAATATTGGCAGCCTATGGCTCATCTTTCGTACGCCTAATCAACTTTAGGCACCTTGGCGCGCTCCGTCCACAACTTATTCCACCAACTCCCTCTCAAAGCCCTCCATGGCTTTTTATTTCTTTTCGCTTGCCTATTCATCTCTCTCTTTCTCTCTCTTAAGGGGAGTCTTCCTTGCATCGCTCCCCTTTGTTCTCAACCAATCGAAAGGGTGAAGGAAACGGGAGGGAGAAGAGACGGTACGACCGGGTTAACGCCTTGCACCTAAGCTCTTCAATCTTGCAAAGTAGGGAATTCAATTATGTGACGGATCGACCGAGGTGGCACGATGAATTGTGTGTGTCGGTGGATGTTGTGGGGAGAGGGTGGGTAGAGTAGGTAGGAGGACAGGAGCGGAGAAAGAGACTGGGAGAATTGATAAAACCCTGGTGTGTGGGAAGCTGTAATGACCCTTGAAATGAACGTGAATTTGAGTTAGGAATTCATTTAAAGGCCTCTAGGAAAAAAAGATCCCGAAGAGTCGTGGAATAATACACTCTGCGGCTATAAGCGCTCCGCGTCATTCCGCCACGAAGACGTCCCTATCCATGGCGGAAAAAAGGTTTATCATGGAGCGAGAGAGAGAATATGAAAATGTGCATTTAATTTGAGAGAAGCTCTTACATTGCTATTAACAATACCTGACAAAGTCAGGCGATCTTCACCAGAATGGGCTTTATGGTAGCAAACAACATGAAATTGAGCTGTTTTACTGAGCTGCTAAACTTGGATAGCTATAAATAGCATTTTACTCCAGGTAGCAAGTTAGCCAGGTGGAGGTATGCCATATAATCGTTAACATTAGCTCCCCTTGAGAAGATAGGTAACAGTCAGTAGCAACCGCTAGTGGGTGCCAGTGAGTAGGTTTTGATTGATGATGATCATGTGACCTTAAATTCCTATTAGGAATCTTAGAAACAGATTAACCAAGGGGTTTTAATGAATAGATAGCCCATAAATGCTGGTATGTTTTGGGTAATTGGTGTACTTGTGGAACGATTTCCGTTGGTTATGGACTGACTGATATTTTTTAAATTATATTAATGATTGATTAATTGGTAATATGCAATAGTAGATACAAGAATATTAAATGTATAGTGTTTTTCAAAATTATTGGTATACCATGAAATGAAATTGAAACAGAGAATTGAAACCATGAAATAAATTTCCTCTCACTTATGATGCACGTCATAAAACATAGAAAGCGTGCTGAAAGTATGCGTTGCAATGTACTAAAAAGCTTTCATTGGCTATTATTACTTGAAGAGATGATAAAAATAAACCTATTTAATTTATGTCTAATATTTTGTACGACGCATAAATATGTTTAAAAGCTAAGACAATGATCTAATGAGCCGTGTTCACATGAGCAAGAAAAAACATAATTAGATATTGTGGAGAAAAAAAAGCGTATCGGCCAATAGCTATCAATTTCAATTTTTCACTTTTTTCTCGTTTCGGAGTAACTTCTATATTTAAGGTCATTTGTGGTATTTTGATCAGGTTGGAGGCTGGGAAAGGAAGGGCTTTTAGGAAAATAGAGGAAATGTGGGGAGAAACGCAGTGCATGTTTTAGCCTATCTTGAGATAGTGGGTCAGCCACGGTTCTCCAGTTAAACACCCATCAAGAACCCGCAGGACCGAACTTGAAGTCATATGAAAAAGCACCCAAGGAAGGGTGGACGGAAATTACGTAGAAAGTGTTTTTACCCCCATTGGATTTGGAATCTGGCCTGTTCTGAAATTTAGCTCTCACGTCTGCACAGGAACCAGAAACCCCCAACTTATAACCGAAATCCCATTGGATAAATGGGCCATATTTCAAGTAAATTAAATTATAAAAATCTTTAGAGAAATTGGGGTAAATGATGACACCTTCGTCGTCTCTTATTATGTTAAAGAATTTGAAAACTCAGATAAAATAGGAAAAGAAGATGATAGACACACTAGATTAATCAATAATCCCCTCATCCTTTAAGCAATTATTCATCAGAACAGAGCCACTGTTTGCAGACATTAATTAAAATTCTACATCATTCCATTGTTCATCCAAAATAAAATAAAACGGATGGCAAACGAACTCCTCCTGCAGATACGCATAATAAAACTGAGATATGGATGTGCTGAAAGCTTTAGAATGTAGTACCAGATTCTTAAATTCTTCATTTCAATGAGAGGCGTGGGTTTTTGTAGGCAGAGAATTCTGAAACAGATCAATAGGATCGAAATCAGGGTAATTTCTCTTGGCGCGCCAGCAGAATCCAGAGTTTTCAGCTTTTTTTTGGCCCCAGAGAATACTGAGAAGGGGAAGACCGAAAGAGTATGCTTTACTCTACGAGTGATTCATATCCCATCATGTGATTGAAGAGTGCACTTAGCTCCAATCACCCAAAATATTTCTGATTCTATATTGTTATTGCAATTATTTTCTGAAAACGGCAATCGAATGATGTTTAGTAAATCAAGGTAGGTGGGGGTTTATAATTGGAACAGTAGTTTGATTCTTTTGCAAGCATAACCAGAAAATGTTTTACGCACGTACAAATCATACCATATAAATTTTAATGATGTCTATTTTGTAACACACCTGTAAACTAGAATATTTAGATGCTAAAACTCGGGATGGAGCATATTTTCTCTCTGATGGATTAATTATTATTTAAATTTAAACTTGAATTTAGGAAGAGTTGCTTTTATTATAAATGAAGCTAAAAGCATATAAACCTTACTATGAGATGTGAAAATTATTTCAGCGCTGTCTCATCCAAAATATCCATGTGAGTGGGTCAAGCAAACAAAACATCCTTAAAAAATTTAACCTTGGAATGTAAATTTCAGCTTTTTTCAATCATTTACTTCCAAGACCCAGCTCTGATGCAGGTTTCGATAGGCCTTTCTTTAATTAACTTAGGTAAATGTTGATACAATTTTTATAGCTATCTAATTTCACCAAAGGGGAAATAATTGGAACATTAACCGCTTTCTTGAATAGTATATTTAGGACAGAATTCAGGATGAGAACTACTTCTGGTTATTAAATTCCGAACGGTTTGTTCCGAAAAAAATCGTTCTAAATATTCAACATGGTGTAGTAGATACGGGAAAAACGTATTGATACAGGCTTTGCAAGGGGCATAGGGTGATGAGACTAAAAATAACTGTTAAAAACGCAATCAATAAGTTAGTTCACATTTTAAAAATTTATAAATATTCTAATAAACCCTGGAGGCATTTGAATTTTTGATAAGACACGAGTGGAATTGAGCCGGGGGAGTAGTGACTGACAGCACCATGGCTGTGATGTAAGAGGGGCGGGATAGCGGGGGCGCTGAAATCAGTCGCGGGGACCTCGTGGGGGGATTAATAATTAATGAAATATCGTAATTGGCACTCGCATGCTCACGCTAGGGAAATCGGATTTAAGGGTGGCGTACCGAACGGAAAAATATATTTTTCACTTCAATAGAGCCAAATTTTCTAGGACAAGAATTGAGCGTTAGTTCTAGCGAAGGACGTAAAATACCACAGGACGATTCCTGGCTCACCGAGAAAAACCAAGTCGTTGTTCACGAGCTGTTTTCCAAGATTGAATTCAGGACTATTTGCAATTGGCTTCGAGAATGAACTAATAAATGTTGATAAAGATAGCATGCTTAAATTGAAAACTTAGATTGAAGGAAGATAAAGCAACCCAGATATCGTGTCACTTCAGTCTTAACTGCGTCAATTCTCTTATCGAGGTTTCAGTTTGAGACTAATGAGGAAAATCTTAGGTTTCAGTTCACCACTCAGCTAAATTATATAGCCAATTATTTAAGAGAGATATAATAGGCAACCTAAAAGTGGCACTGCAATTGGTTGAGATATTAATCGATTGAAATGAGTTATAAGGAAGGAAAATATGAACTACTTAGAAATTAAAGACAAATTTCAGAGTGATGCTGGGATCTCTCTCTAGAGAGTTTATTGCACAACACATGATCTACTCGGTGAAAAATCTTTTGATTAAATCGAGTCCGAGCAGAGTACTATCCTATAATATTAAACGACCAATCTTTGTTTGTATGTTTACAAGTTTGCTTTTTCCCCCTCCAAAACGGCTCTAAGGATTTTTGTTAAATTTTGTTTACAAAGGTTTTTTAATGCGAGGAACCCAATGCGCTAGGTCTCCTCCTTGTAAAACATCTGCAAATTTCAAATTATATAGACACACTGCAAAGGCTGTATCATGAGTCTTTTTCTTTTCAAAAGCTGTCGGACGAAAATGTAAATCATATTTGAACCGATTTTCCTTAAATTTAGAATACAAAGGTTTTAGGGCACGAGTAATCCATTGGACTAAAAGCTATAAGGCTGTAAAGGCCCCAAGACCTCAAAAATGGGCCCCAACTTTACTCGGAACCTATGAAGAGGTTTCTTTTTTGCTTATTTAAATTACTTGCAGTTAAGATAAATGGTTTAAATTTTCACTATTGGATGGTAAAAAGAATGAGGTGTTTAATTTTTGCGATCGATTTTCCTATACACCTCGTTTTTGTTAAAAAATTAAATTTCCAAAGAAAATATTACAAATTTTTCTCCGATTTCAACAATAGCATATTTCCTTGGCAACCTGAGCACCTCGTTTTTGTTTAAAAATAACTTTTTCAATGAAAATATTGCAAATATTTCTCCGATTTCAACAATAGCATATTTCCTTAGCAACCTGAGCAAAGGGGAAATTCGATCCGGACGTATTATGCCATATCTAATACATGAGCGAAGAGTAGGGAATCTAAGAATGACTACTCCGAGATATAAGGGTACGAGAAATCTAATGGACTAAGTTTTACTGCCGTAAAAGTTAGCTTAGAAATGACCTATTACGTAGGGATTCATTAGCAAAGAATACATAAGCTATCAACACTAAAACGGGGCCATTATCACAACGAGACTATTATGGCTACGGCCTGTTATGTAAACAACTCTAATAATGATACCAGCGCTTTGCACGAAAGAATCTTAGTAACGTGGAGGTTTTTCTCCTCAGTTTCTCATAAAGTAAGAAATATATTGACATGAATATAACACTTTTATAAGGTATTACCTCATCCTTACCTGAAAATAATTAAAGTTCTTTTTTATTTCTATTGAATCGCCGAAATCTAACTATTACACATATAACCGTGTAGTGTCTCACAATACTAAATGAGCATATAGGCCCCTAATTTACTCGGAATGAATGCAGAGGTTTTATTTTCTTATTTGAAATCACTTGCAATCAAGGTGAAGGGTTTAAATTTTCACTATCGGATGGTGGAGAGAATGAAGTATTTAATTCTTGTAATCGATTTTTCTTTACACTTCGTTTTTCCTTAAAATTCTGCGCCTTAGTCCCGGGTTCGTGAAAAATTTTCCATTACATCATTTCGTCCCATTCTAATACTTTACGTTACAACCTTATCACATTTTTTATGTGCATCATGGCCGCGGGCGTGAAGGCGCTTGCGATTAACAAATGTGAATCCAATGACGTGTGTTCAAGACTCTACACTATTTATTTTTTTTCGGTCGACTATGATTAATAAACAACGAAAGATGCCTTACCCTGCACGTGTAAAATAATAACTATAGTTTTTTTTGCTTTTCAACCTATTTACTGGATTTTCAACCGAACCTTTTGGACAAGTGTTGTAGATAATCTGGGAATTCTATGCATTGCCCGGAAAGACTCACAGGCGGAAGGATTGTCATGGGCCGAGTATTTTCTGATTTGAAATCCGAGGTCACTTCTTGGGGAAGGCATATCTCCGATCGGTCGTGGGACTTTCTTTTCGTTAGCTAGAGTCAACGGAAGTTAACTTTTAGGCCTATCAATTGAAAAAGTGCAAAATGGAACAACAATAAGTTCTTTTCACTGTCGGAAAATACGAGAGTTGGTCAAGAAGAAGGAGATTTTGCGGATTGTTTGATAAGACTTGGGAATGGAGATTTGTCGGTTAATGCGTTTGAAGAGATAGAAATTCTAGAAGATATTATCTCCAACGGAAATTAAATTGAAGAAGTTTTTGTTTATTGTCTTACCAGCAATTGTTACGAAGAAATGAAATATCGATAAATAGGACCACATCTTTTGATGTGATCTCTTGAATTGGGCGTATGACTATGCAAACATTTCCTCGATAACTACTGCACCAATTCACTTCAGAGTGAATATCTTTGTGGTGTGAGGAATCCATTGGGCCAAGTTTAATTCTCGTAAAATCGCTCTGTTGGCTTAGAAATCACGTAGAGATTCAATGGAGACGAAAATTTTTGATATTATTATGAAAACGAAACTATTATTACAGAGAGAATATTTTGACCACGGGCTGTTATGAGAACAATTGAGAGAACAATGAGAAAGTGTCATACTGACGTGGAGGTTAAACTCGTACACTGTAAATTGAGCTGTATTTGTGTATACGCATGGGCTATGTAATGATTTTATCAAAACTGGATATTCGATCTACCCGAATGTTGGCATTTTACGGTTTTGCGGTACGATATTTCAATAGGGATATGTTCCATTACCCAAAAAATCTGTTATATGCAGAAATGAGAGCCCAACTTCCCATGAGAAGCGCACAGACAGAGACATCGATTAAATTTGTTTGGCTCCGCATTTAATTATTTATTCGTTTATTTTGCTTCTTCAGATGATCCGTGGAAGACCTCTGAATGGACGCGACCATTATATTAGCAAACATTCACAACTAAACAATCGTTCTGTTACTGTTTTGTTTTTGAGTAAATCTCAGTCGGCGATATAAATGAGATTTTGTAAATTTAAGATGAAATACATAAAAAATTGTATTACATGATATAGATGTCCATACTATTCAAAAGAAAATGATACATATTGTCTACCGAGCGAAGCTCGGTCCCCAGGTACCCAGTGGTTAAACCAGAAATAACTCACTTATTTGCACAATTTTATGTCCTTTTTCGGTCATATTTTTCTCCTGATCATCTTCGTATTATGATATACTTTTTAATTATTTATACATTTTGTTAAGTCATTTAGAAAGTAGTTTCTTTCGTATATCCCAAAAGTTTTTAAATTCCTTTTCTCCCGCCCTCTGTGACTAGCTAAACATGTTGTCTCTTTTAATAAAGGGGCATGTAATTTAGAACTTTCATATTTTTTAATTTAACAATAGAATCTATCCAACTCTTCTCTTTGGTATTTTTAGGAGACCATTTGCTTAAGTTCCTCATCCAGCGTTCTTTTTTCGTGAATTTCATTTCATAACTCATTCATTCGGGTCAGTATTTTGGAGAATGTCTATGCAAAAATTCTGTGAAAGAGCTAAACTTCTCCGGTGTGTCTTTTTAGTTACGCAAGTTCATAAATTATACAATGCTTTTCTTGAGCCAATAGCCTGCCATATGATCTTTCTTCTTTGACATCCCAGGTTATTAGAAAAATTTAAGACTTTATACTTGAAGGTATTCTTCTTTCCGTGCTATCGTGCATCCATAGTGCATACAGCAAGTATCTAATTTTTATACCACCGGGAATTACTTCCCTCCTACCGACTGCCCCTTGGCCTGCTTTAAAGTACACTGTCAACCGTTTGGAGATAATTACGATGTGCTAGGGCTCTCTGCCATTCTGAGTTTTGTGATTTCTCACGTCATGCCGTTAAATCATTTACTGCCATCCTCTCTAAGCTTCATGATATATTTTGTGGCTCTTAATGAAATTATGGTTATGAATTATTTACTAATAATGTAAAGTAATTTTTATTTCACTTGTCCCAATATTATTGCCTGCTGCATTGGCAGCAGTAACCAGACCACATGATAAACCCTTGCTGTTCATGCATTCAGAAAAATAAGAAAGTAAACTCATTATAATAACTAAAACCAATTGGGTGACGTATTAATGGAGAAACAAGGCAGGTAAATTAGAGCCGGGAAATAACAAATACATATTCAAGGTATTAAGCATTCTCAATTTCATTCTTTCCATTTCGGGTAATTATAGGCAGTCATTACTTTTAGTGAAGTCATTCTTCTCATCTCTGAGGTGCTTGATTTTAACAACAATCTGAAGAATACACGTAAAACCCTTTTATAGCTCTGCCACATGCATTAAAAACTAAAAGCATCTGGATAATTGTTCAGGAAAAAATGAAACTGTTTGTGCCTATATCACTTTACCTGTATGCTATTCCGTGCTTTTTGCTTGCAGCCTCACTGAAAAGCACAGCATATAGTAGATCACAATTAGAATTTTAATATTTGCTAAAGATTGATGTTCAATCAAAGTGTCGAAGTGAAGGAAGCTGTGTATTCTGCAGCCAAGTTTTACCGTGCGAATTTACGAATAACTTATCGTGTTAAATTAAAAGCATTATACTTAGTGTATTCTAATATTTAAGCAAGTACTTCAACCGGTGTTAATTAAAAGCATTTTACTAAGGATATTCTAATATTTGAGTACTTCGACCGGTTTTCCGGGTTAGTTATTAAGATACATTCAAAGAAATACATAAAATGTGCTCTTAAAAAATTGCCTGAAATTTATTCATCTAAACATACATACTACCCTACGAGCAGCCAAATGGACTCGTGGCAGGGGATGCTAGGACACCAACAGTGTAATGATGTAGGGATAGGATTTTGGGAGGTGAAATGGTGACGTCTATTATGGGAGTATATTTAATGGAGCTCATTTTTTATTGTTGTCGCTTACTGTGGCAAGAACGAACGAGTTTTTGTACCTATCTGTTCGGCAATGTATCTCTCTTATTTTATCGTTTCTGCCAGACCTATACATGTATTTCTTGATAGTCCTCTTAATAATAACACTGGAATAGGGTTGACATAAGAAGAGGCACACAATTAATGTGTAGAGTAGACCAATTCTTTAAATTTTATTTTTTTTTATCAATTCCACCGAGAAAATTAAGTCAATCTATCACCTTAACAAGTTCTTAAATCCGTCCTCGCACAGTTTGAGAGAAGGTGAAGAGAGAACAAGGGAGTCAACCCCGAGGCGTACTCGGTAGTTGAGCGACCCCCTTTAGTCTCCGGGAGCAGATGACCCATCGCCCTCAGCCACCCCATATCCCCACAAACTCTCTCCGATCTTCTCCCGAGCCCTTTTAAAACCCCAACTGGAACCACCCCCCCCCCCGTTTTTCCTCCCCTCTTCCCAAAATGAGAGTCCTCGCCAATTTGTTCGCCCTTCATCCCTCACTCATACTTTTCATAGCTTTCCCATCCATCGGGCGGTTGTTCCCTCAAAACCCCTTCTCCTGATTTCACGGCACGAATGAAAAAGGGAACGAATCATCATTTCACCTCACGGGTTCGGGCGCATAAAATGAAAAAGAAATAATACACATAAAAAGGACAAGAATTGAATTCGATCTTTCCCAGCCTCCGGTCCCCGAAAGAGAGAGAGAGAGAGAGAGGGAAAGAGAATAGGAGACTCTTCTCCTCTCAACTCCTTTTATCTGGATTTTTTTATTTATTTCATCGGAAAAGAGAGGAGAAGAGGGAGAAAAAAGAAATCGAAATCATTGAAGCGGTCACCAACGGTGGCGTAAAAGGTTTAGGCTCGACCCGAGAGAGAATTTCTCGATACCTGACAGCCACGGGAGTATCCAAGGCGTTTGAGATCGACGTTACTTCTATTTCATTTTTTTTTGATGAAGCGGCGACTAGGAGGGGTGGAAGAGGAGGAGGGCTAAGAAAGGGGAGCAAGGGGATTTCCACTGGGTAAGAGTGGTGGGGGTGGGTGAAGGATGAAGTGGTTCACATAACGTCCCTTTCAGCTCTTTCCAAAATGGGCAGCGATGATCGAGGTCGGTGGTGAAAGGGGGAGGAGGGGGCGGGTGGTGGCGAGGTTGGTTTGTGGATATTAAGGCGAGGGTGGAAATTTAGGGGTTTCCGGGAAAGAATTGGTGAGCGAATGAGAGAGAGGTGCGGAATGGGATTAAGGGATAGGAAGGACCATGGGATTAAATGGGACGATAAGGGATGGCTTCGACGCTCTTCCCTAAGTCCTATTTCTGGGCCAATCATGAACACCCTCTTCCCCTTTATGAGCCATAGAAGAATTTATTAATTTAATAATAATACATCGCGGCCTGAATTGGAATATGGTGTTAAACGTAAGGAGGGTACGTTCTCATTTTGTTCACTGCATTTAGTTTGGTTTTTTTGTACGTTGGGTCGCCGCCAGCAGTTTGTTGGTGTTTGCCTAGGCAATTAAAACTGATTTTCATACTTTTTAATATGTTCAAGAAGTGAAGTACTTAGTTAATTCCACATATTTAATGTGTGGAGTTGTGTGGGATTAAATAAGTATTGTACTAATTAACGATGATGGAAGCAAGTACTTTCCACAAAGTGACGCTTGAGACCATCTTAGACGTTTCATAGTTTTAATTTCTTGCGTTACTTTTCAACTCATATGCTCCTCTATGAAGTCAGATAAAGCCTTAATGCAAGAGTTAGGATAGAACGGGGTAGGGTATACAATTTATTTTCAATACATTTTTGACATAAATGATTAAAAAGTATTAGAACATATAAATTTACGTGTTTGAGTCTATTGCTGACTGACTCCTCACTCCTCATTCTATAACTGATGAAGGTGCGGGCGACCTACCGAAATATTTTAACTCGTGATTTTGCTTTTTCTATGTTTTATATTTAGTGTCACCCTGTGACGAAGTTTTATATTGTATATATTTGATGAAAGAGGACCAGCAGCCACTCATTTCTGCGTGCACCTGAAAAACAGTCAGCGAGTCTACTGCAACGAACACAACGTACAAGATAAGTTACGAACTCCTTAAATGACCACGCTGACTGTATTCTTCAGGGTTAATGGTTTTTTTATAAAATAAATTCAATTTTTTTCACACCCGTTGAATTTAAACGGGTACCTTCGGCTAGTATATATGTGGACTTCAGAAGTCAAGGGGTGTAAGTAACATTAAAAAAAGTTGGGTAAAGGAATGGGATGTGAAAATATAAATATTTTAGGTGGTAAAGGGATCCAAGTGATTTTCTTGACAGGTGATGCTATCTAGGGTAATACCTCTTAACTACTTAGTGGGTTGCACCAAACATTTTCAACTTTGACTTAAGTTTTCTCAAAACAATGATTTTGTTACTTAGACCCCTTGACTTCTGGGGTCCTCATATATATATATATGAGAGAAGATAATATATATATATTATCCAATTATACTGCTTTGTGGTCTTCGGCAAAGGAACTTATAAGGAAAATTTCGTCAATTTGCAAAAGCCTAACTACTCAAGGATACTCGTCAAATTTCTGACTGCCGTGCCTTTTACGATGCCACGCTGCCAGCTTTAAAATGGCGTTGTTTTTCCACGTTGACAAGCGCGCGTAATTTTTTCGAAGAAATTTTGCTGTATTTCTGATAAAGCAGACTTTTTCCCCCATAAAATTTCTGTCCAATATAAAAGCCGTTGGGAGCAAAAATGGTGAAAGTTGTTTACCATGGCGTAATTAGGGGCTCAGTAGCATTCCTCTACCTGTATTCTGCTGTGTGCATGAAGGATGTTAGTCTAACTTCAGTGCTTCAGTGCTACCTTCACTAGAGGTCAGCACTTAGAGTTTCACTTTTCATTTATTCCTCTTAGGGCCCCATTTTCTCAAATGGAAAAAGAGTCTGACTATCTCCATTCTAGCTCCCAACGGCATATGTAAGAAAATGTTTTTCAAATATAAAAAGTTTATTAAGATGAACGAACGTTCCTCATTGCCTCGACCATTCTGAACGTTAGGGACTCTTCAAAAGAATCATACTTCAGAGAAAAAATAACCTCAATAATATCGAATACATCGAAAGAAATTCTTAAGCTTCTATAAACATTTATACACAAAATTTTTCTCCGCTTATTTCCCAATTGGGTCTTTTATTTCCTCACTTTCAGACACAGCGTTTTAAGTTAAACGTTAACGCAACGTATTTTTTGAGAAAAATGATCCTTTATGAAGCATATATCAAGAGAGTATTAACTTTTCTTAATCGCTATGCGCTTGACCAAATTATGTACTTTTCTTTAATCTGTCTCTATCATAAATCGCAAAACTATGCCGTGACCTTCTTAAGCTGGCGCCAGTTGTTCCACTGGAAATATTTTTATGATAAATGAAGGGAAAATTATAGAAAAGAGGGACAATTAGTTTCGAACGTTTCAATGGGCTCATATCTTTACTTATTTATTCCCTCTGATACTTGAAAGGGCAAAATTTCTCTCTTATGAACGGTGACTTTCACCTCTGGCGCAAAAGGTGGAGTCCAAGTTGAAAAGACTTTGAGAATGAAGTGCCTTTTATGGGAACCATTCAAATAAATAATTCCCGAGTGAAGGATAATAGGAGAACGCGAGGGCAAAAATCAATATGAGGGTGCTTGTTAAAAAATAATACATGGAAGCCATAAATATTTTCTGGAGGAAGTGTTGAGCTTAGAGAGAGGAACTAAAGAAGGCCATGTGCAATGACACTGAAAAATAGACATCTAAACACCTACAAGTCCCTTCAATATACAAAACCGATGGAGTACTGACTCACAAAACATACCGTAGTAAAATTGTTATACTGCGCAAAATGGAGGAAAAATACATGTTGCGAAGCTATTAAGAAAATAAATAAAAATTGATTCAAGATTGGAGAATCAGGCGCTTCTACGTGCAAGTGGAGTCCCACGAAAGATGCACGAGGAATCAAGAGTTGAGAAATTCATGAAAAAATGTAAGAAATATGCAAATTGCGTAAATCGGATCATATTGCAATTACTTGGTGGAGACTCGAGCATGTGGAAAGGCCTCCTACGACGTCATTGAGTGAATAATGACTGATAATAGAGTCTATGAGACGACAAAGAGAGGACTAGTATTTGGAAGGCACAATTTGTATAGGAGAATATTTCACCTGCCTCGTTAGCTGCTCAGCGCAAGATACTGCGTAGGTATCAAGCGTGGAACGCTCAATTAAGGGATGCATTTATAAAGGTGTAATTACGTATTTCAAAGGAAATTCAGTTGGAGTCAAGGAATCAGTATCAATAGTAATGTTTGTTTGTAGTTTTCTACATCATAGTTAACCGAATAATTGAAATACCTGAATGACTTGGGATCATTGAAGCGCAATTGTGGGTAAGGTACGATGGGAGGGGCTAGATCACAAATAAGCTGAAAGGAAAAAATGAGGGCACAAGATGAAATAAAACAGTGGATTACAATTAAACCAACTTTACCGATGACTCACTTTTAGATTCAGAATTCTGACGATGAGCCGGAAAATACGAAAAATCATCCATGGGCCAGCTCACGTCAATTCAACCAAGTTCCTCTTGACCTCACAGATTTTTTTTACTGATTTTACAGAAGTGTTCCGTTTTGTTACGCTAATATTCAGCAAAATATCGATTCGTTTCTCACTTATTGTGTGAAAAATTGAGGTTCTCTAAAATTTGCGTTTGACTAGTCCTGAATATCTCCGGATATGTGAAAATTTTCAGCAGGCTTGGGCCCAGTCTTGATGCTGCATGATTGAACGACACCCTCAGGCAAAACAAATTTAAATGTGGTATATTTTATAAATAAAATCTTTAGAGACCTGATGACTAGCCACGATCACTAGCAGCAGAGAATCCTTATTACCAGACATCATTTATACGAAAATACTTGGCTGCGCTCCTCACCTTACGTATAACTATGTCATTCTCTCTAAAATTTCTACTTTCTACTCTATTGTAAGAAAGCTATTACGATATGGTAACCGCATTATTATTGCATTTTACATTGGTAGACAGCTTTTTCTGCCTGAAAAACACTATTTTTCTTCGAAGTATTCATCTCGATGACTAAGAGTGACGAAACTTTAACACGTGAATTAAGACTCCACAACAAT
Organism: Ceriagrion tenellum; assembly: GCA_963169105.1. Lineage (NCBI taxonomy): Eukaryota > Metazoa > Arthropoda > Insecta > Odonata > Coenagrionidae > Ceriagrion > Ceriagrion tenellum. The sequence goes on along the minus strand of OY720632.1, from coordinate 125,571,726 downwards.
CATCTGTAGAGGTGGAAAACATTAATTTTCTCAATTCTGAAAAGTAAGTGCCGCCCTTCCGTACAGTTTTCATCTTCAGTTAAAATTACTTGGAAAAAAGCGTCTTGTAACGCCGCATATAGAGAACCATATTAAATGGATTAAAATACAGGTTCTTATTTTTAACAAGAAATTCTCCTTGCGTTATAATTTATTTTTCATTAAATTATATGTGATTGAGCCATTTGAATCATACCTAAGTTGCAATGGAAGAAAATGGAATAATTAATAAGAACATTATCTCAAAACGGTGATTCTACCATCAACAAAATAAAAACACTGGGAAATATCCTTGAAAGTAATTTATTGGTAAAGTGCTGATAAGTAGTATTTTAAATGTAAGGGCGATCATAGGCGGCCAGTTTGTGTTAGAGTGTGGTAGATTGGAGCATCATAGGCGGCCAGGAAGTATAGCTACCTATTCGACTGATACAATCATACTTAGAGCGATTGTGAATGTATCAAAAATACTGTTCTATTTTAGCTGCTGATAAAGAGGCATTTGAAAAAGGTACGCCCGCTGCCTTTTCGGGAAAGGCTGCTGCTGTTTGCACGGTAGTTGCTTGATGAGGTAAGCACGTACTAACCGCCATCTTTGCCTTGTTGAAGTGCAAATGCTTGATTCCGGAGGGGGTCTTCGGTGCTCTGTAACGCCCCCGAAAGGGGTCGTGCCTGGATCGGGGCGCCGCTTCTCCGGTGACTAATGGCTTCGGCTCTATGAAACATAAAGAGTCACTCACTTTGTAGGCTTGGCTGATTGTCCCTTGAGTAATTAAATACCAGGTTTCAAAAGCGTACCCGGCCGCTGTATTTTGCGGTCGGGTGCCAGCGGTCCTTTTCCGTGGCCTATTCCCACCCTTTCCCTTCCCCCCAGCAGTTTCAGGTCGGATGAATTTATTAGATACCAACCTGTTCGATCTGCTGAATTCTCTCGTGTTGATATTCGCTTTTTGTTGTTGCTAATGGAGAGGGAAGATGAGTGTTGTTTCCTCTGTCAAGCATTAATGAGTCATGAGATGGTGAAACATATTTTTCTTTTTTCAAACACCTATACTGTTGTGATAAAAACTCGAGAAAGCAAACGATTTCAGCCATGAAGTTGACACATATGCGTTCTCACGTAATGTCATTTGAATTCACACGCCTCGTAGTTGCTGTATAGAGAACTCTTTCCACAGTGGGCATACCTAGTCAAAATTTACATAATCTTTTTCATGCTTCAAGCACGTTTTAATAGCAAAAAATCATCAGAAAACCAAAATAAGACAGCGGGAAAAAATTCCTTTCAGCGTTCCACAGTATTGAACGTTTGCTCAGATTTAAAGGTGGGCGAATTGATGCATAGTTTGGTCAGGATAATGGAGAATAAGTTGAAGAAGGAAGGAGACGGCTGATGGAAACTTTCTCAAGAAATGTTGCTAAAGTCGGAGAAAAGCATTATTTGTTCCCAGTCGTGGTCCACGATTTATGCCAAGCAATACTGGCGATTATGGGTTACTTGAGGGAAATCTGTGCACAAATAGGTAGAGTTTGACTTCCCCATTATCGTTAAAGTGACCTTCAAACCACATGATAATAACGAGTGGAAGCAAAAGAAAGGGGGAATGGATAATTTACGGGGATATTGTGGAAGGAATTACACTCTCCTGGAGGGACGGAACATAATTGTTTTTCTTTAATGGACGAAAATGTAAGGGCTTGAAAGGGAGTCTCTACTTCAAGATCCATGCACAAAACAGGGTGTGGAGTGGAAGAATCCTAACGAATGTGAAATAGTGATTTTGGAAAGAGAACCCCACAATTGAGGCCGCTTTTGCCATTAGGGGCAGTTGGTGAAAGAGCAGTGAGAAATGACTTTTGGAGTGAGAGGGGTTGGAGAGAAACCTTTCCCACATTATTCCACACTTCTTCGGTCTGTCCCATCAAACGAACGGAGGAACAAACATGGGAAAATCCCTATTATGCCATATAAAATGGTTTTGGTTGCAATAACGGGCGTGAATGCATTTTTTCATAGATAGCGATCACACCTGCTAACTGAAGGTAATCTATCACTCTGCAGGCTTCTTATTTCCAGCTAATACTACGGAAACGCAAAGGCTACGGCCGTGTTCCAATCCACTATTATGCGCGCTTCGAGTCCATATCTGCTCTCTTCGATTGTCATTTTTTCCGAAATTGATGTCATGTAGTGAGGACCTCACTACATGGCATCAATTTCGGAAAGAATGACTGAGGTTCTATTCCGTGGGGCGCATGCTGAGAAGAGCGCTAGGGTGTAGAGCAGGAAAGAGTTCCACAATTCTCCCTTATACGCCCTAAACCACTGAGCCACCGTATACTGCGGCTGTTATCATGATGTTTTTGAGCTTTACTCGCGGAATGGAAGAAGAGAAGGATTTTATTTCTTTACATGAATGGTGGACAACTTCTAATATGAATATGGACGTTGAGCTTATGGAGCACCCTACATGAAATGGAATCCGGAATACATAACTGATTGGTATGATTAAACCAGGCCTCATAAACTGCACCCCGAAGTGCTCTCCATGTGATATCTTGTAAGCAGTTATCAAGAATTCCAATGAAATATCTCTAGTACTTCCAGAAAGTTAACCCTAACCTTGGGCTCGTTTCCACTATTGCCGGCATCCTTTGATTTCTCATTGCTTCAAATACTTACGACCTCTAAATAATTACCAAGAGAAAAAGTGTCAGTACAGGTATAAGGACGTCCACCAACTCTTTCGTAAAAATAGTTCCCGTAGCGTCACTCCAGCGATTTTTGGCCTCTGTTCCGGCATCGTTAGTCCAAAGAAGGATGAGTTGACCACATTACTCACAGATTTTAACTTCTTCAAATTCACGAGGAAGCCAGGTATGAATTTTTTATCGTAATGGAGGCCCAATTAAATCCACATCCAAGTGTAATCTATTGCAACCCAAGTTTAAATATAAATATTCGTATAAGGCTACAGATTTACTAGTATTTGATAACGTAACCCTGCCCAGCCTCTTCTTCAAATCTCCGTTCTTCAATTTGTAAAGCTCGGCCTAATGTGACATTGTGATCGTGCACAAAAGCATCTCATGAATAGACCCAAAACCGATCCACACGAATTTCTGATGATCATCATTATTTGTTGTTCAATCCTAAGATTGGTTGACTGAAGCCCTCAAACCTTCCCAATCTATTGCTAGTTCCCTTATCTCCTCGTAACTCTTCCTAAGCACTTTCCTTTTTATTTGATCTATGAACTTATTCCTGGGTCTTCCTCTGTGGATTTTTCCCTCGATTTACCTTCAATTATGTTCTTCACAAACCCATTGTATCTCAGGTTGTGTTCAATCCATATTTGTCTTCTTCTTTTCTCTATGGTGTACCATTGGGTCCTTTCCTTTTCTACTCTCCTATACGCTTCATCAGTTTTTATTTTGTCCGTCCATTTCACCTTAAGCATCCTCCTCCAGCATCAGGTTTTGAAGGCTTCCAATCCTTTATGGTCAAATTTTCCAATTATCCATGCCTCCGATCCATAGGGTTCCACGCTCCACTAGAAGGTTTTCACATATGGTTCTCTAAATTGTAGCCCTATCTTCTTTGAGCACAGCAGTTTTCTTTTTCCCATGGTCGTCTTTCTAACTTGGGATATTCTCCTCTTGATACCCATTGCACTTCCGTTCCAGGTGATGGTACTTCTGAGGTAGATGAAGGAATCCACTAGCTATAATTTCTCTCCTCTCAGAGTAACTTCTACATTCAGCTTCTACCTTCCGCATACTAGGGTTTTAGTCCTCGTCTTATTTATTTTCATGTTGTATTCTTGGAGAACATTATCCATTACGTTTAGTGATCTTTGTAGATCATTGCGATTTCCATCTATAACTGCAATATCATGTGCGAAGTGGAGCACGTTTATTTCTTCTCCATTTATCTTTATGACGCTCAATCCAGTTTCTTGTGCTTCTCTTTTGGCCTCCTCCAAGTACGTGTTATACAGTACTGGTGAGATGTTGTATCCTTGTCTTACTCCTTTGTTCATTCTAGCTCCTATTTGACTACCGTCTCTAATTTGCGTTTTTAAGGAATGGCTTTCTGTATATTTGATAGATTAGTTTTCCGTCGTCGTAATCCATTCCGAGTTTGCTACCAGTCCAAACTTCTTGTCTCACTCAACATTGTCGAAGACTTCCTCCAGATTTACGAATGCGACATGCAATGGTTTGTTCAAATGTACTGTTTTCTCTACCAATACTCTTAGATAGAGTATAACCTCCCTGGTACCCCTGCTATTCCTAAATCAAAATTGATTTTCCGGAAGATTGTCTTCAATTTTATTTCCATTCTTCGGCTTCTTATCGGAGTTAGTATTTCTAATGTATGTGACACTAAACTCAAGGTTTGGTGCTCCCCACTCATACGGTGAATTTGAGATACGGACCGGAGATAATGCGGCACGTATGTACCAGGCACATTGTATCTACATTGGGGAATGAAGCGGCGCTCGAAGCAACTAGCTCCTTTCTTTCTCTCCGCTCCGTCTCCGGTCTCACCCACGTCTGCTCTCTCCCCCCGCTCGCTATTCATCTCAACAGGGGAATGATAATCTTATGGGAGGAGCAAGAAGAAAAGGAGAGGTTTGGCAGAGGAGGGAACTCTTCAGCAACGGTTGAGTGGTTTTGTTAATAGTCTCTTCCTCCCGTTTTTTCCCCCGACGCACCAAATAATTTCCTTCCTGTCCCGTAAAAAGACCTCCACCCAGAGCGTATGTCACCCCTCTCATTACGGCAAACCCGCTCCACTGGGTCTCCCTCCCCTGCCCACCTTACTCACCGACGCTCTCGAGTTTCGATGACTATTCCCCGCCCTATCTTTACGAGGCTTCCTCTTTTAACTCTCACCCTCTTCCCTCCCCTACAACCCTCTCCATCTCTTCCGATCTATCCGAATATATCGTGTTGCTGCGCCCAGATTTATGCAAAAAAAATGCGGCAAATCATTTTCTCCTCTTGGGTCCATGAAATTTTTATAGCTGTCATTGGTTGTTATTAGTAAAGCAGTTTTTTTTGCGAGACAGAAAACCGCCTTAAAGCTTAGTGCAAAATTGATCCAACGCGTTGATAACAAAAATATAAACTGGTTTTTACAGTGCATAGCAGGTATATTGCAACTCAGTAATATATTTTCAAGATAAACTTGTTTATACGTCTGCGATAACTAAAAGAGAGCAAGAGAATCGAAAATTAGACTGGCTAATTCTGCTTGTATCTCGAAATAGATCTGGAGCTGGAATAGTCCAGTGGACAAAATTAGGCTTGACCAAATTTTTAGGTGATTACTCTGCAGCTAATAGTCGAACTCATGACAATACAAATATGAAACCTTTCTGCATAAAATATTATGCTCTCAGAAAGACGGTCAATATAATCTGTGATTCCAGGACTGATTGAGTGGTAACTGCACTTTGAAAAAATGAGCAACTTCCACTGTGATAGGGTCTATTACGACCGGTTTTGCTTTTAACAGCATCTTCGGGTCTGATTTTTCAGCGGTAGCAGGTCTGAAATTTTAGGCCTGATTGACCTGAAGATGCTGTAAAAAGCGAAATCGGTTGTAATTAATTCTGTCACAGTGGAAGTCGCTCATATTTTCAAAGTGCAGATGGTAAATAGTTGTGGATTTTGTCTTCCCTTCGAGGCATGAATCGTTGTCCCTATCCCAGCTAGGAACGATTGATTTGATAGACTTCTACAAAGGTTATAGTACGTGTAGGTTTATAAGGTGGAAAATGAATAAATCAATTACAGATGAGGAAAGAATCAACAGGAGTTGCGCCTGGTATTCTGCAAATAGTACCCAGGGCAATTGGTACCCCATTTCAAATTCATCACGAATATTTGAGGAATATTTATTTATTCTGTTTATTTATTTATTTTGCAAAAGTATCACATACAGCATGGTGCCATTTTATAGTGAACGTATAACAAACAAAAAATGACACAAAAGTAAAAACATAACAAGAAGAAGGTAACAAATAATAATCCAACATGGGAGATATTAGAAATTACTTTGTTTGAAAATGGCATATGACTAGGTTAGCGAAGACGTTGGAAGATAAAGTGAAAGGTTTGATGTTCTCAGGAAGGAATTTACAAGAGAAGTGAGGCAAAAAATGAGGGATTGCTTGGTAAGAGATAATCTGGGAGTTGGAATATGAAGCAATGAGTGAGTGAGTGAGTGAGTGAATGAGTGAGTGAGAAATGTGTCCTTGTGTGTCGGGTGGTTATTCAAAAATTTATCAAGGAATGAAGGTCGGCGCAGTCAATGGTTGAGTTCAGTTTGTTATGGATAAGTTTATGATCAGTTTTAAGGAAGATATTATTACGTTTATTAACAGAGAGTGAAGACATCACCAGAGGGTAGGTTGAGTGTATATATGCAGCGGCCGTGACCCCCCATCGACTTTTGAAGATATATCCTATATTTTTCCTGGCGTATAAAGGTCAATTTAATATATATTCCTCTTATTACAGTAAACGTCACTCCTTACCCCCTCAAGAATACCTCCTAATATTGCGTCGGCCATTCTTTAAGCTGAAATAGGATTAACGATGGGGAACGCTGAGATTGAGAACAGTCATATATGATTGGTTAGATTATGGAGGCAAGCCTTTTAAAACGTACATCATCTCCACATATCTCGTTCTCAGTCAACGTGCGTGGCAACAAAAGCCATTGAGAGAGGCGATGAATGGTGCCAAGCAGTAGCAGGTGCGGCTTTAAATTCCTTGGTGAGTAACGATCTTGCGCTTTGCATTAGCTCTTAAATAAATGTGCGCTCCATCATTACTCTTCATTGCTCGCCATAAAGGCCATTGCTTTTAATATATCTCTAAAAGGGACTCCCCATCAGATTTGTCACCTTCTGAATTACCCTAATGAACAGGTTTGGAGCCTTTATTCTATCTTTCTCTCATGTTAATTCCAACTGCTTCGTTTACCAACCCCTCTAAGGGACTCTATTGCTAACAATGCTAATGTAGCTTCATAGATGCTTATTGTTTTACCTTCGTAATGATTATATTATTATGACCTTGAAACTAACTTACCAGACAGCAAGATTTGTGGCTTACTATCAAAAGTTTCTGGATTCAAATATCAGTTCAATCAGAAAAATTTAATAGAAATACTTTGTTTTCCATCCCTTATAAAGATACTTTCCGCGTATTACTCTGGCCTTCGCATGGGATGTAAAATTTCGGACCACTGTGCATTTTCAGTTGAGAATAAGCTTATGCTGACGCTGGGTTTCTCTCCTCCACTTCATCATTTCTATATAGCCTTATTATTATACTACTATTTCCAACTTTATGGTTATTCTATATTGTATTAGTCATGAAGATAATTCTGCCTATTGTAGCGAATGCAGTTCATGAGACAAAGTGTCACGCAGCTGTCAATCGTGAATAAACGCCATCCCTGTGGTATACAAAGAGAGAATGACTTTGATGAAATGGGACGTCCCTATTCATTCATCTCTTAGCAAATAGTCGTGGCTCTGTGGTGTCCAAAGCAAAACTTATCCGAATGTGGTCTAGAACTCTCCTCCATTCTGTGGCTAACCCACCCACGCAAGTTGTTTTAGCTCTTTATTTCCTCTCCAAATTATCAGTCAATAATCATTTCTCTCTTTTATACTAAAGCTTCAAATTATGAAAATTCCCAGTGTAGGGGGAGGGATAATGTAAATATCTACGACGTGTGATCATAAAGAATCCGTCAAGAACGGCTACCAACGTATTCATTTCAAAATACATGCAAAGTTAACGTTAGACGTGCAGGAAAATATTATATTGGAAGTAAATATCCGGCACGACTTTACTCTTGCTAATCATCAATTTGTGCAATTATTCAGCTATCGAAATTGCGGTTTACTTCGACGAATGAGGATTAAACCGCAGAAAAAAAGGTTTAAATGGTAACTAATGCCATATTTACTTGAATCGTGGAATAAATTCATAATGTAAAAGCACTACAGCGATATTGTATTGAGGAAAATTTCACCCTAGATACTTAATTAGTGGTTCATGATTACTATATAGTAAGTAATTACATTTTGTTCGTCACATTTGGAGGACTCCTTTTGCAATGAATTAATATCTTAAAGTTTTATTCTCCTTGAATCGTCATTGGTGTCATCTTCTAGACTTAGAGCCTTCTAGATCTAGAAATTTCTCCAATGAAAGGAACGTTATTTTAATTTAAGTCACTTCCGACCATAGTACAAAGGGAAACAACGTTATATGCTACATTTTTTTTATTGAACTCACCAATGACCATGGCTACAGTACCAACCAAGATGTCAGTGCATACGATGGTTTCAGTACCAACTATGATTTCAATACATCTGAACCATTATCAAATGTCTTGATAAAGGTTCACATGTGCTGAAACCATGATCGGTGTTGAGTAGAATTCAAAAGGTGCTGAATATGACGTAGATTTCATTTGAGAATATTTGACGTAAAGTATTCCACCAAGTGACGCCTGAAGCTATTAATGATTTTCTAGGTCACAGTACTCTTCACGTTATTTACCAAGCATTATTACATATGGCATAAACATATCCACTTATACAATAAAAGTGTGTAAAATCATGAAACGCACACCACGAAACGCCTCGATTCAGTCGTTCCGCGGCGAGTGTTAGCAATTAAACGAGATTTAATACCGTTAAAAAAGAAGAACAAAAACATGAAGTGACTCACTATAGTTGGTGGTGGCGCCCAAAGGGGTAACGAGCCGTCACTGACGAGAGGTAGGGATATGTGTGTGTGTGTTCGCCGAGCGGGGAGGTTCTGGGGGGGGGGGAGGAGGAGGGGTTAGGGCGGTCGGTAGACAAAGGGCACCAGAGTGAGCGACGGCGGCAGAAATTATTCTCGAGCAGGGATCCGTAAAGATAACCTTCCCCCACGCCCCGTGCGACACTCACAAAACCCTCAAACCCTTCCCCACCGTTAAACCCTTTACTTTCCCGCGCTGCCGAAGGAAAGGGTAAAAAAAAGGGTATGCCTACAACGTGTGTGAATGCGAAGGTGAGAGGAGTGAGGGGACGAAGGGTTTCACGAGAGCGAAGCGGAGAAGGGAAAAAGGGAAGAGCGCAGGATGAAAATGGAAAGAGCAGACGAGAAACGAACGCCTTAGGGGGCGCGGAATGACTGGGGAAAAGAGGGCGGGTGAATGCGACGGGTGGAATAAAAATACACGTTCATTAAATGAGTTGCCGACGGCTGAAGGGTGGTGGGTTTTTAGTGCCGCGGGTGAACCCCACGGGCATTTTTTTTATTCAAGGCTCATGGGAGCAGTGGATGAGGTTGCCGAAGAGAGAGATGGAATGATATGAGTTGGGTTGGTTGTCGATGGTGCATCGACGGAGAGAGTCTTTTGCATCCAACACAATCTGTTCAAAACTCAAGTAGGGATTGTAAGAATGTATTAGTTTTATGAAAAATAAAATAAGATGATCATAACATTTACGTCGCACGTTTCTTGATTCCAATCGATAAAAAAATACACGACAATAGATGTACAATGAGTAATACGATACAGTGGTTCTCAGCCAATGTTTGCTTCAGGAATTTGCAATTATTTAGTCAAGACCCTTCGCCACTGAAGTTTTCTCTGACAGTGTAGATATATTTACTCATTTAGAATAAATAAAGTGCAACAATTGGTTTCCAAAGTGATGTTTATGACTGTGGTTCATTTCAAGCAAAGAGCAGTGATGAAGTCCTTTTAGAGGAAGACGAACCAGTTACAAATAATAACCGGCATTTTCTAGATGCACCCCCGCCACTACCCTGGTTCGCATGGTATTAGATAGATATATGTAGATGTAATATCAATAGATATACGGTAGTAAGTACTATTACAAATGCAGCTGATAAAGATGAGGCAACGATAAGGATATTATTCGTTATCTCGGGTTACTTAGACAAACGCCAGTGATACCGTGCCATGAAGGCATTCTGGCTCTGCAATCTCGATGTTTTCAGCTATAAACTTGAGTGAATATTACGTTAAAATATGTGCTTTTCAGTGATATAATCAGGGAAGAAGATGTGCTTAAAAGTGAAGTAGGGAAAGGAATACATTGAAAAATGTGGTGCCAAATTGATTATAATATTCACGTATTTTTACTACAGCATGAACAGTTGGTAATATAAATCAAATCACTCTGCATAAGCCAATGAATCCAATCGTGGGGTACGCACACTTTGACAGGTATATGCTTTTTAGCCAAAATGGTTGAATATTGGGGAATTAGCTTTTAAACAATAAGAAAAATATTAATAACTAAGTTCTGAATGCTGAATTTTGCTTCTCTTGGTGTGAAACTGGTTGAAATTTGCTGGCTAATGGCAAGTTTCAGGCACGACACACATGTATTCAATAAAGTTATGGGACCTGTAACCCACGGTTAACAATAATAATGGAGTTATGAGTCCCATAAGTAGCCAAGATGGTGAGTGCTAAATGAATCGCTTGGAAACTTAATCACTTTATAAAAAGAGTTGTTTTGAGAAAAATGACCAGTTTGGTTACTCTTACTGACTAATTGTTAGCATTAACAATTACTCATAGGGTAAACTTTCACAAATTTTATCCAGCGGTAGATGATTAGATAAAACATTCGAAGCGATTAACTATTGCTATATGAGTTATGAATCTTGTGGATCTGTTCCTGCAACCCGAATATTTTTATGAGATCCATAACTTCACGGATCCCATATCCGTGGATTCCATAACTAAAAGGTCTCGCAACGGGCCATAAAGCGATCAGTGTTACTAATTAGGAGGTATTCTAGTTCTCTCATAATGCTCATGTTTGATCACTTCCAGTCAAATCTTTTCTGGGTATAATAATCGGAGTAAACACATTTATCATCGATAACGTCCATATAAGAAGCATATACACGAATGAACCTTATTTACTAAACAACAACCCTCAATCACCATCAGGCTAAGGGAAAAGCTAAGTCCTCTTGCGGTAGAAGCTAGCCAGACATTATAAACCCTGCCCTTAGGGTGAGGTGCTGGCCTGGGTGGGAAGAGGTTTGTAGAAAGGGTGCAGACGTGAGGAGGAGGCGGAGAGGAATCGGAGCGGAATGGAAGGAGCAGCGACGGGGAGAGGGAAGTGAGATTGGATTTGAGAGAGCGCAGTGGGTGGGATGGGGGGGGGGGGCAAAATAGTGGCAGCGTTGCGAGAGTGGGGGGTTGCCTCCCCCCCCCTGTGGTGCGGGCCGGGTGGCAGATATGACGGAGGAAAATGAGGCCCTGGGAGGAGGGAGACGAAGAGGGTGCGACGGTGCGGGGGGCGAGGACACGTGTTTTAGGGGGGGGGAAGGAGAAGAGAGGAGCGAAAGTGCACAAACTCCAGGGACGGCCCTCGAACGCACGCTTTAAGGGGTTTGCATGCGTGTATTCACGCTGCACGCACACGTTAGGCTCTTCTGCTCCTGTAGAAAGATTTCCCTCTCCATTTTTTGGAAGGCGTACCAGCAGGAGGAGAAAGACATAGATGGATAGATGCATTTAATTATTATTTAAACTGCTTTCGCTCCATTGTAGCTTCTTCAGGAAAAATGTCAGGTTTTCCGGGTTTTCAGAGGATGCTACTCCGTTGCAAAAATAGATGAAATTATAAAAAGGCATTTTCTGTGGATTGGCTAAGCTTTTTTATTTAAAGTTACCCCTGATTGAATTCTGCAGAGGTTTGGCTTGCTCTCATTTTTTCCTGCATGATAAGGACACCAATACATTTCCATTACACCTTCATTTATCCCACTATATTTCTGGTTCAACCTCGTAGAGCTCTAAAAACGTTCCAATTAAAACGAATTTCCTAGGAAACAGTTTGTGAGGGCTTCGAACCTATCTTAGAGCATTAAGTACCCTTGGAATTTTAGATGCTATAACTCCTAAGAGTTTATCATACCGTTGAAGCTAAAAATTAATCCTGCCAAAAAAATCACAGCGGCTTTATCTGAAGCAGAAAAAGGACTTTCTGTATGCAAGGCTTAGTAATTAAATACACCTTCCCTGGCTGGCGCACTTACAAGAAGCTCATGAGCATGTTTGTGGGAGGTCAGAATTTTTATCGCCCATCGTTTAAAAACTCTATATAGATGGATTTAAGAGAATATAAATTTTTTGATGGGTTTCGAAAAAAAACTAGAAAACTTGAGTGAGCAGTAATATTTTCACTTTTAGGCTTTACTTTATTTAAGTAGATCACATTACATAACCACAGTTAAATATCGTACCCTTTTGTGAGTTCCTCGCATTTTGATTCGCACTGGGCACTGTTTTGACACAATATCATTTTTAAAGTCATGCCAAAACCATGGCCGATGAGAGTTAATAAGAAAGAAAGTCACCAATTTATTATTTAAAGAAAGCAATTGGAACCTAATGATGATTTTACACTTAATGCACTGTTTTTGTGTTTAAATAATAATTTTAGAGTATAAAAAGAAAGAAGTGTGTTGGATTCTGATGGTGGAACAGAAACATTATACTGGGAATTGGGCAGGCACATATCGAGGCAGAAGTTTCAGATTATTTTCGATACAAAAAGATATTTCAACGCATTATATCCAGCAATATTTTCTAAGACTTCATTCTAATCTAATACTTAAGTATTGGAGCGGAAATTTAAATTCAGCTTTTAAGCGTAACATATCAATTATTTGAAAAATGTTCAAAGTGAGTGAGTCTAATTATAATTGCTCGGGTGTAGAGTAGCTTACACCTAATTTATAAGACTCCAAAGCTATGACGAGATTATGAAATCACAGAAAACATACTGATGAGAAACTGTGAGAAAAACCCAGTGAGTCCATCCCCAGAGACATCAGCGAACCTCATGCAGAAAAAACTCCTGCAGAGGCAAGAGAATTGTCACACTCCGGCAAGGGTCCTCGTGCAATTAGAAGCATCATTATGGTAAGGGATAGAGAAAGTGATGAAGAAAGTAAAAGTGAGAAAGGTGAGGGCAAGGTCCGATGGGCTAAGGACACAAAGGACCTTCAGAACGCAGAAATTGCATTAAAACCCGATTCGGCACTCTGAGCTGAACGGCGCTCCCAGTTAGCAGATAGACCAAAAAAAGGGGAAAAAATACGCCTCTTATCGGTCAAAAAAGAGAGCGCATGTACAAACACGCACGCCCCACGCTCACTCGCGAATAGTTTGACGGGGCATTGCGGTGGCGCCCTCCGGAGACCCGCAGGTGAGAAGGACGCCCTCACGCGCTACGCGTAATTTTTTTCTCACGCGCAACCAACCACCCAACTCCACACCCCGTCACCCTTCCTCACGGAATATTTTTAATCTTCGGCCCCTGGGCGATTATTTATTCATCGCCCGGGGGACACGGAATTTAATTTTTGGCTCTTTCACGGGAACTCGTTAGGTGCGGGGGCGGAGCGGAGGGGGCGGAGCGGGGCGGGGGAGCGGCCGGAGGGAGGGCCCCGGCGTTGACGGAGGTTTGGAGGCGGCGGCGTAAGGAGTTTTGGTCCAAGTGTCTCAAGTACTTGTAACGAAGTGGTCGATTTTATTTTATGACTCACGAAGACAACCCGAAGCAGGCAAGTTTAGTTTAGGTTAATCCTCCCAAATGAAGCACATTGCTGCCCCCGAAAATCTGAAGTCCGTTTCACACGACATTTGACTCAGCAAAAGTCCCACGCTTGCGGACACTTAATATTGCAGAAGTAAATTCAGTATAACGTAAACCGTCCCCGTAAGTTCGCCGCTAGTATATGGGATCCGTACGAGGATGCTATGATAAAAGAATTAGAGCGTTTGCAAAGGAGATCCGCTAGGTTTGTTAAAGGCCGTCATGACAATTGTATAAGTGTTACGAGTTTAATAGAAGAACTAGGATGGGAATTACTATCAGAATGCAGGTTAAAATTTAGGTTAAAACTTTTAAGTAAATTCGAAACCGATTTGTTCACAGACGACGTTCCACATATATGTTAAGATTCCCTGCGTATTATGCTAGGTTTGATCATATTAACAAGATTAGAGAGATAGATTGTCGTACCGATAGGTTTAGAATGTAATTTTTCCCGCGTACCATAAGAGAGAACAATAGGCAGCGTAGTAAAGGGATAAGTAGGTGAAATATAGTTGGAGTAGTCTGTAGTGCATGATGCATGTAATAACAACCAATAATCATTTTCTTATTATGTAGATACTAACCATTTAGCTGCATGTGACCCTTTTATCTAGCATGTCTCCATTAAATATCCTAGTTGCATGTCAGTAGTGCATGTTTAGTGATCTTCACCCCCTGCCACACACCCTCGTGGTATTACGTAGACGTAGGTTTCACCTAAGATCATTGAACTTGAACTGGCGTCGAAGCAGTATTTCCATTGTGTTATCCGAAGTGACTGTCAGAATATTCATATTTTTGTTTATTTAACGGCCAGAGAATTACTAATAGCCACGAAAAAAAGTTTAAGAGGCCTGAATCGCACAGCGACTATAAATACTAACGCTATTGGTCTACTGCTGTCAGGTGTTCCTTGGAGCGAGTAGCAAACTAGTACCGCATCAATTATGAAATCAATTCGTTCAGCTATAATGACAGCGATCATGCTCGTTAGCTAGCATGCTGGTTCAGTAACACACGGTGCTGGTAAGCTATCATGGTATCGAGTATTCTCGAAAGGATCGTATATCTTGTGAAATGAGGTTTAAAAAAAATGAAATCTCCTCTGTTTCAAAAAATACTTAAATCTACTTAGTGTGTCTTTATTCGAGGAATACTTTTTAAGCTAACAAAATATTCCCAAGCTAACAGTTATAAAAGAACCATCTGCCATTCAATTTGAAAACTGGCTTCTTTACTGTGATGAGAGATTTCAGAAAAGGTTTCTCCAAGAGCAGGTGTACCTTCAACCATCGTCCCACGGGCCTCGAATTCGACTCAACTGATTTCTAAATAATACCACTAAATAATTTGCAATTGCTTAATGATTACGTCTCAGATTTCAAATCGCTTTTTCCATTAATGAAAGAATTTGGACGCTCGTAATGGTCTGATGGTTTAGCTGTCAGTCTTAAGAAGCACGCTCTCTGGTCATTAGCTATGATTTTGTTCGAGGGTTTTCTTCAGTGACTTTAGACCACTATTTTCCTGCCAAAGAGACCTAAAGACTCGAAAGGTTGGATACCATTGTCCTAGGCCCTTTTTGATGAGGTCAATACTATGGCTAAATTACTGGCTCCCGAGTCCAATCGGCAGTAGTGAAGATTTTTCATTAGAGTCCTGTATTGGTTGCGTTGAGGAAATAACCCGAAGGACGTTACTCCATTTTATTTGTAACGTTAAACTATGGATAACCTGCTGCCTGCAATAATGATTAGGCAAATCACTAGTTGTTCAATCCTAAGATTGTTTGACCGTAGGCCTCCACGCTTCCCTATCTAAAGCTTGTTCCCTTACCTCCTGGTAATCCTAAGATTTGTTGACTGTAGGGTAGGCCTTCAACCTTCCCTATCCAAAGCTAGTTCCCTTACCTCCTGGTACCTCTTCATATGTACTTTCCTCTTTATTTCGTCCATCATATTATTCCTGGGTCTTCCTCTGGGGACTTTTCCTCCATTTTGCCTCCAATTATGTTCTTCAAAAACCCATTTTGTCTCAAGATATGTCCAATCCATCTTGTTCTTCTTTTCTCTAAGGTATTCTACATGGTCCTCTTCTCTTGTACTCTTCTGTGCACTTCATCATTTCTTATTTTTTCCGACCATTATATCTTCAGCATCCTCCTCCATCATCAGGTTTTGAAGACTTTTAGTCTCTTCTGGTCAGATTAGGTGAATACAGACTCGAAATTCCTCATTTTTCCCTGGTCCTCAGATCATTAGGCGAGTCTCAGCACGACACAGAGGTTATTATTTTGACCCAGTATTTTTCACTTGACTTGATGGTTGAAAACAAAATTGGATATATATACTGTCGATACTGCTGGTTGCTATGAATTGCTCTTTCCACGTTCCATTAGTAACAGTACCAAAAAATATCGTGGCATGAAAGGAAACTTGCCGTTAACATGCAATTCATCTCTGCTCCCTTGCCATTGCTATTTGTTTGCCTTATCCCCTGCCCTTACAAGGCTGGTGCCCGAATAACCTTTGCCACGCGTCCCTGCAGTAATTTGAAAGTTAGTATCCAGATGCAGATTTAGGCGAAAATATTCTAGGCTACATCAAACGACTCGCTCACACTTAACGGCTCAGACAATATTTTTTGTCGGTCGCTTTGCCTTATAATTAATACTTCCTCTACTTTCAGCGTAGTCCAGCAATAATTGCTACAATTTCAATACGAGCACATGTAAATTCACCCGTAATGAGGTCAAACCCCTGACATGACAAGGGTTTATACAATGATCCTCACTCTAAAACGCGATTATTTCTCTTGACCTTAGCGATCTCTTTGTTTTTTTAAAGCTTGTCCCAAGTAATTTCCCACTCCAAACTCACTTTCCAAATCCAATTAAAAAAATTTAATTCTTGGAACGGATCACGTTATGGCCTTTCCCCATTCTATCATTACGCTCATGACCCGTGTTCAAAAATAAATTTGCGCACAAAAAGTTTTCACTTGTCAGCTATCAATTTCGATCGCGCCTCTTTCGACAAGGCCGAAATCCCTCAATTGGAAGCCTCGAACAACTCTTGCACCGCGTCCCAATAAATTAATGATGCGAACGCAATGAGAATTCATTCTGCCAGGTTACACACTGAATAAACAAGAGGTTGAATTGGTTGGCCAAAGTAAGAGGCTGAAAAAAATGACCCATGCTGTGTACCAATTGTGGTAGCGAAACATGGTTGCGTTTGCACATTGGGGTCACTTTATTTAATGGAAGTATCGATTGAATAGGAAGTGGCTCCAAACGGGGGATTTAGGTGGTGTACAGGTTTGACTAACAGTGTTCCCAAGGTCGCAAACATTAGTGGCTAACTTCAATATCCTCAATGAATTCTGCGCATCAACTTTCTTCATATCTCTTAATTCCATCAATTGAATGGGATTCTCCCTGTATTACAAAAATTGTCTGCGTATTTTGATGAATATTGGTTTGGATAGTTAGCATTTTGGTAAAACGTCCTGCTGATACTTTTTCGCCCTTCTGAATTTAAAAAGTTATGCTTGGAGTGATGCTGTCTATATGACATATGCTGTCTTCTCTCTTTCGCTGTTTTAAGCTACGAGGATTCAAAATAAACCCCACGGTGAAAGTGGGCCTTTTATGCAGAGGCTGTCATTCCTTCCTCTTAGATTTTATCTGCCAAACATAATTATTACCAGTCAACTGGCTAAGTCTACCGACTAAGGTAGGTGTAAGAGGAAGAGTATAAATCCACTGAACTTTTTCAGGCGCAACCCCCATCTGCTTGGATGATTCCTTACTCCAGAAAAGTATTGTGCCAACCTTTCGTTATCAGACCCATTATGCCTCTTCCTTCCGTTACAGCTCCTTTTCCGCGTACCCAGCATCCTCTCCTCTATCACGGACTTTAGCATCTCTTCGCCTCTCATCAACTTCTCCAGCCACTCACTCTGCCTCCTTCTAATCTCCTCTCCCCACCCGTCATTCCTATCACTTCCATTTTCGTCTGCCTTTCTGCATCTGCCTTCTGCGCACCATCCCACTTTTTCTATTTTCCTCACCTCCTGAATATCGAATACCAGCAGCTTATACCCTTATTTCTTCCTTGAACTACGTTTTTGCTCCATACGATGCAACACTCTTTAATTAGGTATTTGGAGCGATTTTCGTTTATGTACAGATGTAGGTGAAACTTTCCGTACGTGTACATATTATTAATGCGTATGGATAAAAAGGAAAGAAATTGCACACCAACGATATGATTTCTTTGTAATGTGACGCTATTTTATTACGAAGCCTTACAGCCACTTGTCATATATTTCGAGATGATTAGATTACATGTGCACAGAATTCTTCATAGCGCGAAATAATACGTTTCATATCGTCGCGATGGTGGTTAGCAAATATCAATCCGAATATAAAAGACGTATTTACATATGATTTTTGCTTAAACTTCGAATTTCGCGCTGAAAGCCCAAGTCATGACTACGCATTGACGTAAAAGGTGAAAGTTTTATAATGTATTTCTTTAATCATTTATATATTAACATTTATGGTTATTTCCAACGGATAGATAGATGTGAAGGAATTTCATTTATAATGGTGAAATAATTTTCCATACTTTTCACGTACTGCATAAAGCGTACTGCGTAAATCCTCGAAGCGTAGTGTCAGAAATATGCTTTTAGGGAAACTTGTATATTCACCCAATACAGAGAAAGCGCCTGATCAGACATCCCCCGTGTCCATCCGGACAAACGTCTGTTATGGCGATATCGCAAGTAAAGGTGCATACACATGAACAGTCATCAAATATTCCTTCACAATTAGACGTCCTCGGTGGACAAAGACTCCAGTAAACGATCGGATAGGTATTCCTCCGCTCGTTTTTACACTTGAACTGGACATGGAAGTCAATTTAACTAAGAGCTGCGAACATATGCGTGCCCTTCTTTCATATATTTACGTAAGAATTCATGCACAAAATTGAGCCTATACTAAAATATAACCATCAAGTAATTGATTTTGAGAAATTGAACATCTTCTTAGCCACAGAACTCAATACTAGGAATGAGGCCTTGAGAGGGAAAAAATCTCTAGCAACATGCGCGTGGGGTTTAACTTTGTGAAGTCCATTTTCTAAAGCGTTCTTCGCTTTTACAAATTTTGCGTTTTATTATTCCATCAGTACCGTGAGGTGATAGAAATCAGGTTCGTTCCCACTCACTTAGGATTCAGCTATCAGTGTATATGCATGCGTGCGTCGGCGAGTACTCCACTATCGCATCTCCACCGCTATAGATAATGCCTCCTTGCTCGCTCCATATCTCGACTGCGCTCCATTTTGCAAACCTCTCGCGTGACGCCCCCGTATCGCCTCATCCCTCCGACTGAATATCCCGTGAGTGATATTGAAAATTCCCCCCAACAAACGCGAGTGGACTCAGACCTATATTTTAGAGTTTTTGCGAGAAAATAGTGTAATCTCTAGTTGACACATTCTCATTACGGCCATAAAGAAGATTTTTAGCCACTAATAAATAGTGACCGTAGAGTTATTCTCAAGCAAATGGCAGTAAAATGAAAATTCGTTTCCAGAACAAGACACAATGTTTTTAGGGCAGCTTTTAAAAAATCTTTTCATCCGATTATCATAATCATAATCCTGAATTATAAGATTCATACGCTCTCTCGCACAGGACGATATCTCCTACTGACAAGTATTTACATGCTTTTCTAATGCGTCCATAATGCTTCTTAAACTTTAGTGGGTAGAGTGTAGTATATGCTGGTAATAGATAATCTTCTGCCATACACCTTCAAGGGGACATGCTGAGTATTGTGTAGATTTAGATGTATTTTCTGCCGCAGTTTTTATTTGGTGAATGAAGGTTAAAATTCAAAATGCGTTGCAAAGAGGCAATCTGTTTTTCACACAACGTTTATGGTAGAAGGGGTTCTTTTTGGATACTCTCATGTCCGCTATTGCATGCCAAGCACTCGCCGTTTATTCACTAATTCAAAGGATATATTTAAGTCCTTCTAGTATGCATCAATACTCAAAATATTAGTTTTCTCCCCACCGTTCATCAAAAATGTTCAATTAGTCCGTGAATTCTCACCACGGTGGATTCTTTATCCAACAAGCGATTTCCGCGTTGGTGAGAATTATCCCAAAACCCAAATTATGGTTCCTGATATTGGAGTAATTTTTTATAAGAATCCCAATCAATTTTTAAACCTAAAATGGGGAGTAATTCAGGGACAGTATGTCATCCGTCCGATGAAAATTTAAGCTGTTGACATTCCGGCTTTTTTGTGAGGAGTATGATGAACTAGGCGCATAGTTTCCATTCAATATTCTTCCATTTTATGTATAATTCCTTCTTTATCAGAGCAACAACTGTTCCTTGTAAGCTCAATGAACTCAGCTGTCAGTTATCTCCACTGATGACTACAATTTTATAACTGCTCCTGTTTTGTCCTATAATTTAATTCTCAAGTGATTGAATATGATTTACTTAAATTGCATGTTTTTCGTCCACTCTTGGATGATGTTTGTACTAACCCAAAAACTAACTTCGTGTGCTAGAGTTCCAGGGTACAACGGAGTTATGCCAGATAAAGAAAGATAAAGGATGCATTCAAACGTACATACTCTTGTACGAAACACATCATTGCAAAGCCAACGTCCAACCAGGTGGGAGGGGATTTATCGACACGCGTCGGTGAGATTTCCAGAGGCGGCCAGCCAAACAACGTTTTTCAGACACAAAAATTGAACCGATCAATGAACGCGTTAGGCACCCGCACACGTGAATGTGCCACCGTGTGGTGGTGCGGGAAGGTGCGGGCCATGTGTGCACGAGAGGGGGAGGGGCTGGGGGAGGGAAAGCGGCGACACGGTGAAGGGTGGTGGGGGGTGTTATGAGGGCATAAGGGGAGGTAGTGACTGTTTGGTCGCCCGAGGGGGTGAAAGGTATGTACGACGCGGCGTCCCTGATACAGAGAGAAAGGCTGGGAAGGTGAGGCGCGGTTCGAGGCGGGAGAGAGATAAGGGTGAGGCCACACAGAGGTGAAAGGTAGGTGGGGGGAGAACACAAATAAAAGGGAGGAGGAAGAGGCCGAGGGAATTGTGGAAAGGGGATGAAAGAGAGTGGGAATGAAGTGGGAAGGGTCATTATTGACAGATTGACTCGAGAATGCTTTTTTTTTATCTCCAAACTAACACACTCACAAAAATTACCTTTTTTTTCCACGACAAACTTGACCACACGTTTCCGACACGTGGCGCGCAGCAGCACGCTTAATACATTTTCCGACTTTCTATACATTCCCCCCCTCCTCCCTGACCTCCGCACGCTTCTTTTGTTTATTTTTTCACAAAGAATTTGTTTTGTTATGCTTATTCTTCTTCCCTCCTTTTTATCCCTCATTCCTCTTTTTTCCGTTCGATATAAATTTTATATGTATAAAATGGCGTGCAGACTCTCGGTTGAACGCGGTGAACCGCGTATACCTGTGATCTTATGAATACGATATGTGTTTGGATGAAAGGTGTTGTGAGGAAGAGTTCAGCGCACTTTTACATTTCCGTTCAAACGTAGCACTCTGACTTCTCCAAGTGTGTTGTCATATTTTTAATGCCGACTGTGGACCAGGAAGTATCATCTGCTCTTTCACAACCATAATTATCGGCTACTTTGTACGATACCCTATCTATCAACCAACGGCCACTTGGTGATTTCCTTCATACTGCACGTAAAACCTAAATCTTTCTCTCTTTACTCGCCAGACCAACACGCACATTATTCGTCTATAGGTAGACAATAATGATCTGTACATTACAGTTAGTCGCTTTCCTCCTTATTCATTCAGCAGCTTTATATGCTAACCTATCACACACGACACTCAATTAACTGACTTCACAAAAGTATTCACTTAATTAATGCATTTATTCCTCTTCGATTACAAATATTAAAAAAAGCCTTCCGCACATCCCTGGAGCGTCCTCAATATGAAATGTTCAGCTTATAACTACCAGACGTTATGTAACGTTACCAGAATTATGGATGTCGATTATTTTTATGATAAGTTCGCAAAAATTAATAACCACAATTCTAATGTAATTTACTGAGACTAATGAATACTAGAACAATTGATATTTCTACTGAGCTAAATAGGATATTTAGGGTTTCTGTTTAATACTGGAAATGAACTTTTTTAACGATGTAGACAAAATCCTGGTTTAATTTCAGATACCATTTCCAAATATCATAGCGTTATCATCCGAGTTGGTAGGGATAATTGGATCATTAAATCTCTGAAATCATTTCAGAGTCAAATGCAAATTTTTTCCCAGCAAAGAGCAAAAAATACATTTAATTCTTTGTCCATATTCCCCGACGTGATTTCAATACCTGGATTATTTTGTGGTTCCTATGTTTTACCGCCATTGCCCATGGGCTTACGACGCTAGTAAAAATTTTTGGACGAAGGGATTATTATCTCTTTTATCGCGACCGATTTGATGAATATTTTTGGTTTAAAAATATCTTAAATTCACCGTGCATTGTTCTGGTTTTTCCTCAAATTTAAACTCAGGAATGCAAAAAGGATTTGAATAAAAATAAATCCTTAAAATTCAAATAGCTTAATTAATCCGTTTTGAAAATAGTCAGCGATTTGGATTCCGAGTCGATTCGGAGCAGATATTTCATTGAACTTCATTGCGGTGTAAATCAACTGTAGGGCATTTATGAGTACCACTCCTTGATGTAGAAAGATTTTACGCTCTTCTAAATTTAAAGCATGTGGCCAATAAGTATTCAGATTCATGCGTATTCTATCAAATCATTAAAACCTATATCAAAACTTTAAATATATATTTGTAGTTTATTAATTTTCCGCAAATCAAGAAAATGCAATACCACATCCGTTTACTGATTGTAGTGGAATATGTTATATTAGTGCTGCCTATGTGAAGTTAATTTGAATCAAATGCAGAAGGATCAATGGTAGAAAGTTTTATAAAATTTCAGAGCGCAAGAGCTGGTAAATTCTCTCTCAGAAAAAGCCTTGTTTGTTAAGCTGTGTAAAAACCTCAAATACTTCAGATATGCAGATTAGTTCACATTATATATCTCTCATTAAGTTTATTTAACAATGGTGATACTAATATCCCTATATCTGTAATTTTTTAACTCCATAAAGTGGTGATTTCATCCCGACTGGAATATGCCAGAGCAAAGAAAAGTGCTTTCCAGGACTTGGACAAGGAGAAGTCACTAAGATATTACAAAAAAGAATAGTGATGAGGTGCCATGTTTAATACCACATCAGCATCGTAGTATATCCCAATCTTTTTCTTCTACAAAAAATATTAAAAATTTGGTTTGAAATATTTGAGAAATTAACGGCTAAGAGTCTACGAGAGAATATCCTACCCCTATCGTAACATTATATTTTTATTACTTCATCTTCCTAAACCTCTTTCAATATTCACCTTTGAGTTGAGAATTTTTAGAGCTATAGGCTGTATTATTTAATATTTTTCGGTGTATTAAATTACCAAGCTTTCTCATCTTTCATTTCTTAAATTAAAGAACACAATGAAAGCTCTATTTTTGAGTTATTTGAGTTAAACTCTAGGCCCTGGGTAACTCACAGCGTGAACACATATTTATAGGAAAATGGTTACTGAACCGATTCCTTAACCTAATAACATATGTTCATTAATCATCCTTTTTCCAATGTACAAGAGGTAGAGAAAACTTGATTGAGAACTGATGGGTAAATACTATATCTTGTATTCGCAATATAAGACTGCAGCTTTTACTGTGGACCGTGGGCGCACCTTGAGGGTGTAATCAACATAACATTCAATTCAAGGTCGCTCAGTATCGATTGTGTTTTTCCTTCGATATAGATCTACATAACGTACGTATATAAATCCGCCATTAATTTTCTTATTCTCTGTGTTCTCCATAAGCTTAGCATAAGTTGTTCGACGTTTTTGTTGATTTGGCAGTGCATTTGTCTTCAAAATGACAACTTATGCCGCATATTATCATATTTCCTTGGGTGTGTTATGGCTGCAAATGCTTAAATTGCACATTAATGGCGGATATGTGTTGGAAATAGCTGCAAAGACCTGTATCGAAGGAAGAATACAATCGATATCTAATGGACTTGCATTGTATTAACCTTATATTTCCCTCTTTCTATCAGAAAAGGTTTACAAATCATCATAATGGGCTTTGTTTTCATAGATTGTGGAGAATAGTAGTAGTATGCTGTAAGTATTACCAAGAAACCTAACCACTTCGCTCTACCCAAGTACATATTGTGTCCATCAGAATGAAATCATGCTGGTGCTGTTCGCTGTCTTTGGATCACCTTAATTAATCCATTGAAATTATGCACATGAAATAAAAAGCTATTAGCTGACATGCCATCGTTACTCATCTTCTCCATTTAAATATGCTAAGATGCTATCAGGGATCGACTGCAATGCCTATCCCATGAAGTTAGAAAGAAGTAATTTATGACAACGATTTTTACCAAAAAATAAGAAAATGGTTACACTTTTGCAACACTTAGCCATGTCTTTTAATGAAACGAATTCAAAATTAATGGACCGCGCATAACAATCAACGTTTTTTCTCATAAAAAATCTGAAAATGGATGCATAACATTCCGATTCTAGGAATTCTGAAAGCGAGCCGAGTGGATCTAAACTTCCGAGCGTAGTTCAGCCTCCTTCGGTCGATCCATCCTCATGAGTCGCATTGTCGCGGACAGGCCGAGGAAAAGTGTGGAGAGAATAAAAAACTTTGAAGTGGAAGGACGACAAGGAGTGCACCCGAGGAGGGCAAACTGTGCCCAGAAGCCTATCTCTGGGTCTTTGGGCCATCAGGGCAGATGCCCTTTGCCAACCTTTTGCGGGAGGGATGGGTCGTCGTTGCAAGGGGAAGGAGACGGAGGAGAAGAGGAGAAACCCCTATCTTCTCGGGGAAAGGAGGTGGTGGGGAGAACGGCGGCATTGTGTTGGAGAGAAGATGCGACGCGGAACAAATGAGGAGAAAAAGTTGAATAAAGATGATGGGAGGGAAAGGAGGGGCGAGAGTAAATAAACGTAGTCAGACTTATTACCAGATTTAATCAGTTAAGAGATCCCGCCAGGAAAACAGATGAAATCCGATATTTTCATGTTCATTAAAATGAACTTGTTTATGCAGAAATGAAAAGTCTGCAATTATCCACAGAAATAAATTTTAGTGCGACCTAGAATTTGATGATTTTACATCATCATCAGGTGAAAAATAAAATTAAGTGCTCAAAATATATATGAGGTCATGGAAAAGGAGGGGGGAAAGAAAGGAAGGTGGAGAAAGAGGGGAAGTGGGTGGAATAACCGAAGGGAGAGGTGATCGTAGGGAGGCGAGGGGTAGGAAAAGAGGTATAGGAATTATGGAAAAAACAACAGCAAGTTAAATATGATTATGAGAGCAAGCACGACTTCTAAACTCTGTCCCGACCGGAACCTTTAGTGCGGCTTCTACTGGAGGCCCGCGTATTGCGTGTACTTAACTTCATTTTTCACCGGATGATGATGTAAAAAAATCGAAACCTAGGTCGCAGTAAAATTTAATTACGTGGATAATTGCAAATTTTTTATCTCTGCATCACGCATAAATTCCACTCAATATGGCAGGAATCTTCTGATTTTATATGACCTTGGTTACTCCACCTAAAGTATTATGAAAATAAGCATCAAAACTCGGTTTTATTTTAAATGACTTAGGTTTCGACGAATAAGTGACATAATTAGGAAAATAAATTTTGGTCTAGGAGTGGGTGTTACCCTTATTATGGCCATGTTGGGGATGTTAAATGTTGCAACTTGGATAAATCTCCTTTTTACCATTTTTAATCTCAATAACCTCCCAATAATGGTTGACAAAATTCAGCTACACATAAGTACCTACCATTTAGGACAAATATACCTGGCCTAAATATGACTGTTTGATATTAAAACATTGACAGTGGTTTCAATTTTTGTTTTAATAAATTTTGTGTGCAATAACCGAATAAATTTACTAATCTTGAGGAATAAATTATATTTTTGCCATAGCCTGAAGACATAAATGTCAGATGGTGAAGATAACTCATACAGTGAGGGTATCTAAAGTTCACGTCTACGTATTTGTATGTCTTCGAAGCCTTCTCCTTGTTTCTGGTCTGACCGCGCACTGCTACCCGGACTGCTTTAGGCCTGTGCCTTATGGTGGTGGGAAAGTGCGCGATTCTGATTTGACTTGGGATGTGTGCAGCTTGTCTGGCGTGGAATCTCACTTTGCCAAATGCCCTAGTGGTGGATTGCACGGTACTTCGCAGATGTAGATGTGCAAAGATTTGGTTAGGTGCAGGATTAAGCCAGTTTTATTGCTGGGGCGAGGAAGTGGCGGGGGAGAATTTTATTCTGAGTATAAAGCAGTTGGGTTCATTGATTTAGGTAACCTTACGGTTAGTGTACATTTATACGGGTCAAAACAAAATCTCTTCAAATTGCTACAGAGGTGGGATTCTATTTCCTTATTCGATTTCTTTCTTCGTCTCACCATACGTCTAACATCTCTTCATATCTTACACAAAACCTACTCTTTCTCTTCCCTTTCGCTGCTTACTCTATTTCCTTCCCTTTTATTAGACTTCCTGCTTCCTTTGTATTCTCAAAACTTGCTTTCTCCAAGGAGTTTCCTCTCCTTACACTCCGCATTATGTCAATTAAAATTATTCGACTTTCTCATATGCCTGAAGATTTTTCTTCTCTTGAATAAATGCCATGTTAAACGAATTAGGCAATGAGTAAAATGTATAACATTAATTCATAGGAATCACTGAACAAGTAGAATGAAAAAATTGAAATGCAACGCCTGTATTACAGCCCTTCATATAGGTATCTTGTAATGACAACAGGGGGTCCGTCTAGCGCGGAAATATGGAGTCCCAGGAAAGCGGATTAGTATATACTGTAAGCGATTTAGGTTAAATGTCGGGAAAGGTGAAGAAAGAATACTCCTCATGGTTGGGGACGCCTTTTACATCGTGCAATGTAACATGTGATAAGTTCTCTCTCTTCCTTCCTCTCAGTTTTTGTCATGACTTTAGTTTCTTTATTACGCTCATGAATCGCACTACACACTTTACACTACTGTCGATAGTGTACAGCAGTTTGAAAAATACATCAAAACATGGCGGGCCATTACATGGGCTGCCATCCATGCATAGCTACGTTCATATATTTTGTGGAGCTTGATAAATGCTGTTTTACTCTAATAGGTTTATCTCCTATTGGAGAGTACAGTAAAGTAAATATTTTGTGAGGTCTCTGAATCCCTACTGATATCTCCTTGTCTTTATTTTTATTCGTGTAGCTGGTTTTTGCACCAACCAAGGCAAAACTTATTTTGGGAAACAGAATCATCATTGTAGGGTGTCTTTCATGGAACGCAGAGTGTCAGAAAGCCTTCAGCAGCCTCGCAAAAAACAAAGAAAGCCACCCATGTATTTTTTACCTAAATAAATAACGATAATGGTAGACCTTTTTTTGACTAACTGCCTTTTATCCCTCGCAGTTAATCATCACTAACCTTGAACCTTAGTTTTTAGAGAGTAAATGTTGGTTTGTTTATCTCGCATTAATTTGTTATTGGCCACTAAATACCCACTATACTTTATGGCATCTCTAAATCCTCCCTATTCTACATTTTACCCGCCAATAGCCCCTTCCATAGTACGATTGATTGGGTTTAATACATCAATGACAACTTTTTCTAATTCCATTTAAATTCTCCCAAGAATATCTTCTCCGCGATACGTAGCATTTTTTTGGCATCCCACCTTCCCAGTTAAAATAATTTTATGCTTATCCAATTCTTATAAAGACTCCAATATATGCCCATCCTATATTCTGAAATGAAGATATCGGAACCGGAAATCCAGTTCGGTAGCTACGATCGTCAAGTGCTGGTTTGCTTATTCAATAGGCATAGGTTCTTTACCATTGAGTTATCAGCCTCGGCAAGCATTGGTATACATTCCAACAAGGGTATAGGTATGATATTTCCATAAAAAATAAAACCCATTTCCTCCCTACCCAATTTTTCTACATTACTGTTTTTCCACACATTAATTTGCATCCATCCTTTAACCTAACAGGACTCGATTAAACCGGTCAGCTAGCTGTAGGGCCACTTTGATTACATTCTAGCCTTGTTACTCGAAGGTCAGTGGTGCACGACCCTTTGTTAAACTGAGCTGGCAATCAGTAGCTCATATAATGACTCTAAAGCAAATATAAAGTCTAAGAGTTAAGGTAGCGTTGGCGGAGTAAAGTGTCCAATTCATGGTCACGGATTCAAGAAACGGTTGGGTGTTTTTTAAAATCTCCCTGAGACGTGATTTGTGTAATTGTCTCTCATTATACATAACAGTGATAATGCAAAGTGCCTGGCAGACTGTTTTTGAGGCCATAGAAAATATATTCAAGTAAATGTTTACTAATGTGATGAACCTCAGCAGTTGGATTAAAACTCAACCATTTTTTTTACATTTCTCTGTCGAGCTTTATCCTCTACAGTCTTAAAATATAGTCTATCCTGCAAAAATTGCCCCAAACAAAGAGGAGTTGTAGCCTATCTCTGATTGGTAGCCCAGTTGCTCGAGAACCCTCCGGGTTGGGCCACGGCCGTCGCGGGGGTATTGGGAGGGTAGTTCGGCCCCCAGAGGACTAGGGGTTTCAACCGGGGACGAGGGTCGTGGCAGCGGGGATCGCGACGACGACTGCGGGGACGGAGAGCGAAGAGAGGGGGTGAGGAGTGCGAGGGGAAGGAGCGGAGGCGGGGTGCACGGAGGGGGTGAGCCGTCGGAGGGGGTGGAGGTGAGGCGCCTGCGCCGTCGGGCGCCGGGCACCACGATAGACGAAGACAGATAGGGAGAGAAAGGGACCGACTGGGAGCGAGAGAGACAGACGTGGAGAGAGAAAGAGGGAGAGGGAGTATCCAAAACCCCTGCCTTTTACCCCCGCCGTGTCTTCCGCGCCAGTGCGAGTGAGGCGCCCGCGGTGGACGCCAGGCGTCGGACGCACACGAAGGGGGAGAGTCTAGTCACGGACGCCCGCGCATCAGAAAAAGATCGAGGAGTCCGTGGAGGAGGGATTGAGACAGTGGGAGAGTGTGTTTGTGAAGGGGATGTAACACAATTCCGTCTCGTCTCATATTGTATCGATATACCATCGCAGAGTGACACGAGAACAGGCCGTGGGTTGGAGATCGAGCCCTCCCGGGACGTCCCCAGTCCTGTGGGACGCGACAACGGGAAGTGAGTCACCCTTTACCGGTCCTGCTCTAACAAAGGAAGTTTCCTTGGTGTGTTTGTGTATCGACCACCGATCGTTTGCTCCTTTACTTTTTCCACCAGTCCGTCAAAAAAGGTTCCTCTTAGGGAAGAAAGGATATTCAAGGAAGCCGACTAAACCCCCCAATTTTGGGGGGCCAACGATGGCGATGTTGGCGCTAGGATCCAGGGGGAATCCCCGCGAGACGGGACGACTCCTCCCGTCAGGGGTGGACTCGGAGAGGGTGGAGGTGATCATCGGTCTCCTCTGCTAGTATTCAACATATTACATCAAAGGGGAAGAGGGAACACGTTTCTGCCCCGTCGACAACGCCGAGAAATTCTCCTCCTGTCTCGTGTTGTTCCGGGAGGGAGAAGGGGAGTGATACAAAAAATACGTGCACATATAAATATATATACACGTATCTGCATATATATATCCACATCGTAGTGGAAGAAGTACGGACGGTTGTGTAGGTGTGGCCTTGGTTTTTTCTCACCGACACCGGCTCCGGTACCTTTGCAGCGGCGGTGGAAGGTTTTTCGGGGACGACACTTGTTGGAGCGCCCGCTTTTGCGTGAGGGGATCGCCGGGGAAGAAGCGTTACGGCTCTCCGGACCGGCACGAGTGATCCCCGGTGGACGAAATGAAGGTATGGCTGAGATGAAAAAGGAGGGAGGGAAAACGCACGGCTCGTGCTCCAACACCCCTTATCGGGCTCCCAGAGTGAAAAATTGGACCTTCGGCGCCTCCTCTTGCAATATCACTAATGGAACGCCCTCAGTGGCAAGGCGAAAGCCGTTCTTCATTTGCCCTCCTTTTTTTTTTAAGTATATGTATGTTTAGAAATCTTTTTGAATGAGCCAAAAACCAGGTTTCTTTACGGGTTAGTAAACCACAGGGTGCATCTTTTCTTTATTTTTCTCATCTTTTGAGGTCAAATTGAAAATTATACTTTTACACCACAACCTCCACTAGAAAAAAATGTTAAATATTTTTCTTTTTTTTTCTTATTTTCTTTCTGTCTCCAGTTTCTAGAGATAAGGAAGCGTTCGGTGTTGGGACTGTTCATGCTTCGCTAGCTCCGAGATTCATTTTCATCGCTAGCGAAGAGAGGAAACTGGACTTCATTGTCATGCTCTTTTCAAAATTCATGGGCACGATTTTGAATGAGAGAAATCTTGGAAATATTTCGCGCGTTATGGAAGTGAGAAATATTCAACTCATAGCATTAATGCAGGTGTTGAGTTCCACCTCGAGGATACGCGATTAAAAAGTTAAAAAAGAAGATGGGTTCACAAGAACTCATTTCTTTACGGTCTTTGTTCCTTAGTGGCAAGAAAAGAGAATTCAATGAAATGGAAACAACCCTAAAATATTCTATTTTGTTTCCATCCAATAACTTTTAATGAATAGCCGTCAGATGGAAATTCATTTCATGGCAAAATATCTCGATTTCCATTTTATATATAACGAAGGGTATATTCTCTGCTAGGAATAAAACGTTATTCAATTTTTTTGGCATAAAATTAAGAATATATTAGAAGTCTGATGCTAGGAAATTTAAGAACCATTAAGTGCCCTGAAAGTTTGTATTTCTTCAAATAAATGCTACAACTTTACTTTATATATGCCCGAATGATTACTGAGCTTGTCATGTTATTATATTCGCATTTCATTCGAAACCATCATCTAGAAAACTGCTGCGCCCAAAAAGGAAACCTATATTCATTCTATACACATTAAAATTGTAGGTATTATTGGTAATAAGTAATCTAATTTCAGCTTTAATTTTTAATCCATGACTTAGCCAATAATTCTTTGGCTAAAACTCTGCCATAATAATTAATATTTATGAAATAAACACCTGAAAGCTTAAGCAATACAGTTTGTACTTCATGAAACGTCTAATTCCCTTATGGGCTTGATTTAGAGAATCTATTTCAATGCGGGTAATGAAATGACATTTGTGTGCCTAGAAATGTTTATTGCTTAGGCGTTTTTATGATTGACAATGACCTTGTCTTTACCATTAATCCTGATATTAAGATATCATTTAAAAAATACTATTTCCTTCATAATATATTTAATTTAACTTCCAAATTTGCTTCATCTCTAACATGAGTATCATGTTTACTGTCATACTATCAGCTCTCATGATGCAAAAACAGCATTTCATATTCCATTTGCATTCTCAAAATGAGTGAGTAACAAAACCGGGCAGTCTGGGTTTGTTTTCATAAATAGTTCGAGAAAGTGGATCTTGTAATTTAATTTCATACGTTTATTCCGGAGGCGTTTTATACCGTAACAACTCACGATGTTGCAAAATTCACGCGTGAATTTCAGAGTAACGGAATTCTTTAACAAGAATCATAGAATAATCGATCCTGGACTACTCACGTGGCGCCCAATTATCTCAATAATCCCTAATTTACAATTCATCGCGGCTTTCCAAATCATCGAAGATTCATGACTAGTGTTTGCATTTTCAGGGAGAGGTTTTGGGAGGGGGAGCGTACTCGAACATAAATTTCTCGACGAGGTGACACACTCCACAGGATTAATGCGCGTAGATTGAGCTACTCACCCCTCTTTTGAGGACGGTCGGTCAATTTTCACGCAGTATTTCCATTTTGACGACGGAAGCGATTGGGATTCACTGCAAGCAAGCCCGCATGCAGTACGCACGGGTGCACTCCGCCCCGGGAGAAAGACTACGACCGTGACGGCATTAATGATTACACACTGGTGCAGTGAGTGCTTTTAAAAGGCTCCAGCAACGTTTCGGTGTTTCAGCCACTCAACCCTTCACGAGGTTATTTAACATGGGAACGAATATGCACCCAACATACACGTATCTCCCTTCATTTTTTTAAGAGATGATGCTATGACAAAAAACTCACCTTCGCCATTCGCCCGTGGCACACTTGATAGCGGCCATCATTACACATCGGTCTCTTTCACTCTCAAGCCTCTCTATTCGGCTCGACTCTATATTTGTCAAATGCAATTATCTGCTTCTCAATTATTCAGTCCTCCGGCTTGAAAATTTATCAAGCCTAAAACGGCGGCTAGGTGGTCGAGTACTCTGATTACGCACCAAGGGTCGTAATTAGATTCATTGGGCCGATCACCACCCAGCCCACCCAACCCAGGCGATGGATGGGAAATCAGTCGGTACACGCGCGATGGCGTTTTGAAAATCCCAATCCTGAACCCATTTATGGGTTAACTGACCTTCGGCAAAGCCACAGTGTTGATAAATATATGTATGGTATATCCCAGCAGAATGTTGTCTGTAGTGATAAATGTTACCGTCAAAACAAGCATGGGGAATTTGAGCCTCACTCTCCTTTACAAGTCTCTACATTAATTTCTTTGATTCGCCTGTAATTGAGAGGATTAAAGCAGCAAATGGAATCGGTACTATTGATGAAAACTTAGATAAGCACTAGGGATTTACTAATGGTATAACGAAAGATTTACGAACGCACATCTGCACAACTCAATTAATAGATTTGTAATATCAGTTGATCCATTTAACGAAGTTGATGCGGAAGCAGGACTGGAAAAATTGTATTTAATTGATAACGAGATGTCGATATTATAGGTAAAGGTCAACATTTAACTTTTTCCGAGGAAGTTTTGGTGGCGGGCGTACGACAGGATTTTTTAAGGCGAAAATCTGAAAATCTGAAAATCTAATCACATTTGGTGTAGTCAGAAGTGTAAAACTCAGTATTTTAGCAATCTTTTCGGGCAATTACAAAGCAATGCATAGGTCCATTCTCACTTACCCCTAAAGCATGCAATAATTCTTAAGGTCTTTGAGTAGTAAATAATCATCTCTAGAATATTATTTCCGAGATACCTCCACTGACTAATGTCCTATAGTCCACCAAAATTACATTTTTGTGAATTAATTACACGAATCCGTTAAAATAGCATGGCACATATCCGAACGGAAAACGCTCGTACCTGCTTTATTTGATCGGTAAAACAATGACACAGCGGAGAAAGCCTCCGCCGACTGGGTGATATGGGATGTTCCGTTTTAATCATTTGTCTCGCCGATATTACGTCATGTGAACTCATTCACTCGAGTAGTCCAGCAGCATCCGTTGATAACAAGCTTAAATTAAATTTCCTTTTCACCGAGTTCTCTTTGATTAAGGCTCAGGTTTAAATGATAAAGCAAGGAAGGGATCACGGAGTTAAAAACTGACTCTGAGAGCGAGAAAGTACTCCTAGGACGGAAATAAAATATAAAGGTCGAATTGTTTAGCGCACTTTTTTGATGAAAATATTTAAACTAAATACGATACCAGAAATCTCGGGAAAATGAAAAAGTTTCTACGTTTGATTCTGGCCAAGGAAAATAAAAACTATGTAGGGCATGAGAAGTACTCAAAAGTTTTTTTTGCGACACGTCCACGTTATGACATGGTTGTCGTGAGCGTAAGAGACTCGAGAAACTCATAGAACTCGTTGTAGGCTTAAGCGGGAAAGTCCGCCTGTGAATTATGTAGCTCTTCCGTAAATGGAGGGCACTGCCTCCAAGAACTCGGATTGGTAAAGGAGGAACGGCATCACGGCAAAGAATGCCTTGAATTTTTACGGTCTGCTCCAGTCAAAAGTACCGAGGGAAGCTGAAAGCACGGAATCCGTGAACTGGAAATGAGAGTACGACGTCTCCGATCTTAAGGCGCTCTCGTCTGCCTTTCCAGCCGAAATAGAGTCGCCAAGGCACTGCGCGGTGTTCACGACCGCCTCACGATCTGCGGCCCCTCCACTCTAGGACGAAAGTGAGCGTTCGGATTAAGGGAAAAATTAACGCAGGTTACATTGCAAAGGATATGGCGCGGGGGTTGGAGGAGATCAGATCAATGAGACGAATGACGCAGCTAGTATATTTTATCATCTGAGGTCGACGGTCTCCGTGTCAGGTGTCAAGAATCTGAGATGGGATGGAGGCAGGTTGAAAAAAGATGGGCGATGAGACAAGAGATTATAGAGTGAGATAAAAGCGTAAAAGGAGTGTCTTCCACGAAATCTTTCTCGCTGATGAGCGAGAGGCATTGAGTGGGAATTTGAACAGGTTTAAAGGAGGAAATGGGGGTATGGAGGAAAATGATATGCATGGTTTCAAAGTGCTACGGAGAAGGAAACTTTGAAGAGAGGTACCGAGAAAGATTATGAGGAGGTTTGTCATTTTTATGAGGTTTATTGGGAAGATTTGTGCGAAAGAAAAGCATTTTTTTAATATGCTACGTTGAGAGCACTTTAGTAATCGGCCCTTTAATCACTCTTAGTTGGCACTAGTTACAGTTTTCCATTACCTTTTTTAAGTTCGCATAGCAAACAAATTTTTTTGAACATATTTATGGGCCAGAGGAAAAATTATCCGTTTTAACTCCTCTGAAAAAATTTTTCCTGGACTTAATTACTTAAGTAATTTGCTGTATTCCTATTCCCTCGTTTCTCGAACTCCTTTTAATAGCCACACGAATTATTTCCGAACAAAAGAAGCTTGTTAAAAAAAACTCCCTGTAGGGGAGAAAACAGTAGTATTGTCATGTTTGCCATGTCATATGCAGTTGGTGGAATAATATGACTTATTTTTATTATTGATTCGGGATTAATGAGCCATCTCATGAGCAATGAGCCACATAATATGGTTTGGAAAAAGTATTAAGCCAGACCGTTGGGGATATGTTCAAATGACAATCCTCGTGCGCAGCCGGGGAGAAATTGCGCTAAATATGGACAAGCCTCTGTGGAACTTTAGCTTGAAAAGCAGCTGCCAATCACGGTTGTTATCAATTCAGGCTAGAATATATATGTGTTACCTTTTTAAGAGATATCAAGTCACTGACAATCATTAGATAGGTTGAAATTTTAGATGTTCCTCTCCAAACGGAACAACCGAAAGGCTCTATTGAATCCAGAGGCACTCCATGTTAGGTCACACGCATGCGATGGAAGACTGAATAAACTGAGATCGAGCAAGACTCGAACTGCTTTGTTTGCTCAAAGCGTTTGATACTCGCGGAATGCGCTTCCCTTGTAGTAGTGTACTTTAAACTTCATGATAGTTATGCAAAGCGGAAACATTCTCCGATTTTATTTCATTTGATTGATCGTTCGATCCTAAGATTGATTGTCTACTGTCCTCTACCCTTCACTATTTTATGCTAGGTCCCTTTTTCCCCGCTGATTCTCGGATATCTGAATGTTAAACATAACCTTTCATTGGAAAAAGCTTTCGGAAAACTGATTTTTCCAGAGGATGGATATGTAAAAATCTGTGTGTTCATTTAGCTAAGATCGACTTCAGAGGAATTTTAAGGCAGTGTAAAACAGAGGTTTTTATTTTTCAACAAATGAGCCAAGCTATAATAAAGTATAAAATATAATCTGGACTCACCTACTGCGTAAATTATAAAAAAGGTTATTCCTTGCGATATGGGCCAGGATCCTAACTGCGAGGGAATTGAAAGTATCATACAGAGTATAACGTTCCCTTGTTGCCGGCTTAATTAGGCGTGAGTGGTTTCAAACGCGTTCAGTGGGGAAAAGGCCAACAACAGTGAGGTGCTGTTAATTTTCCACCAACCTCTCAGGGGTATATTAAAGCTGCGCATTGCTCATCATAACATTTTTTGTTCATTTGCTCCAAAAAATGACAAATTTTGCTGAGTGGAGTTTTACATTTTTTATTTAAATAAATGCCAAGAGCTAATGTTGGAGTAAGTGAACGTGTGGCAATATTTTTCTCCCATTTATAATAATGAACCGATATCAAAATATTGTTAACAGTAACGGCTTAAACATATAATTAACATCGTGGCTACAAAATTTGGCTATGGCGAAAGCATTGGTAAATATATAAGGAAATATTTTTCTTACATTTGTGTCACTTGGTTGATGCGTGAAAAGGATCTAATTCTGTGACTCCTGGTGATAAGAGCTTCTCAATTGGTTCTTACAATGCCCACCACTATATCCGAGTGATTTCACATATAATACCTGATTTAAATTATGAAATAAATACTTAAAAATTACCATTATTCTCGGTTTTGACTTGATTCCAAAGGTCGAGTTGATTATTTATTACGCTATTTTGGCAGGTTAATTTCTATTCTTACTAATGAGCAGCGTTGCGATTGGAAAAGGCATAAATTGTGGATATATTCTTGTCGATTTGATCTCCGAATCAGGTTTTCTATCGTTCCGACATTTCGATGAATACCTTTAGAACTGCAACACTTGCCACGTTCATAAGAGCACGTGGTCAAATATGACGCAGTTTAATGGTTTTCAAACTTATAGCTGAAGACCATGAATAAGCAGCAAAAATGCAGAACTTATTGGGATATTTTACAAAATTCTACTATAATGATTAAATGAAGTTTAATTGCGTTATGCTGTTACATATTATTACAAAAACTATATTATTGCTAAGGATTGCCTTTTATTTGGGCATCAATAGACCCGATCAATGTTCATACTCGAAATTCATTTGAAAGCTGTTTACCAAACGATTGTAGTTTTATAAGCCAATATATTTTCATAATAGTATGATTTAAAAAAATGAAGCGATTTGAATGATACAATTCCGAAAAGTCAGGGACTATGTGGACAATACAAATAAAAAGAATCAGTGACTAATGAAAATTTTCTGAAGCTTAACTAAACAAATAGTTCCGTGGATATCAAGAAAATGCGAATGGTAATGTTTTATGCACTTGTGAAAACGTGGATGACGGGCAAAACTTTCGTTTAAAAATGTTCACCGCAACCTATCTACAAAATTTCTGGCAGTTTATCTGTAATAACTGCTTATAATTATAATTTATAACAAACTAATAATAATTATAGAACTAAGGAGGAAATTTAAACGAAAATTAATGCATTTGAAGGATAAAATCCTGAAAATTCAGAGTTTTATATACAACTGAAAAAGATTGACGGATGATAATTTGCTGAAACTTAAATAAATAAATAGTTCCGTGGATATCAAGAAAACGAGAATGATTAAGTTTTATGCTCTTGCGCATACGTGGATGACGGACAAAACTATCGTTTAAAAATCTCGCCGTAACCTATCTCAAACTTTTTGGGCAGCTAGTCTGTAACAACTGCTAGTTAGAGAACTAAGAAGAAAATTTTTAACGAAAATTAATGGCTTGTAAATGAGTTAACACCTCCAATTCCTCCCCTATTCCCCCCTCACCGTAGCAAGAGCACTCCACAGGTTAAGAACTCATGGATAATATACTACGCAGTTCAACTTTGGTGGGAATTCGTGCGTATATTTTATCGGATTGAGTTACGAGTCTGCGTCTGACGTCTCGTGGAGAGAGAGAGAGAGCTTGAGCCGTTCGTTACGTTTCCAGGGAGTGCGGCTGTAGCCTAACCGACGACGGTAGTGAGCCGCAGGAGGAGAAGGGAAGCAGGAAAGTTCTCCCTCCGCCTGCGAATTGGCGAATACTGGGCGTGCCCTGTGATGTGCCATTTCCCACATCGTCCACTACGCCACGAAGCGGTCGGAGCGAAATCTACTTTGCATAAGTGGTCGCCCGACGTGATCGTGATTCCTGAAGCATACGCCGCGGTACGGTGGCGGACAGGTGCGCCGCTTTGCCCAACACGATTCCGGCGATCGGTAACTTATCTAGATACGTATTCCTTACCACCGCTGCTGCAGCGGAATCAGGCGACCAGAGTCCGCAGAAAATTATATACTAGCGGGGTAGGGTACTGGGCTTTGCTGGATCATAGACGGAAACTAAAGATTCTTCTGTACAGAGTTCTTCCTCTCTCTTCATCTCCTTGCTATGTCTGTATGTTGCCGTGCACTGGTTGGCGAGGGCGTTTTAATCGTAGATATATGTGACGCGAGCCGTGTAATTTGGGTAGCGATGCAATCTCGGTCTCTGCTGGGTGCACGCCATTATAACAACACCATCTCGCTTGATGGGGAGTGGAAGAGCGTGCTAAAGCGAGGACTCTGTGACAATGATATGCTTGACATCAGCGTCACCCACGAGTTATCACAGCACTCACAGATAACTAGGATTTTTTTCATTTAAGATAGAAAAACAAATGAAATGCTGTGTGTACCTCCTGCATGTAAGTGATTTTCCTAATTGTGCTCCACTCCGCAATCCCAGACGTATATCTTTCCTGTAATTTAGAAACGTATCTAATATATAAAAATGAATGTTCGTTTGTTCGTCTTCTATGCGCTCCAATACCATTCATCAGATTACGATGAAACTTTGGTGAGTTGTGCTCGCGCCCGCGAAGGTTTCTGAATTCATAAATCCAGTGTAAAATAGGTGGAGCGCGAGTCGTTTTAAAAAATGAGTGTTGACACACGAGCTTCTCAAACAGATGAGGAACGACAAGCAATCAACGAAGCAGATCATGAACGAGTTACTCGATCACGTGCTCCAGAATCGTATCAGTAAGGCATAGATAATATCGCGTACATCAGAATCATATCACTAAGGCATAATATCGCGTGAATCACAATCATATCTATGATACATAATTGGTGTTAAAAGGTACGTCAATTATTTATGCATGGAATAAAATTTGGTGCAGTATTCTCTTCGTTTGTTTTTTTAAAATTCTTGCACTCGATTTTTGCATACGCTTTGCTTTTTCCAAAAATTGGAAATACAAGCAAAAACATCTTGAATTTTTGCGCTAGTTCAACAATAGAATAAACTCCAGTTTCTCCAGCGAGATGTTGTAGAACAGCATATTGAACAATGTTACTCAAACGATATCGTACTGTTTACCAAATTTATTTCAAACTCTTACAACATGTGTTTCAACTGTCTAGCAGTCATCATCAGGTAAGACATACTCTTACACAGTCAGTCTTACCTGATGATGACTGCTA
Organism: Ceriagrion tenellum; assembly: GCA_963169105.1. Lineage (NCBI taxonomy): Eukaryota > Metazoa > Arthropoda > Insecta > Odonata > Coenagrionidae > Ceriagrion > Ceriagrion tenellum. Next base: position 125,532,667 of record OY720632.1, on the reverse strand, counting down.
GACAGTTGAAACACATGTTGTAAGAGTTTGAAATAAATTTGGTAGACAGTACGATATCGTTTGAGTATCATTGTTCAACAATAGAATATTTTATTTACTTGGAAACTGCAGCTTAGGTATGGTATGGAAACTCATGCCATCATTTGTGCGTTACGAATTCCTATGTAGGTACGATAAAATTCATTGTACTAGGTCTCAAATTCGTTTAGGGACTGATTTTAAACCCAGAAAAAGGTATTGCATCGCATGCCGGGTACAGATACTATATTATAAATCGTAGGATCCCAATTTTATGAAACGGGGAACTGTGGTAAACTTCCACGCTAATTTTAAACACCAGTTACAAATATCAACAATGATACTCGTTCTATTTCAAGGCTAAATTTGTTTCTTAAATCCATGTGAGGTAAGAAAAGTTGCTCGTTTTAATCATGCTAGTATACAGTATAGACCTACATATTTCTGCAGAATACGGGCCTCCTAGCTCCTCAGCGTAAACAATATTCGGATCCATATTTAATGGAACTTGGCCCTTCAGTTTCACAGAGACTGCTATGGAATAAAACCTAGCGTATTCAACGAGAAGTTCCCAAATGTTTGATTGAAAAGAGACGAACCCAATTACCTGTGCAGAGAGAGCTCTTCAAACATGGATAACTTTCCACTGAAATATTTATATTTTGAAGGGTGTTGTTTAATGATTGCCATGTTACCTGCCGAGTATTTGACTTTATCAGTCAAAATCAAAAGCTTAGGCATGCATGATTTTTTTACCCTTATTTACATAACAGCTTATTTAAGTTGCAACTTTTCTTTCAATTCTTTGACTTCATCCTTCTCCTCGTACCTTTAAAAAAACACCCAAATTTCATGCCTCCATCAATCTCTTGAATGCTCCCTCATTAGAAATCTAAAAGCGGCATCGTGAGATAAGGGGCGACGGACGGTGGGGGGGGGGTGAAAGTGAAAGAGTGGATGAAGACAGAGCAACAAAGAAGAGGAGAGAGAGAGGGAGAGAGAGATAAAGAGAGAAATGTGAACGTTGGGTGGGAGAGGTATAGATGTAGAAGGAAGACAGACACAAGAGCGTAATCAAAACTTATGCCGGCTCTTAGCACTCCCCAGAAACTTTGGTCTTTCGTCGCTCTCAACCCACCGTGGTGCCTCCTCATACCACATTCCCCATTAACTATTCCCTCCATCCCCCTCTCGTCTGATTTCCCATTCCCCTTTTTGCTATCGACATACCCTATTCCATTCCTCCATTCGCCACTTCCTGTTTCTCCATTCACCTCCTCTTTCCTGTAGTCACGGCCCACTTAAGTCCATGTCATCACCATTTTCCGTATGCGATCCGACCTTGAATGGTCCTATCTTTTCTAATCGGACGGCTGGCGGCCCCGCCCCCCTTTCCCTCTCCCCTCATCCAGTTTTCTGCCGCTGCCATTTTCCTCGCCTAAGCAAGAGAACACGGCTCTCTATCAACCGTCGCCTCTTTAAACTCACTCCCGCTGCTTCCAACCTTTCCCTTTTCTCCTCAACCGTGAAATTTCGTGTTCCTGGATTCGGTGGATGAAGCACTTGATGGCTGTTGCTCCTTACATTCTTCCCCGTGTGTTACCCTCTCCGACTCATTCCTCAACGTGCCATCCTGGACTAACTTCTTCATTCTTCACCTCCTTACGTCATTTGTCTTTTCTCATACTCCGTCCTACATGAACATCGCACTCTACAAATGTCCTCAATCTACTCTCTTCTATCTCGTCTTTCCGCACGAACTTGTTTAATTATGCGCTGCTGAATGCATCCTTGGTTTTCCTGCTTCATGAAGTTAGTGGAAATGACATCACGGACTAATGTGATCAACAAAGTAAATATTTTCTCATCATTAGTTATCAGTTCGTCAGTAATCTTATAAAAATCACTTCGAAAATAAGGGTACAAATATTAGAATATCTCTTCCCAATAATTTATTGGACTACCGCGGTTTCAACGCCAAAATGCCAGTTTTAAGATAAAGTATACTTAAGAATGACCCTTGGGAGTCAACTGTGGTTGACTAGTAAAATATTCCGAGGAAATATAAATGAATTTTTTTATAAATATCCCGACAAAATCATCCTTTGTGGGATTGAATGAGCCGCGCGAGTAAGAGACTTTTAATATTATTTTTAAAAACGGTCTCCACGTTTTAGGAATAGCGTGATTAACTTTACATTGCGTTGTATTAAGCCTGTTATTAAATCGATCAATTTTTAACCGGAATTATCTGTTTTAAGTGAATATTTTCTTCCGGCACAAAATAACTTTAGCGATGTTTGAATCCGCTTTTGATGATTCCTCATTATTTTAAAAAGAATTATTTTAAAACCACTGGATGATTTTCAGAAAAATGGAATTGAAAACGGGAACATACTGATTTTTTTACACTGCGGAAAAATAAGAGTAATGTACGAATCACCTTTTTGTAATTCATCATTTTTATAAAAGAACCACTTGTTACTTTTCCACTTTATTTTGAGAAAATAGAAAGGCACGTGGGGACAACGAATCAGGATATTTTGATCAAATATAAACGGATAATGAACATTATTTTCATATTCCAACGCAAATCGGAAAAAAAACAGTGTGCTTTATTCCAATAGTTAATGACATTCTTATTCAATCGAGTTGAAATATGTCTATACAATGCTAAAAAATTCCATCCTTAAAATTTTCGTCCGAACTTTGCCAAAAAAGGTTTTCCCTATCTTTAAGCAATACATTTTTTCAATATTCTTTACTTTCCTTACCATACCTGCCTTCGAATCATTCATTACCTGCTCAATAATTTGTTGGTGAATGATAAATTATTTCATTTCGAATGATGATTGATTTCCTCCCAAAAACTGGTCTGTATTTCATCCTTATTCAGTCGAATTCTGTAGAATGACTCTCCTTCTATCTCTAACTCTTTCACAACAACCCTTCACGTAATCATTCTTTTTAAGGCGCAGTTTTTGGACAACACTTTTCATATATTCTCCCTTTACGTCAATTCTATCATTGTCACAAATATCAGTCCGCATGATATTTGATTTGCTGTTACTGATTTCTTGGAAAAACAATAAACCGTCACATTTTAAATCATTTTATGCTCAGACACATGATCGAATAGATAATCAAGAAAAAAATTACATTTGTGATGGAAATAAAACTTATGTATTTATTCAACCTCAGCCTTAGGTAAAAATCACAATATTTAATTTACGAGAAGGCAGAATTTGAAACTCTTTACTTACTTGATTCTAAGATAAAAAATATTGGTTCTTGAGAACATTTTAAATTCATTTGTCATTAGTATTTATGTTAATTAAATTCACAGTTATTATTGAACCATATCTGTTATTTATCTTCATTACTTGAAAAGTAATGGACGGAAGGAAAAAAAAGAAGAAAGAAGAAAAAAGCGAGGGAAGTGCAACCATTCCCGATTATTGACGGAATAGAAAGCAGGATACGGATTTCAGATTTAGTATTTAATTATACTCAAGTTATCTATTACCTTTTAATGAAAAATGACGGAAGAAAGAAAGGACGGGAGATGAAAAAATTGTGGAAAGCGAGATCTGTGCCATCTCTATCAGGTCTGCGTACGTAATGTTCCAGTGGCCTTTTTAATCTATGGGTATACTTCTGTTGTGTAGAGAGGAAATATGTTTACTCGCGTTATTCAGATCGATGATCTCTAGGGGAAATTTTCCTCTAGATTGCAAAATATTTGACTTGTGGGACCAGACTCGTCGGAAATCGGCCACAAAGTGGAGGAAACGTTTCGTTACCTTGTTTGGATGTCATTTTTTTCGGTCGGTCCCGCGTAATTGAGTTGATGGCAAAGTGGATTCAGTAATTATCGGGAGACTATAAATATTCACCTTTCCTCCAATTTAACCCTCCTCCCACCTCTCCCTGGTCTAAACTCACCCTGTACCAGACCCATTTCTGTGACTCATAGCCTTCCCCACTCTCCCCTCTCACCCCTATCGCCCCCTTGGTAGGGGAGGACTTCAGGCTAAGTCCCTCTCTAGCCTTCCTCCCCCCGGCCGCTCGCACCCTCCCTTCCTGTAACCCACCTCCCTCCTTCCTTCATCCTCCCTGAGACAGTCCCTTGGCGACCCTACTAAGCCTAGTACCCTCATTTTACCTTCGCAGCAAGAACACTCTCTCAAATTAAGTCCCGCGGAAGCTCAACTCGGAGACATTGCCTACCTTTCCTTCTCTCTCTCCCTCCTTCCCCACACCAACCTCGCCACACCCTTCCCCCCCCTTATTCACTCTCCATCCGTCTTTTCCATTCTCCTACCTATCCTTCTGTTTATTTCATATCGCTTTCTCAGAATTCCCTACTCGTGCAGGGGATGTTTGGAATCGTTTTATAAACGCAGCTGTTAAAAGAATCGGGCACAACCGTGGAGGCCATCCTTTATTGGGTGATTTTATTCTCATTGAAAAGACATTAGCCTCTCTTGACCGCTGGTGCACTTTCAACAAAACGTAAAGCTTTCTTAGCACATTCGGGGAACGATATTGGTCATCATCATACGACTCAAGGTCAAAGACAAAAAGTCAAATGTAACGACTAGAATGGCTCCCAATTTTATAATTACCCATAGAAAAACCACTTCTCAAAAATATTTTTCTATTGATAGAGCGCGATTATAGAACAGTATTCTCAAGGATATTAAGAATTATGCCTCTTTACCTGCATTCAAACAAATCGTTTGTCATTATCTACAAGTCTTGAAAGAAATTAACTAGTGTTGTTTTATTCTTTTTTTTCCTGCTCATTTATTTTTTCTCTATATAATTTTCTCGTATTAGCCCATCCCTATTCATATTTGTTTGTAACATATGAGCTCAAAATGTATAAATTCTTTATGTTTCTAATGGACGATGAAAAATCACAAGAACAATAAATTATATAATTATTATTATAATAATTGCGGCGCGGAGAAACAAATTGACCGCAATGTACGAAGTGATCAATTTCCTATCCTCATGATATGTTTCAAATACGTTGGTTAATTTACTATAGCATATTTTCAACAATTCTATACAAAAACCGATTCTAATAAAATTATCGCTATTTTGTGCCTAATATTTTGGTAGACAGATTTTTTACTAAGAGTTTTCAGTCAAAATACATAATAGGACTAGTTTTTACAGTAACGTCTTCATAATTTCTGATTAAAGCAGCTGTCTCTTACCGCGCAATTTTATACCAGCCATCAAAAAATTTCATCCTACCACCATAAATTTCTCACTTCAGTCATAACTTTACCATCCTCTCGCTTTCATTCCTCACTTCTTCACTCAACCTCCTCCAACCGTCGATTCGAGTTTAAAGCCTTGCCCTTCCCTTATATCAATTAACTGTGCACCTTCCATACACACATATAACCGCCTCCACTCTCACTCCACTTTTTCCCTCGTTAAACTCCCAAATATTCTTTGCGAGATGCCAAAAATATTACCTCCTTTCCCTGCAATTCCCTCGCCGTGTCTCCGTTGCGACTCTTGCTTTCTTATTGAAACCCGAAATCCCTTTCCACCTCCTCATTTTCCTTCCCGTCGGTCTTATTAATCACACCCTGCATCCTACTGCTTAGGCTACCGAGTCTTATCCAGCTTTTACTCCCTCGTCCCTACTCCCGAAACCCGTTATTCACTCTCAGGGTCGGACGTGTAGCTGGCAAGGGAGGTCTCCGTCGGGTGCACAAAGGCTTTCCTGCTCGCGGAAATGCTTTTAATTATCGTGTTGACAGCCGGAGGAAGTTCGTTTTATCTGATTATTGCCTACGCATTAATTATTTGCCGAAATAGATACCAGCTTAAGTTGGGAGGCTACAGAACAGCAAAGGACGCGGCGGGATTTTGCCATGCATTGTATTTAGTTTGACTTAATTTACTGTTAGACCAAACTATGTGGAAATATTTCATCGTAGAAATGAAGTTTGAACTCATAGCAATGAATTTCTCACCCATCTGAACTATTTCATTGCTCACGACCATGGTTCTGTGCCAAAGGAAAATTATCAGGCAAGTTAATATTGTTTTTCAAGAAAACCGTGGTGACGAACAATATTTTTAGTTAATTGTCATTAAATCATCAAATTAAACACTCTTTGGAAGTTGAAATTCTAGAAATTCACCATAAATTCATTTGATTCAACTTTGGGATAAAAATATCTTGAATGACCTTAGTAAATTTTGATGACTGTAACTTCCTCAAAATCGCTCCACATTCATTTCTGAATATTTTTCTACCCTTACTTTCAGAGGCCACCCTGGAATAATTCTCCTTATTCCTTAATCAAGGTGGTGTCCAATACCCACCGCACTTCTTCTCCTCTCTCATGGCAAGCAACACCCGGGACCTTTCAAGATGTCCACATCCTTCACTCAACATCGAACTTGTTCTTTCTACACCGCATTAGATCATTCTCCGTTGTCGTCCCTTGTCATTAAGTTCTTTTCTGCTCATCCAGAATCTGTCTTGGATTCAATTACTCGCTTTTTCTTTCATTTCCTTACCTCTTTCAACCTTTCTGTCCCCCTTCCATAGAGATTTCTTATCTATTCCCTCACTCTCGTTTTTCCTTTGCCATTATTCAACCCTTACTTCGTCTTCCATTTCTTCCCCCCTTCATCACTCGCCTTATATGTCCCCCTTCCTTTCCCCACTTTCCTCGCAGAATTTTTCCCCGCATTCCGGAATCAACCCTCTTTCCGCCCTCTCATGCGATCTTTAACGCCTCTCTCCTCTCATTCTTACCCTCCCTTGACTTATTTTTCATTACGGTTCCCCCTTCCGGCTCTCGTTCTTACCTCCTTCAATTCCCTCCTTCACCTCTTGACTTTTCGTTCCTCATTTTCTTCTTCCATCCCTCCTCCTATGGAATTCTCATTCCCTTCCATATTCTCCTCTTCCCTTCCCCACGCTCTGCTCATTCTCTGGTCCCTGACCCACATCGCCTTGGGTCCCCACCTCCGGCTCAAGGCCTCTTCCCCGCAGCCCGTTCCCTACACACCCCGTCAGCTCGCCCTCCTACCCAGAGAATCCTCTTCCGCCAAAAGCCTGGAGGTCCGCCTGCAGCTGTACTCCTCTGCCACCCCTTCCCCCAGCACGCCGCAGCCCTGACATCCCACCACGCCCGCAGACAGCCTATTACAAGCTTCCATCCCTTCCTTGTCGACTCCACGCCTCACTTCCACACACTAAAAATCCTCTTCCCTGCCTCTCTCCTCTTTCTCCACTACACCCTCCCTCTCTTTTTTTCATTCTTCCTCCCTCTATCCCCGCTTCAATCAACTTTTACCCCCTATGCTCCTCCCGCCCACCTCTCTCCCTCCTCGCCTCATTCTTTCCTTTACCTTCCAATTTCTCCGCGTTCCTCTCGCTACCTTCTTTTTTTAATTTTCTCCATGCGCGTTTCTCCCCCACTGTTTTCATCCGCGCGTTCATCTGTCTCTCTCCTCGTAGCCTTTAACTGAGTCGAGAGTTCCACCAGTTTGTTCCTTTACTCGCGATACCCCGCTCAGTATTTTTCTCTTCCTCTGCACGTGCAATTTTGCGTTCCACTCCTCCAATTGATTTTTTTGATCTGTTCCAGGATTAAAAAGAGGAAAGGCTTCACGTCGCTTATTCTTTGACGGTTGCTTGATTCCTTGGAGAGGCAGTTGACAGCCGAGGTCGTTCAAGCTATTGTGTATAGGTGAGCTGATTGGAAGTGAGTGAGTTATCTTATTTGGGGAATATGGGAAGGGTAGTGAATAGAACAGGACAACTACTACCTAAAAACTCAAGCCAACGACGGTATTGAAAGTACCAATCAAGGATGAGCTGAATATCACAGTTATCAGGTTCTGAGCTGAATGACGATTTAAATACCACTGAGGTTGTTTGTATCTAGTTTCATCTTTGGTTAGACTTTTTTGTAAAGGATTACTTGTGGAGGTGGGAATAAGGGTCTTGTGAAACACGGCTGTGTTTTTGTACATTATGTAGCTTAAAAAAGGCAATGATTGAAAAACGGAAAATGTCATAAAGTTTAACACTAGTTTATTATTAATAGTGAACGCGAATTGTCTTCCTCTTTTTTCTTGGACTAGGCTTTAAGCCTGTTCCGGCTTAAAATTACCATGTCATCATCCTTGGTCTTACAACCCTTATTCTTCCCACCGGCTTATACTCCAAAACATACTTTGGATATCTCTCCTTAGGCGTTCAAAGTACATACTACATTCATCTATTGTTGTACTTTACTAACCAATCTGTTGTATGCTGAAAACCAATGTATTTTCTTATGATTGTATTTCTTATTTTGTCTTACTTTGAACACCTTTTCACAACTCGAAGGTACTTAATTTCTGTTGGCTCCATTTACCTCATTTCCTTTTGTTTTCCTAGCCAACATTCTAAGTTTCACATAACAGAAGGAACTGCTATTACTTTATTACATTTAATCTAAGTTTATTTCCTGGTTTTGCCTTTTAACGGTATCTTTGTTGTCCCACAAAATCTATGGAAAATTTTCATTTTATCGCAATACATTTGTCCTCGTCGTCTGGTATATAGCATTCCAAATACCGGAAATGGAACAACGGTTCCAGAGCATAATATTCGATGAAAACGTTTGTTCCTATTGGACTGATTTCTAATGATACAACAATTTTTGCTTGAGTTATTGTTTTTACGGGTTACACCTGTCACTCAATGCATGTAATTTATAAACTGTTCATATTGTGAGGGAATTATCAGTAACAGATATTTTATTCGATGCAAGCAAGGAAAGTTTACAATAATTGCTATATTTTAGACACTTCAGTATGAAGCACTGTAAAACTTGCATGAATAATGACATCAAAAGCTGAGTTGAAATTTTATTCAAATTCAATTATTCATCCTTACTTCTCCAGATAGCAGAAATATTTGATCTCCTACCGTTTGCCCTCAATCGTATTCACAAGTAGAGTTCTGTTGCGGGTATTTATGAGGAGGTATTCAATGCCCGAACGAGCTTCACAATATAGCACTACATCTAATGGACGACGTGCACACAAAGTGCTCTCCATCTACGGCCCACATTTGTAAGGATCGCGATTCATCGTCAATGGATGTACACGTATAGGACTTGAAAATTCGGAATGTAAGTTCAATGTTTCATTCTCACCATCAACTTGATCTCCAATTTAATCTCCTTCTCATCATTTTTCCATCAATGCGCTTCCTTTCATGCATTTCCTTGCCATGTGAACACCCCATATCATTATTATTATCACCATTTCATGTTAGAATTTGCCTAGTCTTTCCGAGTGGCAACAGGTTTACAAAAACAACTTATATTCACAAGTCGTATAGAATGGAATGCAATGGATGGAAGCAGAATCATCAAGTGAAATAAAATTTACTGTGTAAATTAATTCAGAAATATCTTTATCATAAATAAATACATAATCTATACGTATATATAAAAATAGACGTATGTGCCCGTATATTACATTTTGCAGCCACAACTACTCACCGCAGACCGCCTGTGTTTATGTATGGTAGTAGCCTCGATAGTCCCATCGTGCACTATGGTGATCGTATCTCGGTAGCTGAAGTGGTGTGAAACATGTGGGGGTTGAAAGTGACCGACTTCGTCATTGAATGCATAAAAATGAGTGAGAATGTACTAGAATGTTCTCGAATGTACTATAGTCAACTGGACCGGGAGGATAGAAGTGCGAGTGAACTAGAATGTTCTCTGATATACTAGAATGAACCGGACCTGTAGGACAGAGATTATTCTAGAATGTTCAAGGGTCATTAAGTGGAGATACACTTTCTGACCCTGTGTAAGGTGAAGCGTGACGTACATGCATCAGTTGACTATTTATACATAAAAGTGTACGACAAAAGATAAAAAATGTATAATTGCAAAATAGAAAGTAAAAAGTACGCTTTCATATTACGGTCTTCTGTATTATGCAGAGAAAACCGCACAGATGTACCAAAAAGAATCCCAAGGAGGCGGGTTGTCTTCATCTAGTAAGCATATAATATTGGTAGAGGTGATTTACCTCACCAAGTTATTTGATAAAGTACAATATGAATTTGTTGACATTTTGATAATGTATTATGAAAAAAACTACAAAAGGTATTGGTGTTTTCTCATTGAGCCATTCATTTTTTGGATTGCGAGCTCCCTCTGAAGTCGGAGGGGCTCTCGTCTACTTAGGGCCTCGTCGTGCCTGATTTGGCTCCATTTATCCGCAGGGGCATATTTTCGAGAGATCGTGGTGCAGAGGAGACTTGAAACGGGATGTGAATAAGTAAAAAAAACTGGTTTTCGCCCGAAAGAGCGGCTGATTTTGAAAATAAATAATAATGGTTTTTCCTTTCTTACTTTTAATCTTCAATCTTACTTTTATTCATCAAGGATGATGCGATGCATGTTTCTACTAATCATCCATCTCATCGTGAATGCTCTCCATTGTTAAGCCATCTCTTTACGTGAGGGAAGGGAGAGGTTCCCATTCTCCGGCTGAGTACTTCCATCAAGAAAAGTGCAGCAGTTCGTCTTTTAAAAGAAAGGAAAAACCATTATTATTTATTTTCAAAATCAGCCGCTCTTTCGGGCGAAAACCAGTTTTTTTACTTATTCACATCCCGTTTCAAGTCTCCTCTGCACGACGATCTCTCGGAAATATGCCCGATCGACATTTCCTGGAGACTTGATGCCGCGAGGTGAAATTCTTTTCAGCGGAATGTTTGCTCAGTCGATTCCAATATTTCCGATTTTATTCAGTCGAAAGAGCGTTTGGTTCATTTCCTGCTGTTTTTCATGTTTTCTCTCTAAACTTCTCCAAGATTGTGGGTTATACCGAAGGCCTTGGGTTCAAATATTGTTTCGGCATGGGTATTGCGTTTGCAAACCAAAGATATATGCTGTTTACATTGAAAATTTCATGTAAATATTTCTATTGCCGCACCTTTGAGAAGCATACTTTGCTTTTAACACCGCCGTCTCAATCTCAGAATTGGATGGTTGGAAGAATTTTGTGCTCACGTTAGAACGGATTCGCGTGTGCTAACCTTTTGTTACTGATGCTTTTGACTTTTATATTGATTTAAATAAATATAACGAGAAATTTTCCCTTAAACATGACATACACAAAATTTAACCAATAAATGGGCCACTGCTATGAATTCATGAACTAACTAGAGCGTGAGAATTTACCCCCTTATCTTTTGTTTCGTAGCAATTCACATGGAATCTTCTCTGTGGATACCTCCTGCTCATAATAGAAAGCGCAATTAAAAAAAACAGGATAATGCATATGGAATTGAACGCTTCAGGCATTAAGCATTCCATTTTCGAAAAATACTCACGATAAAATTATATCGTCGTTTCCTACGGTATTTTATCTTTCAAATATAAGGAAAAATTCGGGAAAATTACCTTTATCTAACTAGGAGCCTCCTGCTCCTTAACCTCCTACGGAATAAAGAAGATATATCACCTCAGTTGACACGTATGTGATGTTTAATATATCAAAAAACTCTGTCGAACGCATTCGATTAAAGCCAATCAACGTCAAGGAGAAAAAATACCGCATGCTGAATCTTTAGTCCTTAAAGGGGATGTTTCCAAAAATTTGCCACTCATTTGAAGGGAGAGAAGAGACTGGCCGCTGGTGGAGAATCTGCGAATTTTTTTGCGAGCAAGCCACGAAAGATATAAAATTATGTAAATAATTGGACAATTCCCCACCGTAAATGAATTTGTATCGACTATATAAAGGAGAAGGGGAGTGGCGGGGGGGGGGGGGAGGGGGAGGGTAGCGTGTTGGCGTAGGAAAATAACGAAAAAAATAAAAGAGAAAAATTCCCGCATCGAACGGGTGTAGTAGCCCACGCGCGTTTCACGTATTGGAATGATATGCAAATTTCGTCGGCGACGGATTCGTGCACAGTGGAGCCGGTGAGTATTGGAAGGGATTGGAGAGAAGGGGGGGAGGGTGGATGAATATATACTGGAAATAGGGGAACAATTGGGTATTTGAAGGGGCGGGGAGGAAGAGATGAGGGAAGGGGTGAGGTCGACAGAGTGCACCGCGAGGAGAGAAAAAGGGCGAGCATTGGGAGGCCTTGGCTTTTCGAACGGCTCCTCTTTTGAGGAGATAGAGAACGAGAACGAGGGAGATGGTATGATGGAAAGAGGGATGGAGGAGGCATGGAGGGAGGGAGTCCATGTCATTTGGATGGGAATAATTTTCGGGGCGTATGAGGGGAGAGTGTGTTGGAGGTAGAGGGAGGAATTTTTTATTTTGTACTAGTTTATTTTCCTGCAGTGCCTGCCTCTCGGGGCCAAGGTGGGTAAAATAAATCGCAGTGGAGATCCGACATGCGACCGGTTCATGGTCTTAAATTGAGTTAAATTCCGCTCTCAAGACTAGTAGTTAAAAAGTGTGGAGCAAGCCATTTTGCCTCCGATTTAATTATTCCAATTCTAGTTTAAACATGCATTTAATGTTGCTATCATCTGTCGTTGCCACAACTTCTTGATGAACATATGAGTTCTCTATGCCACACTTTATTCATTTAACTTGGAAAATACTTAAATACTGTAATTAGTAGCCAGTAAAACTAAATTTAATACCTCTGACATTCGTTTTAACTGAGAAACTTATTCATGAATGAAAATAATTTACATTGATGAAAAAAGGTTAAAGAAGAAATTATTGAATCTTAAATCTTACCAAAACCCCATCCAAGTTTTTAAATCTTACAAGCATATTGATCATGAATTGTAAAAAAAGAAAGGATTTCATTTACGCTCTGTTAAAACTAATGAGTAGTTCTACAAAATTACAACTTATTAGACATTTCCTGGGTACGTTTTGTTCATTTTGGTATTCACAAAAGAGCATTAACCTCTAGACGAATTGTTTAATTAATTTAACTATTCGGCATAACGATCCTCTCCAGATATGATTGTCATAATAGATTTTTATCATGAAAATAAGAGTATTTGGTAATAAGAGTTTATTGCAGCCAGAATATAATTAAAATCCACAGATATAATATCAATTATCATATGCATATCAAATATTTCCAAATTTTATCAGATAGTGAATCATTTATTTAATCACCTGAGTAAATTGAGCTCTAAAATACTTTTTTTGAAATTTTGGGTTTAGAAGTCAAGTGAAAAATTCCTATTATTCTACCGCAAATGTTAAAGAGACTCTGGATAACTCCGCCTTGATCGTGCGCCGCCCCTCCCTTCCATTTCGGATGGCCAGCACATACACCAGGCCGCGGAGGAGATGATGAAGGGTATTGAGGTTGCAGGCAGTGGGTGGGTAGGAGGGAGAATACGTGACTTGGTCCACCCACGGACTCCATGGCGACATCCCTTGCATAAAGACTAACTTCGTGTGCCCCGCAGAGGGAGGAATAAAAAAACCATGTATGGCGAACATGGCATGACGATTAATTAGCAAGAAATTTACTTGAGTCCTTTACTTATCCTCATGTACTATTTTCAGATGTCCCAGTGAAAACTATTCTCTTTGTTGTTTGGTCTTGGTCCAAACCGGTATGATACAGAAAAAGTCTCCGAATGGACGTAATTAGACATTCAAAATTGGAAAGTTCTAGTTTCAGCGTGGAAGTCATCTCGCTGCAGTTAGAATTTAATCACATTGCTTCCTGCTGAATGACAATAATAAACGATATTCTTTATCAAACAGTCTAGGGAAGACAGAAAAAATTGACTGATTATCTCATAGGGCAAAATTAAAAAAAATTGCAAATAGATTAATTAATCAGTCTCTAGCATCAAAAAACTTGGATATTTTTTATTTTCTTTATCGATTCCTTGGGTTGAGTTGAACGACAATGAGATATTGACATATTATTTCCCACATGCGCAATGAGCAATGACTCTAAATGAAATTAGGTTAATGGGATGAATAGTTCAAATGACTACTATGTCAGTGAACCATTGGGAGTATATACGATAGCGCACCCACAACTCTTTGCGTTAAATACGGTAAATTTTACGGTATATATTCTCCATAAGTCTTTGAGTAAAACACGGTAAATTTTACTGGCAGGTAATAAATTATCAAGGCACCAAATTATTACCGTAATGTGGATCTGTGCTACACATGGAAGCACGAGGAACATTTCCTCTTTGATGAAGCATTATTCGAAGCAACCTTTTCCCCAGAGAAAGCGCAAGCATATCTCCCTATCCAACGGTTTTTTTTAAACAGAACTTTCTTTAATCGGAAAGAGAATGAGAAAAAGCATCCTTTCCTTTTTTCCTTTGCCCTCTTTGCTTTGGCATGCCTTGGGAACAGCTCTTTTCCGCGATCAAGAGCTGCAGAGTAAAGATGCATTCAAGAGAAATGGGCGTGGAGCAATGCAGAGGGAAGGGGAGGGAGAACAGAGGAGCCCCGTACTTTTCTCGGCGTCTCCCTTCGGAAAAAGCGGAGTGTGGAGCAAAATGACCCAAAGGGAATCCTTTAGCAGCGTCAGCACCACCAGCCAAAAGCATTGGTTATTTAGCGGGAATATTTTATTCTATCCGGGCCAATAAAGCTCACTTCTTTCAGCTGAGTAGTGCGATATCTACAGGGAATAAAAATAGTTTTTATTTGGCTGCGATGAATTTGTTTGCCTTCCTTTGTATATTTCTTTCACCCAAGAATTATCACTAATATTTTTGATACTATAAAACATTTAAAATCATGGGTTAGTTTCCTTCTAAATTTGCATTTCTTTCATAGAGCGAATTCAACTGTCAAAAAGATTTTGTTTTACCTCAGTCCCTAATCTCAAATAGTTCAGAATACTATTCCTTAAGAGTTATCCTTAATAGTTCAGAATACCCTTGTAAAAGTGGTTTTATTACAAAACAGCTTTATTTATCGATTAGGAACAGTATTATAGTAGCTTTTTGGTGTATTTTAGAGCGTATGTTCTTATGTTATCAAATATTTTACCGTTCGTCCATTTATGCGCAAATTACCTTAGTTACTTCCCAAAATCACCAACAAATCGAAATGCAAAAGGAAGTTAATGATTTGAGTCTCAACTTTTGGACATGCGACTGCATTATAAATGCTCAAAGAGTCCCAACTGTAAAAAAAATATTTTGATTGGAATAAATGGCGAGGATTGAAAACGATAAGAATGGAATACGAATGAATTTTTTTCCAAAAAATAAAATAAAAGATAGCTCCCTCGAGCATTAATATGAGATGACTGAAGAGAAATATTTCAAAATGAGGGCATTTGCTGCAAGTTTACGCTTGCTTAAGCGTACTAAACAGCCACAACGCTTGGACAAGTTTTCACGGGATGGGTGATTAAATTTTTGCCAGCGGATGACGGGATTTTGCCTTGTTTGCCACTGCAGTGACTGAGCAAAACCGCTGTAACATGAAGTAGAGCATGCATCAATAAAGGTTAAAAACGGGACGCTTTCTCATTTATAACTGGAAATGAGAGAGGACTAAAACCTTACCCGAGGGAATGGGGTACGTATCACGCTAAGTACATTATTTTGCGAAACAGCGAGTACACGATTTAGTTATGTGCGCTCAGTGATCATAATTAGCCTTCTTATTCGTCCTTTGTCTGATTATAGTTCGTAAAGGTGACGGGTTCGGAGGTCACATCGCTGTAAAAGTTTCCACTCGCTGACTTATGTCTCACTCCTAAAACACTGTCTGGTAAGATCTAACTAACCTTGTACGCATTAAGGCAGAATGCATTGGTAAGCCCTGTAATACGTTACACCAATTTGGAGTCGTTTCAAAATATTCCAGCAGTGAATAAAAAATATTAGTTGCTTGGAAAATGTAGTAATAAAGTTTAAATTTTAAACATTTTAAATATAAATATGTAGCTCGATTTTATTTTTTTACATTTGTTTGCTAGTGTAAATTATCAATGTTTTTCATGCCTGTACTAGAAAAAACTAAAAGAAATCACTACCAAGCATATAAAAATCCATTGCTCGCACTATTTGACATATATTCTGGTATTTTCAATCATTGAAGTTAAGTTATGCAATCTAGTTCCCATTAGAAATTAATTTTTAAGTCACATGACCAACTAAAAATTCAAATATCGCTGATTTTTAAGAGTGAGCTAAATTATTATAGATTTTTAAATAATCTAAAATCTAAATTATTATATATTTAAATAAAGATTGTAAATTAACAATTTTTTACGTTATGTTGACGAACTAGCTATTGAAAAATATTTTTAATTTTAATGCTAATGAATACGGCAAATATGTTTATATCGAAATAATATTTCAGTTTAAGCTGTTTTGATGCACTCCGTCATGAAATAGCATGATGATTCCAATATAATTTCACACCGACGCTAGTCATTGCATTTTGAAACAAAAACGGCATATAATTCTCTGAGTCCAATGAGAAAACGAGCTGAATTATCATTGTAACGTGTTCATTCTCTGAATAATTAATTCGCGATACCCGCATCAGTATTTGGCTGAAAGCAGTATAACATATACTATAAAAAATAAATTTCCGACTATTAGATGAACAGTATACTAGCTCTAGTTTCAAAATAGGGGAAATGAAAAATAATATAAGATTTCCACCAGATATTTATAGCCTCTGTATACTTCGAACTTTTAAATTAGTCTGATGAATACATTTTTTTACTAATTTAGCTTAAAAAAGTAAAAAATCAATCGAAGAAATCATGTGTTCATGAAAAACTATCCCATTTATTTTTGTTTTCCCATCAAACCTCTGTTTTCTAAAATACTGTAGATATACACCAAACAATTTTTCGTCTACTCAAATGTCTATAAAACATTTATTAAGTATAAATAATTAATAATCGAAATGCAATCATGCTGGCTGTTTTTTAATTCATTAATCATCGTTTGATGATTAGGACAGTTTCTGTTCGTAAATTTGAGCACATCCACTGCTTTAGCATTTTTTACCGTTGGTTAATTTATTAATTTTTCTCTTTTTTACTTCAAAAATGTTTCAATTATAGCTTTCTCGGCCAATCAATAATAGGTAACAATAAGATTCTTGAATATTTGGTCATTAATGTATTTAACTCACAGTCAACGTTTTGCCAAATAATTTAGCATCTTCAGGGCTTTGTAACACAAATCAATGAGACTTACATCAGGTACATACAAATATACATACCTGATGTACGTCTCCTTCTTTTGTGATAGAAACCCTGAATATACTAAAAGATTTGGCATAAGTTAGCTGTGTGTTAAATATTTAAAGATCAAATATTCCTGAATGTTATTATTATTCAAAAATCTATGATATGATATTGGTCAGAAATAATCAGCAAATCAAACTCCATGAAAACTCATCGGATGGAAGGAAAATGCCACAGGAGTGACACGGAGAATAGGTCAGAAAGATTTAACATGTTCTCAAGTGAAAAGCCCGAGTATAATCATTGATTGAGGGAATACTTGCAGCAAATTTTTCAAGAGCAGCAAATATTAATGCATTTTTATAACAAATAACTTGATCAAAACGCGCGTATCGTAATTTCTGAGCCTTTACAGGTTATAGATTCGCTAAACTGTCTTCATTCAAGATAAAATTGAGTACGGCTCCTCGAGAGATGCTCTTCCATATCGACGTTAAAGATAACCCCGCAGAGAGAGAAGGGAAGGTCACGGAAAGCGCTCTCGAGAAAGCCCGCATTGCACAAGGCCAACAAGACCAAACCATTTGGTGAATCAGCCCGGCTTGATTCACTTGTCCGTGATAACGTCTGGGAAAAGTCCGTCCGGCAGGCCGACCCCACGAGGTTTTCCCCCGGCTGACTAGCTGCCCCTCTTGTAATGACTCAGAAAGTTTAGGCAGTTTGTCAATTAGGTCCTCGACTGCTCGCTGGAGTTTTTACGATTTTTTGCACTTTGCCCTGTACGATGGATGGCGTAGCTGATCTAATCATAAGCGTCAAGCATGGGTTTAAATAAAGAAGCGAGCTCTTACAGCCTGTATACAATAATAAGGGTAAAACATTAATATCCCTGAAAGGTTTTATTTTACGGCTATTAGTGTTTCACCCTAATTACTGTCAAACATGAGCTTTAGGCAACATGAGTCCCAGAATTCTAAGCATTAACCAGCACCATCGGCTACAATATTTGGCAACACGTTGACTGTAAGTTAAATATATTAATGACCAAGTACTCAAGAATGTTATTATCATCTATTATTTATTGCCCGAGAAAGCCTTAATTGATAGACTTTTGAAGTAAAGCAGAGAGCAATATAGAAATAAACCTTCGGTAAAAACCTTTCTGGCCTATTCTTCGTTTGTGGTATGTTCCTTATGTTCGTTGGGTTTTCGTGGAGTTTGACTAGCTGATTATTTCTGACCAATATCATATCATAGATTTTGAATAATAATAATATATTTGAATATTTGGTCACTCATATATTTAACACACTGCCGTCAATTACTGAGGATAGGATAGAAGAAAGCCTCCCTTCGTTATGTCATCTACATTGGTTTTTATGAATCAATGTGGGCAGGGCCATGAACGTGGATCACTGAAAACAGGGAGGGTATATTAGAAGTTGACATTTTAGCAATCAATGCGTCCAAGTAGTCGAAATGGAAGGAATTAGAAATCACCCATCTCCCAATAAGTTAATTTCCATGTAACATAATCATCAGTCAACAATCCGTTGATTACAGTGAAGTCTTTTAGTGTTTTCCATCAGGTCAGGTAACCAGGGCTGTCAAAGATTCAACAGCTTCTGTGTACTGTCTTAGCCTGCCTGACCAAGTAAAAAATCTGTAGGTACGTTAGTCAAATCGTACGAAGGAAAAATGATAAGCAAATAAACCTCCAGTTTGATTTCCTTTTGCTCTGTCAAAGCCTGATGTCCTTTTCTCACCTTGTGGCATAAATATTGGCTTTTTATTATTTTTGAAGCCATTACGTTATAAAAGAATGTATCGCTTTAGGTAAAACAATTGTAAATGCAGTATGTAAACGTGAAGGTAAATATGTAGTATTTATAATACTTTTGCCTGAAGCTACAGAGAAAAATGTTGTGTATTAGCTACCCTAATTCGATGGATCTCAAATAGTAAAAGCGTATCATCAATAATTGCGGAAGCATGAAGATTAGCTTCAATATTTTTTCAATTATTTTACTTACTTATAAAACGCTAATAGGGTAATTGAGCTGTGGAAAAAATACTTAGAATTTTAATTTTCCTTATTTTATGCGTAATAATCAAACGCGTCAAATGATTTACAGAGAGAAACGCACGATCTTAATACATGCCGACAACTTCCCAAGAAAGTACAAATACCCCGAGCAAACCTTGAGCTGAAGGCCCTGGGGTGGATGAATGAGGACAGAAACGGTGGGGCAATGAGGTCGGGTGAGTTCATGCCACGGAACAAGGGGCCGACAGAAAGTTTCGCTAAGCCGAGGAGTTGATGGGGAGCCCACTCGGGCTTTCGTGGGTCGGCGGGATGTTCATGTAGAGTACGATGGGGGATTGAGGCCGTGTCCGGGTGGCGAGGAAAGAGGTTTCGGGGTGTAGAAGGGAGGCGGAGAGTCCAGGGAGGTTTGCGGCTCCATGGGTGAAGGACGGGGACGCAAGCGAGCAGGGCAATAGGGGGATTGACTGACGGGGAGAGGTGCGGCCGGCAGCGAATTGATGGATCACCGGTTCTCTCGCATGTCCGAAGGGTGGCAGGCAACTCTCTCTCCCTCTTTGTCCGTGAGAGACACTGCACCGAGGATGCGAGGAAGAGTCAGGTAAGGAGGGATGAGACGGAGTTGATGTTTGGATGGACTAGCCGGGGAAGACGGTGGTTGTGGTGGATGGTTGAGAGTAAGGTCGGTTATGGAAACGAGCGGAAGCGTGCATTTTAGTGGCGGAAGAGGGCTCGGTTACCCTTGTGAGTGACGGGCCGGCGAAAGATTGATTGGGAGAATAAAATTTGCGACGGAAGAGTTGATGGGCAAAACGAGCAAGAAGTCGATGGTGCTGGCTAATGCTTAGGATTTTGGGACTCATGTTGCCTATAGCTCATGCTTGACAATAATAAGGGTGAAACTTCAATAGCTGAAAATATAATCTTTCAGGGATAGTAATGTTTTACCCTTATTATTGTATACATGCTGTAAGAGCTTGTTTCTTTTTTAAACTCATGCTTGACGCTTATGTTTAGACCGCAGTCGTAATTGACGAACAATTTAGGTCGAAGTTAATTACATATGTTTCAATGTTTTATTCGTAGATCAGCTAATCAGTTATTAGTTTTCTAGAGCAACTTATGATGATGCTTGCTAAATTTTAACTTTTCCCTCAAGCATTCCTGCTTGCTACAATGTCAAGTCGTTGGATTAAACCCAAATGATGTAGGTTTGGGTGCTCACATTGTGCTACGTGAAGATTATCATTAGATTGAATATATAGCACTTGATAAAATCTCAGAGAGGAAATAGTTTTAGTATAGTATCATTGCTGATGACACCTTTAATTTTATAGCGGCTATACGATAACATTTACACAGAGATGATCGGAGAGAAACCTGGTATCAGAGTCCCATAATGAGAGAAAATGTACGTTGTACATTCCTCTTATTCCCATACGCTTTATATAGAATACTATGAGATCATGCCAAAGAAGTATGGTTAGGATTGAAGCAGGAGTAATAAAGGACTGCAGATACTTTCGTCATTAATGGAAGTGTATCCACTATTCCTATTTGTCGATAAAGAAGCAATGGTCATTCTGAGAAAGTTACAAGGTTCTTCCTGCGTACCTCATTGACACAACATAGATAAATTCGATTTATTAGGTGGGTGATATCGTATGCTCAGTATTCTATTTGAATTATGGGAAAATAGAATATCTCTTTAAAATAATCATTTTTAAACTTAATCGTATGACCTAATGCTTAAAACGCCGTGTATGCAGGCAAACCTCAGCACATTTATGTGCGACAGACTGCATCAAAAATATTGCGGGCGTTATAGAATGCCTTAACGCCAGTATTATCACGTTATGGCATACTATTGCGCACAGGAAGGATCGCAGGAAGAGCAATAACTTCGGCTCTATTTCGCCCGCCAAATTCGTATTGTTTGATCTTTCCTTAAAAAGGATCAACTGATACATCATATACGTAATACCCTTGACGCAGGGAAACCCGTTCCCACGACTATCATTGTCTGTGCAATACTGTTCCAATTAACGAGACATGGAAGGATGGAAGGAGCTGGTGAACTATTTTTTAATCGGAATTTAATTTCACACGCAACCAAACCGAAAGAAGATCGACTGAGTAATAACCCACTGGATGAGAACATAATCCAAATTACACCGTCCTCATTAATAGAAATAGTGTTAAGCCTGGGTGATATTCTATGGTTTTATCACGCAACGATATTCGTTGACCCTTCCCTATTCCTCCAATCATAGCAGTACATGCATGCAGTTAATACTGGTCGAATTAAATATCGCTCGGAATAGATGCATAAGTTTTAAGTGATTAGTCCAGTGCAGAAGATGAGTCATAACCCGAGTCTCCGTATTTCTCCCGTCTCTGCTTCACGTTTTGTTTTTCTTTTCTACGCGTAGGAACTATTACCGGTTAAAGAAACGGCAATGGTATGAGGAACGGACGGAAGAGGGAGAAAGAGGTAGGAGGGAGACAGGGAAAGAGGAGAAAAGGAAAAGGAAGAGAGTGAGAGGTATCATATATCCTTCCTTCTCTCCATCAACCGTTCCACTTATCCCTAAGCCGTCCTTCACCGTCACTTCTTCCTTTTTTTGCGGTGAATGAGATTGGCTTGGCAGTTTGAGAGTGCCAGTTGAGGGAGGTGGGGAAGGAAAGTGAGTAGTGCAAAAGGCTTTGAGTATTTCTCGGCCCTCTTGGACTGGCATTTCGTAGCCAACTAAGAAACGATAAGTCTGATCTCCTCTATGACCTTTTAATCCCTTCTCGCTCGACGGCTGACATTTAATTGGGGTCTGTCTCTTGACAAGCAGTCTGAATTTTTGCTGGCTTCCGAATGTCGAATGGATAAATTTAAGTGTCATATTAAGAATAGGAACGGGATAAATTATTATCAATGAAGATAATTGCAAAATGTTGAGGGCAAAATGGACTATTATTCTTCCTGCAAATGGAGTGCAGCAATGTAAATAATGTATATATTTGATAAATTCTCCAAATCATAGAAGGTATGAAGCTGATAAAAAGTAATCTACTGAACAAAAAATCGGGTTTTTTTGTTCAAAGATGAATTTGCCTAGAAATAAAAATTGAAGAGTTTATCGACATATAGCGTTAATTTGAAAATAAGTAGTTTCTTCTCTTTAAACTTATATAATTTTCATATTCTCTCCATTTTCTTCAGAAAGAAAATTTTTAATACCTGGTTGTCTCACCATGGAGCTCAGTTTTATTCATCCTCATGATATAATTTACCAATTAAACTTGTATTAACGCTATGAGCTATAATATTCTAAATCATAGTTTAAAAATTTCACTCGATTATTTTTTCATAAAGTTTTTTGTTCACAAAAGCGATCATTATATTTTATTAACTTAGAACAATTTTGGGCTTTGCGAAACATTTCACTTTGACATGATGATTATCTAGAACAAAAGAAATTATAAGAGCTAGTATAAATCATTTCAACTGGCTGAGAGCTTGCAGCTAAGCATATGTACTAGTATTCATCAGTATATTCATGAATAGTTCCCTTGATCTCTCTATATATCAACGACCTCTGAAATCACTGCAATCACAGAAATCACGAAATCACTGTAAAGCTCCGAAATTTTTATTTTATCGTCTTCTAAAAGTATTTGCTGTTCATATGATTACGCTGAAATTCCGCAAATTGGAAAATATTGGAGAGTGTTGCATGTTTATTTATGACTAAGGAAATTATTAGCAAAGTGTACCAAGAGTTTTGAAGTTGATTAACTTAGAGATCTTTCTAAGAAATAGTGGGAGCATTTAGTTGAAAGGTTTCTTTTTGTTAAATACCCCTAAAACTTAGTAGTTATGGATGTAATGGAAAAACTATCGTATTTAATATTAAAATGATAGACTTATGGTTAAAGGAGAAATTAGTTGTCTTCGTAATGCCAACATAATGTTATTTCTAAAGAATTTGAGCACGCACTAAATAACCGTGCTCACTAGACAGCTCAGAACTTTTCTACTACCACCTATTAGTTATTTGCGCTACCCGTTGAACATGGTAACCAGGTTGACTAAAGTTAACAAACTTTGATATGCTGACAAAAGAATTAAAAGCTTGATATTTCATTTAAAACCGACATCATTTCGGATGGCATCTGGTCTAGCACGAAATAAAATGGTCGCGCTCCACGAGACGTTTGCCAATAAGAAATGTGCTTTCATTTAATGTGTCATTAGAAACTAGACGTCTGTATGGAGGCCTAATTGCACCGCTACACTACGTAATGAATGTTTTTTGTGTGCGTTGTTACATGTTTTTCTTCTTCTAGGTCGTATCTCAAGATAAATGCTAGGAGACGGATGCGGTCTGCTGAATTACATGATTGCAAAATGGAAGAACCTGGAATTAAGGTCTTCTTCAAGGGCCGGAAGAAAGCAGAAGAGGGATGGGGATTTCGGTTTGGGTGGAGGAATAAGACGAATCAGGAAGGAAATCATCGAGAAAATTGGAAAGACGAACAGAAAAAAAGATTTAGATCGAACCTTTCTTTTCGAGAGCCAAATTCGCCCTTTGGGCAAGACTTGGACGAAGACAAATGATTGAGTTTACGAGATACTCAAAGGATTCAATTATAATTGAAGCTGGGGAGTAATTTTTGGTCAAAAAAGGGTATAAAATTAAGAATATCACTCAAATAGGATTTTAAAAACAGGACTCGGCATTGAGAGTTAAAAAATAAGATATGTAGCCATAAAACAGAAAAGAAAGTAAATGGTTATAAATATCTGGTAATGAAATTCGTGACAATTGAAACTTGGCTTCTTTGAATACAAGGATGTTGGATAATATGAAGTTCTTGAAAAATAATGTGTTCAAAGCTATGTTCCTTCTTGAGTAGAATACTTTTAATGCTCTTGGCTGGTCCTTGTTTTTGTGACTTTATCATTGATAAATATATAAAATTGAGTAGTCTTTCCAAATTTAAACATTATTTTATAATATTTTTCAGTACCTTTAACTTAATCATTTTAAAATATATATGTTGAGTAATGTAGTGAAATAAACACTTCATAGAACTGGAAAATCTTATACAATAACTACCAGATAGGTGCGCGAGTTTTTTCAGCGCATAAACTTCTCCAGAGATAGAGGAAACATTCCACTCTCATGATACCATTTAAAAAGGGGTTGTTTGTTGCATGAACAGACTTTATGAGAGAAAAGAAACAAACCACTATCGCCACCCGAAACAGATACCACTATCGGGAGCTCGAAAAAGTAATTTCCAAGTCAGAAGACATGGCAGCTGCGGGACATGAATGCCAATGATCTCCGCGCACTTTAATCCTTCACGTCGCCAGTCATCCCCACTCTCTTACAACGTATCCCCTCCACATCCCATGGCGTGTCACTCGCATCGTAAATTAATCAAACCGCGTAAATATATTTCCCTTTAAAACTTAAATGGGCCGAGGGACGACATTTTTTCCCCAACAATTTTGTCAATATGTAGCGTCAGTCGCTGTATTATACGTCTTGCATACGTGAGCGAGCTCAACGAGGAGAAACGACTTAGCCGCTGCTACGGAAAACTCTCGGGTTTGGGTGTGTATATGTGGTGTTTGTATATGGTATGTAGTTGGGGCACGTATATATGCATGTGCATATATATTTATGTGCACATGGACGGCTATGAAGAATGGGGAAAAGGGGGCAGAAGCAGGTTTTGGAAGGAGTGTATTTGTGTGTGTGTCATAAAACAGCGTGAATTATTGAGTCTGCCTCACAAGACGGAGAGAATGGGGTATGGTTACTCGAAGGGTGAGGGAGCGGTGGAGAGACGAAGAGTGGGGAATGGGGGTGAAATGAGGGATATGTGAGAAGGAGCGGAAGACAAGGGGTGATGTGAGGGGAACGGCGACGCTTAACGAAAGAGTGAGAAGGGGGAGAGTAATGAGAAAGTGGTCGTGCAGTTGAAGAGAACGAGGAGAAAAAGACAATGAGAAAGGCAGAGACTCCTCTGATGAAGGACTGCAAGTGGGCGATATTAAGTGAGTGGGGGGGGGGGTGACACTCCTCTCTAGCAGGGAAAAAAGAGAGACAGTTGGCTACATTTTTTTCCATCTCTCCGGCAGCGTGAGCACCACTGTCAAGGTCATTAGCGGGACGTTTCTCATCTGGCGTCAGGCGGTGAGAAGAGAATGAGTGAGTTTCCAGGAGAAAACCTGGCGCGGTCATGATTTCACTCATAGCGAAGAGAAAAACGCACGTAACAAGTCCTTTCTATCAAGTTTTCTTAGTTTAAAAAAAAAGATTTTTCAATTTACAAGTACTGTGCATATAATAAACGAAATTTTAATTCTCAGAAATAAGCCCACAACAGTAATTTCACTACACTAATGATATATAAAATTCTTAAATGAAAATATCGTTATGTTCCACACATTTTAAATTCACTCATAGCGAAGAGAAAAACGCATGTTAAAAGTCCTGAATTTCAAGTTTTCTAAGTTTTTTGAACGATTTTTCCATTCACAAGTACTGTGCATGCAATAAACGAAACATACATTTTCAGAAATAAGCCCACAACAGTAATTACACTACACTATTGATGCCAAACACTCTTGAATGAAATCCTCGTTATATTCCACACTTTTGTAATTCACTCACCACTGACCATGGTTTCGATACAAATGTACTATTATTATTTTGTTCATGGTATCTTGATAATGATTAATATGTACTGAAGCCATGTTTAGTGGTTGGTGGATTAAAATAAGTGTGAAAGATAACACTATTTTCATTTAAGATGCTTGGCGTGAACTTATTTTGTGAAGTCACGCCTGAGACTATAACTACACTATTGACCCATTAAATAGCTACACAAATCAATCCATATTAATTTAATTATTAATTTTTAATGTAAAATACATAGACACCGAAAAATGCACCAACAGCCTTTGATAGACTTGGTATTAAACTGTTAACAGCGGACAAACACACATTACCGTATCCTGAGTTTTGAAAAATCCATATAAACGGGATCCGAACCTGTGACCTTGGTGCTAGCAAGCGAGAAATTTTCCCCACCATTGGGAGGTCAGGTAGTTAATTCTTATATTTATGAATACTCACACCGTAGTATTTGATTTTTACCAGTGTCAACGTTGATCCAAAGGTTTCCGTGTCATTTGGCTTAATGGGTTACAGCTATTATTCGTTCTCCTGCTTAGTGACTACTCCTGACTGACCCAGTCATGTCAGTCATTACTGATGACAGGAATGTAAGATGTAAGCAAGACGCAGTAAACACCATATGGAGGGACATCAGCGCAAAAAGGTTACATCTCAACCTGTAAGTTTATGGTCCATTACACGATATATTATTAATATAAATTCAAAGAGGCTATGTGTCCAGAATTTGGTAAACTTAAACAAAAAATACCATATCCTAATTAAACTTCACAAAAGGGCTTTTTATCTCCAGGAGTGGATTATTATACCGCGCATGTATCAATGATTGAATTTAAAATAAAAAAAAGAAAATAGTGAGCAGTCTCATATATATCTCTATCCGTCAAGTATTTTTAAGCTTGCGATGAAAAAATTTATATGCACTGAAATGCAATCTTACAGCTGTGTGCTGCAAATTTAGCCATTGCAATGGTAATATTACAATTTTTAGTATTTTAAATGGAACAATAATGTAGATAAATGCGTCGAAATTCTAAAAAAGATGGTAGGAAAGAGTAGAACGCAAGGAACGCCGGAGCGATGTTCAGCGCTGGGAACTTTCCAGGTGGAAGTCGAATGAGGAAGTTTATTCTAACGTTTAAGGGCATCCAAGAAGTTTGTCCTGAAGTCCCTCAAAGTTCACTGCGGTAGGAAGAGAGGGAGTCGAGGGAGCGAGCTCCAGAAACTCTCGAGTTGTAATCAGAATTCTCTGGTGAAATCACACCCAGCGGTTTTCACATATCTTGAGGCTTTCCAAGTACTCTGGGAGACCCTTGTGCACAACTACACGAGGCCGAAGCATACTGTTGTCGAAACGAAGTTCCGCGGCGTCGGAGACTAGGTTCGCGATCCCTTGTCTAACTGGCTACAGTCCTCAGTAATGCTTAAGTCATTTTTCTGTTAAAAATTTAGATCTTTTTTCTTCACAATGTTTTAAAATAAAGGTTGCCTCCAGGGAATAATCTCCTAATATAATACATGCTTAAGAGAATTTCATAATCGTGGGCCATTCAAAAATCCAAAAAATTCTTTATTGGAAATTTTTCAACTAGAAAAACTATATATTCTCTTCCAAAATGAGTACTTAATGAATGAAATGAGTAATTATTAATTTTTTTCTTAGGTTACATTGCCAAGACAACTGTAACCACTAAAATATGATGATAAAAAACTGAACCAAATGCTGCGACAAATTACTTTAGAATTGTCAATCATTCGGGAAACTGTTATATACTAAATCAAAAAATTCTTGCATTAGCAATTCACCATTGTATGTTGTAAATAACTGAGGTAAACATGCAGACTTTATTTTAGATTGAGCATAAAGATGCAGGAAATCATATAAAAATAAGGGTAGAAGCGAGTTTTAATTATTCTCCTTCTCTTTCATTCAGATGTTTATATTAAGAGACCTTTAGGAAAATTTAACAAAGTCCTAAAAAATAGAACAAAAAAGGACCATTTACTCTGGAAATCGATCATTATGGCGTGCAGGCGCGCCGATGTGCACAAGGAAGTAATTATGCGCACCACATTACCATCAGAAGACATTTATATCCCTTTCGCTCAAGTTACTCCCGTGACCTTTAACCTGCCGTTTACTTTCTCATTAAGCAAGTTGGACTCGCGGAGCGCCTTGAAACCGAAATCCTAATACTGCGCTTCCCCCTTAAAATCTCTCTCCCTGAGAAACTGGAGCGGCGACCCGTACGTTCCTCTGGGTTAAATAGGGAGAGAGGGCGGTGTAGGTGCGGGAGAAAGGAGGCCGTCTGGAGTTGGCGCACTTGCATCGAAGACGAGGAGAAGACCAAGAACAGACGTATTAGATGCAGAGGAGAGAAGAATAGATTACAGAAATCATACACAGAGAAAGCGAATGAGAGACGTTGAGGATTTGGAGGAAAGAAGAGGGGATGCGGTAAAGATACTGACTGAAAACGAGTAAGAGACGTTGCTGATAAGGATGAGAAAGAAAAAGGATACCGAGAAGACATAGAAAGGAAATTAATAAGAGATCAGAGTATTGGAGTTAAAACGGAAAAATACTGAGGAGAGACGAATACGTGATATTTGGGATATTGAGAAAAGAAACGTATATGATAAAGATGAAGACGAGGAAAGGCACGTAAAGAATACGGAGATGAGAAAACGAATAGACATCTTGGATACGAATTGTGGATAAAAGTGATACGGAGAGGAGACTAAGAGGAGACGTATTGGAAACAAAGAGGAGGAGAAGAGGCTATGGGAAGGAGAAGAGAGGCATAAGGAAATGATACGGAGAGGGAAAGGGAATGATAGTGTCGAGAGTTGAATTCGGCAGATGGATGAATTGGAAGACGAAAAAAGAGAGTGAAATGCGGGACTTGGAGGAACAAGTGTGGAGGTAGGTACGTGAAAAACTTAAAGTGAGAGACGGAAAAGGAAAGAGAGAGGGAAAGGGAGAGCAACAGATGTCAAGGAGGTAAAAGGGGGAATGAGAAGACGGGAAAGTGCGAATTGGGTAGCGAAGAGTTAAGGGGGATGGTTGTGGAGGGATGGGCTATCTACTTACGTAGAGCCGTCTGGCTGCGGAAAGAGAGTGGGGAAGAGAGAGAGAGGCTCATGTAGAGAGAGAGAGACAGAGAGAGTTGGAAGAGACAAGGGATAGATAGAGACAAGGAGACAACCAGAGATAGGGATTCGGTGGAATTGACGGAGTTACGGCCCTGCGCGCGCGCGTAAGGAGGAACGAGGAAACCATTCCCCTTTCAAATCTCCTTCCCCCGCGTGCGGATTCCCATTCCGAGGAGGGATTTCCCGAGTACAATTTCTCTCGCACGATTGCGGGATTATGAAAGATGCGATTCCCCTTCCCGCCTCGTGGAGCCAAATCCAGGCCAAAATTGTTCACGCATTCCATTTCTCTGTTTATTTATATTCGGATCGGATGGGTACGGCATTCATGCGAATACGACCGTAATACCATGGAAAACACGAAGATTGATGGGTGATAAGGATTCGCACATGAATAGGACAAGCAAATATTGGTGCGTTACGTCTGTAAGAAACTTAGCTTTTTACATGTACAAGTACGTATTTGCAGCCATGTCACATGAGCTATTGCTTAAGAAACAGAACATATTAGTGAGCAATTGTTCCGCATATTTATATTTAAAACGAATACCTGGATAAAAGATAGTCTCATTAAGATTACATGTAAGGAGATCATTGGAAGGAATTCTTGCCCTGTAGCAACCACTTTTTTCCAATTTCCGATCCTTCCAAAACAGAGACACAAGTGTTTGCTGAGCTTTAATTACGTAAGAAACCTTAAATCTACCAATTTCGAAGGGATATGGACAACCCTTATATCCGCAGGGCCCGCACCTGCGTTCTGTGTCTCAGCTGCCCGCGGGGATCTGCCTTTCGGTCGGGTAGAATTACCGTGGACGGGAGAGGAGCAGGAAACCAAGCGGTTTGCTGATCACCCGAAGGTCATCTGATGAGATTCAACTCAGCTCGCAGTGGCTCAGCAAGTTAAGGGATTTTCTCGAATCGATTGCTAACCAATGTGTCCAAACGTCTTCAATCGTGGGATGGCAACTAACTCAAACACTCATTACTTCCTATTCTTGATTTATGCGATAGAATTCCTAGTGACTCGAAATAAGTACGTAAAATATATGAAATGATATTATATTCTCAAACAAAATCAATGATTATAAGATTGACCAGAGTAATGATGATTGTTTACTATCAAGAATTGATAATATATAAGAGAGAAAAAACAATCATTCGGTAATTATAATCACTTTAACGATGAATATATTGCAAATAATTGGCCTCAGTGTCGGCGGAGTAAAGTACACGTATGGAAAGCCTCAGTTCACTGGTTTTTGTCCAAGCTGGGTAGTTCTTTCGTCACCCATGGCGAGGCTATTCGTGTGCGTATTTTACTCTATGTAATAGAAAACCCCTCACGTCAAACACTGGCATATATTTATGAGATGTTTGCATAGAAAAAATAAATATTTTGAGCATGCATTTGTGGAAATCGTAGGAATACAATTACCAGGAAACAAGGAAATTATGAAATTATTTATAAGGTTCTGGATTAAAGTTGGTATCTTTTTTATTTATGTGATTCTGAAAAAATGAATGAATTTTTTCTAGAGATCGTTCAAAAATGTATTACTATCCCTTCCGCTAAAAAAAGAGAAGGTTAATAATGTTGACTCGAATTTATATTAACAGTGATATAAAAAGGTTTACAAGCACTTTTTCCACTCTCAGAAGAGCATGTAAAACTAAAGAGACAATGAAGCAGTGGGAATTTCTTAGAAAGGACTGATTGTAAGGGATATAGCGTGTTTGGGAGGATGTAAGAGACTGGGGTGTTGGGGGTGGAAAGAAGAGCATTCCGGAGATGCGCCTCGGGTGGTTTCTCTCGGGAGGAAATTGAGGAGGTACTACGTGCCCGAGTAGAATCCGCGGGAATCTCTGAAAGAATCTGGACGCGACGACATCCTTTTGGGAAAAAAGGGGGATTAATAATACTTTTAAAAGGAGAAGAGAGAGAGGAGGGTTTCTCGAGAATTCGTATTCACAGTCGAGGAGTCGCTGCTATCCTTTGTCCGATCTGCCCTTAAGGGGGGGAGAACGAGAGACAGAATGTCGGTCACGAGAGAGGTAATGCGGTAGAATGTGCTTTCTTTCTCGGGTTCAATCTACGCTGCTTGCCCTTACAATGCAACGGACCAACAAGAGGGGTACGCAGAAATTTTACCCCATGGAGATTCTAATGAAGATGTAAGATATGAGACAAAAACATGAACGAATGCACGATGTTGTGTCTCATTTATTTTGCTAATCGAATAAAACCTCCATTCCATGCAGAAATGTGACGGAGAACACGTGAGTCATAATGAAGAATATTTTTAGATCATTATGAAAAGTACCATCTGCGATTATCAGGTTCGGAAATGGATAGGAGGGTTAAGTGAATGCAATTCCTTTTTTACCATGGTCAAGTTATTATATTTACGGCTTTTGGGGTCGTCCTTCACCCTTATTTTGTCATTTTTGCAATTCAAAAGATGAAAGAAATATTGAAAATAATAACGTGATATACTGGTATATTTTAAAATTTAGCCGAATAATTAATGTTTACTGTGAATTCATCACGAATTGATGGGTGTGAATTATAATAGCAATGAATATTCAAGCTTAATACATATATTATGGAAAAAAATATGAAATGTTTAAGTAACTATAATCACCACTGAATAAAAATATTCATCACTTTTACAATTACTAATCAGTGATAACATTATGACACGAGCAAAATACATTTTTAAACAAATAAAATATTTGCTCCGACTAGTTTCAATGTAACTACACCATCTTCTAACGTAATGACCCTATGGAATTAAATTTTATGTCAATGAATGTGCTTTTTTGTTACAATGGAGCGATATACCACATGACGACCGAAATTATATTTTTAATTAGTTACGAAATGCGTATAAAACATTTATTATTCATTAAAATGGACTTTTTGCCAAAATGTATTTATCAATTGAATTACCCTTATTTTACCGTAGCTCCTATGCGCTGTGATCGAGTGCACTTATCTGGTTTCTACCTCATTATTCGCGTTTTTCTGGGCGCACACTTCTTCGTTATCTAGTCTCGGAATAAGGAAAGAATGATTCTTGCTACGAAAAAGGTGTTGTTTTTGGATTACCTAAGCGGGCCTCTGCTACTTAATATTCATTGACATTAAATTTTGCATACGACGGTATCTTTCCCGACCAAATTATCTTTCCCGGTTTTATAGCTTTACCGCGGCTAATGTGTGCAACGGCTCCGAAAATGGAATTTCATTCTACCTAAGGCTCACCGAAACTTTCCTTTTTTCCAATTTCCGAGTCTGGTGGAATGTGAGTTAAGTGCACACGATTTTCATATTCAACGCAGGTACTCTTTTATCTATTCTTACATTTATGCATGCAAAGTTTTTCTATAAGCATAATGAAGAAGAGTAAAATTTTGTTTCCGCTTTAGAAGGTTTTAGAAAAAATGTCTTACTCTAAAAAATTCATGCCAATTTGTATTTTTTATTATTTTTTGTGATATGTTTTACAGAGATCAGCAACAATGAATTATATATAATAATTTTTACGTTCAGTGGATACAACAATACTCTAGTATTTGCCTTTGAAAATTTAATGAACTCGATATTTATATCAATTTGTAATCATACATACTTTTCTCTTCATAATCTGCCGCATTATGAAGATAGTGCGGATTCACGGAATAACTCCTGAATTGGTACAAGATGTAGACTGAGTTACAAGAATTATTAATTCGTTCACTAGGAGATTATTTGGAGAAAAGATCACTCTAGAGTAAATAATTTAGCATCACAAATACATATAAGCCTTAAAATATTATTTATAACAAAAGCCAGGCATAGGTAATAATGATCTCAAAAGCATTTTTCAGGGCAATACCAAGATTTTTTTCTAGACAACTATTGGTTCAAAAAGAATAAAATGTATTCTAAAGTACAGCTAAGTGAACTATTTTACATTTTTTTATGATAGGTATAACTGGAACACTTAAAATGAATCTTCAAAAAATAAAATTAAGAATTTATCGCTTATTTCAACATAAAAAGACTGGGTTTATGAAAGAAACGGTTTTTTTCATTGACCGATGAATCATTATTTGAGTACAGCATCATATATACCTTCTATAGGGAATAATAAGGGGCCTGAACATAACGCTGGCTGGATATCATACAAAAAATCCCTTCGTTGATGAAAGTTCAGTAAAACCTTCAAATATATCTTGTGTTGTTCCTTATGTGGCCCGTTCTTTCTCATTGTATATCCGGGAGGAATGGAAACTTGCGGCTAAATAAGAAATATGCAGATGAGTTGAAAATTCGGAATCCCAAAAATGACCCTTTTTAATCGGGGTGGAGGATAAGGCCCCTTTTTCAAAAACTCTGAAAAAGTTATCTGGCTCTTTAGTCTCTCTTCTTTCTTCTTGGCTCTCGCATCCGCTGAAATCGTGACTCAGTTACTATTTTCGGGAAGAGAGGACAATTGTTGCAACTTTACCTTCTAAATGATGCTTGCTCAACTAATATCGGTGACAATTACAACCTGGGAATCGATAATACTTTTACGTGGTTCTCGCAATTTTTATTCAATTTTATATTTATCTCCACTACCCAGAAAGTACTTCAGTTGGGCTCTTATATCGGGTGTATTAACAATGGACGAACACAAACACCCATGTTCTGAGTGGTTGAAAATCCACCCAGGCAGGACTTGGACCCGCGATACTCAAATTGGTGGACGAGGACTTTACCCCGTCAAAACTGGGGCCGACAAAGTGATTTAGTATTTTATGCAATGATTTATTTAAAAACATTAGAGGGACGACGGACAGCGTAAGCATAAAGATATCAATGTGTTACACAATCATTTAATTATCTAAAACTACAGTGACGACGGAAAGCATACAGCATAAAGATAACAATGTGTGTTACACAATAGCCACATGCTTTTAATTCAACTATCAATTGACAAAAACAATCAAGGCTACAAAACTGAGTACTGTGTTGACAAATATATACACAGATTATAAAGTTACGGCAACTAATGCATCTTTAGAGGCAAAAGGTTTTAGGCAACGATCATGGGTCATTCCATCCAAATTTGACCAGGTGATTGCCCTCCGGGTAACCGATTTTGACAAAATTTGGCAAATCGTCTTTATACGAGATATTGCAATGTTGTAAAACTAGAATTTTACAAAAATGTATTCGCATTTGACGGCATATCTCCGGAAATAAGGAAGAAAAAATACATGCAATGACTCATTTTAAATTTCTTAAATTAAAAAAGATAATTCATGGATTATTTTATAAAATTTAAACAATTTAATAAGGTTTATAACAAATTCAAAATTTCTAATCGATTTTTGACGATGTAGATATGCCTTCTATTTTCCCTATTTTTTAAATGTTGTACATACAACCCTCCTTTACAAGTTAAAAATATGTGGTAGGGGTAATATTTCATTTAAAAAAGAAAAAAACTTTGAGTGAAGACGTAATGCTTGCCTCCCTCCGCGGCGGCGTACGGCTCTCGCACCGAACGTTCAGTAGTCGGTTCTCCAGATCTCATCAGCATGCTTTCTTTTCCATATTCTTTTCACCAATTTTAACTGTATACCGATCCTTTGATTCCCTTTACCCATGTTATTCGCCATTTGCTTCCCACTGAAGTGACCGCCGCTTAAGAATCCAGGATTAGCGACAACATGCTTAACAGCGTGGGCGACCATGGGCCCACCAGCGGCCGTGCTCGGAGAACAATAGACAAACCTCGCCCCGTCTTAGACCTCAAGTGCTACTTTCCTCTCTTTCCCTATCCCATATTCCTTGCATAACCTTTATTATGTTCTGAGAATCATCTTTACAAGCATTGCGCTCAGTAGCCGTCGCCCACCCTCACATATTCACATTCAAAATAATAAGGAAAATCGAGGGCATAGCTACATAGTCAAAAATCTGTTTGAAAATTCGAATTTATCATAAATTTTATTTAACTGCTTAAATTTTATAACATAATCTATTAATCATCTTTCTCAATTCAAGAAATTTAAAATGAGTCATTACATGTATTTTTATCATCTTTATTTCCGGAGATATGCCGTCAAATGCGAAGACGCTTTTGTAAAAATTCTAGTTTTACAACACTGCAATATCTCATAAACCGTTGCATGTATTACAAAATGGCTTTGGAGTTTTTGTTTTGTAATCAAATGAAGACGATTTGCCAAACTTGGTTAAAATCGGTTTCCTCAAGGGTCAATTTTGCCAATTGTCTGGTCAAATTGGGATGGAATGACCCTCATTTATGTAGTTTTAAATTCAAGCGGAAAGAAATTATAAAGGGTATGATAAACTGCTTAAAAATTTTATATGATTAAACAGACGATATTTTAAGCAAAGATTCGAGGATACAAATTGCAGTGTACTGATGCTTGGTGGACTTCAAAATCAGTCGGTAGAAAGAGGAATATTAATTTTGAAACGTTTCTTAAGCTTCAGATTTAAAATACTTAATGCGTCAGGTAATGCTAATTGGGGATTAAATGCGGATAAGAAGTGAGATTAGATTAAAATCGCTGACTTGACTAAGTTTCTTAACATCTCTTATTATGACGAGCGTGTCCTTAAATGAGACGATATTTGCAGACATGAAAATCGATCAGCGGAAATGAGGATTCAAAATCCTTTCGCATGGTTGCATTTGTCAGCTCTTATCGCACATCGAGGTTCAAAAAAGGAAATATCAGATAATATTTATCAGAATGACATGAGTGGACCAAAGTTAGTGGGTACCATTCTATTCATGGATGTATTT
The DNA here is from genome assembly GCA_963169105.1 of Ceriagrion tenellum. NCBI lineage: Eukaryota > Metazoa > Arthropoda > Insecta > Odonata > Coenagrionidae > Ceriagrion > Ceriagrion tenellum. The sequence goes on along the minus strand of OY720632.1, from coordinate 125,496,733 downwards.
CATTTGTGCGGAAAAGACGTTAACTAGTAAAAAGAATATTTACGCTCCACTAGTCAGTTCCCAGATCAATTTGTTGCACAATCATCTTGAGGTGCTCACTGACCCCTGAAGTGAGCAGTACTTACTTCGAAATCCGGATTTGTCAATAAATTGATCTGTGAACTGACCAGTGGAGCGTATAGGTTCTTTTTATAATCAGCATGGATCTCCATCATGGACCTCCATCATGGACCTCCATCATGGACCTCCACCATTGACCATGGGGGTCCGGTTTAGACCAGTGGTAGCGTGTTCAACTTCCGTTCTGAAGGTTGTAGGTTCGAGACCAAGCGAGTTGCTAAACAACTTTTGCATGCTACCCAAATTTGACCCCACTACTGAAAGGTAGCATTTTCAACAGAAAGCATTGATGGCGCAGATCAAGGAGATTGGACCTGCATCAACAGCCACAGCTTTGGACGAGAGTGAAGTTCACGAAATCGGCCGGAGTACTGCGATGTGGAAGGCAATGGGGAAACCATTACATTTTTTTCCCTAGCAGATGCAGCCCCATATTAAAAAATATATATATAAGATGTGATTGTCCTTCTCCCAGTAAAGTATTCCGGAGGAAAAAATAGTCCCCCAATTGGATCTCCAGGTGGGTACTACTGGGAGGGGTACATCAGCAGTGACCTAATAAAGAAGAAATTACATAGGAAGAGATACCAGAGGGTAAGGGAGGTGTTAGGCAGGGAAGGGTGGAGGGCTGTAGTCAACCAATTTTAGGATTGAACGACCAATGAATAAATGGATCTTTACAATGTTGAACCGAGTTATACTTCATTTATTACGGAAAATATGTGCTTTGAGCTTTCAAGAAATTGATTTACCACCGATAAAATATGCACATATATTTTTTCCTCCGTGCAACGGTTGACGAATACGGGTGTGGATGCAAGTAAAAGCTTATTACGTTCGCGGGGAGAATTTACGGAGATATCCTGTGCCCTCCAGAGAAGCCTCTAACGGCAATATAGCGGGACAGTAAACCTACGTCAGTTGTAAAGCAATTATCCAGCCCAACATCCCATCTTCCATTGCCTGAGAGCCATTTCTGCGTCGTACTTTTCCACTCGTAAAACCGAAGTTCTTTGGGGTCGACGCAAATTGCACCTAATAGTCGTAAGAGCCTTCCTCTCCGAGACTCGTTTCTTCTCCGGCACACGAGCCTTTGGGCGTCTACGGCTCTGTGCCTAAATAATCGTCCAAATGTGGGCATAAATGGAATAAAATGTTCTTATGTCTGCGTTCAATTCGGTGCGGTAAAAAGAACGATATAATGCTAAACGGAAGGTCTTCGGAAGTGCATTGAAAAGCTGCAGGAAGAAATATCAAGCCGATCCTGGAACATGAGTCAAGTTTTATGATAGAATGGGATATTGTTCTTGCTGTAAAAAAGTCCTAAAAATCGTAACTTTTTTCCTTTATTTGCCCGTATTAATATTTTAAGTTTCCAATTTGTGTATATTCGTGGATAATTTCCCCTTGCAATGAATGTGGGTATAATGGATTCAATTTCATTCCCAAAAGAAAAAAGTCCACAGAGGATACTGAAAGAGTGTCCGAATCATTATTAAATTATTTACAATAGTAAAAATAAGTCATTGAACAGTAAATTGAATTGCGTTTTGATGGGTGAAACTCATATAACTGTTCACTTGATATGTAGGGTGATATACCTATACTTGGATAGTGGACCACAAACCCAATGATAATTTTAGACAAGTGAATTAACTATGAAGAGTAGAAAAAGTATAAATATGTGTAATAATGCAATAACAAAGAGGATAACTTTTCGTAGAGAATATTGAACGGTGAAGAGAATCTTGAAAATGATCATCCTTCACTTAACGCAAGTGTGATATGACACCGACAACCGAGGATGGAGAACTGAACTTGGAATTAATTTTGAACTATTCACCTCGTATAAACTAGGCAACAAGACAGCTATTGAGATATAAACAAGAAAATTCTCTACAATAAAAACAGTAAAATTGCATAATATTGTGCTAGGTGTCCTTATAGCTTTTATGCCTTTATATGAATAAATTTTCCGTGTTGATTCTGAGACAAAAATTCTTAAAAGTCTAAAAACTTACTGGGAGGGATTAAAACAGTAAATATTCTGGGAATGGTGTACAATTAGGAAACTCAGAAAATTACATGTATATCATGTATCAGCGAATGTTGATGACTTTTGCATCACTTTGAAGGGTATAAAGCAACAAATAGTTGTTTGACTGTTGTAGCAGCATATCCATTGAGTTCGCACATTACTCGTTAAACTCACTGAAGGCTATGAATCTGTAATATGTAATGTAACTCAAAAATAAGCATAATAAATTTAATCACTCAACAATCTTTTCTGTGAAACAAATTGGATCAGGAAACAATCTTCTTCAAGATGTTCTTTTTACGGAAGCCATATTTCAAATGAATGCCGAGTTTTGATAAATATCCAACGATTTCATGGAATAGCTTACTAATTACATGATAGACGTAATCTAGGCATCCAACTTTAGTCACTCCTTGAAATAAACTGAAAGCTAAGGTGCATGGAAAAGCCAAGATTATTAATTTTTCGGAAATATAAAGTAGGAATTTGTTGATATGCCAGAAATTATAAAGGTAGAAGGATCGTCACTCTTCTCTGTTGCTCTCAAGTTCAACAAATTGAATGAGGAAGGTATACACATGACTTATTTAGGTACAAATGAAGCTCTATGCCAACAATAACTTGCTATTGTGGCACTTGATGAAAAGAACTCAGGAATCACCTTCATCAATGATCATTGCTGTCACTAGTATTGATGATGTATCAATTTTTCAACCTAACAGACAAATGGAGGATATTTCTCTTTCTTGTCAGCAGGAAGATCAAAGTGAAAGTCCTTATTGGCATCCATCTGTCTGAACCATCCAGGCTTTGTATTGTACATGAATTGATTATAAAAATAATAGCTTAAAAAGCAATCGTCCGCCATACCGTTGAGATAAGTGGTGGGTGAATTGGATCCGGAAGTAATTGAATCGTGAAATCGGGACAGCGTGGGTAAATTATTTACCTGGAATAATGAACATTCGTGGACATTCAAAAGGGTTGAAAAGATGTCGGATTAGATAAGTAAACAATGAGAGTGTGGAAAATCAAAGTGTCCCTATGGATAGATTAAATTTGCATCACGTTTTTGACACTGGAATAAAAAGAATTCCCTTATGATTCCAGGATGTTCAAGCTATCATATCTTCGTGAATGACTAAATGCCTAAGGAACAATTAGCTCAGAGGACTGTCCACGATTTCAGGGAGGGAATTAGTGCCTAGATACTACCGGAAGGAATTGAATGGTGGATCTGGTACAGTGTGTGTCTGCAATTCGCCGGAAATAATGAATATTCGGGGGCATTGGAAGTAGGAGCGATTGGACAGGGAAATACAATATTGGGAGGAGGGGTAGAGGCCAGTGTGAGATGTCAGGGACACGCCCTGAAAACAAATTGTCCGTGCAGTTGGTTGGGAGGGGACCATGCGATCGAAAATAAAAATTATGCCGGGGAGCGCAAAAGGGCGATGGACTGTGGGGCCGCGTCACGCAAACTAACACTGCCTCAAGGCCCATGCTCTGTATAAGGGCCCCGCACGCGATGCTGGACATTAATAAGGGTGTAGGTAGGCAGGGTGGGAAGGAAGAATGGGGTGAAAGGGGCGTGGCGATGGCTTGCACGCGACTGAAGGTCAGCGGAGGACAAAACTCCTCGCCAGCGACCACGCCTATACATTTTCACTCCTCAACTCCTCCACATCAGGGAGAGTAGTCCGCAAACATTCTCAGGGCGACTAAAATCATTCACTCAAGACACTCAAATGGAAAAAAACCGTAGGGTACCTATCCATTTGCCATAAAAAAAATTTCATAATAATTTGATTGGCTAGTGCGCTGGATCTCCATACGGAAGGCCTCGCTTCAGTTACTCAGATTATGGAAGTCTCTCACCGGTAATAAATTCTTAACTGTGTGACATGAAAAGGGCATTTAATATATTCCGTCCGGCGGATGAAACGATGAACTGTGGTCTTCATGGCGTATTTTGCTTCGAGTATGCTAAAGGCAGCTGTTGGTTCTCTTCTCCCTCCCACTCAAATTTCCACTTTTTTGACTGGATATAGATTCATACGATCTAATCGAGCTCCGAATCGAGCAGGATACCTGTAGTCTCATCTTCACAATTTGTTCTTTCACCTATAAGTAATATATTAAATCTTATCTTCTTTTAAATAAAAACAATCTGTTCAATGAATGAAACTCAGATGTTGTGTAGTTCCATTTTAATCAGTAAAAATAACTTTAAGACTCCGCTGGTGACCAGTGACATTTTTTTTTGCTTCCTTGGTGGTAGCCGTTAAGCACTTCGATCAGGCTAAATTTACTCAGTGTATTGAAAAATTTCTAACACCAACAGTTTCAATTTGCTTTTGTATAATAAAGAGATACATGAATAAGCAAACGGTGAGGATAAAAAAGTTATTGCTGGCATCCATTCCTTGCATATCAGAATGATGTGTCGTCTCAACTCATATTACAAGGCTTTTTTCCATTGACCACTGTGACACCTGTTTGACTTGCATTAATAACTTGAAAGTAAAATTGAACGCAAAATACAAAAGGCGGCATTGAATATACTAATTAACAATTTAGGATCGTCCCTCACAATAATTATAGCCTTTTACTCATTCAAACAGGATCTCTCTAAAATCAGTCGGTATTTCACAGGTGAATTATCGATTGTTGTATGCCGCAGAGGGTTAGCCGGATCGAATACAGGAGTTAATAGATTCTGGGGAGCCTGCCTTTGTTTTGACAGGGTCACAATGAAATTGTGGAACTATAATCGCTCGACCTAATCGACGAAATTAAAGTTTGTATTCAGCTGCGATAACATGGCTCCATGGGCGTACTTCATCATGTAAATTTGGCAGCCAAATCAGCCGAGGCGAAACTTATTGAGAACGGCCTAACAATGTTCGCGAATCCTCGCCAACTTTGCCACGATTATAATTTGCCTAAAATAGATCTCTGCAGGAGACAATCAAAGTGTTCATAAGTCTAATGTGACTTAAGAACATTTTTATGATCCGCCAGTTTAATCAAAAGCGAAAAAGAGGAATGCAAGTTAGTGGCTTTCACGATTTCAAAGTTCACCCTATTGTATTTTTAATTAGTAGTTCTTGCAGTAAGCAATTATTAAAACGTAATTATCATGCACAATGAAAATGATAAATTGTAGCCTCTATTTCTTCTTATTCTGAATGCCAAACTGATTGGCTTCCAATTGTATTTCGGAAAAAGGGATCCAGTGGTTAACATATTTAATTTTTTTCTTAAAAAATGCAAAAATTACTTTTCAAGTAAAAGCGATGTTTTGAGAAGCTTACGCGTTATAATTGGTTAAATAAAAAATCCCTTTCTCGTAAAGCTTTCCGCGGCGTTTTCCATTATTGCTCGTTGTTTTCGGGTGTTCCAACTTCGTGCGTTGCATTGGCCGACAACGGTTTCGGTAGCCATCCTGCTACCGTCTTCAGTTCGAATGTGGCAAAGTTCAGGAGGAAGGTCGTTAATCATTATAGTGAAGGATGGGACAAAATGACGAAAATATGATGTGATAGGTAAAAAGATTCACTAAGTTCATAGACAATTTTCTGTAAGGAAAATTTCTTATGAAAACTAGATTATCTCCCATTCTAATACATGAGTGATAGGTGTGCTTAAAACAACATTAAAGCATTCGAAACTTTTGGGTAAAAATGAGATGATATCTTTCATATATTACTGTGCAAATCTATGGATAGAAATTAGGAAAAGTGAACATTATTGGTTGAATTAAGTATAAGAGCTTTTTGCTCTTAAAACAAGAATTAGTCATAAGAGTTCCACATCATTCCGAAAGTTGCTACGTGGCATATCTTCTTAGCATTTCTATTGCTCAATCCAAACCTGTTTTTCAAGGGGTTTGGAGTACTTCAAACATGATGAATGGGAAAAATAAACCTCAATGATTATGCTATTTGGATAGCCTACCGAAAATTGAAGGCAGAAAGAAATGTCGTAAACAATTTTGAGGTTCTCAAAGAGATCATCGTCCCAAAATGACATAAAACGAACTTTTATTACATTTATCTTACTTATCTTGTTCAATCAAAACATGAAAACGACCGCATTTCCAAAAAAAAAAAACAAAAATTGGTGACCTCCCTTTCATATTTATGTTCAATTTTATTAAGTTGAAATGTACAATAGGTTTTGCGGGTTAAGAATTTTTTTCTAAAAGGTGATTAATTAGTTACGAAAAATTAAATCATTAAGGAATTCTAAATTTTTCATAAGCTTCAGCTCAAGAGAGCCATAAAACTTTTCAAAATATTAAGTGTTTAATAACGGCGACTCATTAAGCAAGCATAAAAGTTACATTCATACCCTTGAAACGGAGCCTCTTTTCATTTAATCTCACTCAACTCCGTGGAATCACGTAGATTATGCAAGAATTAAAATGAGAGAGGGTGGGGGAGAGACCCTTCAGCCCAACCCGGTTTTTTCTCAATTTGCGCCGCATTAAGGGGATTGAGTGGAGAAAAACTCGGCAATAATACCAGCCGAGGATACCCAGTGGAGATTCCATCTAAGAGAAGGGAAAAGCAGAGGAAAAGAGATGCGGAGAGTGACGGCTGCTGAAGATGTAAAGCGATGCAATTAAGTCGAAGGGAGCTAGAGACCAGAGTGGGGACAGAGGTTGCTAGTGTTATGGATGCTTCCGCAGAGGATAAGGAGAAATGGGTCTTTAAAGGCTGTTTTAGCATTTTATAAGGGAGCATTGACATAGAAGCAACGTGTGGGTGTGCCAAAACTTGTGATCATGACGTTAGTGAGAGAAAAACATTGACGAGAGATTGAACAAAAGGTCAGAGGATTTTTCTAGAAGCCCATATCCCCAGTGAATCTCTCTAAAAGCTCTTTTCGTACCTCTGTCCGCGAATAAAATCGCTTGATTTTCGTTCACTGATCCCAAACTCATCTCTGTTTGGAGCCACCAACTTCCGCCGAGCACAAAATTTAAACAACGGCCGCCATTGGTGGAGTATTCAGTGTATACACCATAGGTCATTAAATAGAACAGATTAAACCATACGATAGGTTAACACAGAGTAATGTGAAGCCATCAACATACTTAATCGACCATATTGAATGATTTATTTGCACAGTCGATACGCCAGCAATATTGGTATTGGTAGCGGAATTGTCCCGATAACGTAATAATATCTTTATAGAATACAAAGTGGAAATTAAATCCACAAAAACTAAGCATTACTCATACAACCCATGGACACATTGCGCGCGATGGCCTTATTAGGTGGGTGAATTTTAGCAGTAAAAACAGGCATCACTTTCGAGCATCAAAACGCTATCCAAACATTCTTTGATCCATGGAATGTACAATGTTTCCGAAGCAGTCGTGGAAATGGCTTGGAAGAGAGGACAAAGAGCCAGTACTTATCGAGTAAAGGAAGGAAAATGATAAGAGCCGTGTAAAACGCGAGGTAATACCCAAAATCACCTAAGAGCATGAAGCAGCTTAAACTGGGGCTGCAACGGTCCGGAACTTCAAACCAGCCAATGAGGATACTAAGGTTTCCCTTTTTCAAGTCGACCAATGGAAATGTTTTATTTGTAATACTCGAACCACAATAATGGTTTCCATTCCACACCATAAATAGGCTTCCATTAGAAACGCTTTAAACTTCGAGACATCCATTTTGGCGAAAAACTGCTCGGCTACTATTCAACTGGAAACAGCTTCATCTTCAGCGACTTGTATTTGGTTCTGTTTTTACTTCGAAAATGATTCACCGTGACTGAACACCTTGAACAGGTAATGCGTGGCCATAATAGAAATTAAACCTCAAGAATTGCAAAAAATATTACAGACTATGGTGTCAAATACTATCTTATAATATGAGTAGGTTCATTTGTAAACTCTCATTGCACCACAGGTATGTCTGGTTGGAATGGTTGAAATAATCTTTTCTTTTGGAAATACTTCAGTCGGAATAATGAGATTTTATCATTACCATAGAATCTGAAATGACGTATTCACTCATGGAAATAACGATGTCACTATCACAGAGTATCATTTTGACGATGCACTTCATCTTTTGGTTCAACTGAAGCGTTAAAAAGGATAGATAATTTGTCGGTGGGTACACAAATTTGTTCTATCCACTCATAATAAGTGGCCAAATTAATAACTGCGCTTACATACTTAAAAATACACTTAATCGTTTCCCCTCCAAATAACCTTGTCCTTTACACCTTTACAAGGCTGGTCCTCCACATCTCATGCCACTTGCGGCGGCTCGTAAGACAGGTGTAACTGATGATGTGAACGAGAATCATTTCATACGCTCCGTCATGTTCTCACTGTGTTTTGTGAACGGTCATACTCTTGATCGACCACAATCTGTTATCTTTTTAATGGAACGACACATATGTATTCTATAGTTATGGGGCCCATAAGCTATGGTAACAATTCGATAAGTGTTGCAGAAACATTCGATAAATTTATTGATTTCATAGCTAATGGTATATTGCTATGAGTTCCATGAGTAGCCAAGATGGCGGATGCACAAATAACCGCTTAAAGACTAAATAACTTGATGAAAGAGTTGTTTTTTAACAAATTACTAGTTTGTTTACTCTTAATGAGTAATCATTTAGTGCATTAGCAGTTATTCATTGGCTACATTTTCTTAAATTTGATCCGGCAGTATTAGATTAGATAAAATATTCCAAGCTGTTGACTATTGGTAAATAAGTTATGTAGCTAGTAGAAGTGTTCCATTTTTATGAGATACATAACTCCATGGACCTCTTAACTATTCATTCCATAACTAAATGACCCTACAATCGGCCATAAGCTGAGTTCTTTTGCTCAATGCTTACCTACCTTAAGGAAAGGATTGGAGCGGGAAAGGAGACTGGAGCACGTAGAGCTCCGGAGCTCCAGGCGTGGGGAATGGGTCACTGGAGTTGGGCCGGCCGGAGATACGGGGTAGGGAGGAGATTGAAGGGAATGGGGGTTTTATGTAGCATCGTTAAAGGGATTGAAGGGAAGTGGTCAGGCGGAAGGGCCCGGGGCCCGGAGGCGGTGGCAGCGGGCGCGGATGCCGGTGCCCCTTGGGGAAGCCGGTTGCCCATCCCCACCCTCCCTTCCCCTGCTCTGCTGGCTTTTTTGGCACCCGGGGGCACCGGTCCGACCGGGGGGAAGTGAATCGAAACGCTCAGGGTTGCGGGTGGCGGGGCTAGGGGGGGCGGTAAGACGGAGCGAGGGCAGCGTTCCGAGGACCGACTTTATGGACGCGATGTTGAGTGAGGAGGAGAATATTGCAATACCCTGCTGCCAAATTCAAAGCTAGCCATGACACTATGAAGTCTTCTCGTGTTCTACGCTGGGTAGAAAAGACTTCATTCAACTCGTGCCTCCGGGGAGCACCTGATTTTTCTCTAAATCTCACCATGCATAAAAGGTCATGTGTATACGATAAAACTTTTTTTTTCCTTTATTTTGCTCCTAAAGGATTTGAGCAATGACGAAGAGTTTCGATGCAATAAAATGAAATAAAAATGTAATGAAAAATCGTTCGTTCAACTATCTCACCCGGATGTAGTCGCTTCATTAAACTGCTTGGATAAATATTATTTCAATGTTCTCGCGTCATTGCAGAGTTTGCATTTTATCTTAATTTTCATTGATATTCAGCGCCAAGCGAGCATATGTTTTTTGGTTTTGGCAATATTTTTCAGAAATAATTTTTTATCCCAAAATACCCGTTGAATCTACACATTACATTTTATTGAGACCTAACAACTGTGTCAACAACTGACTTCCATTACGGACGAATTTATTGGTGGCAATCAACGGTATTACCTAAACGAAGTGACCTGCATGAGCTAACAAAGAAGGGAATAGAGGATAAATCGTATGCATTGACTCGTGGCAGGATTCTTTGATATATACTTTCAATTTCAACGGTTGCTTCAACCAATTAAACTGCCGAAGTACTCCCCTTTCCTGTGTATTTTGAAAGGGTTTAGAGGAATGAGTTGCTCAAGATTTCCGGACAAAAGTCACGGAAGCAGTCCAAAGCGCGCGCGTAGCGCCACCGTCCGCGAGGTTAGAGGCAAACTTTGGTAGCTATGTGGCTTGACGTTGTAAAGCACTCAGCTCGATATCCACGCATCCGGACTGGTAGAAGATTCCCGGTCAATGTGAATGAATTTTTCTCAGTGAAATCACATACTAAATTGAATGTATTTAGGAAGACCAGTGGACCCTCAATGGACGAGCGAGTCAAATTCGTTACGTTTCAAAATCATTGAAATGTCTGCTTTTTAAGAAGCTTTTCCATTTAACTACTTCGCTAGACAGAATTTTAACGCTTCGGATCAAGTGCATAGAAAGTTGCTTCTTTCGGCGGCTTGTCAAACGTTTTGAATGTGTGAAGGTTTTCATTGACGATGGCGTGCCTTTTGGAGCTCTGAAATAAATAGTTTCAGCTGTCATATGAAGAAAAAATTGGAAAAAGTGTAAAAAAGTTATGTTATGAAGTAATGTTGAAGTGTACATTGTGTAAATAGTATTATTCAAAGTATTATTTTAAATTACATATACGCAATACAAATACATCACATTAAAAAAATGTTATCATAAAATAAATTGCAAATTTTTAAAAGAATTAAATAGCACTTTTTAAAGAAACTAATTTAGTGGCAATCTTTTTTCATGTTGATGATTTCATAATTCCATCCATAGAGGGCTAATTTAATTTCATTTAATTTTATAACAAAATTTTTAATCACTGGCGTATTTTTCACTAATGCCAGATGGAATCAACATTTCACCGTCGTATTTTTTCTGATTGCATCATTAATATATGCACCGGGAGCTAGGAGCTTAATACTAATATGCAGGGAGAAGGTTGAATAGAAAGAAGGGGAGACTAGGGAAAGCAAGGGAATTTGGGCTGAGCTCATGCAGCGGCGCAGTTTGGCGAAGAGATTTCGTGGTGAGTGGGGAGGAAAAGGGGAGACTGGGCTGTGTGTGCGCGAGTAACGAGGCGAAGTATTTATTTTACTTGACAAATTTATTTATTTTTTTTTTAAAGGGGACCGTTCGTCGCACAAGAGGTTGACGAAGGGTGGAACCTCGACGGTGGGTTTTTCCCGGTCACTAATGAGAAAAGTCGTGAAGGGAAGAAGACTTGCTCTCCATCATTCAAAAAACTGCACCATCCCCTATTCTCCCCTTAAGACGGGAGGGTGAGACATGGGGGCTGGGGGGGGGGAGGAGGAGTGTTGCTAAGTCGGAATAATCCCAAAAAATCATCGAGTGAGGACTTATTGACGGATGAATGGGAGAAACAATTTAGGGCAAAGCCTTCCGCGGATTTTGAAAATGTTAATGACATACTTACACCTCTTTCGTATGTACTGGCGTAAAAATTCACTACGCGTTCCCTTTGCATTACTTCCATTTATTTCTTTATCCTTCTTAACAGTAGTGACATAATAAGCTAGACTACTAATTGGCACAAATATTCTATATTTTCAGACGCTTGTAAAGATGGTGAAATCGGAACAGCGTGGGTAAAATATTTACCTGGAATAATAAACATTCTCGGGCATTCGTAAGGGTTGAGAATCAGTCGGATTAGATAAGTTAATAATGAGAGAGCGGAAAATCAAAAGTGCCTCTAAGGATGGATTGAATTCGCATATCGTTTTTGACACCGGAATAAAAATAATTCCCTCGTGATATCTGGATATCCAAACTATCATGGCTTCCTAAATGGGTATATAACAAAGAAGCAATTAGCTTAGAGGACTCTCCTCGATTTCAGGGAGAGAATTAGTGGCTACAATGGAAAAAATGAGAAAGAATCTTTAACAGTCGGTTGACTTACAATTCGTCTTTAGCTTCACCTATTCTTTTTTCCTAATTCCTTCCCTTTACATGGATGCTGTCCACATATCTCCATATGCGTCTCAGGGGCGGCTAGTCAGGTAGTATGCAGGTATTTTTTCTGACTTAGAGCAAGGTTTTCCAAACAAATCATACTACTCTCTGCATATTTATCGTAAAAAAATCAACCCTTTTCCATTAAATTTTCTTCCGTTTATTATTTAAAACAATTCCACTCGGTTTCGTTCAGCCCTATGCACTGTAAATAAGTTACCTCTAGTTTACGAATTGCGAAAATGCTTCCACTTATAGTTTCTACCCTCGTTGGTACACACGTGCGTCGACACGTCTTATTGCTTGCCTCATGCGATTGAGTGCAAGTTAATTGCCTGCAACAAAAACGGAACCTGAATGAAAACCTCTGAAACATCTCGGTTTTCAATATTCTACCGTACTATCCCTTTCTCATAATCCTTTTCTTCTGCACGATTCATGTACTTTAGCCTTTTCCCCGCATACTCTGGTAGTGACTCGAAGCGTAGCATGTTGATGAAGGCTGAGATTTTGAATGAAGCACTAGCCCTGAAGAGACAGAGAGATGCGGAGCAGTTGACGATAAATGAAAACCGCGGAAAAACATCTCGGTCTTAAACTTTCTACCCTTCTATTCCTTTCCCATGACCCTCCTCTCTTGGATGATTCATGTTTTAAAGTCTTTTTCCCACACACTCTTATGGTGACTCGAAGGATAGCATGTAGATGTAAGCTGAGAGCTTGAATGAAGCATTGGCCCTGAAGAGAAAGAGAAAGAGAGAGAAAGACGTGAAGTAGTTCACAGGGAGGGAGAGAGGAATCCAGAGGTTAGCCGGGAATGCTGGTAGAAGAAGAAGTCTTCCGAGGAGCAGCTCTGAGTGTAAAGACCTTCGACCGCGCCTTCATTCATTTTTTTGGGGCAAGTAGCTAAAAGGTTCTTTTCGTGACTCCGTCGGAAAGAGGGGGAAGAGGGAGCGGTCGGTTTTGTGGGTTCTAGAGGATGAGGAGGAGGAGGAGTGAGGCCGTCTGGGAGAACAGCTAGGGATGTTTGCGGCGAGGTGGATTCCGGGTCGGCTCAGGAAACATTTTTTTCTTCTTCCATTCACCGAAGGAAGAAAAACCCAGGCGAAGAAAAGGAGTAACAAGACTTTGGCGTGACCATCGTGGATGCAGATAACCGCAGCGCGTGGTTCATCCCGGCTAAAACCCCTTTGCTCCACTCTCATGCACTCTCGTCCTTCCTCTCTCTCCTGACTCTTCTTCTCGATCTTCACGCCCCTGCTTCTCTTCCACCTCTAGCCCTCTGTAGTCTCATCTCCGGGGGTAACCAGCGCCCGGGCCTCCCTTTTCATTACCTATTAAAAGGGAGAGGAAGTGAGGGATGTTGCAGAGTGAAGGGTGCGGCGTTCGGGGTGCAAAGTCAAAAGCGTGCTTCTCCGCCTCGTTCCTCCGAAGGGATCCGCGTGCGGGACAAGTAAACGGGGTCAAGCCTTGAAGAAAAATGTCCGTGGATGTCTCCCCTCACTGGACGCCCATGGGTCAATTTTGCGGTAATTTGATACTGTCTGGGCATCGGGTTGGTGGCTAGAGTATCCGCTCTCGCTAAGAAGTACCAGAATTTGAATCTCGGAGGTAGCTGTGAATTTTCAGCTGGCTACGGATGCCTGCTTTAGTCTAATCTGGCAAATACTTAAGTTATTTTGAGCGAAATATCATTTTACTAGAAGTCAATTAATTTAGTCTCATTTTAAAGAAAAACATTTCAGCCTTCCAATGACATAAAAAATTCAATTCCTTACCACATTACTTTCCGAGATATTTGCCAAAAAAATATCTGCCCTTTTACATGGGACATATTACGTATATGCACTCCAGAGAAATCTAATTTAAAAAAATGAGATCTCGTCAAAAATAAAAAGTGTGAAGTTTGTATGCTTTCTTAACTATTATTTTAACGTAATCATATTGTCACCGCAGTAAATTCTTCGGGATCACAAAAAACCTTTAGTTTTTAAGGAGTTTTAAACGCACCGCGCAAAAAATGAGTCAAGTTAAAGACTTATTAAGATATTTTCATTTCATTACGTACAGTTTCTGTCATATAAAACAATATTATGTCACCATAAATAATGAAATATTTAATTCATATGTCCTGCAGATGGTAAAATCAAAACACATAATTCAAATATGGTCTCCATTATGACTCGGGAACTATCTCGTACAAACTAACTTATGAGAGAACAAGTATGCTTTCACCAATTTCCGGATTTTATCCAATTTATCCAAACTCCCTTAATTCCCAAAAATAATCATGCTGTTTTGAACCTCTCCTTGCATTTATTTGCAGTACATAATTTGATGATTTTTCCATATTCGAGTCGTGTGGTTGTTTTTTGGGCAATACTCATCCTCATGAAGGCATTTTCGGGTTTAGATATGAAGTTGTTCAATCCGAATACGCCTCCAGCATAGGAGAAGTATCCGGAATATAACTACGTGACTGGAGACCCAAAAGAAAATGTGACCCTTACGGACACGTCCTTGATATCTCCATGATAAGTCTTGATTAATCAAGTGCGCCGAAGTAAAATTATGCTCATCCTCATGGAGGCCTTTCCGGGTCGAGATATGAAGATATTCAACCTAAATACGCCTCCAGCATAGGAGAAATTCCCGGAAAATATCCTTGATACCTTCATGATAGGTCTTGATAAATGAATTGCGCCCGATGGTAACAGGATAATTTACGCCCGTAAGTCATTTACTCTAAAACAGGGTTTTGATCCGCGGAAACAATACCAGTTGTGCTTTATAATAGCCACTGAAAATGGAGCAATGGGATTTTCGGCTTGCGTAGTGTTTGGCTAGCTTATCAGCGACGAACGTGTCGCCGCCGTTAGATCGGGAATCTTCAGTTTTGAAAAGGAAGCGTGACAGAAAAACTGCCGTTGCAGAAGATGTTCATGCAAATTTGCAGTACAACTCGAAAATTCCGCTCCTTCAAATGCTTCACTCCTTCCTCAAAAGCCCTCAAAAGGAGTCCTTCATCAAAAGCTACGGTAAATGATGTTCTCTCCGATCAATGAATGAACTCTGCATTAGGTATTTTTGATTTATGAATCATCCAAGCAAGAGAAAGTATGAAAATAATGGTAGATGTGACAACATGCAGCTAGGAAACTTTGCGACATATTTGGAGTCCCGTTTAGCCAAAGATATACCCAACATAAATTATCAGACATCATAGAGAGGGAGCAATTAATGATGGTACCTCAGTCATAAAATCAAAATTAAATGGCAGATTCAGTAAAGTTTTCAGTATGTTAATCATTTGATAACGGCAGTGTGGGATTAACAGCATGAAATAATTGTTCTTCAAAACAATGGAAAAACAACCATGTTTTCCTACGAGTGAGTATTATGCCAACATGTTTTGATGATTATACATAGAACGCATTTTCTTCCGCAAATACAGTGACTCTTCCAGTGCATCAGCTCTTTGCCAATATCATCACTCCGTAAAGAAATGACCACGCCCAACCGATTCCTTCTCGAGTTCCATTTTGACTAGGACTCTTTAACGTCCGATATCGACAGCCATTTCCATCGATCGATGCACGACTGTCCTCTGGGGAAGAAAACGTCTAAGCTTAAGATGGAGCAAAAAAAAGGAGGGTGCATTGGAAAAGACGGAGAGACAACCCTTTTCAGGGGAATTATTGAAAAGGAGAAGAAGGGTGCGCGAATAGAAGGGGGGTTTCAGTTGTGCGCGAACGAACTCAGTGGCCGAGGGAAAATTAAGAGCCAACGGGTTTAAATGGAGGCGAAAGGCGGAGAAAACGTTCGAGATTGCGCGTGAATGGAACCGAGAATGCGTACATTTGCTTAATCGACTGTGGAGGTTTTCCTCCCCCGAGCCCCATCTTCCTTTCAGTTCCTCCAGCCGTTCTCGGAATTGAAAATCAGCTCCGAAACTAAGTACCAACACTTCCCAGAACTCTAAACCCCCTTCCTTTAGTAGTCTAGGGGAAAGCAGAAAGAGATTTTTGGTGGGATTACCTAGAAATTTGTTGGATATTACGAGGGAGTCTCAACTGTGGTCCATCTCTCAAAGCCACGAGTCACTGCACAAGTCCCTTTTTACTCGCCTGCACGGAACCTGATGCTAGCAATATCGTTTACCACACTGGTCCCTAGAGAATGTGCAACGGTGCTGAAAAATTAATTGATTATGTAGAACTAAATTATGGTTGGAAATTATAACTAGCTGGGTGGTAAGGAGATTGACGAATGTCTACATATCAAAAGCAAGAATTTGTGAACTTGCTATTTGATTTAAACACAGGACTTTCAGTATTTTAGATGAATGATGATGTAAATATGAATTAATAGGCCTATCAACGGCATAGTATGACGTAGAGTGGTTAGAAACATGTGACACATAACTTTATAATGTCCGAGTGGACAACTTATGGGACTCATTTTGAGTTATAATAGATGGTTGGAAATAATAGTATAATAACAAAAAACCATAAGAATTACCGATAACGGCAAAGCGTGGTTGCAGCTAACAAATTTGAACATATAATAAATTTTCTGGCTTAACTTGGTGGAACAACGTTGCGATGATTCTAAATGAAGAATTGAGGTTTTTCCTGAGAATTTTCCTGAGAAGAATTCGTTTAAAATCATAAAATTTGAACATTTTAAAAATAAATGATGCTAAGACTTTGGAGCGGATTGCTGAAAATGAACGCTAGAGGTGAAATAAAGCAATATTTGTGATTCTGTTCATGTTGAAAAATGGTCCATTTCAACAAAGACAAAGCAGTTTAATTGTTCAGAAATATCGAGTCATCTTTAAATCGGCGAGTTCTGAGTAACTTCGCGCTAATTCATTCTAGTTTCTGAAAAGAAAACTAGGCATTTTTCCACAGGACTCTTATAGTACCACCTTCCTAACCCGCGGCCTCTTCCCATTCTACACTCCACTCTCAAAACATACCACCCAACCGCCTACTTTCCGTCCTATTCCCACCCCGTCCCCACCTTCCTTCTTTCCTGCACTTCCATTCCAACCCTCCACCTCTGCCAGTGAGGTTCCCTTCCTACATTTCCCTCCATACCACCCCAGCCTCACTATATAATCATATAGTCTACCTTGAAAATTTTGAACCAGAAGATGACGCCCATACGTTGAAATTAATACTATCAAGTAATTCGGTGCAAACATACGTGGTGTTCTTTTCATCATTGTTTAGGATTCTTATGAACGCATGTCTTAAACAGTCACTCATATTAATTTATCATCAATATTGTTCAATATATTAATCATCTGAGGGACATATTGATACCAGAATATTAATGGAAAAATATGGAAAGAAATTAAAACGATTTTTATTCAAGCTCTATCAATGTATTAAATGGATGCCAATACAATTGTTACATGTGAGGATATCTTGCGCAATATAGGGTAAAATCTTGTCAGGCTGTAGTCTGGAATGAATGAACATTACGTACGTTAAAATTTAGTCTTTTTTACAAAAGACTAAATTTTGTTCAACATAAAGCTTTCTCTGACATTATATAAATATATGCTTTTGAGTAGCGAGAGGGTTTCACATTTATTATCTCATATTGATTAAAAATATTGACCCAATAAAGTAGATGGACACAGTAGAAAGTACCTTTGAAGGATTTGTATATTGAGGTTAGTTATAAAAATCATTTACAGTCCATGATATTGCTGGAACCGCACGTCCGGGTTTCAATGCCGAAAGAGAACGGTTCTTCTCGACCTTTAGGCCCATTCGAATAAATCGCCTTTACACCTCGTCTTTTCTGTGAATGCATCTTATCTTCCGTACAAATTGAGTTACAAATTTGCAAAGCGGGTCGCAGGGTGTGAGGTGGAGGTGAGTGACGTGAAGTATTGGGGGAGATGAAAACTTCAAACAAGAGTGCGGTTTGGGGAACGCGAGAGGGCAGTGATGTACGAAACGAAATACAAAGGTCGACTCCGGGCGACCTCACCATTTCGTCCAGTTTGGCGTCCCCTATCCTCTTCCCTGTCCCCTTTCCCGCCCTTTCTCAGTTCCGTCGATACTCAACCCCATGAGGACTTGTCTCTCCAAGAAGCAGTCTTTTTTTTTCGTCGCTCTACCGAGGAATGGCCCACTGGCTGTTCTCTCTATTTGGCCATCAAAAAATTCGGATAGGAGACGCAAGCGACTCTTTATGAGCAGTGAAACGGAGAATTTTGTCTCCCCATGCGTGTTTTCAACATAAATGGAGGGTTAAGGACCACAGAATCAGGCTGAATGGAGGCAGAGATTATATTAGGATGCTTTTTTCATCTTCAAATTTCTCGGATTAATACAAAAACGCAACGGAAACGTTTGTAAAAAAGAATACAAATTAAAAACTGGACGTAGAAAAAATAATAAAAAGGGTAAATTGTCTACGTGGAAAAAAGTGCTGCATACGTTTAGGTTGAGAGAAGGCTTTTTTTTGAACTTCATGGAGAATTAACTATCGACTAGATTGAAAGCCACCTTTCAGCTCTTATGGGCCAATTGCATTTCTCAAAATACTAAATTCAGTGTTCAAATCTGTCAAACAAATCTGTCTGCAGAGAAATTTTAATAGCAAGATGGGAATCTTTGTTTAAAGGGGAATATATAATTTTGTTTAGAGCACGGGTATTCAAACTGTGTTCCAGGGAACCCTGGCACTTCACAAACTCTTACCAAAGTTATCACGGAATGATTTACAAGTTCCTTTGTTTTAGTCACTACTTACATATTTTGCGAGAAAATTTCTGGTAAAATACTTTATTACAATGTACTTTACTTAAGGTGCAAGGTTTAAACACTTACAAATTCTCCCTAGAGTTTTATGAGTGTTTAATTATTTTAGGAGAAAAGGTACCATAAAATATTCAAATATATATAAAGGTACCATGGACCAAATAAATTCAAAGACCACAGTAGAGCAATAATAGAAATAAAACTGAAATCATAGTGATTAAATTTTCGTACTCACTGAGTAAATACCCTGAGGTTTGGCTTTAGGAGTTGAGGATAGAGCCTTCTCCACACGAAGCGCAGCCGAGCGTGAATTCACACTTTTAGGGGAAACGCTCCTTCCAATTCGTTGCTAGTGGTTTCCCAGGGAGACCTAAAATTAAAAGAAATCATTCAACTCATCTTGGGATATGTTGGAGGTATTCAAATGCTATATCCACAGAAGACTGAAGCGCGGAAGGTAAACTTGTAATTAGGTGTACCGCGGTTAAATTACACACCGATGAAACAATTGCTGAAGAAATACGTATACTTTTTTTGAGTCTTTCATATTCACTAAAAATAATTTCCTTAAGGTGCAAGCATTCATCCAAAATGAGTAGAATACATGGAGAAAAGTGTTTAAGTTTGGCCCTAGTTTTACTGTCATTTTAATAAACAAATTGTCATTCAACCGAATAATAATATTGACGAAAGAATCGGGAATATGAAAGAAATTCTATAGTTTCCTGGGAAAAATACCAAGAATTCATGCAGCAAACAAATATTACCTGAATATGCAGTAGTATTCCATAAGAAACGCAGCGTTCACACCTTGGATGTTCACTAATCATTATTAAAGCGAAAAATATTTTTAACGCCAAAAGCAAAAGAAACGGCAGCACATGAATCCATGGGGCTTAATCTCGATCAAAATATTCAATAACTTGGTTACAAACAATTTTAACAACTGGAGGAAGATCTAAGACTTTCCCGGCGTGTTATGATGCTGAAGGTTACTCAGGTTTTCCACCGGAACAAACTCTCCATCTTGGCCGACGTTTCGATTAGGGAGTCGTTCATCGTCATTAGGGTATGCGTTGATGACGATTGACGACTCGTTAATCGAAACGTCGGCCAAGATGGAGAGTTTGACTCAGTGGAAAGTCCGAATAATCTTCAAAATCGTCTACACTAACCTACAGTGTATAAATTTCACTAGGAAATCGATAAAAGCAACGGAAAACTATAGTTAATGCTAGCCAATGCTTCTATACTAATGAGGAAATAATATAAGTCGGGGAAAACTTTACCAAATATAGCAATCATCAAGTTTTAAGGTGATGCCATGCGACTGCACTTGCCCTACCAAAAGTAAAACTCCGCATGATATAAAACAACGGAATAAATATTCGATGTAAACTATCTGATTAATTCAAGATCTAGCGGTGTAGATAGGTTCTCCATGTTACGCAGCTACGAGACAAGAGGTTTAGAATTGAGTTTAGATGCTATATGATTTCAGTAAAGAACGTGCTAAATAAACTCTTTGAAGTGAAGTCACACAAAAAAAATGTGTTCAGACAAAAAAAACATAATCACACTTCCATCCGGAGAGGCCACGGATGTGCTTTTTTTTCCAATTAACCCCGACCAGAATGAAGCACGTTCCTACGAATCCACTGAACCGGGCGTCATCAACGAGTTAATGCTACATTCTTTCATGTCCTTTGCCACTGCGATCGAACGATGTCAACTGCTAATTTGTGATTATTTCTTTGATCTCAATCGTTCTAATTAACATGCTGTCCATTGCAACAATTCATCGTACTCGTGTCCATCCTTTTCCCCTTGGCAATACGCGGCTGTAACGATGCCGGGCAAGTTACCGTAGGTGTGAGTGGAGGAGGCGGCCGATCAGTGAACGGACACTCATATAGTGATAGCGAAACTTGGTGCCAGTCACACGCGATATGTGATTTGAGACGGAGTGACAGATGTGTTGAGTGGTGGAGAGGCTAATGAGCGGAGGTGATGGAAAAGCACTTAACAAGACAGCACTGCCAAATAATTTCACTTAATCTAAGACAGCAGAAAAATGTACGCTGCATGTTACACGAACTAACGATCCAAAAAAAAGCTTTCACAAAATCAGCTGATAATGCTTCTATAATGCATCTAAAAATTTTATTGAGAGCAAGAGAAAATTACTTAGCTAAGGTAAATGAAAGATTATGGTAATTTAAAAGCTTGAGTGGATAAAAAGAAGGGACTTTGGTAGCTGTGCACAGAACCGGCCCAACTCCATTATGGAAACTAGCTTGCATGAAAAAGAATTCTTTCTGTGAAAATGATCTCCTTCTCAACTGCCCCCATATTTTGCTTGCTCTCGTGCATTTACATGCCATATCCTCGCTAGACCTTTCTGTATTTCATGCATTGCTGCGCCTTTGCGATAATAGTTACTGGAGACAGCTAATAGTAAAGATAAGAAAAGCTTTTGCTCAAATTGACGGTTGGAGACGGTGGAAGTAACCAGTTCAGTCGCTTGAGACTAACGTGCGGCACCGATGAATGCGAATGTATGCAAATTTCTATATTCAATGTATCTCCAATGTAATTCTTCAAAAACCATGGAAAAATAGTAATATTAAGTGATGAACAAATTTTTTTACGTATTTATAACTTTGCTAGCCAAACGTAAATAACAATTTCACCATTTTGTTTAGTTTTCTACCGAGAAAAGGTAGTTTTTTTTAAGTTCAGACAAATACCTTCCAGTTTTACTCACTTTTAAAGCCTTATCGACCTCAAATATTTCCTTTTTTCCTCAGAATACAGTCCACCCTTCTTCATCCCGTCGATAAAACCTATCCTCCTTCTTCCCCTTTCCTTCTTGTCCAATATCCTTCCCATCCTTCCCTTTTATGACCTTCTTGAGCAACCAATCACCCCACATTGCTTCCTCCAGCCACCTGCCCTGCTTATCCTAGATTTCATTCAGAATTACCCTTCCCTCGTTCGTCTTCCTTTCCGTCAACTGCACATTTCCTATCCTTCTCCACACCAACATCTCAAATGCCTGCAGCCTATTCACTTTCTCTCGTCTTGGGGTCCACATTTCAACGCCATACCGCGCTGCTCTCCATATCCATCTCTTTACTAGCCTCTTCCACACATTCTTGCTCAAAGTTCAAATGCTACATTTTGGAATTAAATAGAGTTTATCTTCATGGAAATGAACACTTTGAACTGTTCAACACTTCATTTATTGATATATTTATTTCAATCTTGGTAGTCATACGAAAGGTATTGAAACTGATCGTTAAAGTTTTCATTTACATCTTGATGAACCTAGAAAATGTGGGATTCTTATGAGAGTGGAGTAAGGATGGAGAGAAAGCCTGCGTCAGCATGAGCCTAATCTCAACAAAAGACTCCAACGAGTCCACTGTTTAGCGTTACTATTCAAAGGCCTATGTGCTATTAGCACAGAATACAGATATGGATCGAAATCTGTTGGGAGAATGTTAGAATTTCAACATGGATCTCTGGTACGGGAAATCAAGACTTCTAGACACCAACTTAACCCCTTCCTCCTGACATTCGAAAGGTCTCCACTTCTTCCCCTTCGAGTCCCTAACCTCCGTTCTCTTCCTCGGAAAACCCTATTCCAGCACCCACGCTCGCTACGACGCGGCGCCCCCACTCCTCTCCTCCCCCATGGGCTCATTCAATCGCCGCCCACGCTGATTGGTTATTGGCTGCCAGTTCCCATGATGCCACCGCCCGCTCCGCTATAGGCACGGTCGAGGTGAACGGTCTGTGGGGTTTGGGATGAACGGAAGGAAAGAGAGAAATGGAAAAGGGTTGGAGAGGATTGGGATAGAAAAAGAGAGATATAGGGGGAAATAAACTTTTTTTTCCTCGGGATTATTTCCTTCCAGCCTTTCTCGAGCGCCAGCAATCAATATATGGCGCGAGCAGTGGATTCCATGTGAAACGGCCACTCTTTTTCTTCCTCCGACTTTCTCCGCGTTTACATTTAAGCCCGTGCCCTATCCCTGTATCTCAATCTCTCTCCCTTCACCATGACGCTACACTAACCACACAATCCCACTTTCCCGGCTCTTTTCCTCATTTTGGGACCTTTCTCCGCGTTTTCATTGATATGAGTGAACGGATGACTGGCAGATTGAAACCTTTTGGTCGAATCCAGTAGGAATTAGAAAACTTGTTAGGCACATAATTTTTCAATCATTCTAACATGTTTTCAGTATTGTTTGACGCCCAAAATTGCGCATATTGGTTAGTTAAATGATAAAATGAGTTATTTAGTTGCCAACTCTTCCTATTTCAGAGAGGCTTTAATGACTGTTACTAGACATAACCTGATGAAATTCTCTTATGTTGAGTGCAATTATTAAAAATATAGAAAAGTCCGCAGTTAATGCTGTTACGGTTCAACTAATTTCACTCGTTGGGGCATTATACCTGTGCTTAATGATTCCCAGAGACGAAATATTCTGGTGATCGACTCCTTCCAGATTTTCTAAAAAATGTTTCTACCTTTGAATATTGCGTCATTATAATTAGACAGGAAAAAACGACACCATGTGATTTTTAATAATATATGTTCCTATGCTTACTTTAGTGTGATATACATTGTGTAAATCGTAGAATTTTGAAATTAACAAGGGGTGTGATGAAGATACCACCTAAATCAAAAATACTGATGATAAAATATTTATAAATCAAAGTATTAAGTTAATTGATCACGCCAAAATATAAACCAGGAGGCAATGCAGCTAATGCACTTGAAGTAATGATTCATTGCCTTGGCATTGCCTTTGTTCTTTCGACCTCTAATCGTTTTTATCTACCTCTAATATAATAGTCTTTATCGACCACCCTCGATATCATTTCAAAATCTTATGTTCCAAATTGCCCATTTTAAAGTTCTACAACATATAATAAATCAATGCATGAAGAAAAGAATAAACATTGTAGGATGCTATTCAGCTTATTTTTTGCCCTTATCGATTTGATGGCTACAGAGTCATTGTTGCGGTAAGTTTTGACAGTTTTAAGGCCGAAAAACTTGTGTGTCATTGTGCACTGCTAATTTTGTCACATTAAACACCATGAAATCACGCAAATTATGAGAAAGATCTTTGAGATTTCGCAGCTGGCAAAATAATTCTTTGAGAGAGTTTTGCAAGAAAGCCGTGAAAGAGTAGGCAATCCATCTAAATCTACCTTCACCGAAGCAACATATGTGTTAATATTTAGTACACTTTTTTGTACCTTAAATGTTTAATTACCTACCTATTAAATGAGAGACGTTTTTTTGAAAGATATCCCATTCAAGATTCGTATATAAAGGACAGGAAGTTTAAAAAAAATGGACGTAGTTTATTTAAGAAAACTTAATTTATGAAATAAATGAGCTGCTTTGCGCTGAATGCAAAGGATATTTTTTATTCAGCAAAATTCAATCAGAAGTATGTTTCTCAGTTGAATAAAATACACGGAAATCATTTTAAAATGTTCGTTAATTATAGCATTTAAAGCACAGTTTTAGCATATTTTGAAAAAGTGATTAACCCTCTATGGACGAGCAAGTCAAATTTGTTATGTTTCAAAATCATTGGACTATCTGCATTATCAGAGGCTTTTCAATGTAGTTGCTGATAGATAAAATTGTAACACTTCGGAATGAGTGAGTGAAAGGTTGCGTCTCTTTTGGCGGTTTGTGCGTAGAATTTGAATAGATGAATATATGACGCTATTCACTGACGATGGTGTTCCTAATAGGGCTCTAAAAAAATAGTTTCAGCGGTCTTATGAAGAAATAATTGGAAAAGTTTATAAATGGCATGTAATGAAAGTAATGTTGAAGTATACCTTGTATAAATATAAAAACATTACGTATTACTTTAAATTAAATGTATAAAATACAAATACGTCACATTCAAATATAAATGTTATTATAAAATCAATTGCGATTTTTAAATGCCTAAATAGCACTTTTAAGAAACGAATATATTGACAGTCTCTTTTTTATGCTGATGTTTCATAATTCTGTTTAGAGAGGGTTGAACAACCCATTTTAAGCATTTCAAATCTGGGGCAGTCAACCGAAGGCAAAGATTTTCATTAAAAACCCGCGGGAGGAGTGGACGTCGTTTGAGTGCGGAGTTCGTTCGCCACCACTGCACCCGTCTGCGGTCCTGACGCCACTGAGGTCCCACAAAAACCTTTCTTTCCAACCTATCCCGGCAGGCTACTTGCTCGCCTCGCGGCCAAAGAGCGAGTCCGGCCCGTCCATGATTGAATGAAACCCCGCCCTATCACTTATTTCCACTCGTACTCGCCGGTTCCACGTCGCCTCTCTTCTACGTCCACTCTTCCACTCGGTCCGTTCAATTTTTTTTCAATTTTTTATCCTTTTTTCAGTACGATGGACACTGGCAATATCGATTAATTGTTTTCTATTTGTCTCTCTCAACCAGGATGGAGATAGAGCGTGCCGGTTTCATTTTGACCTCCGTACTTTCCCGGTGCTCGCCAAACCTGTGTATATATCCCAAATGAGAATGGAAGTTTGAACAATAAAAACATACATGTGTTTGCCGATAAACTGCGCGATCTGAACGTTTTCATAACTATGCGATTGACGTTTCAAAGTATTAAAAAACCTAAAAAAAACCCCGGTCTAGAGAAAAATTTCCGTAGGAGAAAGGTATTTGCAGTTTTGACTGGCGACGTTCGTTTGCTCATCTCCAATTTTTGGTTCAAAGAGTGGGCGAGTTTCCCGAGGCGGACACTTGTTCTTTCTCCATGAAAAATGTGATTTTGTTTTGGAATTGACATTTAAGAGTGACAGGAAATTTTTTACAGTCAAATTGCACTTGTAAAAATTAACTTCTTTCAAAATTGAAAAAAACAGAATTCAGTGATGCATCACATGATTCGCATTTTTACATCTGTCACATACATTTTTGAGGAAAATTTTTATTTCTGAAAATTGGAATTTATTTTATAAATGTGTGAGTTTGTGTGTATAATCTTTGATGTTGAGTCTTTCGTTCTCGTCATTAAATATTTTTTTCTTAAGTTTAATAATTGCATGACGGTTAAGATGCCCTAATCTATGGGGTAGAAAATCTTGTTGCAAAATGAAGTTCGGCATACGGTGAAATGCTAGTTGACCGCATAGTGCCACATTAACACAGATACGACGAAAATTGTTATTATTACATTTTAATGGCATTTTTCTAGTCAGATAAATAGGTGCTTCTTATTTGTTTCAGCTAACTTCATTTCTAATTAATTTTCCCCAAAGCTTTCTTTGCTACCGAAAGAATCTGGTTGACAATTACTCGCAGAGAGTAGTGGGTTTGATAACAACGTTTATCAAACCCACTACTTTAATTCAACCATTGCTTCTCACGATTTTCGATGTAATCCAGTTCTCAATTTGTTGGGTTTGCATAAAAAAATGAATGCTGCATGAAGATAATTATTGAATCAATAAATTGACTGTAAAATGAGTTAATAAATAAATGAGCGAAGAAATTAGTTTTGGATCGGGAGTCTATTAAGGCACATACGAAACGGATAAAATATTTTACTACTTCGCCACTCACTTGAGTTTGAGTGGCTGTAGACGATTGGAAGTGGACGAATTAGGGGAGAGAGAAATTAATTGTTGCCTGCCATATGTTAAATATCACTTTAAAAGGCCGAATTATTATTTGGAGACATAAAAGGAGGTGGATTTTTGATGGGATTGGGAGCGGTAATAAGTGAGCGAGGAAAATAGCGCAAGAGAATATAAAATTCTGTAATAAAACCTCAAATAATCGATATAACGCAATAATGTTGTGGTTGAAAGTGTGAGTAGGGTATGTATCTTTCAATAGGTTGGGGAAAAAGGAGTAGTACTCTATTCGTGCGGATTAATTCGTGATTTAGTTTGATCAGAACAACTATTTTAGAGCAGCTTAAGATAATCGGCAGTTATGGAGGCATGACATTGACCCTAAGAAAATTAAAGCAACCACATACTTGGGAGACGTTTAAATTGCAAACACTTAGTTCATACAAAATATAATAATTTATATTAAAAAATAATAACTAATATTATTTGGG
This sequence comes from Ceriagrion tenellum, assembly GCA_963169105.1. Classification (NCBI taxonomy): domain Eukaryota; kingdom Metazoa; phylum Arthropoda; class Insecta; order Odonata; family Coenagrionidae; genus Ceriagrion; species Ceriagrion tenellum. Next base: position 125,469,705 of record OY720632.1, on the reverse strand, counting down.
CCAGGTTGTATAACCTCCGGACAAAAGTGTCTTCCGGAAAAAACCGATATTGTCACGTTTTCGAATCGATGGTGCCCACGTTAACTAACTGACAGGCTGACGTAAAAAATAAAGCCTAAGCTCTTATTTAAATGAATGAAAACACTATTCACCTCAATGTTGACGGTAGCCAGACATTTTTAAACCAAGGATTGGTTCTAATGCTGAGCAAGACTGAGTAAAACATTTTGCATAACGGGTAGATATTGCTTGAAGACTAAGAATACTTTTGCATGTTGTTCCTTTCTCATTTAACGTTCAAACAATAGCCAAAAGGTTGGTGAGAAACTTTTGTGAGGAGATGATAGGAGGATGGCTTTGAGGGCACGATAGAAAGGCGAGCCTAAAAAAAAACCCTCGTCGCGAAACAAAAGCGAATCAAAATTGGAGGAGTGGTGGCGGAGGAGAGGGTTTTACGACGTGGACACGTGTTTGCGACTAGCGATCGAAAATTTCGTACGTTGTAGTGAGGGGATCGCAAAAAATGCGCGCAGGTCGACAACGGATTGTTGACTCCGCTGAATACGTAAGTAGATTATGAGAAGGTTGGAGGGGGAAGGAGGGTGGATGCAAATGTAAGGTTTTATCCGGAATGTTTTTGGAGAGCCAGAGTTTATTCCGGCGGAGAGAGGAGGGATGGAACGCGGAAAGATATTGGACGGGCGGGGATTCGTGTGCCTTCAGTGATAAGAGGTCACACGAAGAGGAAGGAAGAAAAAGCGCGCGCGTGTGCGAGTTGGATGAAGTAACGCACGCGTGCCCACACGCATCTCCACGTGGGTGACCAAGAAGTGTATGCGAGTGTGTTTTTATCCGCAATCCAACGTGCTGGTGCTATGTGTGCGTGTGTGTCGGGAAGCCCTTGCACCGATCGGGTCGATGGTCGAGAGCCACGCCACGATTGGAGTGGGGAGGGGGTTTGTTTCTGCGAAAGCGTCTGTTTCCCCCGGCGGTGGCGAGGAAAACTACGAGATGACAGAAGAAAAGCGTAGGGCGACTCTGAAGATACTTGTTCTCCTCCACCTTCTCTTCTTTCACCCTTGGCTTCTTTCTTCGCGCCGCCCGCTCACTGAAGCAGCAGAAGAAGCGAGGGAGCGACTGAGTGGAAAGAGATCCAATCAAGTGTGAAACGGAGTCTCAGTCAGCTCATGGGTCCGAGAAAATACGTAAAGCTCACTACGACTGGCTATTTATAATGTTTACCCGGTAAAAATGCTATTATAGGAAATATACTCATATAACTCATTACTCCACATCAAAACTCCAAGATTATCGCTAATTAAACGTTCGCTCTTCTTCCGTCTCTCCTCCCTGATAAAGTCACTTCCCACTAATATAGATCCCTTTTCCCTATCGCCAAAAAACTTCACCATCTTGGCCTCCACACATCTTTTCTTAATCCTCTATAAACAGAATTATGAAACATCAGCATGAAAAAAATACTGCAACTATATTAGTATTTAAAAAGTGCTATTCAAGCATATTCAAAAACAGATTGCAATTGATTTGATGATAATATTTATTTTTAAATATGACGTATTATATTGTATATTGTTAATTGAAAATAATATTTTACATAATAATACTTACACGAGGTATACTTCAACATTTCCTTCATAGCATACCTTTCTTTAAGTAGGACATTCACCTCTTCAAATTATTTGAAAAACTTCCGAAAGAGACGCAACTTTCCATACTCTTAATCCAAAGCGTTACAATTCTCTTTAACGTAGGAAATAAACGGAAAAGCCTCTTAGAAAGTAGATATTTTAATGGTTTTGAAACGTAACAAATTTGACTCGCTCGTCCATAGAAGGTTAAATTAACAGGGAACCTAGACAGTAACAGGCTTGGACGCCAACTTCAGATCGTCTGATTTAAGGTTTTTGTTGTTATTTTGTTTATATGTGTGTATTTTTGTGTTTGTTAGAAGTACACTTTAAATTGGCAATTTTGCGTTATGTGAACGATTTTTCTTTAAATAAAATTTAAAAAAATATCAGGTCCATCTGGGATTGCATGATTTTAAAGGATGCTGCAAACTGAAAATTACGCCAGGAAATTGCAAGTAATTGTTGACGAGGGGAGAAGATGTACTGAGTACATTTAAAAATATTTCCGAGTTAAGACTTACCTATCCTACCTCCTTCCTACGAGAAGTGATTTCTCTGGTTTTAGTTGAAACTTTCAGACGTGAAATAGAACATAAATATGAGAATGCAAAATTAAATTCTCTTACAATAAAAACTTTACTACATCGCTATAAATGAATTGTTCATAGATTGATGGAACTGCAATAACCCGAGAAATACCTTGGTATAAAAACTGGACTGCAGAAGGTTGTTAATAAAAAGAGATGAGACACTAGAGCCTGTCATAAAAAGTGGGATAGATTTTGAACGAAGTCAATTATGAGGATTTTTGTCGAGTATTCGAATGATGTTTCGATTCGATTACGATTTCGAGTTCGATGAGTTGTTTTAATTTTGAGGGGCCTAGTGCAATAAATCCTGCATATTATATTAAATTTAATATTTTTTGGGTCAATGGGCGTAAAAATTAGTCTTTCATTGATTGTTCTGTATGGTATTAATATAATACATATCTTCGTCATTTATAATTTTGAGTAATCTACAGCTTCATAAGCAACTGCTCTTATGATTAATTTAAGATACTTATTTAAAGAAATGAAACTCATAGAAAAAATATCATAAACTAGTTTATTTTTTTAATAACGCCAACTCCCAACCAAAGTTTATGTAAAAATGACGTTAATTGATGAATATATCTCTCCGAAAGCTAAGCCGCCCGACCGCGATCATTTCTATTATGAGGATTACATGTTTGCTGGCAATCGCATCCTGGTGCTTAAAGGATTAAAACTGATGGATTTTTCCTTCTAATTAATCCAATTGAACGCGATAAAAACCAAATGTAGGAGCAATTTGGTTTCAAAGCATCAATTACCGAGCGTAACTGCTATTTCAGCTCTGTTTTTTACGCATGGCCAACAGATGACGTGCCATGTTATACCCCGACGGATTTGAGCCGACGTACAAAAAATATGGGATCGAAGGCAAGCAATTCATTCAAAATGTATAGTAGAACCCAAGCCTGCGTTCGGTCCCAACGCGTGATAGAATCAGTTTCCACGTGACGTTTCTAACTCTAGCTTTCAAAAAATATATTTCCTCATTGAGGAGTATTGGAGAGATATATACGGAAATTAAAACTTGTATCCAAACTAAGTGTGCTCAAAAAAGTATTTTAAAGGAAAGCTCTCTCATTTTACCTGCGTCCTTCTTTTGCTCATCCATCTCATGTAAGATCTAACTACTAATCTACTAATCTAATAATCTACTAATCTACTAATCCCAACACTGGAGGAGTTTTTATCGGCCTAATACCAAATCTCTACTCGGGTGCTGTATGTCGAGTACTGTTACTCTATTCCCTCGTACTTTACGTGGGACGCAAAACCTTAGAACCTTTGACGCTTGTAGATGAATTTTGGCGCCAAGAACTTCCATTACTGAAATTAATGGACTTAAAAAAAACATCAGGCCAACTTTGTACATGCCGCAGAAAAATGTTACTGAACTTTTCGACTCATTGAGTCATTTTCAAGACCTTCACGAGTCAAAACGTTGGTCGAAAAGTTGAATAACTTTTTCACTGTGAACACAACAAGATTAAAATGATTTCTCAATGAGAAGATGTGTAGAACAAAGTTACGCCGGGAAACAAATATCGAACAGTATCCAATAGCAACAAATTATCCCTTCATGTGTGGTGAAAAATTCCTTTGGATGTCCGTCTCCATCCTGTAATTTCCACTGCTAGGCTCCATATCACTCGCTTTCGTGTTTTGAGCAATACGACTGGTAGCAGGGTATTCAGAGGCAACGTTTATACGCTCTATTACGGTCACATTGCTGCATAAACAGATCAGTATCGGGTACCGAATCCCCCTTAATTCCCTTTCTGTACCTCTCTCTCGATCTATCAATACCCTTCGTTTGCATCTAATATCTCCGCATTTCATCCTGCTCGATACCCCATTGGGAACATTCATCTGTTCCTTTCCTCCTCAGCCGTTTCATGTCCTTTACCCTCAGTGAGTCCCATCCTCTGTCGACTATCTCAACTTTTCAACAATCTACCCCATGTGCTGTATCAGGTTGCCAAATAATTACTGACTGATGACGTCATTATTTACGGGATTTTGTCCATTACTTTAAATTCGCCAAGTATTTCACAGCCATAAAACTAGCTGAGTTGTAGATGAGAAAATTTATCTATGCGCTGCTTAATATTTTTTTCTCGTCACAGTGGTAGCCCTTTGATTTTTGGCAAATTTAAAAAATAAAATTTTGTAGATTCTGAAATAAGTTTCAGGTTGTGCTTTAATTACATTTCAATCGCTGTTGTTCCTTTGATTTCACGCAGGTCTTCCATTTAGGTTAGTCTTCGGAGTTAGCATATTGCTCAATATAATTGTATTTCTCAAAATTTGCCTTGAGGGAGGATGGACTAGTAGTGTAACTGGCACACTTAACCGGAAATTCGAAGATTCGGGTTCGAATTCCGGCCAAGTCACATGACGTTTTTCATGGCGAATTTCAACCATTGGTTTTATTGTACCCTGGGATTGACTTTGTACCACATCATTTGTAAATGTAATGATTAGATATTTGTATTTAAATTGTTCTCCTTTCATTTATCGCTCCCTTTTTAAAGGAATCGGCTTGAATTTATGGAAGTTATCCATTATGGAAGAAGAAAATAACTTGGTTTCCAAATTTGAGCGATCTCATCAATAAAAGGAATTAATGCCGCTACCCTGTTCAATAAGTGAGGAGATATAGAGGTGGGTTATTGAATAATTAGTCTCATGATCTTATCAACAAGAAACATAAACTTTAATGCAATCTCTACCTCCACGGAGAAGACGGAGAGCTAAAGCGTTCCTGCTTTCATATCTACATTTCAAACCACCGCATTATTCATCATCTCCCGAGAGCATTCCCTTCTAATAACCTCGACGAGTATTGTTGAAGATTGCGTCATGTTCATTTGACCACTTTGTTATCAGCTATAACATATATTAAAGAGAATATTAGGATCGATGAACTTGTTTGCTTGAGGCTCGGATGTGGTAATACACTGCCACTAAATGAAATGACTTTATTTCGTTTCCTCAATAGTATAAAATGCACATTGTTAAAAAAATTATTGTATTTGACCAGTTTTGTTACTTACACGACTCCCAGTCTCTTAATTCTACAACAATATAATACATTCATAAATTGTTGACTATTTTTAACCGGAACGTTTTGTTTTCGTGACGAAACAGGCCGCACATTATTCGAATCGTTTAAAAGTTACCTAGATATTTTATGAAGTGAGTTAGCGATCATTTACTATGGATTCGCAAGTAAAGGGGAAAATTTTCACAAAACCGGAGATGAATATGTAAAAAATATTGGTCATATTCATTACAGCTCGCATGATGATTTCCAAGGCTGACTAGAAGTAACGATTGAATGTCTACATGCGATGGTACGAGCATGCCGCCCAGAAGGAGAAAGGAAATAGTGATTAGAAAATAGATGAATTATTAATGATAAGGCATAAAATAGAAAATAGTATGTATGGCCAGTGAAGTAATAAATCTATTGAGAATATTCTTGCTTAATGAGGGTAGAAAACTACTCCCTATCGCATTCTTCTTTCAATAAACCGCTGAGTTACATCATAATTATTTTCTTTTACATACCACATGAGCTTGTAGTGATTTATTCAGTATTTAATCTTCTTGGTTATTCTATTGAGATGAGCTACATTTATATTTAATTAATAGCATAATAACATTTGAGTGAATGTTTCGAAAAAATAATCGTATTATAATCCTTTAATAAGGAAATCTCATTTGTTTTGTAGGCACAAGGTAGTTTATTTTGCAGACACGGTGAAGGCATTTCCCGTAGCATGAGAGAAAACTCGACGCATACCTGCCCTTCACTAGGATAACAAAAAAAGAAAATCTATCGCTCTTCCATTATCCTGGGGCATCCTCCTCCTTCCCCCCCTCCGTTCTCGTCCGACTAAGCCGTCGATCGGGCTCAACTCCCGAGACTCCGTCCCGCGCCACTCTCTCTCTCCCTCCGGACGTCAGGAAACTCTCCCACGGTGCGAGGCCCTCGCCCACACACCCAACCATTCCCTCCATTTGATAACTCCCTCTCCTCCACACTTGTCCCAGAGACTAAAAAATTAAATGACCATCCGTGTCCAGAGCACGCGCTCTAATGGCCCCGACCGGCACCGCAAGCAGAGGTCCACTGCTGGGAACAGAGGGGAATTGAGGGAGAAGAATGGGGATGTTGGTCGGGGGTGGAAAGTAATGAAATGAGCAGAAAAACTAAGCGGTACTAGGCTGTAATGCATAAAAGGGAGGGGAGAGTATAGAAGAGAGGTTTGGTAAAGGGATCGAGGATCCTTCCCGAAGTCCCCTCGGGAGTTTTTCGGATTCGTACTTCCTGCCATAAAGAAAACTAGTTGATTCTCACTCCTAAAGACCTCAAACTCTGCTCTAGATAGCTCCACCAAGTTTATCTATGCCCATTGGTAAGGATCCGATTGGGTTTTTCAATGGGAATGAAAAGATATAGCCAATTGTTCAGAAATAATTAGCGTCGCCAGGTTTTTGATTTTACCAAACTTTCTAATTTATGATTACTTGACAATTTTTAAATATCTTGGAATTGTTTTTAACCGTTTTGTACTTTAATTTCCGCCTTCTGAACCCTTTCTTGAATCTCACTAAGCCTGTTACAGATTATGCCACCCGATTACGGCCCCAATCGGCCTAGAAATTGTTTATCCTTACCTTCCCTCCCTTATGCTTTATCCTTTCCAAACAAAACTTCCCTCACACCACATGCCCTTTACCCTCTCTCCATCGTTCCGCTACATAACCATCATAAGCCTATAGTATACAGCCACAAGTCCAAAGTACACCGGGGGAAACGATTCTTGCATGCGATACCTCAGGCGTACTTCACACGGTATATAAGAAAAACTTGAATCCGTTTAGCATAAACACATTAACGGAAAAAGTTTGACTTTTTATTCATATCCCTCATACTTCTTTGGAAACAAAATTATGACAATATTATTGCGGTCATAGTAACTCTTATGTATTAAAAAATAGGGTAGAAGCAACTTTCATCTACCTGTTAAACGGTCTGCAGATTAGTGGTAGTGCAGATAGTGAGATTCCTCTCAGTCGAGTTTTCAAACCGGAAAAGTGGTGACAACTGTATCTCGCATTAAGTATAAGAATTTGGCTTCACAACCTTTGTTCCTTCGAAAAAATTAGGCACAGAGCACGGAATAGAACGAAAAGAGACAGAAATGAAGGGAGGTGGCGAGAAAGAAGTTTTGGATGGATGGTCGCAGAGGCAGTCGGCAAGGCGTGAATTATGGGATAAAGAGGGAAAGAAGGAAGGGATGCGATAGACACACAGTCTATCGGAATAAAGAGTGATGATGTTCCTGGAAAACTGAGGAGATGGAGCCGAGTATTTATTTTGAGATGTTTACAGGTACCAGGTGTGCGGTCCTTGGAATTCGAGGAAGGGCACGAGTAAGATGATCCGTCTGGTTGAAAGTTGCGGAGATGCTAGAAGGTAAAGGAGACGGAAGTGGGATAAAACAACAGAACTATAGGGAAGTATTTTGAAATAGCCACTGGGCAATACAAATACCATCCCTTTGATATGGGCATGAAAGCTGTATGAAGTGAATGATTTATTTCAATAGTTAGAGAAATGATTGCAAGAAATTATCATTGAAGTGCTAACGTGAACATTATACTGCACAAACCGCATATAAAGTTTCTCCAAGCTATTGAAATGTCACCATTTTACTATTTTAAGAAGCATACTTCAAATCAAATGAAGATGAAATGGTCATGAGAGCATACATAACTGACCACAAGGTTCCGCCGACTGGCTTTGCTGAAACTACCGGGCAAGAATTTATTCCCTTTATGAGCTCCGTCAAAGGCAGGGTTCGGCAAACTGTGGCTTGTGAACCATATGCGACTCCTGCATTACGTATAATTGACTTTAAAGTGAGATCGGAAATGAAAAATGTAATTATCGTTATCATAATTTCAAAGATATTCAATTGTACTACCTTATGGCGTTCAGTTAAATAGAACCAAATACTCATCACGCCATTTCCTTTCTGGGTAGACTCAGTGAAAAAAGTTAGATTTTTGATAACAGGAAGGTAAAGCAGACTACCACAACAACTACTTCCAAACGATCCTGTTCTTGTAATCATCTTTTGCCTCAGTTTAACTCATGCGTAGAAGGTTTTGCAATGCACGAATGTAATTGAGCAAATCTGGCCTTTGTATGTTCGTTCGTGCAGAGAAATCACAGGGTGGTCACATTATCAGTGTCTGAATACGTAAATGGAGTTTCAGTCAAAATGTGTTCTGGCTTGAGGCTATAATTATTTGAATAGACACTAAAAAAATCACGTCTGATTTTTTTCATGAAAAAGTGCGTAATGAATAAAATTAATGGTTGAAGGCGAAACATCATGGAAAATTGTCACAGGTACGACGAAAAAAAATATCGTAGTATATACCACAATTTGAATATTTATTGCCGACGCAGGTTTCGACTGCATGGTAATCATTATCAAGGTACATAAACATCATATGCGAGTATATAGACTAAAGAGATGCAAATGTACCATGATAATAATTGCTGAGCAGTCGAAACATGGGTCGGCAATAAACATTTAGAATGTGGAATATGCTAAGATTTTTTTTCGTCGCGTGTGTGACAATTTTCCACAGAATTACGCCTTCAAGCATTAATTTTATTCGTGATTATAGTTAAACAACAAAGACAAAATTATACCAGAAGCTTTTCATCAAGTTCTGGATCGTTAGTATTAATATATTCTTTAATAATAACGGCCTAAAAATGGATGTAACCTCTTGTTACGTCTCACTTCGTACAAACTCTACCTCTTGGGCTTCCAGTAATGAATGTGTTTTTCCTTCCTATTATGCATCATTATCTATACTTCCCCCCCCACACTGCCTCCCATTGACCGAACCTGACCGTGACGCTTGTCTCTGACGTCAATTAACAATCTTCTCCTCTCCCACCCGTCTCTTCTCTATATGGTGTAAGTGTAACTTGATCATGATTGCTGTGCAGTTATAACCTGGGTCAGCAATTAATATTAAAAGTGTGGAATATACTAAGATATATTTTTCGCCATGTAAGTGAGTAATTGTTTTAGGCAAGTATGTGCCCACTTGTTATTTTACCAATACATTTGTCCTTTACTTTCCTGGGTTACGCTCTTGTTAGAACATTTCAGCGCGCAATCAGTTCCTTTTGGTTTTACACATACATGCACAATGGGTGTTATTTTTTTATCTTACGAGATCTCCCTGAACACCTGTAGCCCGGAAAGACGTGGGCCTCCTCCTCTTGACAAAATTGGTCCTGCGACCGGTTAATTCAACTCACCCTCCGTTCGCGAAATTCAGGAAATGGACTTCGTGCGAGAACATGAACCGATATTGAAAACGCATACGTGATCATCGGGAGAAATTGATTTCCATCAATTATGCCCTATATCGTTTCGGACTCTCTCTCTCGTGGATCCAATCCACGCCGAGGTTCGTCCATAAAATAGGAAGGCATCGGTTTCATTTTTATTTCCGTCAATTTCCTTTCCGGAAGGAGAAAATCATCCTTTGCCGAAAATGGGACCATACCTGTCACGTGAACGCGGGAGGTATAGTATTCGTAGGAGCAGGAGGAGGACACTTTCGTTCTGATTGGGGGAAGTTGCGGTTGGAAGTGGCAGTAGACCGGGATGGGGTTAGGCAGGGGCGGGAGGGAGAGGGGATAGAAGGAGGAGGGGGATGGAGGAGAGAAAAGCGGACGGAACTCAGGGATGGAGAGTCGGAAGTGGTGGACAGCCGGATGGACGAGCTTCGATTGAGGGAAGAGTGGTTTTGGGTTGGCAAAGAGGGAAATAAGGAGCGAGGCGATGGGCGACGGACGGTCGGTTCCTGCGGTTCTATGTTTTAAAAAAGGTCACGGCTCAAAGAGAATGACGGAAATGGAAGGTAGAAGCTCGGACGGAGAGAAGGACATGGCTGAATGTACTCGTAGCAAAATACTTTGAGCTATACACTAAAAAGTAGTTCTCTTTTCTAAGTTCGGCATCCATTTATTAACTTGTGAGTTAAACTTAAGTATTTCGTTCCTCATTGTGTGAGGAGATAGAATTTTTACTACAGTTTAGGCCGTCCAAACTCGGCCAAAATAAAAATGGTACTATTTCAACGTCATTTAATAGGAATTGGTAGGTTATGCTATTTATTTTTGACCTCTAGGAAGTCACTTTGTGGACATATGCATGCGTCATCATCTGAGCTTTGGTTCAAAGGTCTAATTGAATTCCCACAAAATATTTTTCTACGGAGATTCTTTTGTCTCTCACAACCAAACTCTACCTTATATCTCTCTTTTTCATAAGTCAAAGAGTTTTTTAGATGTCTTCCAAGTAAAATATCGAATTTTCTTCACACTTTGCATTTATAAGTGAAATTAAAATCAGTCAAATTAAGCAAAATTCTTGTGTTGATGGGTATTAAATATGCATCTTTCCCTTCTGATTTTGTTTACATTTATTACAATTATTACAATAATACAATTACAATTATTATTTTCTTTATTTTTATAACCGTTTAATCTCCCGTGTCAGTCTCCAATTCCGGACTTAGAAGGTTTCTTCTCTCCCTATTGCTTGCTATTAAAAGAGCACATGTTTCTGATTGTATTGCCTCTGGAACGAAGTTATTGCCTCATACACACGAACGCCCCTTCTGATATCTGTCGGGCTTCTCCTATGCTTCTCTACCACTCTCATGCTCCCATCTCTACCGATGTAGTCGTTTGATTTTTCTTCTATTTACCTTTATATTCGATTCCTAGTTTCTCTCCTCCAATGAATGGAATTGAATTTGCTTGGTTATGATTTTGGATACATTCGATAACGCTTTGATTAGGACATGTAGTTAAACTCATCAATAGAAATAAAAAGGCTTTGTTATCCATAAACCGTTAGAAAATTAATAAAAGGGGGTACATTTTACGTAATTTTTGATCATGTGATCGAGCAGATGATAAAGTAAGCGTTTTATTGTTGAGGAATGCGTTCTTTATAGGTACATAACTAATGTGAAAATCCAGCATAATCTTAGGAAAAAAATAAATATGGGTGAACTAATTAATACATACGTAAAATTAGTAATATTTTGGAGATGTATATTTAAGGATAAAAATTGTGATAAAAACCAAAATTATAAAAATTTTAATCCAAAGAATTTTTTCAGATGGGACTATCGAGAAATTCGTATCTCATTAAATACTTCGAAATCACCAAGTTTTTATTCCAATATTACCGGGATAAAACTTCACTAACTATTTATCGCTGCTATAAGCAACTTTCTAGAATGGTAAATGATTCAGCGACCAAAAGTAAACAGAATGATAGGAGTTATGCATAGAAAAATGAGTTTAAAGTTTTTCATTTAACACCTCACACGACTGAAATAATGAAGATTCATTAGCGATATTTGTGCGAGATCGGACGGAGTGAATAACACGTGAAAGTCAGAGCGGGCTCAGGCATATGATGTGGTAAATAACGGCTGTAAATATGAATGCGCCATGCACCATGGGAAGCACTACAATAGATGGGGGTTGGTAGTGGGGACTTTGAGAAAGGGTTGTTGAATGGAGGCCAATGGACGTTGAACAGATGTGCAGGGAGACATAAATAAAAGAGGCCATCGGCTCATGATTATACTCGCCGGCTAGCGCTCAGGTGGCTGCTGTAGTAACCTCGACATAGGAACGTTGATATAAAGCCACGCCGACCTCACCTGTACCGCAAAAAATGTAGATTTAAAAAAATATAAAATAGCCAGTTTGAATGCATTCAAAGAAAGAAAGTAGAAACTGGTGAATAACTTAGTGAAAAAGAGGGCCGCAGTTTATTCCGTTATTCTAAGCCTTCAAACGGGTATCAAAAGTGAGCCTGGTGATCAAGGTTGATTTGTTCCGAGCACAGTGATTATATTACTTCATTTAACTAGTACCTAGCAGTTTTTCCCATAAATTTTCAATTTTCTGTTTCGCTTATCGGTGGGAAATTACGTCCTTTATGATTTTCGCCAGAAGACTTATTATTGCATTAACCGCGGGAACAGCAAATTTATAACGCGCAGTCTGCATAGAAAACCATAAAAAATTTGCATAGCAATTGATGATGCTTAAATTGAAAAGTGTTGAGAAAAGAGATTTTTTGCCTGAATTGCGTCGTATATTGGGAATGGACTAAGGAAAAAGGACGCTTATTTTGTCCTCGGCCATTTTATTTCATCAGTATTTGCACTAATGGTGAATATTCTGGGAGGGTCTTGCAAATAAAGTCACATTCTGGAATCAATGAGCATCAATCAAAAATGCTACAACTGTGAGTGATCAGCGACTGAATTTAATCAATTTCCCTAGCAAGCCAGCAATCAGTTGCAAGTGAAACATTGTCGAGAGAGTTATCCGTGGTGAAGTACTTACAATGGTTTCCAGGAATACGCCAGCCTTTGAACTCAACACTTCACGAGGTCCACTATCTTAATCTAAGGCTTCGGTTTTGAAAATAAATATTTTTTAATTTAACATTTAAATTTTCCTCAACAAATTCTCCCTAATAACATATGCTACCATCAATATTTCTGCTAAAGCTGCAAAGTACTACGCAACGTGTCATCCTCTATCGATTAATACAATTATGAATCACGAGAAATACTATTTTGAAATGTTACGGAAAACATGCTCAATAACTTTCATGTTAACTACTCATTCTTTCCACATTTTGAGGAAAAACTAACTGTGTCTAATTCGGGTATGGAATAATTCAAAAAGACTTCTATGGAATATTATTCTTCTCAAAATTTAAATAAAAATCATATATTTAGCTGAAAAACTTACTTTGATAGCTGAAATTGATATACACTGAATGGTTGCGTCCCATATTATAGGTTTTTAAGGATCACATGCGTTACTTACGTTGAACTCATAAGATATAAACATCCTTTATTTCCATTGCTGCAGCTTCACTGCTTTTATTTCAGCGCAAAGGAAATCTGACACGCGACCAGAAGTGTTTTTAATTAAAGCCAAAGTACTAATAGGCTCTCCCCTTAGGTTTCTCTGTTTACTGCTAACCATTTGGTGTGCAATATAAATCCTGCCATACATGCAAGAAAATGGTGAGCTCTATCAGATAATTAGCACGTAAGAGGAGAAAATAGGGGAGACTAAACGTATTTGTAGCTTGAAATTCCTCCTGAAATCTTCCAGCATTTAAATTCATATCACGGAGAGGTCATAAAATAACACACTAAAATTTAATTGAATTAACATATCCAGCCAGGAATAATTGGAAATAATCACGCTCAGTATCCTGCGGTGTTTGGGAATGGCAATGAATTGCCTGAGTAAAATTGTTTGGTGATATTTTCACATAGCTGCAAACCGTCACTCCGGAGTTAGCCGGTTAAGTTGGAGTTGGAGGTATAATGTCCATCATAATTGATTTCAGTCGATTAAAAAATATATTGAATAGGATGGATCAATATTTATATACCTATTTATCTTCTAGTGATGGTTGTAACTCGCCATATCTCTACTCCTTATGCCATGATTGGTCTACCTGTTGTTATTGTCGATTATGTAGCTTTTCTGGTTTCAGATTTGTAATTTTCTCCCCAAGTTGTATCGCCAGGCATACTTTTGATCTAATGTACCTTACCAATTACCAGGATTAATAAAAAAATCAATTTTTACCCCTCCAAAATTTTGCAAAAAACTTAGGAGCACCCACCCAGTAGTTAACAAATTATATTTACCTAACAGGTATACGTTACACGAAAGCCATTATTGTTTGTGTTATTCTAAAAGTAATAAACATAAGTCTGGTACACCTTTTAATAGCTCTTGCTTCGTTTTCACAGTTTGCGCTGCAAGCATTGCGCATCTCTCTCTCCCTGTGGATTAACATAATTTGCCCAACCTGTTGAACATTAAGTACACCTGAAAAAGCTATTCACCTCTAAATAAACTGGTATTGATTCTGGTAAGTACAATGTTTGATTTAAAACAAAATTAGATACTGACCACTGGTTAAGACAGTTACTTATGTGCTCTGGATGGAGAATAGAAAGAATAGAAATAAGATAAATCCCGAGAAGAATGTGTTGGATTATAGTTTCTTCGATTCATGAGCTACCCTAAGGCATTCGAGTTAGTTTATCTCACGCTTAGTTGATAAATTATTCGTATGCAAAATAAGCCATCATAGAAAAGGCTATACTACATATTTAGGTATGCCTAAATTATTCTAGTGGAAAATATCTCTATATGAGTTCTTTTCTCAATGGTAATGAGTTCACTCTATGGCTTACCTAATATTTACCATAATAATTTGATTTAGAGTGTACAAAAATTAGAAAGCAAAAAGTTAATACATTCATTTTAAGTATTAATTTTTATTCTAGAGGCTTGTGCAAACAGATTTGCTCAACGGTTTGCTCAAGGAGATTTGTAATATGAAAGCATGTAATCGTCTGCGGAGTCGTTTTTGGCTATAGTATACAGCCCACTTAACCACTGTTTATCGGAAATGATATTACTACACAGATTTAAAAGGAAATGCGTTAGTAATTTTGATAAAATTACAGATAATACTTAACCTTACGGTCCTATGAAAGATCTGACATACTACCCGACGGCGATTGCGTCCAATCTGTCACCGACGAAATTCTAAGATAACACAAGAACTAGGAAAGCAGGTGAGAACCGTAGGGGTGAAGGTAGAGGTAGAAAGGGAGTGAGGAAGAAATTTGGAGCGGAGGGAAATGTGAGGAGGAGGAAGAGATTTCTGCGGGTTCGAACGCAAGAGATGGGCTTAACGGATGAGAGACGAAGAGATTGGCCTTTCGGAGCGATGTGGGAATGGCCAACGGCAGGGCGGCCGGGATTTGGACGGGGATTGCGTCAGGGTTAGGGGGGGAAGTGCGGTGGAGGAAGCAAAAGGAGGGAAAAAGTGTTCGAGGAATATCTGGAGGCAGTGGACAGGAAAGGAGAAAAGAAGGAAAATTGAAACGGTAAAGATAGATGTGACGTGGAAGGGAACTCATGTGGACGACAGAAACTTGGATGATCAGTCTGCGCTAGATTTTTCAAAGAATAGGAAAGTAGTTGTTGAATGAAAAGAATATGCAACATCGGCCACGCTAGGATTTTTTCAAAAGCCAGCGAAAATTCCTGAAGTCCAATTTTCATGGTTCATTCTTTGACTGACGGACATTATCCCTCTCCAGAAGCCACTTCATATAATTTTAGAAATATCAGCCGTTTCGTCTCATGTGCTGCATAAAAACGCATGTTAGATTTTAGACCAAATGCTTCGTACTAGAGAACGTAGAAAAACCTAAGCGCATTTAAAAAGTGTAAAAAGGTCAAAAAGGGATAGAAAGGATATCTGGAAATGACATCCAAAGTAGACTGTACCAATGTGATAAAAAAATCGGTTGATTCTGCAGGAACTTGGCAAATGTTGGGCTCCAGAAAAGAGAAAATAATTTTGCGGCAATATTTGCCATTCATCCTTTTATACCTCTCGGAGAATGGCAAAAATATTATTATTTTTTCTTGACCACTCTGTTAAATCTTCCTGGGTTTTTCTTTAAGTGTTAGGTTAAATAAAACACTAAGAATTGATGTTAGCCAACGTGCCAATTGTGCTGAATCCTTCGTTGGGGCTTTCGGTGCTGTTAATGCATTGTATCGTGTATCATGGAATTTTACTCTGACAACACTCATAAGAAACGTAATTACCAAAATTACAACCCAACATCAAACATCTAATGCTATAATGAACAGGGAAACAAAAAAGCAAAAAAATTGAAAAAAAACAAAAGATCTTATTGGACGGGAAAATCGTGAATAGGGATATATATTAAAAGAATACTAGGAAAATGTGACAGACAAGTAATGCAGCGATGTTCTTTTTCGCTTGTGAGAACTCACTTAGAGTACGGCGCAAGTATATGGGATCATTACGAAGTAAATTCAGATATAGATCGAATACAGCGGAGAGCAGCTAGATTTTTAAAAAATTGTTAGGATATACAAGTGTTACTACATTGTTGAGAGAATTGAGGTGGGAACCTCTATCCAATCGAACGGAAAATACAGATTAAATCTTTTTAAAAAGTTTGATGTACACTATTTTTTGCCGGACATTCAACATATTTTGCTAGAGCCAAACTATTATGGTAAAAATCGATAGATTTAAAATGTCATTTCTTCCGCGTACAATAAGGGACCATAATAGTTTCAATGGATCAGTTCTAGGACACTTGAATCTGACAATGACTAGGTTAAATATGTTTTTGAACTTGGGCAATAGATCTTAACATCATTATTAGCTACTAATCTCGCATGCAATTTCCGGCATGATATAGCTCTTGCATGATTTAGTGCCTTGGAGAACTACTTATCTGTCGCAGTAATTATAACCAGTAGTCGTACCTAATGTACTGCATGGTAGCATGATCTTGTACGTAGCACTCTCATAGTTTCTGGGCTGACCGCGCCCTGTTGTCCTGACTGCTTTTGGCCTGCGCCTGGCATCTGGGGGAACGTGCGCGATTCGGATTTCAGCTGGGATGATGCCTGGTGTGGAGTCACCCCTTACCACACATCCTAGTGGTAGCTTGCACGGTATTTTGCAGATGTAGATGTATTGTATAAATAAATAAATAATGTGGAAAAGAAGGGTAATGTTAAGTTAGCATAATTTTTAGAACTATGTGAAGGGATGTTGAAAAACATATACTGGAAATAATTTTTTCTACACTCTTGAGAGAGATGTGAAGACAAAGAACCGTCGCAGCGTGTTAGCGAGGCTCCCAAATCGTTTGTCGTTCTTGCGCGGGGAAATTTGCATACCAGTGAAAGGTTGAATGAATAGATTCCTCCTTTGTTGCTTCCTTTTGTGACTCTTGTATCCAGGGGAACAATATTCCACCATAAATATTCTCGGGTCTGCTTTAATTTTTAAAGGACAACTTGTTTGAGTCCATTTCACAAAATGCAGTAACCTGATTTGCTACCAGTTGGTTCAATTAGTGATGCATTGAAAAAAAGAGCGCAAAATATACCGAATATGCGTAAATATTTTTACCACCACCGGTTGAAAACCGAGAAAAAATACTGCTGGAACTAAGAGCGGAGATGTATTTCAATATTCTATGCAGAAAATTTTCCTTCGAGGAAATATATGTCTAATGTAAAATATTTGCATCATGCGCAAAAGATATTCCTGAGTTATCGCTAAAAATGAGTTTGTTCCAAACATTTTCAGTAACACAGTGATCATGCAAGTAGTTAGACCGTATTAATTTGTAAATAAACTAATATAACTAACTATGCTACTTGGACTGATAAAATGCAAATTCTTGCATCCAGCATACTCCTGCAGACTTAATATAATTATAAAGGAATTCAACGTAACAATAAGTGGAAAACGATATACATAGTTCTATGTGCAACATGGGTCAGGAACAGAAGTTGGTGGCATTCCTGCTTTTGAGTGGAAACCATGATTTGTCGATCAAATAAGATACAATATTTTGAACATATATCACGGGTATTAATGAAATCAGTACCTTTAAAATCTGAGACCATAATTTCATACTTGTCTTAAACTGGACGCATACTCTATTAATTGAAACATTTACTAGCTGAAATCAGACACTGACTTTCGTCCATTCTCAGGGTCTTATGATTTTCTAGAGCTAGAAAATATTATTAGGGTGGTGGGAATATTAAAAAGTGACATAACACGAAAGGAATTAGATGTTTTAAAATATAATTTTAATCAAACCTGATGCCATCATCTTTTGTAAAAAGTGGAAATCAAAATTATCCGCGTGTACCCATTACAATGAATGACAAACATAAATTGACATTGAAAAATGAACAGAATCACGATTGCTTAGAATCATTCAGGAATCAAAAGGAAAATTGACCAAATAAAGCAATGGTTCTGTTGTATGGATAAAAATTTCAGGCCTTCATTGGATACTTGCAGTATCAGACCAGGACGTGGAAATGACCAATCGATCTCAAAAAGATTTTAGTACGTGCAAAGGAATGGCCTATATGGGGATTTCTGTTGTTCGCAAAAATAAACGATTCTTCCAACGCAATATACCGCTCCCAGAATGTTCCATGCCTTAGTCTTCAACCCCTCGTACTGCGAAGTACTCGTGTGCAAAGCGCGATACATTGCGAGATAATCCGAGTGGATTTAGCGCACGAATATTTTCATATAAATCTCCTCTCCGCTATCAATTCGGGATCGGAAATTTAAATAGAAATCTACTTAAGCCAAGGTTTATGCCCGAAATATATACACGCACCATTTTATACGTTTTCTCCCCGGAGAAATCAATACCGTTAAAGGCATTAGACGTTCTTTCCTCATGCTCGCTCCTCATGGGCGATAAATTTCTCTTATCTTTCCCCTTTCCTTAGCTCTGAGAGTACCAAGCGCTTGATTTAGGACCACGATCTGATTTTGAAGTAAGCGGAAAGCAGTTCAGCAGAACAAGATGTGAAAGGGAGGGAAAGGCGGAATGGAGGACTGCAAAAGGGGAAATGCGGAACCGGAGCCGGAATACTAGCAGTTATGCACGCGAGGCTCAAGGCTGCTCAGTACTTAAGGAAATGGGGGGGATTTGCATTCATTATTCAGCTTCTGAGTAATTCAGTCTTGGCCCGAATAGCGGAAAGTGGAGAAGGCATGTTCCGTATTGAACTCGAATCGATACCAAGAATGTGAAATAAGGAGCTGTGTATTTTTGCTCTCAGATATTAATGTCGATTATTTGTTTTTTTTAAATATTAGTATGTTGAACTCGTTTCTTCCAACGCAACACACCGCTCGCAGAATGTTCCATATCAGCTATAAACATTCTATTACACCTATTATAAATATATATATATATAAATAAAATATATATATAAACACAACTATTACACCCCATGCCTTAGTCCTCAACCCCTCGTCCTTCAAAGTACCCGTGTGCAAAGTGAGATTCATTACGAGATAATCCGAGTGAATTTGGTGCACGAATATTGTACACAGGCACGAAAAAAAACGATTAGTAGCAAATTCCAATGGAATATGAATTAAGTGTTGTCATGATGAATACTTTGTTTATGTAGAGTATAGTCACTTTGCCAGAATATTTACGTATTTGAAGCGAAACATGGTTTCTGCGCGTTGTGTCATTATCTGGGAAACGAGTATGTCGCGAGGTCTTTTTGGAACGATATATATTTGGAATATTCGGATATTTTGCAAAGTCATTATCTGAAGCATGAACTCAAAAGTGTCTTTAAACTCATCCATTTTGTATCTTTTCAATGAAATCACCATTATACCGCAAAGTATGCATAAACAATGAAAAAAAACATGATGCCAGTGTCTTACTATTGGTCATATTCAGATTCAATCTTCTCTGGATATTTTTCTGATAATATTCTTCATATTTGCTGATAAAATTTCTTTTATGCCTTGAATATTCTGCTTACTTTATCTGCTAAAATGAATTCAGAATTGAAATATACTGTTGAGGACTGATGTGGATTTTTTCTGTCTTATGCTAAGCCACTTTTGGCTGAATTCTTGTAATATAACGGAGATAACCTCAACTATACTTGATCACTCACAAAATTGGTTGAGAGAAAGGCTGCATAGGATATAAAAGATGAAGCTGATAAAAATATATCAGATTTGCAGAGGGCTGTAAGCAGAGGGAGGATATGGGAAGAAGACGAAAAAAATTCGTTGGAAAATTCGATGAATGGGGCAGGAAAGTCAGATCTTCTGAGTTGGTTGACTGAACGGCAGTTAATCATATTTGACTGGCTTCGTGGTAGCGAGGCTGGAGTCACTGCCTACTATGGGAGAATGTACGGAGTATATTATAGCATTAGAGACAATTCTATCTCATTCACTATAAAATAGACTTTCTGGTAGGTGTAGGAGAGCTATAATAAGGACTAATAGTAGACCTAAGGTCGACATTATCCCAGTTTCGAACAAAAATGCTTTCAGATCGAAGGTGTATTGCTTGTAAAATACTCTTTATCGACCTCCATTACGGAAAATAAATAACTCGGGAGAAAAATTTCCTTTCATAAAAATCCTACACGAGACTTCCATGGGAGGAAATGAGGCACTAAAAGTTCGTAAATGCTTTCGTGGAAATTGAGAAGGGCACAATTGTGGGTGGCAGAAAAATGCCCATTGAAAGCTAAATATTCCTTCAAAGAAAAGCAGGATGGTAACTCTTTTATATAAACTGGTACGTGCTGAAACCTATAGTTAAATATCGTATAAGTTTTGGGGTAAAAAATAAATAATTAGAGGAATGTTACAAAAAATGAGACAGTTTAACTAAGTTGTGCGCATACAATTACTCTAATATAGATGATTTGTGGGCAAATGTATCTGCTGATGATGATTAGTGACGTCTGATGCCCAAAGTCTTCTAATCATACAAATAACCAATAGCAGAAGGAAACTTGTAAAAGGTGTATCATTACTCTCCATGTTATTGCATGAAAAATCGACCATAGCATGAGATGTTCTCACAAACTTACAACATGGGATAATTCTTTCCTTCACACTTCCTAGATTAACGATGGAGTGATTTTCATTGCCGAAATCTTTAAGTGAATATACGCATCGTGCACGTTCATAGCACGACCAGCGAATTTCATTTGGAGTTATACTCGCTCTCCGCGCCAAAGTCCAATGTTCAAGCGGGCCTATGGAATAAAACAGATGCCGAGGAGCCGCAAGGGGCCACTTGCCACCCACGCGGCGTCGCCCACTGCGGATGGAACAAGGAATTAGGGGAGGAAGAGCAAAAAGACGCCATGGGGAGGGACAGGAAGATGGAAATTTAGACAGGCGGAGGATTAAAGGGAAAGGAAGAGAAATCGCGAACTTTCCCTGGGCATACCCCGGCATAGCCATAGTAATCTTTACGCTCCTCCCATACATGGATCATATTATTATTCATGGCAAATTCTGAAGATTCTGGGACCAGTCACGGTATTATATTATGGAAGTCGCCCGAGCTTAAGTAAAGCATTTCAAAGGGGAAAAATCAGTAAAAGTAAAGATATTTTCCATGTTGATGAGAAAAATAAGGTTAATTACAAGGAAAACTTGTTCTTGCGCATTTAAAAATCTACTAAGGCCAAGGACGTCACGATTGTTTTACTGTATAGAGACGTATTAATTAGTTACTCAATATTTGTTGATTGCATATTATTTGTATGAAAAATTCTATTAAGAAAGATAAATTACTGATATTTTATCGAAATATGCCACCATTTTTTCGATTTTAAAGTTCATTTTCTTACTATTAGATACAATTTGCCAATGTTCATTCAATGAGTAAAGTTACTTACGCAGGTTATGAATATCTTGTATGGAATAAATGAACAAGTTGCTAGATGTTTTGTCAATTGACCACGTAACCAAGCAAACATAAAGTTTGTGGTACGTTTTTTAATTTAAGTCATCTGAGTTTTCAGCCCCAATAAGCAAGCTCAATGAATTGTAAAACATATTTACAGAGCCAATTAATTTATTACATGTTTCTTCAACGCATTTCGAAAGATTGCTATGGCTTGAGGACTCATCGACGGCAGCGTGACGTAGGGTTCAAAAAAAGAAAACAGGGTAATGGTGGCCAGGAAATACCTCACCTCAAATGTTTGAAATTTTCCCATTTCTCGTAGAATGATCATTTTTCCAAAG
Organism: Ceriagrion tenellum; assembly: GCA_963169105.1. NCBI lineage: Eukaryota > Metazoa > Arthropoda > Insecta > Odonata > Coenagrionidae > Ceriagrion > Ceriagrion tenellum. The sequence goes on along the minus strand of OY720632.1, from coordinate 125,447,634 downwards.
TAAAAACCTTACCAGATATTAAAAGGTTAGCAATTTATGTAATATTAATTTCATGGCGATGCATGAGGTGCTGCGGTCGAAACAAATGTTTTAAAAGTACGTGACAAAAGGGAAGATTTACCTCAAAGCTCTGTTGCGTGTGCCAGTTTAGGTCATTAACGGGAAATATGTTATCAATCGAGTTATTCTTTTTTGCTATCATCAACGAAAAAGGGAGGATTAAGTTAGGGCAATATGGGGTTAGGGTGAGGAATCGGGAATGATCGAGAGGGATCGAAGTGGGCGTCGCCACATTGCCCGAGCACCACCGCAGCAGTTTGATGCTCTTTCCATCTACTCTCCTTCCACCGAGAAACTCCCAACTCTCTCCATTATTGATGGGGTTGCCTGGCGTTTCGAGAGGATAAGAAACGTGGGAGGTGAGAGAAGGGAGGCCCAAAGGACTGACTGGAGAGAAAGAAAATGTTTCGAAACGGGAAGAGTTTGGCTGTTGGGAACGAGTGAACGCGGAAGTGCTAAATGCATGTGAGAAACACAGGGTGAAGAATGGAAATCTATTAGTGAATGCAAAGGAGGCAGGCGTGACTTGATTGAATGAGTGAACGGAAACAGTTTATCGTACCATGGCAACGCATTGTTGACAAAAACGGAAAAAAGAAAAAAATCGTTACTAAGGGTGACAAAATTTGACTGGGGAAATAAGACCAGTTTAATGCATACGCATGTTTACTTAAAGTTTTATTTAAACCTTGATATTCAGAAGAGTATTTAAAATAGTAACAAATGCATGACAGGATAATTTGTAACAAAAATAAGTATGGAATAATCTATAATGATTTAAATATTCGTAAAAATACCGTGCGTAAATACGTTTTGCAAGAAATTAGCCTGGCACAATAGTCAAATTTTATATGTATATCGTCAGCGAGGTCTCAGATGATTGTATTTTTCGTTGTTGACGGCTAAAAGGTCTAAGGTGAACGAGGACAAAGAAACTAAGATAGTTATATATTCGTTGCTCCCTTAGATTTTTTATACTGCCTGAGGGAACTAAAGAGTCTTTAACAACTCACCTAGCCCTAGTCTTTAACAACTCACGCTTTACGTAGCGTCATCACGGAGTAACTTATAGATTATGAGTCCTCTACGACCTATTGTCTAGCCATATAGATGAAACTCATACCCTATACCGTGAGATATGATCAGTCTCCACTCACTACCAAATCATTGTAAAAGCCTTATAATAATGTTCTAGAAAAAGTTGCAATCCTTCTTGCATTAGAATAATTCATTACTCACAGATTGAGTACAATATTGAGTGCAAATATCAATGGGCTATAGGCATCCTCAAAGGTCACAGACTGCCATTAATGAAATGCATTGCCGGAATTAAACAAAAATTTATATTAGCATATATATTATATTGAGACAATTTCATTTTTGCCCAATTTTTAACAAGAGAAGTAGGGACAATAATAATAATTCAACTTCCAACTGCAATAAAACACTAATTACTTCAAGTTACAGCACAGGATATATGTACGTATATTACAGTTCTAGTATTAAACATCAATCTTGTTTTTGGATAATATCCATTCCTTTCTTAATTTCAAAAGTTTCTTCCTGTTTTCAAACTTTTAATGTATTCAGGTTGGGATTTCAAAACTTTAGGGCCCAAATACACATGGTAGCTTTTGAGCAATGTGAGACTAGGTTTTGGAAGCTGCGTATTTAGCTTCCCTTATTTTAGCTAGTTAGCTAAGAATAATAAGTAGGAGCCTTCGTGGTTCACAGATTAAATCTCCACGAGGTCATTTTCGAAAAGATCCCCGAGAGGTTTTCGATGATAATACGCTCGAATGGTGACGCAAATGGACCTTCAGACCTTCGAACAGTGTTGCGTGTATATACCTGCGCGCTGGGGCTATTGGTAACAATTTTCAGGTGACTGTTGCCATTGGCGAGAGCTATTCTGGAGAAAGAGGCTCCAGAAGTCAAAACACCTCGATCGGGTGCAAGTGTCGTCATCCGGAGGATGCCCTAAATAACTACTCCTTACCGACGGGTAAGATGCGTCCTCTTAAGAACTCAGAAGGTAGTGAGGTCGCGTTCAGTCAGAGAGGCTTCGCAGCACATAAAATGTGGACTGTGGGCAGGAGTGAAGAAGTAATTACTGGGCCAGGGTTGGGAAGATGTCACGGGACACGCAACTTAGAGGAGGGAAAAGAGGGAGACAGAAGAGCAAGTGGTACGAGTGAACAGGTTAGGAGAGGGTTGGCCGGGATGGGGACAAGATGAGAGGTATACGAGAGGAAAGCTATCATGGGACCACAGAGAGATAGGAAAAATATCGATGTTATTTTTCATGCGCAGGCCTCATTTTTTCCCCATTTCCGTCCGGATGATGTCCTGGTTCGAATTTTTGTTTCCTCGTGGTTTTACGGTCCGGGAGGGATTGGAGATGGTGTGAGGCGGGAGGGGGTGAAATTGAAGTTGGAGGAGGAGGTCGTGATTGGACAAAGAGTGGTTCTAACATATATGTATTTCTCGTTTTCCTTTCCTTCATTTCTCTCTCCACATCCTCGATTCGGAATCTGATTTTTCGTGTGGAGTGGTGAACCTCCCAAAGGGAGGACTTCCATTTTCCCCTTGTCCCGGTCAAAAAATGAGCGGCAACATGCGAATGGGGCCCTGGAGAGGATCAGTGAGTGACCTAGATGTTATGTTGGAAGGTAGCGGAATGATAGAGAATCCCAAGACTTATTTCTGTGAATAAGACACATAAGTAATACATGCTCTCAGAAGAATACTTATGTCTTAAATTGATGCTGAAGTATATGTCATAGCTTCTGGTAATTTTTGCGAACTTGTCATAAAGAAGGATAAAATTTTTAATATAAAGCTGACTCTACTATTGTTTTATAATACTTGATTAGACTTTTATCACTACATATATGAATAAAAATATATGAGAGATGATATAGATTAATATAGCATTGGTTAAAATGATACCTGTGCACGTTAACACAAAGTCCTATGTAATTGTACATTTTTATTTTATTTTTTCCTAACCTCATATTATGATCCTAACCAATTTTGAGATTGAAAGTGCAAATCCCTCCATAAATATTCAAAACAATATCATACTAATATGTTATTTAATACTGTTACATTGCCTTATCCATGGAGCTCCATTCCCAGTTCTTGTATAAGGCTAGAAAGTCAGACAAAAGTGACATAACAGTCTCACCGACAGTGTCACATCGATATTTTCAAACGCGGTTAACCCATAATGATTCCGAATACTGGCCGATTGTGTTCCCAGAGTGGCGTTCCATCAACAGAGGAGATCGTGACAAACCAAGGAATATCGTCGCATGTGCCGAGAGATTTTTCAACAAATCCCAATTTACGATTTGCTCGACCAAAACTTGACCACCACAATATCATATATAGCTCTTCCTTGAATGAGTGAGATTCGAGTGAGGACCTGCCGTAAAGTCTGTAATTAGAAAGCACAGATAAGTAAGGAGCGGATCGCAAAGTTGATCGGATTGAAAAGAGTATGTTGGAGGTTACAAGGTATGTTATCTGCCAATAGATTTGAGAGTTTTTCTTGGTGTGTGTAGATACATTGACTTCCCTACCTTTGAGTTTCAACTTTGAGGATTGAGGATTTCAATTTTTCTAACCTCATATTTCCTAACCAATATTATGATCAGTTGATACGTTAAGAATTTAATTTTGTGGTAAATGAATGACCCAGAAAGGCTTACTATAAAAAATACCGTTATTACTTCTCCGAAAGATCTCAAAGAAATACAAACTTGACAAGGCTGTGGCATCACATCCTTGACCAATATTAATTTTATCGTGTGAATATAGTTACTGATCGAGGCGGAAAAGTCAACGTCAAATTCAAAAGGTAAGTTTTTCATTGGCAAGTTTTGATGTTTCGTAGCACTTGATGGTGGAAATTATAGAAGAAATTCGAAATGTCTGAAAAACTTGAAAATTGTTCATAACATCGAAACCTATTGTACATTTATAAATATATTTGTCAACGATTTAAAACTGAAGAGAGTTCACTTGAAATGAGCTGCATTCATAAAAAATACTGGCTGGATTCGTTTCATCTCTCTCTCTTCACGTGTCTCTCACCGATGCTTGTCGGCAATTTGAAGACACGGCTAAAATAGTATTGGAAATGGTGACGTGAAAACAGAAATGCGAATCGGCAAGCGTGGAACGGAGGCCGATCGAATCGATATCGATACATTTGTGGCGACTGCACCTGCAAATCGTAGGAACTCCTGGAAAACACTATGCCATCGAATAAATTCGAAACTCTGCACATGAATGACCCATATCGATCGAGTTATGATCAATTTTTCTCGCTGAATGACCCTTCCCCCCTTCGCTGGGCAGGTTATATACAACCGGACATAGAACGTCGACGTAGGAATGTATGGTCCTGAATTAGACCCGTCTAGGAATCCGTAGGCGAAGCGGAATGATGCGGTAACCCTGAAGAGACACAGCGTGGACGAAAAGAACGGTGATTGGTTTGATTGAGTCAAGGAGAAAGATTTTAATTTTTTTGTCCTCATTCGCGGTGGCAAAAAATAGAGAAAATAGGGGAGTGGAAGAGGAATAATGAACAGCGCGTGATGTTCCGAGCCATCGTTATTTCCTGGCGCATAAGGATTTTCTTTTTTTTTGTTTCCCGTTATTTGAGCGTCGCTTTTGACGCTGAAAGTGGTCGGGAATGCCTGGGAATAAAAACATAACGACTGAGAGAGAGAGAGTGAGTGAGTGAGTAGAGAAATCCTGGGGTGAAGAGGTTGACGACGATGATGATGATGCTACGGCGTGTATGCCTGCCCCAGTTTGGATTTATGAAGCGAGAGATAGGAAAAAAATTTTGATTTGCTGGGACTTGGGTGGGTGTGGGTGGAAGAGAGGATGAAATTAATGCCGTCTGAATATTTAAAGAGTGGTTGTAATGGAGTTGGGGGATGACGTTCAATCGAAAGAGGTCGCATCATGAAATTCCCGTTCAGCCATTAAATGATGGAAGAGCAAAGCTCTAATTTATTCATTTACAAATTAATGATTTATTTTAGAATAAATACCCACTCGTTGGATGCCCTCACCTGCGCTTGATTCGAATGGACTCGATGGAGCCGGACGTCGCACGAGTATCGATTGCAATGTGCTCGTGAGCAAATGCAAAATGCAAAAAATTGCGAATAAAAAAGGGTGCGCGTAGACTTTATTATCTCTTGAGAACATTCGGAGTCGCTCTCAACCAATCATTGGTTCTAAACTTTTCATTTGCTTGGTGCGTCCATGGGCCGAATCAAGAGAACAGTTTGGAGCCACATTGCAATGAAAACATAATATACATGAACTTTATGGCAGCTAATACCGAAAAACATTTATTCAAGTCATCAACTTTAGTGTCACCACCCAAGGCCCGCATATATAAATAATAATAATGCATTTATTTCTGCCTCTCGAAGCTGGAGGAGTGCTGTTTGGTTTTTGATAGGTTAAAACATGCGAGAAAGCACTTCAAACTCGTAGTGAATCGCCCACTTGCACTCGTTCTACCGTATTTCAGCGCCAGAGATACATAATATATTCCTTGATGTCTACGCCGCACTGAAGTACCGCCGCGGATGCGCACCATCAATAAATTATGCCACAAGAGAAACTGCGGTGTATTATGTGCAGTATTGGATGGCCTTTCTCACATATTTACGCATGTTTGATTCAGATTTTCCTTTTTATTTCGTGAAAAATACACGCTTGGCTTATTTTATGCTCTCACAAAAAACACATTAGATGTTCTTACATACGACTCTAGTTTAATGCGAAGTACTTTAAACCAGATTATGATGTCCCGCTCTGAAGATGAATAATTTTATTGCAGCATTAGTTTGTATGCTATATTTTTTCAATTGCATGAACATCTCCTTGAGATAATTGTTATTATTATTAAAATTTCTCCTTTAGCCCGAGCTTAGATTTATCGAGGCTGGAGAATTGAAAATTTTTTTCATCCTGGTTTTTTTGACATACAGGTAAATGGATTTTTTAGCTCCAGTAAATGCGCAGAAAACACAAGGGATGCCGGTACCCATGTAAAAAAAGTTTCACTTTTCTATAATTCAATAATCAGTGATGCTTTTACACCGCGCAATGAGATTCATCGAAAACTGAGTCTTTGAAAGTCAATGAAGTTCATTTGTTGAAAAGGAGTGCTCTGCAAAGCATTTGTGATCAGCAGCTGTGCAAATGGAGTTAGTCTTTCAAAGAACCTTAAAAAAGATCCATTTTACTTTTTCAATAACGGCAGTGGCTCTTTTTTTCAGTTTTCAGCTTGAAGTTGGAGATCGATGTACTCTTTGGAAAAAAATTAGTACCAACATCCTTATAGCCTCCTCTTAAATTCACTTTTTAGGGTGTTTCACATTTTCCCTACGACGCGACGTTGAAAAGTTTTGCAAATTTAAATATTCAATTTATCGCTTGAAAAGTGTCCCTGCAACTTAAAGTCACCTTCCACAATCCTTTATTTTTCACAAGGCCATCAGAATGATATGGAAGAGTTGGTGTCAGACTGTCTGACTTCTCACTCTCAAAACAATTTCAAATAGCTAAAAGTTTTGTTTGTTTTATGTTTACATTCACACCTGAGTACATCACGATTCAAAGTTTGCAAATATTATTAATTTATTTATAATTAGTCCAAATTTATCCCAATCTTCAACTTCTCCCGTTCCCATTCCCGGCGTTCGCATGGGAGGAGGGGTGTGGAAGTCTCGGGACGCAGGTAGGGCGGGGTAGTTAAAGAGGATGCGGAGTAGACGCCGGCCGACTAATTCCCATCCCCATCACCATTAATTAGTCTCCATTAGCCGCTGAAGGATCGCAAAAGGAGGGAAGGAGAGAGAAGGGAAAGGCAAAGAGGAAAATTAGTTCTTCTCGTTCTTTTCTTCACCCACCTGCTGCCAACCGGATTGAAAGAAGCTACCGGCTACCTTTCAAAATCATTACAAATACATGAATGTAAAAATCTTGAGCGAAACGAGACATAGCTAATATTTATTCAAAAGCTCTCTAGAGTATATTAAAAGGGAATTCCAACTTTGAGGAGTTCGACTTGTAAGATTTTCTATGTCACGCTTTCCAGTAAATTTAGTTTTCAACGCTAGTATTTGTATACATACCTACATTGTTTCATATACATGAAGTAGCGGTCAAGTGGTCACATCCTCGAAAAAAAACGTATTATAAAAGTGCATTTCAAATGTAAGTATACAAATACAAGGGAAAATGAGGACTTCCGGTAAGAAATTAAAAGAGGAAGGGTTTATGGAGTGATTGTAAAATAGTTTTTGACTGGAGGAGCACGTGAAAATGTCGTCTGGACTCTTGCGGGATTAAAATCCGAAAAACATTGTTTCAAGAAAAAAAAAGGGATAGGTGTATGAAGTAAAGGGTATATAAAATATCAATTTAAAGAATAACTATATGTTTGTGCAAGTGAAGCATATTTTACCCTTGGAATGATTTCCCTGTGAATTGTAGTTTTCGTTGAATATCTTAAACCAACTGCTCTCTATCTGTAGTGTGCTTGAACTTTTAAGGACTTTGCAAGTTGATTAATCTTAATAATCTCTGGTCACAGCCCTTTAGTAAGAGAAACTTGGGAAACTTCTCTTTCCAATAAAGACGATGCCTGTAAATGGACAAATGCTTTTCGTATGATTAGTCACGATCATTAAACACTTCAATGCATCATTTACTTAATCGAAATTCTGATGGTTTAAGTTAGCCTTGTGAAGATTAAAAATAGATTTCAATAAACGCATATGTATTTTAAAATATTGTGCATTCATTTATGAGCCTATTTTGTTGTCTACGAAATATTTGAGATCTTTGACGTATTTCCATGAGCACACTATCTAGCTTTATCGAAAACTTTCCCTTCTACTCCTCTTTTCTTCTTACTAAAGTGGTGTAGATACGTTAGACGGTGGTCAAGTTTCCATTCTTACCCAGGTTTATACTGATGATGTGGTCACTTTTCCTGTTCACCAGGGAAACTTCTTCCATTAGTTCATTGTCCAGAATGATGCCTATATATGCCTGCTGATATTGTTTGGTTTTGTTTCTGTTCCATCTTGTATCCTGCACACACAAGAGTCTTAAATTTCTTCTGCGCATCATATCCACAATCTTCCAGCTCATACTGTTCATTGGCCCGACATTAATTGTTCCATTTCGTATATCGACATTAAAGTTCTTCGTAATGTGTTTCCTCTGGAGGTCTGATCGGGAAACTATTTTACCTCCAGAATACTTCTTCTGAGAAGAACAACCCCTTTCTAATCTACGAAATATTTGAAGTATTAATGTAAAATAATAATGTTGTAGATTCAATTGAGGCCGAATAAAAAAACTAAATGAAATAATGTATATACAAATGAATTCTCGAATTTTAGGTCGAAAAGCTTCATGAGAAATTGTTGGCCAGAGTCAAAATATCCTCGAAAAATTCAAAATAACTACCTCGTGTTAGGAAAACATGGCGATTGGTACGAATGGTGTAAGCTAACGCGCAAAAGTGATGAAGTGAAAGTACTGGAGAATAAACACGGTATTATGTATTTGTACCTCAAATCAAATGAAATTTGGAATGATAGATCGCTTGCCTCCTCCGACATAAGGAGTGACAGGACCTTACGACATGTACACGGGCGTCCTCCATTGTGTATCTAGGATGATTGATAGCAACTTTGTGCAGTACGTCAAATGATTAATGTTGAATTAGGTCTGAGCTAAGAAATGAAGCATGTGAAAGGACGGATTTCGAAGCTCATGCCTATGAAAGATGTGTGCGTGCTTCCGAACCCTTAGTCATCTTACATGGCTGAACCGTCAATTCCTCCACTCCGACGTCGATAACCTTTCTCGCGAAGGGGTAATGGAACTTCAGATCGATTAGCATACAATGGGTTTGGAGGGCTGTGGATCGGCAGCCCTTTTGCCTTCCCAAGTTCTGCCGGCCTGGCGCTAGGCTCGGTTAAGATCGTGAGTTTGCAAAACGGAGGATACCGCATTGTAAAATGTTCCACTACTGTCTCTCATTAAAGCAACCAGCAATTCTTTTGAACGAAACACATGAAATATTGAGAGCAAAAATGGATTATTTTAAATGATACAATTTGAGAAATAACTTCAATTTAGTTTAGCGTATCAGATAATATTTTGTGAAAATGAAGTACAGATGCCATGATCTCACAATAAACGATGTTGTTCACTTTCCACAGAGTTTTATTCACACCAATAAATACATATAAAAATAATGTATCCCGGTAGAATCATAAATAAATAAAACCCGGAGTGAATAAAACTCAGTAAAAATGAACAACATCCATTATTGTGAGATCATGGCAAATAACTTCAACACAAACAACAAATATCCAACGCAACGCAACGCAAACCGTGCAGGAGTTTGCCACTCATTCGCTCCAATTTATTGTATTGATATTTTCAAGTATAGAAATTTTAGATTTTACAGTTTAATAATCCCTATAACTAAATAAGTTGTTATTCTCCGTTTCTCTAAATCTAATTCGTTTCTCTAAATCTAATCAATTCTCTGTGGAAATTGGTTTCAGATATCATGATCTCAAACAGACGGAACTTGGTTTCATTTCCACACATTTTTTATTATCACACATTTACCGAGGTTTTAACAATGTTCTATTGTCATTTGTTGTTGCAATTACTTTGAAAATTGCTTTGTTTTGTCGAAATCTATTTCGGTATGTGATAATAAAAAATGTGAGGAAATATAACAAAGTTGCCTATTTGAGATCATAAATTTAATTGTTGACATTAAATGGCAGGAAAGGTAAATGGTAGACATAGGTATTTAAGACAGTTTTCCAGAAAAATGATTGAAGTGGTTCGAAAGACTCCAAAGCATACCTATGCTTCATTTACAACTTGGTCAGATACATGAAGAACGGTCATTAAATACCAGTAAAAAGAAAAAAATTGCCATCTATTGAGATGGAAAAAATTCTAAACCAAAGAAAAAATAAAAATATAAACTTATGAATGATTTTATCAAGTTTCAGAATTACAGTTGGACATAAAATGAGTAAACTACCTTCTTTACTAGTTGCTCAGAGATATGGAAATCGGACATTAAACCCTAGTAAAAAGAAAAAAAATGCTATCCGACGGAAAACATTCGAAGCTAAAGGGAAGAATAAAAAAGCTAAACTTAACTAAAATGTCATCCACGACATATAAAGTGCCGAGGTCAAGATAAAGTTCCGATCACAAAGGACAAATGTATACGAGTTCTCCTTCTTGAATAGAACCACACAGAACTGGAACGAACCACCAGCAAAAATATTTGACCCTTCTCAAAAAAGTTAAGTATTTAAAAAATAGGTTAAAGAAGTAGAGGGTTTCAAGGTTTATTCTTTTACTCGACTGTTTTTATTGTTACCACTAGGCCAATGACCTACTTGTAACTGTTTAATTGCAATAATAATAATGGTTAATAATGAGATTGTATGTTTGTTTAATTTTTTATTGCGTTGAGGTAGAAATTCCTATAGTAAGAGAACAAGAGTAACTCATTCATAAAGTTCGTTGTCTCGGACGTGACCTCATGGAATCGACTTTCATTTTCTTTAATTTTCATCATTCATAAAGGTCAAATAAAAATAACTTTTCAAATTTTCGCAGAGATTTTATTCGGCGCAGATCATGAATTAGTGACTTTGAGGCCACAGTGTAGACGAAAAGCTTTGGTAGCATTGTCATCATGAAATAAATAAATTATCGAATCGAATTCTCTGCATGTTTACTCATCTGATGCAACAATAGGCGATTTTTACCAGCCGATAGCGAAAGCTCTTGTATCGGCCTCTATTTGGAATAAATTACTGTGGATAGGATGTGAGTGAGTTATAAATGCGGAAAGAGAATTTGCGAGACAGAAAAGGAAGCTCCGTCGCGAACCAAACCCCTCCGAAAGCCATCTCGTGGTTTATCGGTAAACGTCCCCACCCTTTAATAGTTCAACTCCAATAGACCCTCGATCCCTGCGCCCGCTACAGAATACAAAGGTGGAGCCATATGCTGATGGGATAAAGATACCACCATGAAAAAGCTTCAAAGACGGAGTGAAACGAAAAATTCCATACCCGCGGCACATCATCTCAAACTAAATACAAAAGGGAGTTTCTCAAAGGAGTGTAAAGACTAAATTTGTGATGGATAACAAGCTGTAATAAAATTGAAAGTACCCTCTCCTAAGAATATATCAATTTAATACTTTCCCTAAGTAAGGCATATATTAAAAGAGTTTGAGTCAGTCGATTGGGGAACGATGAAGGAGATAAACTTAAGTTTTCAATATTTGAGGAATAACTTACTACTCGGATACATTTCAAGGAAGTATTTGCTCTCTTATTTAGGTGAAAGTCAAATTTTCTGAAAGAACGTCCGGGTGTCTAGGGATTTCATTCTCCAATTCGATCGAGAGTTTCTTCGGAATCACCCGTTAAATTTTACTGCTGTTTTTTCTCTCAAGTTCAAAGGAAAATTCCTGCGACGTTTCTAGTCCTCAACTCTGTGAAATCTTCTGTTGTGATATTAGGGAAACGATATTAACAATTCATTTTTTAATATGGTGTGTATGGACATTTGATTTACGTAGCTTTGTATCACCACTCTTTTATTTTACAGTTAGAGATTCCTAACATTGGTAGATGGACGAAAGACAAAACAAACTTGCTTCAATTGGTTATTCTGCCACAGTCACTTAATTACGCAGTAACACAAAAACCACAAGATTACATAATTTGACAAATGATCATTGAATAAAAATGAACACTACATTTTAAAAAATTTAAAGGAAAATAACATCATAATTTCGATTGTAGAAAAAATAAATAATATCCATGATTTTATAAACTAATCAACTAAACTAATAAAATAGTCAACTAAAACTAATTAGATTTGATCCTTTAATGTCTTTATCGAACGATGCATGAATAAAATAAGCTAATGGTCTCACATATTTGATATTAATTTAATTATGAGTAGTAAAATATAATACGTTGGTAGAATGATAAGTGAATTTTTACAGATAAATGGCTCAAAAATGAAACGGAGAGGTAAAATTATCTTTTCGTTAATGACGATATGACCCCCATTTGAAAATGTTGACTCTATAATAATAATTAAACTATGGCCATTATTGTGTCCACTTCCGAAAACATTCCATATACTCGAGTATATCTCGGTGTAAGGTGCACTACTTTTATAGCCTCTCACACCCCCCGACATAATCACTCTGCAGCCAATGGATCTGCGGCAACAAATCGATCGCATGTTTCTCTGAAATGAAGTGAATTAACTAAGGCTAGTAAAGCATTACACGAAAGTAGAAGTCTGATCGTAACATCTGGTTTACTTCAAAATATTTTTGGGAAATTAAAAACTTTTATAGGTTGTTGAGAAAGTAGATGAAACACTTCAATATTTCATAATTCCTGTCACCTGCGGTTATTCGTGGAAGTTTCCCTGGTGAGTCCATGACATGCATTCTCGCGTGTTCATTCCAACTGCACTATCTCGTGGGTCGGGGGTTACAAAAGGATTATTAGCACGCTATCGGAGTTGTGATTTCGTTTCTAGGCCAACGGGGTGGAGTAATTCCTTTACCCGCGAGGTAATGAGTAACATGGGCATTAGTCAAAATAAGAGGACTGTAAATATTTGATTAAAATAACCTTTAATGTTTTTGACAAAACTCTACCTAGTCAAATCAAATAATATATAGTCACTATGTTTACAGAGGATGAATTTATTCAAAAAGACCTTTCACTGCGAAAAAGTTTCATAATTGTTGCTATGAACTTTCTCTCCAGCACTTATGTATGACATATGGTTACATATAATATTTCCGCACACTAAATATAAACCAATTTTTGACCACCCGTGAACATTTTGAAATAATTACTCTATTACTCTTGCCTTTTGAAGTGGCTCTTAAAAAGACAACGCAATGCACCTACTACAATGCTATTAATATTCGCTAAAAGTATTTAGCACGTTACCAGACCTTCAAGGCTGCCATGCATTAAATAACGAATATGCAACTCTCGTAAAAATCCCTTCATTATTTCCTCCCGCATTTTTTAGAACCCTTAATCGTCAAGGAAAGCTTGCGTGGACAATTAGAAAGCTACGAAAATTCCTCTGGTTCTCATCAAATTCCATTATCATACCAGTTGCTGTGACGAACTCAACCTACTCGGGATGAAACTTCGTACCAGTCGGGAGCGGCCCGCAGGACTTTACGGAGGAAAATTTTCGACCCGACTAATTCGAAGTTGCGTGTCGGGCGGGTGGTGCTGGGTACTGCCCGAAATTATGCCCGCTTTTCCGCAGGCGGCGACCCAGTTAAACCGAGTCGGAATCCATTTCGCCATAAAAATATTTCGTTAGCATGAAAAGAGAAGGGGAAGACGGGGGGGGATATGACGTGGGAAATTAACGCCGTGAAAAATGTGCATTTCGGATTGCGAATTTGAAAAAGTAACCAGATGAAGGGAAACTGAAAAATAAATACTTAAATCATCAGCTCGGTAGTTGACTGTAATTTTATATCCAAACCTACTAATCACCGCGCTGTGTACGATGAGAAAAATGCTAGGTCATCAAAGATAACCGTAGACAGTGCTGCACTTCTTGTGTACGAATGTTGGTGATGAGTCTTATGTGCGATCAATGCCACTTACTTTTTTACGCCCATTTCTCAGATTCTTCCTGTCACCCCGTACTCAGTCCCAGGGTCGAGTTATAATGCAATGAGAAACACGACTATATAATGAACTGTGAGTACTCCAACACACTATACTTGAAATACAAATCGTCTGTACCTACACTGACATACTAGTCTGCCAGCTGCCGGCATAGAAGTATGCCAAATAGAATAACTTTGCAAGTGTTCGCATAGATTTTATTCATTACAGGCCATGAATTAGTGACATAAAGGCCTCAAAGTAGACGTAAAGTTTAGGTAGCATGGTCATCATCGAATAAATAAGTGTAATTCTTGGCATGTTTATTCATCTGACGTCAACATACTACCCTGCCACCGGCTGGCTGAGTAGTGAATGTCGACGACTTAAAATAACAACCCCTAATAGGGGGTGTTAGGACACCAACTGTGTAAGAGATAGGATTGTGGGAGATGAAATAGTGAAGTACCATTAGAGTTTTAAGTATAGCTCAATTTTTATTATGAGCTCTTATTGTGCATTCGAAGAACTAATTTTCGTACCTATCTGCTCAGCAATGTATCTCTCTACTTTAATTGCATCTGTCCTACCTTGAAATATAAGACTGCGTCAAAATTACTTTTTTTGTCCCTTTGAAACTCAGTTGCGAATTTCTTAAGAAAACTAAGCCTAGCTTGTAGCCTCCGAGTCTGTAACGGTTCAGAATCTAATCCCCATAAAATCTGGGAAACGCTAATGATCGAGAGAAAATAGAAGAATGGATAGTGAAGAACAACTACACAAGGCAAAGATAACTACACCAAACGAAGATGATTGTAGGAAAGAAAACTGCAGAAAAATCAAGGGTTTTGACGAGGAATGAGGATGTGGGAAGGGTTGCCCTCAATTATTATTATGCTTGAAAGACTGTTATTTTTTATGACAACTTAAACAGACATTCACAGGAGTCTACAATCACCGTTTTAATGGACGTAGTGACCTCTTTTAAACAGAGCAAAGGTTTATATAATAACTTTTCCGGCTTAACTTGGGGGAACAACATTGTTAAGATATTGGATGAATTTACTTTGTAAAATTCCAAAAGGTGTTTATTACAACGACCTAGGTTTCGACTTATTTTCCGAGACCTTGATAATGACTTAAAATTAAGTCAAAACCTAGGTCGGTGTAATAAATACCTTGAGGAATTTTACCAAGTGAATTCATTTAATATCTTAAGAGCAAAGGTTCATGCTCTTTTTTAATATTTAACATTGAACCTTTCGTTTCACTAAATGGTTTCAATCATGCATACTTCCAGTGATCCCGACCACCTTTTCTCCTCAGTATTGAGTCCCTCATTTTGTTTGCCTGAAATTTCAAAATACTGAACCTGTTCAATCTTGATTTTCACTGGCTTCTGTACACACACAAGATGACTAACGTGCCAGCGTAGATGAATTAACCGCGAATTATAAATGCCACATTAGTTAGGGGTTAACTACATTAACACTTGAAAATATACTTGCATATTTGTTGGGAAGAATATAAATATCAAAGTAGGAAGAGAGTAGCGGCGATTCAATCCGTACTGAAGGTTTTTTACCAATTGCGGGTGGTTCGAGTTTCTATAAATAGCCTTTCAGAATATCGGAATGGCTGGAAGGGAGAGATTTGGTGGGAAATCAGGATGAAGTAGGCAATCGTAAAAGATAAGCAAATAGAAGAACTCAATAAAACGAAACGAAGTCGTTCGAACAATGAAACGGTATGGAGACGGGAGGCTTTCAGTAGGGTGGTGGCCGGGATAAAAAGAAGATGCGATCAGCCGGCGGCCTCTTGTACGAAAGCTCAGTGCTAAAAGCTGCGGGACTATTGTGGGCGGCTCGGCCCTTCACTTGCCTTCCTCCGGCCCTTATCGTGCCTTTCGGTTTAAGTTTACATTTCCGTGTTCCTCGGACCCGCGGGTTTTTGTTTAGACCTTTTCACGAAGCTTAACTTTTTTCGTTCGTTCCTCACTTGGTTTTCAGAGCACGAGCAACGTGGATTTCGAAACGAATCGCTGAGAACCCTATTGAGAGGAATGGCTTGATAG
This sequence comes from Ceriagrion tenellum, assembly GCA_963169105.1. Taxonomy (NCBI): domain Eukaryota; kingdom Metazoa; phylum Arthropoda; class Insecta; order Odonata; family Coenagrionidae; genus Ceriagrion; species Ceriagrion tenellum. Next base: position 125,431,710 of record OY720632.1, on the reverse strand, counting down.
CACTAAAAGTTGAACAAAAGCTTTAATTAAGCAGATTGATCGTAGCGCTCAAAGGCTATAGATGCCAGAATCGGCGAAAAGTTTTGTTTTCTTTCTGGTCCTACAATCTTTTCGCAAAAAATACCAAACCGAAAAGCCATGAATATTGACTTTCACGAGCAATTCGTAATAATAAAAAAATACATCGCATCACCACCAATTACTTTGCTTAGATTATTTTTAATTTTCCCTTCTCAGTTTTAGTTGCTAAATGTACTTGCCAATCCAGTCCAAATTTTCCACAGTATTTTAACAGCATAAAAATCTAGCTATTTAAGTCAATCTAGTTAAAGTGGTATTTCTAAAATAAAACGAGGCGTTTTCCCTTGCATTTAGTTTTCGTAATCTCGGCGATTAGTGTAAGTGCCGCGATGAGTGTAAGTCCTCCACCATATCGCGTGTCCACTTTGTGTTTGATATCAATGATTACTTGGGTAAGTGAACTGCTGGGAAAACAGATTACTGATAGATAAGTGTTAGACAAAAACACGCTCTATCTTTTGCAGTAATCACAATTTAAAATTAATAGTTTTAATACAGATTGCATTCTTCACGAGTGAACAACACTTTCCAAAAATTGGACACATTTGGGTTCCCCAGCCACTGTGTAAAACTTTTGAAAATTCCTTGTCGAGAGTGTAAATATATTTTAACATTGCCACTAGTCAGGAGATATCTTCATGCCTCACTCCTATGAAAATGACGCGATGACAGTATCATATTTATGTGATCATTTCAATGAATTTTAAATAGAAAAGAAGTCCCCGGAATCCAATAAAAATTATCACCGGCAAGGGATTTAAAGTGAACAGTAATTCCTTGCGATCGGAATCTTTAACTATGAGTTTTTACGAAACTAACACCCAATTAACGCTATATTTTTATCGCAGGATTAATGCCGTGAGAACTCTCTGGAAATTGAAATGTCCGACAGCGAATCCATCCTGCTTAAATTTATATCTTGTCATAATTAACTGTTAATGTGAACCTGTTAAGATGTAGACTCAACCTATTCTTCCTAATGAGTATGAAATTATTTCTACTTTGCACAGGAAGAATCTGCAAAAACCACAATCAGAAATAATATTCTCTCCTGAAGGGATATTTTCCCATGATGGGTATCTCTCTGGACGGTGGCGACGTGAGCTTCCGTCTTTGCGAGGAAAATCATTTTCGAAAGGCCGACCCTTGTGTCCGTCGTCTCGTTTGTAAGATGAAATAGGAGGGAAAGAATGACCTAAGGGAAGGAAATCACTCTCCTATACCGTACCCCGACTCAAATCACTGTGCCCGCGTCAGTGCTGCGTGTGGGAGGAGGCAATTTGCGGGCTGATTGTGAGGATCGCGGGCGGGCGGGCGAGTGGGTTTTTAGGAAATGGTGAAGGTGAACGCACGCAATTTATCTGGTATGATTAGCCCTGGTTTTTACAGTTTGGGTTGTTAATAGCGGTGAAAGAAAACTCGATGTAATTCCACGCCGACTTTTATTGATCCAATTGATTCCGACCTCTAATACGTCTTTATTATGGATAATTGGGCATGACGATGCAGCATATATTTTCGAAGTTACCTTAACATCGACGCGGTAGCTGTCAAAATCGATCTGATAAATTAAAATGAATGACGCATTGTTACATTTTGGTGAAGTAGTTATTATTAAGTTTAGCGTATCAGGCGGTATTTTGTGAAAATGGAGTAGAGATTCCTGGATCTCACAATAAAAAATATTCACTTTCCTCAGAGCTTTATCTCCATCAGTGTGAATAAAAGGTAGTTAGGTGTCTTATTATCTTGATTTTGAATCATCACGTTAGCAAGGAACGGACTCTTTTGATTTGGACATCCTCTCGGGTATTTATCAAGACGAAATATCCGAGGTCGAGATTCATTACACTGAATTGATCATCGATACCAAAAGTAATCGATATGGCATTGAAAAGAGTAAATGTATGCGTTGGAGTTGATTGAGGGTCAGTGGAAAAAGTTAGTCAGTAACTACTATTATAATAAACGACCGGCCTCACTGTATAATAGGCTATACTTTGGCACTAATTTAATGCCCATTGGGTGCTCTATTGAGAATTCAAGTTTTTTAAAATTTGAATGACTTTTGTAGCAAAGATGATGTGAATATGGCTATTGAGAACTACATGGTGTCTGATAGGATTACTGCTACTGACCTAAAATGGGAGATAGGACTAAGTAAAACTCACGTGAGCACCTCAATGAGACCGCAGTCTGCGTGGTATTCGAGACGCACTTTTTTCTTTGAGGATCCACACCTTTAAAATCTTGAAATAAAGGTTAATTCCTTAGAGTAAAATATTTTCAGAATGCAGGGAGTTTTATAACGACTAAAATCGTCAAAATTTAAATTTTATCGTAAAATGTAAAAGGAGTTAACGTAAAGAAAATCAACCTTGGATGGCTCAGGTAAGTTAAGTTACAAAGGAAGGGAGAGTAGATTGGTAAATGAAGAAATAGCTTGGGAAATGATGGAGGGATGGAAAGAAACCCAGAGTCATCATGGGTCTAATGGAAACAATAAGAGCTAAGGGTAGTGCTATCTTGCGCCTAATCCGATAGATGGAGTCCGCATCAACTACATTCGGCCATAACAGTTTGTACTAACTCTTGCGGTAAATGTAGATGACAGCAAATTATATGGATATTCACTTTGAACCAAAATAGAAATATGATCACCATGTAAAATCTCCGCTATTGATTTGAATATAACCCAAACACCAGAATAATAAGATTGGCTCCTTCTCGGAAATTAACTTCAGTATCTCAAATAAAATCACCCACCCATACGAAGCATGGCGTGTAGAAAAATAGTTGTGAGAAAGTACCGTTTGAGTAGGGAAATATGTATAGTAATCAAACAAAAGCCCCTCTCTGGACAATTTCTAAATTTCAATTCAATAAGATACGTCTCATTACGATATGGAGGAGAGTGATCGAGACTGGGTGCCCGGGAATAGACGGAAGACAAAGCAAAGAGGGCGCAGGGAATCTTGTTCCAAGCAGGCGGCTCTCAATTCAAGAGAGTTACAGGGAGGTAGGAGGGTGGAAATACACGGAGACTCGAACCAGAGAGGGCGCACCGTGAGGGAAGGCAGGCTGTGTGGCAGGGGGCGCTCGCTAACGTCCCAAGACAGCGTCGGAATCGATTCATTATTCAGGGACACGGCAGGGATACTCCCGCTAAGACCTTGCATCTCTCCACCCCTAGCTCCGCCAACTCCTCTCTACTCACGCGTGTGCACACACGGGAGAAACCTTCCTCCTTCCTCGAAGAGGTCCCCTCTTGCGCCACTCACCATTCTCCCTCAACGCCGCTGTGTGAATTTGCCGCTCCGGGCGGTGGGGTCGCGTGTAACCTAGCCTCCCCCACCGCCCCCTGCACCCCCTGCAGTCCGATCGCGACCCGCCCACTCTTTTCATGCAGCCCTTATTCCGCCCGTCACCACCTGCTCCCAACCCCCTCAACCCCTTGATACCCGTGACCTTGACTCGCGACCCAGACCGTCCCGTGGCTTCCTTACCTTTCACGTACTCTCCCGGGTCAAAATTTTCAATCGGACTTTCGGTGAGTTGGAAATTTATTGGCTCGCGTATTCAATAGTACGTGAGTACCCATCACCCCATTCCCTTATGAGATCGGCCAGTCCATTTCTTTTCGAGTCGAGTCCTTTAATGTACATTCAATGGGCGGATATGTTCTTAAGCTACGTGATCGCACAAGTTGTGGATATACGTTAACACACAGAAATTCACCTTTCCTCAAATGAACCAAGACCGAACCTATTTTAGCGTATAAACTGATAGAGCTGAGAACCTAATATCGAAACTACGGTAAAACTTAGTTTTCGTAGTTTTGTATTTGTATCCTGCGATGTCATGAATAACTTTTTCTTCAATTCAATGGTGTGTGAAATGCAAATTATTTCCCGCAACAGAGCAGTGCAAACGCACAGCGATTGGTTTAGCTCCAATGCTTCACCACATTTTCCACCTTTCCTTTGGCTATTTGAATTCATTCTCATCAATATTGAGCTTGAACCTTGTATTATCTCAATTGTTTATCGCATAGAAATTGGACAATCGTCTACTCTCTGTCATGCTAATAATTAAAGCGATGGAACAAACATGCATGAATTGAACTTTCTATCAAAATATTGCAAAGGAAATGGAATAGTAGGAACCCAGGAAAACTCAGTATGTCCTCTGATTGAATTTTGAGAGTTTCGAAGTTTGCATTCCCCAAATGGGCTGCTTGCTCTTCCCGTGATTCCAAGATGAGAGAGATGAGAGGGCGAATGGGGTTCCGTGGTAAAGTTCGGGTGATCTCTAAGCTTCGAGGTATATGGAGAAATTATTCAGTCATTTAGGCAAACTTACGCATTTTTGAACAGGTGGTAGAAAAATGAACCTATAATAAGTTATCTACATCTACGAAATACCGTGCAAGCCATCGCTGGGGTATGTAGCAGGGGGAAATTCCACACCAGGCATAAAGCCCTCATCTCAGCTGAAATTCGAACCGCGTACGTTCCTCCGGATGCTAGGCGCTAGCCAAAAGCAGTCGGGACAACCGTGCGCGGTCAGGCCAGAAACGAGAAGAGTGCTACGTGGACGAACATACTATCATGCAGTACGCTACTTAATATACGGCCACTGGTTATAATTATTGCAACTGATAAATTCTTCCATAAGGTACTAAATCATACTAGAGCTATATTACACCAGAAAATACAAGCGAGGTTCGTAGCTAATAAATATGTTAAGATATTTAGCACAAGTGCAAAAACCTATTTTATCTATTCAGGGTCAAAGTATCTGGAACCGATCTATTGCAACTGTATGGAACGTTATGGGTGTCGATGCGCGACAACGTCTGCAGTAGAAAAGTTGCAAGTAGAGGTGTACATACAATTGATCAACCATCGAAAAGTCCTTCACAGTTACACGTTCAAGGTGGACGAGCACATCAGTTGACGATCAGATCTAGGTATCCCTCGGCTCGGTGTCACACATGAAACTACATACAACTTAAAGAACTCAATCTATAATCCGCAATATGATGGCAGTAGGGAGAGGGGAGAAAGGAAAGGGTGAAGGAGAGAGGGGGAGAGGCGTTAACTCAGGACAAATCAAATCGGTAACAGGCCATTCAATATGCATTGACCTCGTACATTTCATACCCTGGGTTGGTAATTGGTAGAATTCAGCCAATTTTATCAGGTTCCAACTGGACACTAGTGGCTGTAGACAAGGTCCTTAAAACCAAGTAGGGACACTATCATTAATATGATCAGTAATATATTTGTTATATTTTGATATTTAACCAGGTAATGTGTATTTTATACAAAAATAATACTTTTAATGATATTTAGTAATAATATATTCAACATATCAACGACCTATTTATCTTTTTATTTGATACTAATATTTATTCTATTCCTTTCAGGTAAGCGGTGTCTGCCTATCGTCGTCATGAACCGAACCGCTTTCATAGACTGGTAATGTATTTTAAATGAAAATAGCAATGTAACTTTAATGGAAGACATGATTTTGAGTTAACCTATGCTGTATCATTAGCATTACTTCAGGTTGATGTGCCTACTTAGACGGCTAAGGTCACTAAGGGGCAGTTTTATTTTATCTGGTTAGCGTTTACCGTAAGATGACGTAGCAAGTAGTTAACTTGCGGCTAAACGAATGTTTGTTTTTTTGTGTTTTTGTCCAATACACCAGACTGATGGTTTTTTCCCGTACGTGTTATCGATGGAGAAAAAAATTAAATTGTGAAACAGTGAATTGTGAAGTGAAAGTTAAAACAGAATTGGATGGATTTAGTCAAACATATATTTTTGAGCAGGATGGAATTGAATCCTAAGTTCTAAGATTTACTTCCACACAACTGCTGATTTAGAAGATGAATATACGAAACTTTAAATATATTAGCCTCAAAACGTGTTATGAACTTTGCCTAGAAAGTGTTATCTGGATATATGAAGTCTCATTATCCGCAACTCGACGCGGTGGGTATTTTTCCCAACTCTACATCTATATAACTAATCAAAGAAGCAAAGTTAGAGTAACTCACTTAGAGATAGATGTGTTAGACAATTCTCTATTCCTGCAAGTCAATCACAACCGCGACAATAACGGATCAATATAACTTTATTCGACCAGTACACATCACAGAAATCATCGCTTTCCTCAACACAATGCCACCTATTTTTATGATGGGACGCAGAAAGGCTAGTAGATGCAAATGTTAAAAAGTACTCTTTTGATTAAAGTCATAATTATTATTAGTTCAATTCTATGATTGGTTGACTACAGCCCCCCCTTTCCTATTCAATGCTAGTTCCCTTACCTCCTGGTGTTTCTTTTTATGTACATTCCTCTTGATTTGGCCCATGAACTTATTCCCTGGTCTTTGGTGACTTTTCCCTCTATTTTTCCTTCAATTATGTTCTTCACGTACTCGTTGTGTATTAGCGTGTGTTCAATCCATCTGGTGTTTACTTTTTTTATGAATTGGTTAATGTAGAATGCAATATATTATTTCTCCTATGTTTTTAAATCTTTGAACGGTTTCTTCCTCAACAGAAATCCCTTTAGCTTTTCTTTTACGCCAAGTAGTATGGCAATTCATTTCCTCACTACTTTCCAAAATACTCCATTTCTGTATTCATATTTATCGTTTATTTACCACACTTAATATTTATCAAAACCGCTCAGAACACCTCCAAAGAAAAGGCATGTAAAGGCAATAAAAAAAGGCAAAAACCTTGTTGAAGAAAAGGCATGTAATTTTGGAGAAGAGAGATATTTTTCCTTGGCAAATTTTTACTCTAATATATATCCTTACTCATATATATATATATATCTACATATAGCTCGAGGAGCCACCGCAGGGGCGTATGGAAGGCGCTTTTAGGAAACTAGCCATCAAAAGGAGAGGGAATAGGAAAAAAAGATAGCTTTGTTTTTCAAATACTGTTATGCGGTGGCCGAGAGTGGCTGAGTGGTTGCCCCGTGTTTGTGACGACCGGAAGATCGTGATCGCTGCGCGATGAGTGGACCAATGGCTAATGGCGGGAGGTCACCGACCACGCTGTCGCATATGATAGTGATGATGAAGACAAGAGACTGAAGTCATTGTGGAAGGAGGAAGGCAGCCTGGGAGTCGGAGTCGCGCGGGACAGTATCCGTAAGGCAGCCGCTGAACTCACTAGGAAGCTTTTAAATCGGCGACAATATTCAATACGAAGACAATAAGAAAAGGATGAAAATGTACTCAATTATTAATGAGTGCCTCGATTTATCTTTTTTCTCAATAGTTTTAATGCGCGGAAAGAAAGAAATTTTGCTCTTAACATTCTTGGTGGTAGTATGAATTTCTTTTAATTTCATGCATCCATCTGTTCCAGTGGAACATGGTGGTGGGTTAATATAGTATCATCCGTACCGTTCTTAAATTCGCTGGATCTTAATGTCACACGAAATCCTAGCTAAGTGCGTGATATCATAATATTTAGCAAAAGGTTAGAAAAATGAGCTTATTTTGAGTACAACAGCAATTATTCTCCCCAAAAAAGACTATGGCGTACAGCTATCGGCATGAGAATATAGTGATATGAAGCTGAGAGGAGACATTCTATTTTAAAAGTAAGTGTATGCTCTCATTGGCTGCTGAAAATAAAATAGCAGAGCTTGTCAATGGAAACAAATGATCTGTAGTCGGAAAGCGCACGATGAAGGGAAAAACTAAGCATTGACTGCTTTAAGTTAAGATAAACACACCGTGCTTTACAAAGGAGGGTAAAATGCACGGAGAACATCGAGATGAAGAATTTCAATGAGAACAGTGCTTGTCAGCAAAAGGACGTCCGCAATTGAATTATTTCAATTGTAAATTGATCAATTCAAGCTAAAAACTCAACATGAGTAATTTAACTCACTCAATATGCGTAATTAGTGCATTTGGAATTTATTCGTAACATTCAAATGGTCTCATTAAAATTTGTCATTTTTATCAGTTACGGTATATTATCGGACGTTTTTTGAGTGCATTTTTCCTTTCCCTTTGCCTTATTTTAAATAATTCAGCAAGTTTATTTCAATTAGTGCCTGTGGAATGCCGAATTACAAAAAAATAACACGAGAAGTACTTTGTGGAATAATAAACGGTCCCCACCGTGATTGTGTTTTCCCCGATTGGGTCATAAATTGAGTTTAGCGCTGCAAGTCAATCCCATCACTTGGCGGTAGCATTATAAATTTGGTCCAACTCACTAAAGTTCCATTAATGTTACCTCTGAAGTAGTTGTCATTTATTTTTAAAAAATGCAAAAAAATCATCGCGCGCTTCAAAAATTATGGGTATGCTTTGACCAGGTTATAGCAAGTTTCCTTAACCAATTCAATCTCATTTCAATATTCTCTTTTGTATTCCTGTTTATATTGGCCGTCATATTTGAAGTAATGATCATGTACTTCAACTTATATCAAAATTTAAGTAGCAGATGAGCAGATAAATACATTTACTCCATCTTACTTGCCCATGTTAGAAGATTCTGTGTGCATGGATGTTGCTCTTTTAATTTCTTTGCTTCAGAAGTGAAAAAACAAAGATTGTAGGGTAGTGTACTACTCAATGAAACTATAAACTCATTTCCCAGCCTCAGAGTATACATTGGCTATTTTCTCAGCACCAACTGATCTATTATGTGAATACGACTTTTGTATAGTCCTGTTTCTAGTTTACTGTCAACTAATGGTAGGAATTAAAATTTTCTGGGTCTGGGAGAGTCATTTTTTCCGCAATCACGGATAAGATCCGTATGCGGCGGAAGCAATAGAGGATAAGAGCTTGAGCTTAGGAGGAATAATAATGGTTTAAAGAGAAGCAGTTGGCTTATTGAGGTCGAGGAGTAAGTGGAAGATTACAAGGAGAGGAAATGCATCTTTTTTCCTCACAACTCCTCGACAGTATTTGACCTCGACGACTCGCCTAACGTCAATCTACACAGAACTAGATATCAAAAGATGTTCACTATCAGGAAGGTTTTAGATAAAGACGACATTCCGTTGCATTCAATCTGTAGAAGATACAACAGAAGTCTTTGAGGATTATATCTCCAATCTTACAATCCTCAAAAATAAAAGTACATTTAAATGGCGAAGGACCAGTAGCTGTTTTTGAAACTTCACTCAAGGGCGTCATTTGTTTGTTGTTTCTTGTTTCTCTACTCGAATATTTTCAATAATGCATTAATGTTTGCGTTGTACATCAACCCTATTGACGGAACCACGTTTGAATTCAATTAGCAGTTTCGTAAATTTATGAAAGTTTTAAATTTGGTTGCGATATGCACTTTGAAAAATTAGAAATCGAAAATTTGAGTAGATTCTTGGATAATAACTGTTGAAATTATATTAGAGTGTCTGTTTATAACTTGTTCGCACTTCTTTTACCGATCAATCATAGAAGATAAATGTTTTTAACGTAATGTCTTATCATCACATCATGGGTCAAAATTCACCATACAAAATCATAGTCTTTTTTCTATTTTAGAACACGGATCTTACTATTATCAGCTTGTTCTGTAGGCCATTTGGCTATATACATGATTGGAAAATTATGACCTCAGTGTTTGAATTCCGAGCTAGTCAAATAATTTTTTTCACTGTTAATTTACATCAATTTCCTATAAATATTTTTCTAACTTGAGTGGGATAGTAGATCAACATATACTATTGTCATATTACGAGCAAATGATTCTTCTCAATAGGTTGAATTCGTGATTGTTGGCTTGTCTCTGAAGATTCCCTCCAATTTTCATGCCGCATATAAAATCACTGACTTGTATAATTGTAAAATTACTGACTCACTCGCCATCTCTGAAGCCATAACTCTGCACCCAGTGCTGTCTTCTCGCTGGTTCGAGAACTCACTTTGGGCATTTCTCTTCGCTCCACTAGAAACTCCGCATTGTCGGGATTCCATCATGTCGCGTTCCTTCCTTCAGGGTGTGTGGGACATCTTTTCGCCTCGCTCTCGATGCGTCAGTCACTCGCCCGAGCCTGCCAAAGGTTCGCTGACTTCGGAATCCTCCGCGATCCAGGAGTCAAGGAACTTGTCAGGAGAATTCACTCGGTCGCTAGCCAGAGTTTCGAAAGCGAGAGTTAACTGTTATTGCTCCAAACGATTCCAAGCAGACGAGTTGAATTCCTCAAGCCCTCTAGTCGAGTGCTGTACAGTTAGTTTGTCCTGTTCCTGACAGGCTACAGATGAACATTCCCATCCTTATTATCACGAGTGGACGAATAAGGAATAATCAAACTTCTTTGAAGGGGTAAATTTGCATTTTCCTTAATTTGATATTTGCGAAATAAATTTGGAATGTTTGAGTTGTAGAATTCGTATCCCTTTACATGAAATTCCCGGGTGAAACCATCAAGAGACTTATCCTTTAAGTTAATTTTGGTGACTTTATTCCTTCATCTCATACTTGGATTGGATATTTGGGGAGGCGATTGACAGCTATGGTCATTTGAGCTATTGGGGACAATTAAGGGAGGAAGTGTGGAAAGAAACCCGGCGTCGGCATTATCTTGTTCTTAAAGAAAGGCATCAAGGGGACCAAGGTAAAAGATCTCATCTAACAGACGGAGTACTGCACTTACAGCACCCTCCACAAGATTGGGTAGGGATTGGTATTCCTCTGAAAAATATCCTCCTCAGGGATTCGAATCCTGGCCATCCGTATGGTAGACCAGGACTCTTATTACCACACCAATCCTATCCCCTCATCTGATACTTGTTTTACATCTTGTGTGACAATATTCTAATTCACAGGTCATAAATTAAAAAAGTGATTAGCGATAATGAAGTCTCCTCTTTCGCAAATAAAATCTGTAATTTATTCTGCAGCGCAATACAACTCTGTAATAAACTGTTGAGTTTTCAAAGTTCATGTTGCATAATAAAATTGCCTAAGTTGTAATCAGTGTCGGTAAAAGTACTGAGAAAAAGTAACTGGGCTCAATTACAGTTACTTTATAAAAAATAATCAATTACAAATGCAAATAACAGATTTTAAAAAGTAATCAGTAAAATTACAGTTACAGTTACATTTACTTTTTTAAGGTTGTCCACTTTATAGACCGCCCGGCAACTGTCTAATGGTGCTGTAGAAATGTGGAAAAATTGAGTCACATAACTTGCTACAGCCTGCAATTTCACTAGCAATACATACAATTATTATTGCTGAAACGAATGCAAGGACCTTCGTTTACTCATCGACTCCGGCAACATGCACCACACACGACATCACACCAAACTAGAATGTTGCAATGCAACGTTGCCAACGCTAACACTAGACAGGATCGTGCAATCGCCTTACCAGGGAACACCTATCTTCGTTTTCTTACAGGAAGCGTGTGGGACGGTCGACCTCGGATAAGATGTCATAGTCTTCGACATAGCAACTGAGGGATGATGAACTTCTCCACACGTCCCTAATGTATTATCATATAACAAATAATAAAGTAGAACTAGAACAGTACATTCTAATCAATATGTTTTTAAGAGATTTACGACTGTTTCTCCTGTTAAAAAATCGTAAAATAATAATAAACTATAAAGGGACTAAGATCGTACAATTTGCATACGATCCTACCACTGGATTGTACATCGTACAAGGAACAAAATTATCGTGTTTATGCGGTCAAGATCGTACGTTTGGCAACGCTGCACGGAAGGTCACGAGAGAAACGGGATGCTACTTGACAATTCACGCGATTACGAGATAGGTACGTCCTTGTACGATTCCCTGTTCAAGCTTGTATAGCGGTCAGCGAAGCTGCCTGAAAATAATTAAAGTTTACATGGGCGCGAGTAAAGTAATCGTCGATTACATACAAGTAACGATTACGCCAAAAGTAACAATTCCTCTTTCACCGTAAGAAGTAAATTACAAGTAAAAATAACATTTCGTAAAAAGTATTCGTTACAAGTACAAATTACTACAAAAGTAATCGTTCCAAGTAATCCGATCACTTTTACTCGATTACTAACCAACACTGGTTATAATACATCACTATTAAAACAAGTCGGCTTCCGTCCCAAGTTGATCCACAGAATTAAGCAAGGCAATCTCAATGCTTTTGGCCCCATTATCATTTGCTCCAGCAGTAGGAAATATGACTCAATACAGACTGATATGGCAACGCTGACCACGCAGTCAAAAATTAATCATTATTTAGACTCTGTTTTCTATACGAACCGATCGTCTGCCATATGAGGCGGTAAGATTGCTTGAGTAACTAGTAGTAATCAGTCAAATGTTCGCTAATAGCTCATCTGGTCACATACACTACAGGCGAGACTGTTTAAAACTTTGGACATCCTCCCTGCAAACATTTTCTCGTCATTAATTCCATACCTATTTCCTTGTTAAAATAATTTAACTTGGAGATGTAATGCTTTAAATCACTATCGAGAATAATAAATAGTAAAAGCTATCAAAAACACATTCCTAACATTCTGCTTGAAAAACGTTCTAAAAATTGTGCAAACATTCGCACATAATTTATTTCCCACAAATCACTATTATCTTGTGGACAAAAATGAATTATATCCTCCACAAAAAAAAACATTAAAAATTTTTTAAGCAAACATCATAACATAAACATAACTGAACTTCTTTCCAGAAAAGTAATTTTCAAAAAATATTGATGACAACTTGCAACTTCGTTATTCTCCATATATTTTTTTGAAACGACCCTGGCTTCAAATTAACATAGTTGATTAGTTAATAAATAATTTAGGTTCACAAAATTAATAAGCTATTAAAAAATCAAAGTTACAAGTTATAATCATTATGTTAAATATTTCCTCCTTTAGTCACGCCTGAAACTACCAATTTAATAATATTAAAGCAACGAAAGAAAGAATGTTCTGATAAAAAATTTTAAATTCCGGAAAGAACAAATATTTTTATCAATAATTTTTTCGTTCGTGAAAAAACCAACTAGATCAATGTTTTTAAAACTCTTATTTCTTACCATTTTTTGAAACTGTTGTAATACGTCCAGCATGTATGATGTGCAGTAAAATTGTTACAAGCAATGTGTTTAAATTTGCCTAAGAGAGAAACTGCCAATTTACTGAAAATAGATATTCATTGAAGTATGTCTTTTCCTCTTCCTGAATCCATTTACCTCTAGCGGATGTAATACCTTCATCATGAGACTTTGCTGAATCTTTGGCAATAATTATCATTCACGTTATAATTGGGATCGTTAAAAGTAATTAACTGAGAATTTTCGGCGTTTCAGCGAGTGAGGAACTTTTCATGCAGTGCACAGCCGTCCTCCTCCAAGCCCACAAAATAGTATCTTGGGGCGAGATTTTAAGCAAAGTTTTAATTAAAAGTCGGGTTCTCTTTTCCTTTTAAACCGGAGCTGAGTGTGTGCCCAGACTATAAATGAGATTCCGTCTTCAGAGAGATGGGAAAAATAAGAGAAATCTTTGTGTACGTGAGTGGAGTCTTTAATGCTAAAATAAGAAAATAATATGTTTCTCGGGGAAATGGAAGTAAGATTGATAAGAGCTACCTAAAATAACGAACAGATGCCTGAATCATCATATTCTCGGGGTCGTCTTCTTTTTGTAATTGAGTTATACGTGCAACAAAAAGAAAAATACTTGTGGGATTTCTCATCTTTGAAGTGTCTCTAATTATATTTCGAATTCAGAGAGAAAATGAAAAAAATCACGCTAGTTTTGTTTTAATACTTTGAAAATACCAATGACGTTATAATATCCTGCTTATAACGCAAACATTGTGAAGGGAAAAGAAAAATTTTGATGGATGAGTTGCAACTATATAAAGAAGGAATTAGTATTTTTTATTGAGTCCCATCAAGGGCCAATCATAAGATAGACAGGTTGGTCAAGAAGTGAAAATTGATTCAAGGAGCCAAGTCATCGGGAGATAACCTATTTAACTTACTCTGATGTGTCGATATTTATTTGAAAAGCATCTGTGCAGCTAAACAAGTATTCTTATGATTTTAGAGTAATTTGATCGCTTCTGATGACTCAGGAATACAGAGAAATAATCAATTTAAATTAGTGTGGAATATGCTGGCGTTATAGATCAATATATTCAGCCTTCAGACAATATGCACATTCCCTCAAAGGCAAAAATTCTCATTTAAACATGATATGAAAATTGTTTTCACACCCGTTGAAAATTAAGCTTGAAAAGTTCTTGAAAGGTTGATGCTTTAAAGTTGAGAACGACTGTTGGACCAGTATTAAAACTGATTTCCCATCAGATAGTCAGAAATTGATTTTAATATCGATGGATTGGTTATTTGGTGCCCACCAAATGATGGGGAGTGGATTGCAATGAGAAATATTGAGTGATGTGCTAACAAATCATTGCTTATCATCACGTTTTTTAAGCCCAATATCTTGACATTTTAAAAGAATTCTTTGGACTATATCTCTCCATTTTTCCCTCATTTAACTACAGTAGAGGAAATAAAAAGTGTGAATGGGTTCTCTTGGATTTTAATTAAACGCCCGAATGGCTGTTACAGGCCGATCCTTGTTATGAAAGAAGTCTGAATTGTATCAACACAACAAGATCAAGTTCTCGTACCTGGTATAATTATCCATTAGTAAACAGCATACTTTTAATTATGCTGGAATGCCTGATCTCTTTAATTATGCCGGAACGTTATTTTCCTCATGAGGTATCACATTTGTGCATTTGTTGCATTTCAACTACTGGTTATTCCAACTCCTAATTGATTATCTATATACGATCTAATTGTTGCGCATATCTCTTAATTTGATGAAAATTGAATTTTCTCTCATCCTCGTTTTCATGCTTCCATGCTCGATAACCCTCATCGCGGATGTACAGTGGCGGAAAAAATTAACGCAAAATTTTTCGCGCGCCAGAATGCGGCATTTTTTGGGACTTCTAGGAGCTGTACACACTCCAAAGACTGGCAACACTGAGGAAAACATCGTCTACCGCAAATATTTGAAATCCGCAATGGAGCTCACATTTGTCGGAGCCTAGAACTTAGTCATCAATTGCCTTATTTTTGAGCTTTCGTCTCATATTATTCGCACATTCAGTCACGGTGCATCGCTGTGTTTGCTTCAGCATGGTTATTACGTCGAATGATATCATTTATACAGAAAGACTGATTATAAAACATATTCACTATCCCACCCAATTCAGTATACAATATGCTAAAATCTTCATCTTCTACCACCAAGGGATATTTATTGTAGTCGACTTTCCGAGGACCTTTTTGAATGGCGCGTCATATGTCTCTTTCACCGAAATGATATAAATCGAGATTTATCCGCACCAAATGTCGAAACAAAAAAGATTTAATTGAAATAAGTATAGTCTACGTGATGTAATTTGTCACGATTTTCCATTTGTAGATTGACGAGGTTCCTTTAACGGATATTTATTAAATTCAAAACGGATATTTATTAATGAATCGTTCTTGACCCAATATAAATATCGTCTTTAGTTCGTCAGAATGGGATTAAACTATGAAAACATACGTAAAATATAATTTCGCGAAATAAAAATAAATGTATGCTCGCATCGATACTGAATAATCTAGGCATATTGTCCCGATATTTCTTTCATCTTATCACAGGCAGCTTGGTGACGAGCTGTCCACTGTTACGCTTTATCTAGTAAATGCAGAATATACGAATAAACATTCAGAAAAGTTTGCCCAAATTAGATGTAGTGATGGATAACATATGTATGATTGCATAATATCTTACATGCTTAGCTATAAATTCACCGCACATATGAAATTAACAAAAAGCCTTTTAAAAGACTTCAGTTTGGAGTAGAATATCATTAATGAAATACATTAATAGGTAAAGTTAATGTTGTAGCTGTCAGATGTATTTGGCTAGCTAAATAGTGGTCCGTGTTCGATTTTTAATGAATGCAAATGAGCTTTTATATAAATTTTCTCATATTGCTAATATGAATGAATGTAATGTGTAGCAGCAATGACTGGCTGATAATATGTAATTTTTTAAATACAAAAGAGATAAAATATGCCGAATAAAAATAATTTTAATTGACCAGAAATTGAATGAAAAACTCAAAAATGTCTTGACCAGGGGTGGGATCACGGTTTTTTCTTCTTATGGTCATAATTGTCATCCAAATGGCAAGCCGCATTGGTAGGGCAATGCACAAGGTCCTGGGAGCGCACTCCACTGCTATGTAGTACCCGATCTTTCTTGATGATGATCACGTTTTCAAAATCATGAGCGTACTCCAACAATGTTATCATGAAGAACCATAATTGCGATTCAGGTTTGCAACCCAGTAACAACTACTGAGCTTTCTCGTGACAAGGCGAATTTATGATGATGTTTCGTATCCTTTCGGTGAATTTATTTGCGTCCGTATCCGTTACTGTGAACTAAGTTACCTTTAAAATGAGTGGTGGTATTGTCTACGAACGTTAAAAATAACTAAAGGATAGGAAAAAGCATACTACTCTCCCGGGAATACAAACAGAAAGGAGTAGTTCTCAGATTTCACCTCATCAGCCCAGACCATTCCAATCAAACGCCATTAGTTCCCATTATGCATGGGTTTGGAGGCCAGCCACCTTTAGTCTGAGTTAAAGCAACGAGCAATTTTGGAGGACTCTTGAGGATCCCTAGAGGTTTCCCCGTGTCGATACAAAGCTCCACCAATACTATTCCATTCAATATCGGAATGTATGAAGGGTGCATTATATTGATTTGGGAAATAGTATGCCTTTAATGAGAGCTTACTTTCCCCTTGTATTGCGGGAAATACCTTTTCTGCCATAGATAATGTTTCGGACGCCAGGCGTTTAACTCACAGGAAAGAAGTGGTATTTGACTTCTCTTACGCCATTAAAAGTATTCGACGGGGACTTCAAATTTTTTCGAAGCGCGACGAGCCTTTTCTTTCTGGTGCAGCAAGTATTTGAAACCTGTGCGTTATTCACAACAACAAACCACCCCGACCATCACCACCCGGAACTTGGCCAAGGTTTACTGATGACTACTTCATTGAGACGAGCGTCGATAGACGAACAAGCAGAGCGGACAGCGCAAGCCGAGATATTTTTCAAAGTTTTAGCGGCCTCTCCCAAAATTCTTGGAGGAAAAAAAGATCTTATTAGCCTTTAAGTATGCCTCATTTTTCTCCCAGGCGGAGGAATCGGATGATAGGTTTGTAAAAAGCAAAAACATCTGTCGAAAAATTACCCGAAGAGGTGTTGCGCCGTCAACTTTCACCCACTGAACTTTTATTTGGTGTTTAAAAGTAAAACTCCATGTCACAGAGACTTGGTTAGGAAATCGAGAATGGAGGGGGATGGATCGATTATAAGGCTAATAAACATCCACATTCTTTATGTAAATACCAGCATATTTCTCAATGATCAATTGCTGTGATCATGTGCGCACATTACTCAAATTGAGAGAATTACACATACATTTTACCTTTTCCCACTCGTTCTAAATAAAGCATTATAGTGTCCCTTTTCAGCATCCGTTAAAATACTTTTCCACTAAGAGATGAAATTTATGACCCTGTAAAAAGTCTGTTAATATCTTCATGTGGGGGCTCTCACAACTTTAACTTCCATTGAAGCAATAATATTACGACACATTTGAAGAGGAATAGATTCTTTAGGAACGTAGCAATCGTATAATCTTTGATGGTGCACATTCCTAATTTGCACCCCATTGACTACTCTGCGGATTTATGAGTATACAAATGACCATAGGGAAAATATCTAATCACTGCTTATTTGCCACATGAAAAAGATGATTTTTAGTATTTTATCACTTTCATTGGGGAAGATACTCGATGCATTTTTGTCGTAGTATTACTTACGCATGGGTAAAAAAAATGCTCCTCATAAAATTTAACTCCGTAATTTTAGCCAAATATTTTTCACTGCGAATATGTCAAAAGGTATTTAAGTGATTCATTAATCTACGTTATCCTTTAAGTATTATTCTCCATCTTATAAGTTGAACATTTGAACTACACGGTTAATGTATTGCTCTTAGCAAACCTAGAAAACAATGCTGGAAAAGCTACAAATACCGTTTTAAAGATATTTTGAAGAAAATTCCACCCTTGTTTGGTCTCTCACTCAGATAAGTAATCGGTATTTACAAGTTCGGCAGATAGAACCAAACTCTAATTCCTAATAAAAATAATTGCCCTCTTTACTAAATCATTCCAAAGTAATTTAAAGGTGAATGTAGTACCAGGTAATTTCACTAAATCGAGTAACTGACACAATCAGAGATCCGGTCTATTCCCTCCTTCATGAATAGCTTTTCATCGAGTGGTGAATTGACGAATGAGTGGATATGGGCATCATACGGCAGACAGGACGTAGAAATCAAGTGGGGCCGAGTACCCGAGAATGGGAAGTAAACATCTCATTCGACGACCAAGGAGACCGCTCTGATTCTTTTGCAAAGCCCGAATATATGTAAAACTTACACACTCATGGTTGAGGTCAATGTCCATTCCCTGGGCCTTCCGCGGATTCCTGCGAAGTTTTGGTTGCAATAAAGTCACATCACGTAGATCAATCATAAAGGCACTAAAAGAAGCCACGCCAGGATTTGAACTTTAGGCATACTTGGCCGCAGACGAACGCTCTCCCTCTAGGCTTCTTCATCGATCAAGAGGAATCCGCGTCCAGTGGTTCTTACTACAAAACGAAAAAAGGGAATTCTAATGTTTCCTTTAAAAACTGGACCAAATAAAATGTTCTGGATAGTTGAAAGTAGTTTTCATACATTAAATAATATTACCTTAGGAGGAATTTAGAAATTTAAGGGTTTGAGACGACCTGTATGCACGAGGGCGGAAACTTACGTAGGGTTTTAAGTTATTGGGAATACTTTTAAAGAAAAATTTTCTCCACATGGAAACCATTCTATTCAACCAGATTTCCCATTATTTAACTTGAAATTCACAGGATATTACGCCAAAATGTTAATTGTAATGCATCATATTTCTCGGAAGTAGCTTGAGGCCTATTAAAACGACGTTCATCCACAGCTCTTCCCTGCACGCGGAAATACGTTTTATTGTAAGTGAATTTGGTCTGGAGAATAAAAAATTTTTATGTCCCAACAAATAATGCTTTCATCGTATTGATTCTTAAGTTTCAATCAAGAAAATCTTTTTACACGGTCCAAAGCTCTAAAAAAATATGGTAATAATCTCTACATAATCAACTACGAATTTGGAACCTCGACTGAGTGCGGGTCGAAGCAAGCTCATCACGTTTATAACTCCTAGACGATCTCGCGAACGTAAACCTTATTAGTATGACTATTTACATGACACGTAAAATCGATATGTAATCATAGAGAGTTTGAATCTTCCCGGTTTCCATATCTTGTCTCATTGTTGTCAAGTTGTCGAAGGAAAAGCGATTTCAATTAGTTACCGTGTACGCCGCATTCAGACGCCAATGAGTTTTGCGTTAATTTTTTCCGCCACTGTACATCTATTTTCACCTCTAATGATTAAGGAGATGCGTAACAGCTCAGTTATCGGGGAATATTTTTAAATATGACTTTCGTGATGACGAAGCGTTATGAAAAACACGCGCATTTTTAAAGATAGCATGAGAAATTATGAATTATTTGGAACCGGATATAATATTATTAACCTTGATTTTTTTATCCCTCTGAGACATTTCCTCTCTATTTAAGAAAACATGACGATCAGGGATTTGCATTGAACAACAAAAAGAATTAAAAAAATGCTCACAGTCCGATTACTTTCACCGATTATTATTTCCATACATCCCGTCTAGTTCATTTACGTGTACATTTCATTTTCTTATCATCGAGAATTCAGAATTTTTTTGAATTAGTCATTGCCTCCGATGGCTGGCATCCTATAAAATGAATATTTAGCCAAGGGTGAAAAAGTTTCACTTTCATTTTCTTGAAAAGTGTCAAATTTACTACATGAACGTTAATAATACCAAGAGCCTATCAACCAAATAGTAATATTATACAAATGTTCATCTTTTAATGTAACAACGGACCGAAATAATAACAGCTTAATTCTTACGAGAACTTGATATAAAATAAAGATTAACTCATTTTAGTGAAAAGGTAAAATTATACCTTATATGTAAAGGAGTTTTGTATTATTTTTGGCTTATGAAGAATTATTGTAAATAGGAAGGCATGAACCTCTAAACGATTTTTTTTCTAACTTTATTGATATCTCTCCTATGATGAATATAGATGACTTCCTCGGACCATTGCCTCTCCAACCTTGCACGCTGCAATATTGGTTTTAAGCGTTCAATTTTAACTTTGGACGAATATATATAGTATTTACAAAGAATGAGACGGATAATGTAGATGATTTATTTTGATTATATTTTTCTACAGGGATAAATTATTTTCCGGAAAAGTAGACATCATTTATTATTTTTCTATTTGATCACTTAAAAACACGACGCAGAAATCCAAAGTATAAAGGAAAATAAAATAGTATGAATCAGGAAAAATCATCCAGCATAACGATGACCATCGCTCTGTACTTCAACACCAAAAGTTCTCAAACGACCAGGCATTCAAGATCTCTACTGCGGGAACTATATGGGAGAGGAAGGAAAAACACGTAACACGAGCACTCGCTCAGGGATCAAGGACGGTCCTGATTCACGCGGGACGGCCTACGAGAATAAACGACCCCAGCTAAATAATTTATGCCCGGAGTTCCAACTCGTCGCGAGCGTCGTGTTTCCTTCAAGGCATTTAATTACCCCCCTCCACCCCAACCACGCCACACCGTTTCTCCCATTCGCCCCACAAATCGTCGTTTAGTCACCTCCCTGCTTATCACCACGGATCCCAGGCAATACGAACGGAGGGATTGGAGGGAAGAGAGGAGAAAATAAATGAATAAACAAACGATGGAATACACGCTTGGTGCACAATGATATAAAAAGATGCCACAGGCATGACTGTCAAAAACACAGGATTTTTAATATATATTTCGGTGTCTCAACACAACCACTTCCTTCAGAATATAATGAGATAGCGTCTCAACACAACTACTTCCTTCTGAATATAATAGATATAGTTGGTGATGATTGATCATTACCTCCTAATATTCTGAAGAAAGTGGTTGTGTTAAGCCGCCGAAATTTAAATAAAAAGTCCTGTGAGCACTTTTTGTGTTACCTCATTTACCTGTTTGGCGTTGCCTGTAGGATTTTATATATTTATTTTAGTGGCTCAACAAACCGCTCTCTTCAGAATATTAGGAGATAATATTAGATCATTGGTGATGATTGATCATTATCTCCTAATATTCTGAAGAAGGCGGTTTGTTGAGCCGCCAAAATAAATATTTTAAAAAATTCCTGTGAATTTTCTTTTTCTTTTGGTGTTACCTATGTTTTTGAAGGGTTTTCACCCGAAAGCTTCCCTATGCAGCGGACACCAGTGTCGCTATGGATCATATATCTGTGAGAGTCCACTGATTTACATTTCTATTATTCCTCAACCTCAACGCCTTGTTGCTGACTAGTAGCTTGTAGCTAAAAGAGAAAACAAGCCGAACCTTTATTCTTTATTATTTTGGAATCCAGTCCATCCTCTTTCTCTCACTCCGTGTTTCCGCACTCGTCCCCATTTTCAACGTTTTTCCCCCTCTATCTCCCTCTCCAAACTATCAACACACAAAGTTTCCATCCCAGCCTTGCTCCCGGCCATTGTTTACCTACTTGGAGCATCCTGGCGTCCTCCACTCTACAGTCTCACTCGCAACATACAAAACTCACGCTTACCAACACACATCCAAACGCCTCTCGCGTGCCCTTAAACGAATGAATCCCCAGCTCATCACGCGGCTGTGGGTGGCCCCCGGAGCAATTATACTTTCAAATGTCTGTTGGCGCTGATTCTCCCTCCCTCTCTTACGCACACATGCACGTCCCGTTCCCAATTCCATTCCTCCTCATTCCTCTCGCCAGCAGCGACTCTCCTATCTTTCTTTGTCTTCCTCTCTCTCTCTCTCTCTCTCTCTCTCTCTCTCTCCCTTCCCAATCTCAACTCTGCGAGGCTCTGTTTGCAATCCCGTCAAGTGTCCGCAATTATTACAGCACGGTTTTTCTGTTTCGACGTCGTCTCTCCCTCATCTCCAACTTTTCCTCTTCACTCATCTGGTCTGTAACAAGCCTCGGCAGTGGAGGAGGGGTTTCGCGGCTGGCGCACTCGTGTTACCCGTTGGGAAGGGAGGGAGGGAGGAGGCGGTTGTGCGGGGATTCGCTCTCGTGCATGTGTGTATTTAAGAATAGGCCACTGTGATAGCGATGCACTCAGGTGTGCTTCTCGCATATCCCGTCCTCTTCCATGAACTTCTTTTTCTCGGGAAAATTCTGGTGGTTGGTTGGCTGGCTTGGGGCTCTTTAAGGCGGCTGGAGCGGTAGTCTAGAGGAATCGAGTGCATATTTTAATAATTTTATGATGGTGTAAACAGTGAAATTTTTAGGATTACATTTTTTATTTTGTATGTGCTCCTATTTATTTGGTGGAACTCAAATTACCTGAAGTAATGGAAACTTAACCTGCAAAATAACGCTTTACCTGCATAACCTGCGTTTTAAGACTGCATTTTAACGTTTTACCTCTTTATCTCGAAGAGGCTTGTAAGCATTAATGACATAATATATTGATATTTAATCAAAATTTTTGGTGAAAATAATATTAAAATTTATATTTTTGAAACAAAACACCATCTTAAACCCTATTATTTGTTAATAACCATTACAAGAATGAGGAATATTATTTGATTGTTGTTGGAATATCAGTTCATACATAATCGAAGCATTACGAAATTATTTTAAACTACCATAATGCTATCCATTAATGCATATATATTATGCATATCATTGGCAAAATACCTAATCGGTAAAAATGCTTTTTTATTGTCATCAAATGATATCAATGACAAGAACGAACTCGTAAGACAGAGCAGGTTAACGAAGAATATATCCTAAGACAGCACGTAGAGGAATACATGGAGGATTTCGACAAAATTTGACCATCGCTAAACAAGGATGGAACACACTAAACGGGCAATGTGTACTTCTTAAATACATTCAGAAGTTGAAATGAATCGATTACTTCAGTAGAGATTGAAATGGAGAGCTGCAGCAGATGTATCTTTGGATTGATGTCAGCCACTGTTTGTAATGAATATCATGTGAGCAGGTTAGAGTAAGTGAGGATTAGAAATGTTGCATATCGAAAATCGGAATACCATCGACCTACACTAATTTATTGCTCGCAGTTGACAACGAATGAAACCAATGAATATATCAAAATACTTTTATCTCATCATTGGTAGCTCATCAAATATTTCGGAGTACTTGGAGAATAGGTTTTTGGGTCAGAATGTGTGGAGGATCGGTGGTAATACTATGAAAAGTGTGTTTCGCAACTTTTAGATGGATTAAGGTGGGAGTCCCTACAAAATCGGTGGCTACACGCTAGGTTTAGCTTGAATGAGAAATTCGGGACTGGTGTGTTTCAGAGCGATGCAGAGAACATTGTCATGACGCCTCACTATATCTCTAGGTCTGACTGGAGAGATAAAATAAGAGAGATACCTTTTCGCACAGATAGGTACTAAAACTCGTTCTTTCCGTGCACAATAAGCGACCACCACAAAAAAATGAGCTCCATTTTATTTACTCCCATAATACACGTCAACATTTCATCTCCCAAAACCTTACATCTTCACATGGCTGATGACCAACCACCTCCTGCCACGCGCCCATACGGCGCAGGGAAATGCGTAGTTGTACACGTCGGTATAGTATACGTGTAGTACCTACGATCTGGTGGAGGGAAATGGCTGAACGTCCGTATAGTAAGAGAAAAAGTGGTAGAAGGTGAGGTCAACTTTAAAAAACATCCACCCGGATTCCATTCGTTACACAACTCTACGCCGCGCGCGTGCTGTGCCGGGAGCACGCTTCTGTGGCGAAAAAAGGCAGCAGCGTGGGGATCCCGCTTGGGAAATAATAATAATATTCTGAGCCGTAAAGGGGGAAGAGAGAATGGGATGGGAATCTCAGGTAAATATTAATCTAATTGGTATGGTGGCGATTTTCGCCCGCAACTCGGAGGCTCCGGCGTGAGGTTAGCCACACCGCAGGCAGCACGAACACATGCCTACATGGAACGGGAAGGAGAGACTTTTTTAAGGGGGTGGAGGAGGAGGAGGGAAAACGGAAATTTAAATTTATATCCTCTCCACGGACGGAAGGCGATGATGGCAACCCCTTAAATCGTCGGTCGGGTTGGGAATTTTTTTTTATTTGATGAAATGGCGAGCGTCTCTCTCTATCTCTCTCCCTCGCTCGCTTTACCCATGAAGGGGTTAAATTGGAGAAAAATGGGCCGCTCGTGGGCGCGTTGACGAGTGAATTTTAAACAGGAACGGGAGTTATTTCTCCCTAGTTTTATATTTTTTATAGAAAACAAATTTAATGCACCCCGAACGCGGGTGCGGGATTCAATGTACGGGTGAAATTATTATTTCCCCGCACTCGCGGAGATGAATTTCGCATGGCGAACAGGCAGGCAGGCGATCGCAGCAGTGGATGCGGAAGATGAATTCATGTCGGTAAACATATATGTATATATATTTTTTTTCAAAAATTTAATTCGGGTGTTTTACTGCAATGGACGCGCTGAAACAATTTCAATTGGTCATTTTTTTTAAATCTTCTTGACTTGTGCGGTTTTAATACGTTACCCAAAAATCTCTCGAGTTGAAGAAGGGTATTCTTAAGATACATATTTTCTTCAATGTTAACTTTCAACTTTTCCATTATTTGTCAAAATTTGAGAGTTTGCTCTTGATACCTTCCTTAAGTACAGATTTTCAGATTCTAGCTTAAAAATCAACTCCCGAGCAACATACTACGCCTAAAATACTAATAAAAGACTAGTAGTTTCATATGAAGTGTAGATTAGAGGGCTATTCTGAGTTACACAGCATGGTTGAGCCGCAAAAATAACGAATTGTTGAAGCAGTTGTCTTGACTGACTCCGATTACGGAAATTGAAAACACCAAAGCCGCAGAAGCTTTGGCATTACATGCTCTCCTGATGAGCCCCGAGATACCGTATAGATGGCAAATTACTACGCATGTAGACGCTTCGCGTATTATCATGGACGCATTTGAAGTGGAACTACCATCAAAACAACCGCAATGGAATTAAAGGGGAGAAATAGGGAAATATATCACTTTCAAGGAATTTAGAAATTAAAAATACTGATACATTTTTACCAGTGTCTTTCTAACTTTGAAACTAGTAACTGATCTACGTTGTTAGCATATGTTTTTCCTATCGGCCAGAAAATGGTATGACACAAATTTAGATAGTGCATTTTAATTACGAACACTAATTATTTAATTTGACTTTAAATGTGTTTTTCCAAATGTGTCCCAAATATGTTCCAAATAGTGAATTCCTACGGTTACGTGAACATTCAATGGTGGAAGCTCTTCACATTACAAGTGGCTTTCCTTTGCCATTCGTTCAACTCATAAGTGATTATACCTCCGAGTGCTGAGGCCCTGACACTCAAGGAATATTTAAAATGAATTCATTAAATAAATGGACTGTGAAATGCTCTTTAACGCATTTTAGCATATTCACAGAATAATTTACCTCCATTACTGTTGGCCTTATAATATGCTGAAACCTAGGATTAGAAATTCCCTTTCTACTATTCAATCTATTTTTGCTACTTCATATATATGAGGAATACGTATCTTATAACGATAAAAATCAGTTTAAATGCTTCAACTTTTACGAGTCATAGCACCTTAGCTAACTCAAATCCCCATACCAAGGCAAGATTTGAATATTCGATCTTCAGGTTAAAACGCAGACAAGGTTCCAACATGGGTATCGGGCCTGAAATACAGTTCATCATCATTGGTCGTTCAATCCTAAGATTGGTTGGCTGCAGCCCCCTCCTTTCCCTTTCTAATGCTAGTTCCCTTACCTCCTGCTATCTCTTCCTATGCATTTTCTCCTTTATTTGGTCCATGAACTTCTTCATGGGTCTTCCCCTGGAGACCTTACCGTCTGTTTCACCTTCAATTATGTTCTTCACAAACTCATTGTGTCTCATGGTGTGTCCAATCCATCTTGATCTTCTCTACTGTATGGTTTTCCATATGGTCCTTTTCTCGTCTACTCTTCTGTATACTTCATCATATCTTATTTTGTCCGTCCATTTTATCTTCTGCATCCTCCTGCAGCACCAGGTTTCTAAGGCTTTTAGTCTTTTCTGGTCAGTTTATCCGAACGTCCAAGCTTCCGATCCATAGAGTGCCATGCTCCACACAAATATTTTCACATGCTGCTTCCTGGTTTGTAGTCCTATCTTCTTTGGGCACAACAGTCGTTTTTTTCCCATAAACGCCTTATGGGAAAAATACAAATGCTGTGCTTAAAGGAGAAATAGAGTTATTTTACTATAATACCGGAAAAAAGTTGCTCGAATTCGAACAAAACTGCTATGGGTTACTCGAGAGAAGCCGGGTGAAGATTGGGCTTGGGAGACAGCTTTTAAAAGGTGAGGGGAAATACATGGGATGTGGGGAAGAGGAGAGTGAGGATCCACATTGGGGACGATGAGATTACGATGCGATCAACGGCAACCCTTTCGTTCGGTCGCATCTTCAAGGGTACGAATGGAAGGGAGGCGCTCTTGCGGAGATTCCATGAATTAAAACGCTCGCCCACATCTCTTGCCGGGCCAATTAAGGTGAGACCGAATAAAACGATCCCCCCGGAACCGCGATAATAAACCCGCGGGGACGACGATTTCGACGCGGGGAATTCCCGAAAAAAAAACGCAACGCCTGAAAAGCGGGGACGCAGCAGGAAACCATTAAAAAAAGGGTCGCGGGATGAGGAGGAATAAAAAAAGACACTCAAACAAGCAGCGATATAGAGCGAGGGAATGCGGGAATGGAGTGTGATTGGAGGAAATGAAAGCCGTTTGCACTTCCCTCGCCCACACGTGTACGGAGGGTGGATTTTAATGGGTGAAGTAATAGGGGGTAATTAACCCCGTTTGGATTCCTGATCACTCGAAAAAGGTTTGCTCATGACCCCCGTATTTTGGTATTGAGGTTTTAATGTGATATTCAAGAACAAACATATGAAATTAATTGCTTATGTTAAAAGTTTACTAATTGCAACCGCTTGCCTTAAGGTCAACGTGAATGTGAAGCCGTACTTTAAATATAACGGTGTATTTATGTACATCTCTCCCTTACCCCTACCATTAAACTTTGGTCTGCGCAATGAAATAAATAGGAGTAATTACTCTTAACCTCCAGAATCTCTGTGTAGTAGAACTTATCACGATTTAGTGCCATTTTAAAAAATGTTGGTGCGGTTATTTTAGCTCTTCCGGGGTTAAATAACTCGCATATTCATTCTTACTAATGGCACTCAGTTGTCGCTAACGGGTTATGAAAAAACCCTGTAAAATATTCCCCTAATTCCTCACCTTGCCCTTCCTTTTTCCATGAATCTTTACTTCTTTCCTCGCCGTGACACCTACGCCTCTACTTCAACTCTCCTTCAGTGAGACGGCCTTTAAGCATCACTCAGGAGTCATAATAATCACCTAAATGGTCGCTTATTTGCAATGGTGAACGTTGGAGCCGCTTCGTCTGCCCTTAGTAAAATTCTAAACTCAGGACCAAGAGGATTAATGGGCTTCATAGGGGACCCGGATAGGACCTCGTGACGGGGAATTGAAATTAAAGAAGGCATAGGGAGAGTGAGGGTGAACAAAAAAAGGTTATTTAATTTCACCCACACGCGATAAAAAGTCTAAGAAAAAACTTTTCAAAAATCCGTCTCCGGACAATTTGTAATATTTTCGCGAACATTTTTCCATCCAAATTTTTAAGGAAATTGCAACAATAAACCCTTTAATCTGATATTGCACGCTGCGAAAAAATATTTTCAGATACATTTTCATAAGTATGTTCCAAAAATTGCAATATATAACTCATTGTTTGATTTTTATTAGGTTTACTAAAAAGTGTTCATTGCATAACTTACATCTGAGAACTCGAAGTTTTAAATGAGAACTCCATCTGCTTCTCTCGTCATTAATAACGGTGTTGCTTGTTGTGAAAATATGCGTGAGGCCCAGAATTAAAAAGGTCTTCAAAAATACTGGCAGGATGAAAATAAGCAACCGGCTTCTTCCTTCCAGCGGCGTTTTCAACAAATTTCGTTCCGAGTGAACACGAAAGCTCCAAATGGACGGTATGGAAAGACCTGGTTTGTCAAGTAGGAGGGAGATAAGGCTTTAATCAAGGATGCAACGAGCTGGGTGGGATCCTATTAGAATGAAACGCATCCAAGTATTTCCTATTCTTCATATGTACACGCATACCCTCCTCCGAATATTTATTTATCTTACATGCCGTAGATTAAAGTAAAATTACTAACACACGAAAGTAAATCCAGTTTTTTTATGCAAAAAATAACCCAAAAAAGTAAATAGTCAAAAATACCGTGACAACGAGCCTTGGTAAGGAGAATTTTAACGATGAGTATAGCGATGCGTCAAAATTTGTTATAGCACTAATAATCTTGATGTAAGGATACATTGTATTTTTACTTCAGTGATAGTAAATTTACAAGCCCAAGAAAATCTAAATAATGCAGTGTTTCCTTAAAAATAATTTGTTATTTGTATTTTCATAAATATATAACTACTGTACCACTGGATTGCCGGTACTAATATCTACGCTCACAGTGTAATGCCAATACAGCTAATCCATCGAATATAGATAATTACACAGTCAAATTGCTTCTATATTCTCCATCGTGTTAAATATATTCTATTTCTTAATCTATAAACCAATCGCCATGTGCGTACAGAGTATGCACTTCAATGATAATTAGCTGCTGCGTATACTTATCGCTTGAGATTGTTACTTGACTCAATCGTTAATAAAAACGGTTTAAAAGTATGGGCGTCATTTTCTTGTACGCTCGGAGAGTCGAATGGCAATTGGTGGGTGAAATATTGATGCCTATGCGTTGAAATAGATAGTATTAAATAAATATTCCTCTAAAAAATATTCATGTATACATACTATCATTCAAGGCAAATGTTTAAGAGGCATATTCCGATTCCATCAATGTTTACCATGCTCTTACCTACAACCCTTCCCCGCAGATCATTACGAGTAGACATTGACGCTCTGGAAAACAGCAAGGCGAATGGGAAAGTTTCTGATAGCGAAATTAACCACAGCATGGGCACGGCAATTTTCCACGGAAGAGAGGGATAGAGGGATGGCTTATACCCCCCCATACATTCTTGTATCCCTGTATCTCTTCCCTTTCTCCCCCACCCATTTTGCCTTTAGCGATGGCCAGAGCAAATGGCAAGGTTGTATGCGACGGGGAGGGGGGGATCAAGAAGGGTGTAGGTGGGAGGAAGAAGAGATCGGGAGAGGCTACGGATAAAAAAACCTTTAATTCTTTCCATCTTCCTTTTATTTCAGCTCCCATTTTACTCGACTTGCTTTTTTTTAAATTTCCCGTCGCCGCTGAGGTTTCCGTCGAGAGAGAGAGAAAGGTAGAGAAAGAGAGAGAGGAAAGAGTGTGGAATGTAGGTCGCGCTAATTAGTGAGAGTTTGGTCCGTTGGCGTGCAGGGGAGGGATGGGATGGGGAGGCGGAGATGCTGGTGAGTGAGACTGGAAAAGGGTGTTGGCCCTTTTGTAAAGGCGATGGAGAGAAGCGGGAGGTGTTTGGAGATTGCTCCCCCAATCCCTTATTCACACACACCCTTACTAACATCCCCATAACCCTGGATGGCAGTGAATCCCTTTCTCTCGCTCTCCCAACTCTTTCCCGTTCCGTTTCAACTCGTGGACGATGACAAAATTTGATTGCGATGTCGAGTGACAGGCCATTTGTGAACTTAGGTTTGTTGGGAATTTCGGCGAGTCGAAGAGGTACGTCCGCTTTAAGATTCGTTTTACGCGTGTGTCTGTTCGTCGTAGTGCACTTCGTTGGCAGTCAAAAAGGGAATCTTGGAGCTGCGGTCCCGTCTTAGTTATTTATTCTTAAACTTAAAACGCAGCCCAGTTTGCCCGTGATGGGTCAGGAAGGGAGAACCGACGCGCCTTGCCCGACATTTCCATACCAAGTAATTCCTTCTCGAGGAATTGTGGTGTGTAATAATGCCCTAAAATTATTTTTTGACTATCGTATACTTTGTCTAAAGCTTAGAATCAAAATCAATACCTATGGAGGAGATAATTACCAGGAAAATTTAAGGTAACCATCCGCGGTTGTACGACATTATAAACTATTAGAATGTTAAAAATGGTAAACCGAAAATCCATTTGGTGTTTTAGTGCTTAAAACCAAGCCAATAATCGCATAAAATCGTCAATATCCTAACGAATATCTTATTTCCCGCAGAAACGTCTTTAAATATTGGAATGATTCGGTATGCCGGATGCATTTTGATGTTTTTTACATTTTTTTCTTTACTTACGACTGCTGCATTTACACATTTACATATCGCTGCTATTTACGCCATCAAAAAAGGGATAAGAAATGGAAATGCTACTAAGACACGAAGGATCAACTGGGGATATAGTAGAACCAACCTCAGGGTAGAACGACTATTCACAACTTGAGCTGCGGGGAACACTTTAGAGGAAGCAATCCGCCCGTCGTAGGGCACGTTAAACTGAGGACCCCTCGGGGGTATTGGCGAAGAGTGGGAAAACCTTAAGTCGAGTTTATTGCCTCCTTTTCACGATAATTCTAGTAGTATTTCCATATAACCAATCTACTCATCAATGCATATAGGAGAAAATGATTACCAACTTTGATTTTAACGCCGTGGGACGGGCATTTATGAGAAAAAGTGAGAGTATGGATTTTAATAAGAAGATGGGGAGTGATCATTTTAGCCTCCAGCTTTGACTTTGCATGCTCAGGGCTGGAGGTTAGCTTATTGCCTTCCTATGCAGATCTATCAACAATAAATACCAAAAATTTCGGAAATTTTCGTAATGGAATGCCAACATACTATAATGACTATCGTGTTCCTCTGCGCCTTGGATTGTTTAAGTCGAGCCAACATTTCATTCAACGCCTTCAGGAATATTTTTAAAGAAATGTTTACTCCTGATGATGCTTCCTACAATGGTGGCAAAAGCTCGAGTCTTACAACCTAAGACGACATATAACCCTAGGCTCATTACTGAAGACTTGCATCGCCGCGGAAGCCTAAGGTCCACAAGGATTACCGACCTCTACTTGGGTGCTAAATGGAGAAGTTGCTTATGCAGCAATCTGTCCGTCCATTGAGACTTCGGCGTGCTGTACAAAATTTCCTCCAAAACTGTAGATAAGTTCACTTAGTAGGTATGCTGCTCTAACTCGTATATCACTCTTAGGGCCAATAAAATTGTGTTCTCAAGGCTTTTTATCGTGAGGGTGTAGGTTTCAATCCCGGTGGTTTTGGAGGTGTTTCTGAGGTATCACCATTCCTATCAGGATGATACGCGGAGAAAAAATATTATGCTCTACACCGTCAGTTGGACAGGGCTTTTAAGAAAATACCCTAAAGCGCCTTTCTTATGGTTTAAAATAGAATGCCGACGCCAAGTTTCCCTCCATCCTCCTCAAACCATTTTCCAATACTATTTTACATGGAGTAAATTACCTCAGCTGTTGGTTGCCTATTACCTATCAGCCTCCTATCCAATCCTTGGGATAAATTCATCGCTCCCAAATCTCATTCAATTTCTTTTAATATGAGAGCGAAGAAATTCGACTTAGATAACGTGAATTTCTAAAACTGGGCTGTATGGAGGGATGAACATGGCAAATATTAATTATGTTCAAAGTAAAAACCTGGAAATTTTATTCTTTGACCATATAAAAATTGTGAAAGAATAGACGTCTATCAAAATGTATCTACATTTGCAATTTCAGAAATCAACCATATTACATACTGCATAATCATACGCTGCGTAGTGATGAAAATGCTATATTTTTTCATCTAATGAAAGTCCGTTTAAAATGAAGTCCATCAGCATATTTCATCATTTCACTAATATTTGCGTTATTTAATTTCTCCATGGTAAAAAATACTATCTAGAATCAGCGAGTAAACTCTAATATATCCACATTTTTTTACTATTGACCTATTAAATTATGGAATAAATTTGCGTAATGCACGAGAATGAATTTAACCAATTGAGACTGGCAAGGCGATAAAATTTTACGCAAAAATCGTGCGTCTCTTTTGAAATTTACCGGCCGGTCTTTGCATGTCCTCCGGGCTTGGACAATGGGACATTGCGGTAACACAAAAAAATGCAACCGGCAAGTTACTTTAAAAACGGGGAGCCATCGTGTTTTTTTGTAATTTTTTCGTTCACTCGCGTAGGGATGGGTACGTGTTATAAATTTTTTTCGCAGAGGCGTTGAAGAATTGCCAACGACGCGATACATGTCGTGTCGATCAGAACGTTTTTTCTTTACCTTTTTTTTCAATTTTTTTTCCTCTCTTTCTCACCCTGGAGGGAAAATGTCCCGATAGAGGGACCGTTGAAAACTCCCCGTTGGGAGGGAGGGATCTTTGACGTGGCCATACCACTGCCTGCCTGCCATCGTTGGGGTTTAAAACAGCAACCCAAGTGTGTGTTTGCCAGGCAGCAGCGCTTTCAAAGTAGGAATTGGAAAGGGTTGATCTTTGAAAGGGGCGATAGGGAAAAGGTTCGAACTTGTTCAAAAATTCCACTATCACGGATACACTCATCTGTGTCGTGAAAAGGTTCTTCCCTTCTTTTATTTTATACATACATACATACGTACCAATCACGCTGTTACCTTCGGGGATAGGCACATTCACAAAGTTTCACTCATAAATAAATATTTGTGCACCTAACTCTGTTTCAAAAATTTCCTCCATAATGACCTATCCTTGCAAACCTCTTTTGCCTCATTTACTCCCATACATTGCTTCATACACGCCCTTCTGTTTTTAAGACTCCTAATATTTCTCCTCCGCAGAATTTCCTCAACCATATTCAACCACAACTTTCTCGGCCTACCTCTCCCTCTCGAACCATTCATTTCACTCTTATATATCTGTTTCGTTATTCAACTTTCATCCATTCTCTCAACATGGCCAAACCAATGAAGCACACTCTTTTCATATATGTCCATTATATAAGCATCTAACCCACATTCATTTATTACCCACTCATTCCTGACCCTATCCATCCTACTTTGGCCGCAAATACCCCTCAGATAACTCATACCCACCGCGTTACTCTTATGCCTATCCTGACATACCCATGTTTCACTACCATACAACAAAGTGTTGTTGTTTGTTGTAGATTTATTTTATTAGTAGCTGAATTACCCGGCGTAGCTCGGAATCATACTTTGATTATTTTCGTTTGTGTGTTTAACATGCTTGAAGTGAGAAACTTCATTCTTTTGGGCATGATACTACTAATATTAACAGTATCATGCTTTCGGATATCTGATGAAATAAATGTTAACTTTCTCTCCTGAGTGAAAATAGTTTTAAAAAGTAAAAAAAAATAAACCGCTGCCCAAAACCCAATTCTTTGCATTCCCAATCAACTTTACTAAACAAAATGAATTTTAGATGTATTAAAGGCCAAAATCTGGTTGTCAAGCGAATATGGCACTGTTGAATTCAGGGAAAATGTACATTTTTGCAGCTAAAAGTGCAATTTTCAGACAATAACAAACCGAATAAGATAATTGACTGAAACAATTAAAAGCTTCATTTTTTTAGCCATTTAATAAAAAAATTCCAATCCTCTATCTTGATTGAAAGTAATTTTAAAAAGCAAAAAAACTGAAACCACTGCATAAAACCCAATACATAGCGTAGACTACCAAAGGGCCCCTTTTTTGGACCTTTTTGAACCTGATATTTTTTAAGGTAGCCTACAATTGTCCTCCTTTCTTTAACTATTAGTCTGAAAAATTTCAGCATGATAGGAATAAAACTGTGGATTAGTACAAAAGACAAACAGGAAAACATTCTTCTTTATATATACATATAAAGAAGATTGCCAACGACGGGAGGATTCTCCGCACGACTGACGCAGTTTTCTCTTCGCCCGGGAGACTCTGATATATAGTTGAAGGGGGCTTCCCATGACCACAAAAATGGATCGAAGAAGACTTACACGCATGGATGGCGAGAGAACTTCCAATGTGTACGAAAGAGCGTCGACCACGGTCAATGACGGAAACGTGTACAATCACGCAGGAATACTCCCGGTGATCTGGTTTATATATTTTTTAAACTGCGATAGGATCGAGCACGATTTTTTTTCATTACATGGAGAATTATGCTGTAACATGCGGCTTTCGGTTTACTGGGAGACTGCTGCGGCTTTAATGCAGATGGCATTCGAAATTGACTCTTAAATCAGTCTCAAGGGTAGGTATTTTTTTAATGACCAATTAGCGAGCCAGAACATGTTCCGCAATGATTTATTAGTACTGCTGTAAATGGATTTAAAAAATGGCGATGTATACTCGAGAAGGAATTCACTAGAGCTGTGGGAAAGGCATTCGAAGAATATTCAAATCGTATTCCGTCGAAAAGCTCTCCGCTTTCAGAGCATCGTTCTTTCTCCCTCTATCTCTCTCTAAAATATTTATAACGCCATTATGAATGCACGTCATCATATATCCATCCATTGAATTCAATGAAACATCGCCATGAGAAAAATTCTCTCGGGTATACGTTTGAAGAAATTAATGAAAGCGGGACCTATTTATTCCCTTCAGTATCAAGGGAACGTTTTCTGAGATTATGATCCTCTCGTAAAAAAGGGGGAAATAAATGATAATGGGATCATTAATAATAAGCCGGTTCTCCATCTGCATGTGAAAAGGGTTTGGGTACGCCAAGGAAAGAAAAATAGAGAGAAGTGGAAATTTTAAGGGCCCGAGTTAATCTCAAATCTCCTCCAGGAGTAGTTCGAGGAAGCGTAACTGAGGGCGTCCTTGAGCTCCTTAGATAAACAAAACCGACAAATAAGTCATTTTCAAGGATGAATACTAATTACAGCACCTCTTCAAGGTGACTCCACCGTGAGAGAACCGTTTGCAATATATTATTGTACTTACACAATTAGCTTCCCGGTGAATTGTTATTACGTTTTTGAAATGAGCGCAAGAAGGCGACAACTCAAAACCTTTGCGCCGATGGTGATATTTGCCCATCTCCAAAAATCAAAACAAAGTCAAAACACCAAGGGGTGAAATTAGCCATGAAAAAGTCATTTGACACGACCGATTTTCGAACTCGGATCTCCTAATTGCCGGTCAAGTGTGTTAGGCAGTTACAACACCAAAGCCATCTTCTATCAAGGTAAGTTTCGACTGGGGTTAATGCGAACTAGGTCGTAAGTCCACAGTGCGGCACAGGAGACAATAGTCGTGCTTTCCAACTGTCCACTTTCCACTGTCGCAGCGACTAAACCCAA
Source organism: Ceriagrion tenellum (assembly GCA_963169105.1). Classification (NCBI taxonomy): domain Eukaryota; kingdom Metazoa; phylum Arthropoda; class Insecta; order Odonata; family Coenagrionidae; genus Ceriagrion; species Ceriagrion tenellum. Next base: position 125,395,943 of record OY720632.1, on the reverse strand, counting down.
CATGGTCGTTTATATAACGCCGAACTAGACAAATTTACAATTGACTGAACGAATGATGTGGTACGAAGTCACTCGCACGGGTGCATTTACACCAAGGTAAAACTTTCGCCATGAAACAATTATTTGACTTGACCGGGATTCGAACCCGGATCACCTAATTTCCAGTCAGGTGTTTTAGTCAGTGTACATGCACCCGTGTGTGTGACTCCGTATCATATCATTTGTACATGCAATAGTTGTAAATTCATTCAGTCTAAATTTGATACTTACTAATACTAATGAAGCTAATCGATGAGCTTTCGCAATTTTAATATGTCAAAATATTATTTTCACTGTATGTTTATAATTCCGGACACTCCAGCCAATGAAATTCAATATTCGAGAATTCATTGGTTGTTCAATCCTAAGAGTGGTTTACTGATGCCTTTCATCCTTCCCTATCGATTGCGAGTTCCCTTTCTCACTGGCATTTCTTCTTAAAAACCTTCCCCTATATTTGGTACATGTTCCTCCTTTAGTACTTCTTTCAGAACTTTGTCTTCTATTTTGTCCTCCATGATTTCCTTCACAAACCTTTTGTACCTTAGGGTGTGCCCGATCCATCTGATGATTATTTTCCGCATTGAGTCCGATTTTCGAACTATTGGAATATTTCCTGGGCCTTATTTTTTATCCATTAACTGCCACGCAGAACATGAATGTTTTTACTTGCTTATTCCTCGTTCATATAATCTCCTTTTAACAACGCAATTTTTTATCCCGGACACTTTCATAGCTTGAGATACTCTGCGCTCAATGCCCGTTGTGTGCGTCTTACGTCCCATGTGATTGGACTTCCGAGAAAGGTGAGGGAACCCACTTAGTCTGATTTCTCTCCTCTTTGTGTGACGCCTGCCTTCAGCTTTTTTCTTCCGTATATTGGGATTTTAGTTTATTTATTATTCTCGAAGATCTCGGTCCATTGTGTTCAGAGAAATTTAGACGCGATTACGATTTCCTATCCTGACTGCAATGTCATCTGCCTGGCGGAGCATATTTATTACTTCCCCGTTAACCCTAATTTCGTTCAACTCCATTTCATGGGCTTCTTTCAAAACCTTCTCCAAGTATACATTGAACAATGCTGGTGATATGTTAGATTCTTACTCCTTAAGTACTTATTTTGGCTTATATTTCCTTTCGTCTCTCATTTGTATTGTGACAACTTGCTTCCTGTATAGCTGCCACGTTATATGGGTCATTCCAAAACAATTCACCTAATTTCACAAACGTTTTGTCCCATCATGAAACGGATTTGCTTTGAAATTTTTGCAAAGAACATCTATACCCATGTAATATATATTTCAGTAAGAGAATGTGCTGTCGAACACACTATGTGTGGTCAGTATTTGCACCCTTATGCACTGTGTCCGAAAATTCCGACGCCTACTTCAACGTCGTGCTAAACAATAAGTACCTAATAATTTTTGCTTTTCATACGATACTTTTGTACTTCCATTCCTTGGCACCTCTAACGAGATATGGCATTCTAATCGCCATCTCTCATTTTATGCAGGGGGTAGCCAAAGAACCTTTCAGGTTCAAAACACTGATGTATTTCAATAAAGCAGAATACGGCCTTTTGATGCCAAGAAGCAAAAGCCAAGTTTCTTGGTCCACTACGCGGTCAAATAAATTGTGACCGGGTTTTTAATCTACCCTTTCCTATAACCCTGCCCTTGCCCTTTCCCTAATGGTTCGGAGACACTCCTTCCTTCGCCTATGAGATGTCCCACTGGATTAAATGCTCAGCATAGGTGCCCGGGGATTAGTCCGGTGAATCATTCCCTATTAACTATGTATAAACTAACTAACGCTGATGGATCCATGTTTTAGATTCCACTCTTTCAAATGCTCAAGGTGTTTAGATCTTTTTTTTTTTAATTTTTACGTATTACTGACGGAATGGGTGGTTTAGGAAAATGGCGTGGATAGGCGACGGTCACATCGCCATGATTGCCATTCCAATCTTTTGAGCGAGCACACACCGCATTTTTGTATCCGGAAAAAAATGTCATCCATTACCATAAGCTACAACGACAGTGATAAAAGCATATTATTCATAAACCCACAAAGAGCATGCATCTGTAATAAAAAAGGCATTACTCTTTCTCTTTTTTTCCGTCACTCTCCGCACATTCGCTTCCTGAACAGAGGCTTTTATGGGGACAGACTTTCATGGGTGTTCGGTTTAGTTTTATTTATCCAATCATACAGCCTCGTTTTCATTTTATATTTTTGTGCGATTCGATTTTACCCCCTTCCGGCCCTTGGATACAAAAAACACCGTCGGTGATAAAAGATAATATTTTTCCTTCTTCCTTTGCTCAGTGCGCGACGCTAAAATGTCTCGCACGTCTCGTGGCAAATATTTGTTGAGCATCGAGAAGGTATATTTTTTCGATAATTTTCTTTTTTAATCTCGTTTGATCACGTTTGAACCAGCGGGAGCATAGCCAAAGATCTTATCCGGTTATCGCTAAAACGTTACGGATCCAAAAAAGATATTTCAATCCAAAATGAAAATAAACTTCTCCCTGTATTATCTGTACTTGATCGCAACTTTAGATATTTTTCAATAAACACGTTTTTCAATGGCATGGACTGGAGTTCATTTATAGCTATAGACATCAAAGTGGGCATTGCAGCAGAGAAAAGTTACCACTGCAATGCTAAACATTTTTCGCACAATTGTTCGAGAGTATGTTTCAATTCTTTTGCGTCATGAATTAGCATACATTAAACGCGAATGAGCGATAGATATTCCTAGAAATTAGTGATGATTTTTTTACATGCAACTTCCTACGGATTCCTACGCCGACAAAGTTTTTTACATGAGTAAATACCTGTTTGATGCTTAAGTTTCACAAATTTCATTCGCTCAATTTAAAATCTTTAAAAAAACAGCCTTGGTTACTTTAGCTCTAAGTGCTAAATATGTGAAATGCGATAAAAAAGTTATCTTTCTCATTAAACTCTACGTATATTTCTCATTCTATGTTAGTAAGCTCCATTTGTCTTTTTATTCAAACTGAATAATTCGTTAATTTGTTAAATACTTCGTTGCTATTTTATTGTATCGCATTGTTGCTCTGACGGATCTGTACCAGAGTATAATAAAGGTTTATTTTATTCTATTCTATATTAACCTTAGGACGATTTAAGGTGAACACACATGGATGAACTTAACAGTCTAAGGGTTGACTGTTTTATTTTTCTCCATCACAGAGGTAACAAAAAAGGTGTTGTAAAACTGAACTAGAGAAAGTATTTCCACCATAGTTCCGACAGGCTAAGCCATACATTGTCGATGTGAAGTCTCTTATAGTGCTGACTAATACAGGTATATTTGATCGGACGGAGATGAGGCCATTGTAATTAAGAGGAAAAACAATCATGTATGAGTGAGTTTACTGAATAAGGGATACAAGGTTCCCATCGGTGTCAGTCATGTAACCCATTCCTTACCAGAAATATCATTTTACGACTAGTACTGAAGGCTGTATTCGTAAAGCGCGGAAGACAATACGGATCATCGTCCAGTGTAAAGGCGGTGCTTCGTTGAGGTGCACAATAATATTGTTTTAAATTCCTATTCCATCCACTACGCCTCAGTTCTGTGCCGTTTCATCGAGAAGACTGCCTAGAAAATCATGGGCGCAGAGGATAGAACGCCAGAAAATACAATCAGGCCCCTAGGAAGCCATTCGGACGAGATCTATTGACCCGCTCAAAAGCAGTGGTGAGGAAATTTACTGATGTGGTAGTTTTAACAGAATTTTTGTTCAATCCAGTCCTCATTTCACGTTGGATAAAACATAATGTAACTCCATTAATGTTGGCACTAGTGTTTAGCAAATAAATCGTTTAAAGGGTACAAAAGTGTTTTTATTAGTATTTTGCGATGCATTTAGTTGATTTGTAGACAAAATAAAGAGAGTGCAAGTGTGTTTAGCAAGAAATTGGTCCACTCATCTTCGTACTCGCTCAACAGAGTCCGCCTCCACTGAAAAATATCATTCAATACCATAATTGTATCGACTATCTCCGATCACACGCATCACAATCATCGATTACAAGGTAAAATTGTCACTCATTTCCCAACGCAAATGAACGTTCTGAAATGGGCGAGTCTTTTTTAGCGAAACTGAATGAGATTGTTATTGAACATATACATCGCCATTTGGGGGCATGAGAAGTTACTGCTTCTTTTCCAAGTTTCTTTCTCCAACCGCAACGTCAACATCCCTTCCACTCGTTTTCGACCTGCGTATTTAGGAATAGTAAGATTTTCCACAAGCACAACACCAACTTATTTTTTTTAAACTATACCATTCACGACGGCCCGCACCGGACCGCCATGAAAATAGGTGCGTTTAATTTTATTCACAAGCTGGATACATAATGGAAAAACATGTCCTCCCTCTAATGTACGACTAATCTAATAATACGACAAAATGTTACCTTTCCTGCTACTTCCGTCGCATATTGAACAAAAGTCAACTTGTTTTTGAATGCAACATTGGAAGAAAGATCGGGAAAATCGTAATTTGCTGTCAAAAACGAATTCCATTTCCTCGGAGAAAAGTTTACTTTTTAAAATAAAAATTGATTTAAAATAAGAAAGATGAATATTTTCACTAACTTTTTGAATTACTAACTTATTACTTCGATAACTGAAGCCAAAGAGTGGCAATTCCTTGGAAATGACGCTACACTTGGTGTCTCATTGGTAGTTCAATCATAAGATTGGTTGACTGTAGCCCCCTACCCTTCCCTATCTAATGCTAGTTCTTTTACTTCCTGGTATCTCTTTCTATGAACTTATTCCTGGGTCTTCCTCTGGAGACTTTTCCCTCTATTTTGCCTTCAATTATATTCTTCGGCGTCTATTCCTAAAAAAAAATCATCAAAATATAGTAATAGGCCAATATGCACATTTTTATCGTAATTTTGGCTTTCATTAGTAAACACTTGTATCCTCGCTTTCATTATCGAAAGCAGGACTATTGAAACCGATTATGCAGAAATTTGGAATTCATAATTTACTTCGACACGCACTGTCGAGGTGAACCTCCTTCAACAAAAACACTGCATCTCCAATATTTATCAGATGTCAGGGCGGAGTTGGACGAGGCGGAAGCATCCTACAGGCAGATTTGTCCTTGAACCAACGCAAGCGATAAAATACTTCTTGAAATTCGGAATTGTTGCGTAAATGCTGCCGGGCACCGCGTCGAAAGTCGTGAACTGGATGGGATATGGGGAGGGAGGACAAGGAAGGGGGGGACAGAAAAAAATCGCGGTCGGCGGGTAAAGAGACGTCGCGGAGGCCCAAGTGGGCAGGCGCCGTGGCCTCTTTCACCTTCCGACCCCTTCCATTGCCAACTCTGCCTCCACCCCATATTACCTTTCACCGCTGACCTTTCGTGCTGAAGAGGACGCGCAAGGGAACTACCGGGCCTCGGAAAGTCACGCCAGCATAAAATGGAATCTTTGCTAGGCCGTGTAAAAGCGGAGTGCAGATTCGGGGGCTTTTAAGTGGGTATGCGGTTCCGGAGAATGGAGATGAGGAAAGGAAAGATAAGAATCGTTGATTATTCGGTGAGGCACCAACTACTGAGGTCATTTGCGCAATTAAGGGCAGGTGAGTCGTTGTGGTAAGGGGCCCAGGGAAGGGAAATCTATTGGTCTTCGAAGAGTGATAGCCATGAATGGTAGAATTAGAAATAAACGCCCTATCCTTTAGAGAAGTACATTGCTTTAGAACTGAAAGAGTACAAAAGAGCAATGAATCTTTGCACTGGACTACGAAGCGCTGCTACTTCTCATTGGTCGTAAATCTTCTATGCCAACTTTAATATGCTCAATTTGTTATTCACCATATTTTAAGCTCTCTGTCTCTATTAATCCAAATTTTTAAATGGGCGTATATGATGGGTGGCGAATATTATCATTTTGTTTCGGCTTTTCCAAGATCGGGAACGGTGTCATTTAACGTGCTGCTACAATTCTCTCAAGTAAATGTAGTTAAGTTAGCAGTGCAACCTACCACGTGTTGTAAAACTGCACTAGAGAAAGTTGCGCTCCTCCACTCCACTCCTGCTCCTTCTACGTAAGACTTCCTCTCCTTAACGCCTCAATTCGCGCAGGTGACTACCTTCACGTTTCGCTACCCCCTGTCTCTTGGTAACTTCTACGGTCGCAAATCTAGTTGACAAACAGATTGACTCGCATTTGGTTAATCTGCATGTTCGTAATAGGTGTGAATGCTGACGTAGTTGTACCACTGATATTTTGAACCTTGGAATGAAGTGTCCAAGAAGCATCGTAATTACTTATTAATATTAATTTTAATTACCAAGATCAGTAACTTAGGCCTTTTGATTGGGTTCCATAAACAAAATTAATTAAAAATAACAGGAAAAACATGAAAAACAAAAACAAAACACTGGAAATTTGAGGTTGGAATGAAGGATTCGGCACGGTACGTTTCAGCTAGGAGGAAATGATCTTGCATGAAGAGAAATGGACAGGGATTGGGTAACTGCCGGCAAGAACGCTGAAAAAGAAAGCAGGCGGAGGAAAGGGATCGCTTAGATGTGAAGAGTCAGAATTTGCGTATGTGTAACAAAATTAGCTCAAATGACATAACTTAGGACCAGTACCTCTATTCTCTTGACTAATTTGAGCAGGGGGCCAGCTATTGAGACCACTGGAACGGTTAAGTGTAACAGTTGGATGATAGGAAATTGAGTAATCATGGTATGGAAAATGGATGAAAAGAGACTCAGCTACGGTATTAGCCTATTTGTGGTGATACCATCCGGCCGTCCTATCTGATGGACGAAATACTAGAAGTTCTTCTCACACGAAACCCAAGGATAGATTTTGATTTAAATGGAAAGTACCTAACTCTGCCAGTATTTGAACCCATGCTGTCGAGATCGGGAGCAAGTGCTCTTAACAACCGCACTGACCAGCTATCAAAGAAATGGGGGTCCGACTGGACGTGATGTAGAAATAGTCGGGTCGGTCGGGTCTTGAGACGCAATACGGTCGAAGAAACCTGCTTGAGGGGGACGAGCGTACAGGCATCGGCGGCTTGGTTCAAGGCGAATCGGAAAAATGGAAAACAGCGAATGACTTTTTTCCCTAGTGATAAGGTCGTGCGTGTTCTCCTTGAGTCACGATGCCCTGCATTAAAACTGTATTTCTTGGAGAGAGCTACGTGATTTTTGCTTTCGGGACACGATTTGATGTTAGCACCGCATTCACGTTAAGGATAAGGGCCATGGATAATATGTCTTGCTGCTATGGGTATGATAAATTAAAGACAATTGGACATGTCACTATATTTTAATTCCGTTCCGTCCGTCGATCCGCATAAAAAATACCTTAAACTATTAAATCAGTGACAAATGTCCTCATATTTAAGATATATTCCCGCAATATTTTGCCTCGGGTTATGCAGTTAATGTGTTCGTATCGAGGAACCTCAATCTTCCTACAAACTACGTACATATTTTTGTGTTTCATCCAAACTTATACTCGCTTCCCTTCCAATTTACAACAAAATGAGTGATGAGAAATGAGACTGTGGGGATGGACAAGCAAAGTATAACAAATGAAAGAATTTTTTAAAAATACCCTTCTCTTTTTTCATAGAATTGAAGAAAAACGAATGGACTTTAGGATTAAAATGTGATATACCCTTCGGTAAATTTGCTCATTAACTAGATCTGCATGCGAAATTTCGTGAATTTTCAACTCGTACTGCAACATATTAACATCTACACAATAAATGGGTAAGTAACCTTTTTGGCTCAATTATAACTTACCTGGTGAGATATTAGTCGTATGATTGTAAAAAATACCCTCAATTTAAAAAGTTAATAAACTAGGTTCCCTCATGTTAAAGACCGAAAAAGAAAACGAAACTGCTGGGTAACAGCAACACGGCAACTTTATAAAGAAATGCGTGGAGCATGATGCCTGTGCTTAGTAAAAATTTGACGTTGATTTGTCAATTTGTGTGAGAAACACAAAGCGTATTTTAAAAACTGGACCACTTATTGCTTGAATTTGTCATCTTTTCATGATGGTTTCGACTGCAATGGGCGATAGATAATAACCATGGAACATTTGCATAATTGAATTGCTCACAGTGATAGGTAAAGTTTTACACAAACGGTGTATGAGATAGCTATTGCTTTTGCTATCAACCAAACTGGATGCGACTTTTGATTATGTGGCTCTAAAACGAGCAATTCATCACAAAGTAAATATTGCAAAACGCCGGTGGCTCTATATTTTTTTACTCCTATATTCAATATTAGTCGGGCAGCATCAGTTTTACCTTCCACAGTACACGTGATGGTGAAAATCATATTTTTAATTGGATATTCATTTGCAGGAATTGCTCAATATCGAAACATTGAGGACAGTTTTGGCTGGTTCAAACATGAAAAAAGAAACCTATCGGGAAAAATGAGGGAGGGCCCCCAAACCCTCTCTCCTCTCTGCCGCCTCCATCGATAAAACATGAACCTCATTTCTATAAATGTTTAACTAAAAGCATGATATCGGGTTTTCATTTATTCAGATCCGATGGGGAAATGATTATATTTCGTCCGTCGCTTGAGCTTCCCAAAACTCTCTCCCATCCCCCATACCCCTCCCACAACGACGACTTAAAATTTGATTGAATTATTCAACGGACGCGGAAGGGTACGAAGAAAGAGAGAACTGAGGGAGCCGAACGGATAGGAAGCAGGAAGAGAGAGAGAGAGAAAGACGGAGGGAGAGTTTTCGGTTCTCCTCCCAGGATGGTTTAAGAAGGGGGGAGACTCGCTCGCAGGTAGAGACAGGATGAAGGAGCGGATGCTAAAGCGCTCCCCGCTTCCTTCGGAGACGTCCGCCTCTCTCGTCTTGGGGAGGAGGCCGGGGGAAGATTTCCCAGGCTCCGACCCGCCCCGCCCCCCTTTCCCACGGCTACTACACAGCACAACTACCCTCAACCCCTCTGGTCCCTTCTCTCTCCTCTCTCCGGGCTTTCTCCGTCCCAAAGTTCACTCTTCTTTCCCAACTGCTATTTCTTTTAAATTCTCTCCCTCCCTCTCTTCCTCCCCCCCACCCAACGAACACGCTTTGCTCACCCCATCCGAAGAATATCCCCCTTAAAAGAAAAAAAATAACCCCAACTCCAATCCTCCCCCACCATCCGGAACGGAAATTTTACCTGGAGAGGATTTTATTTCCATAAGCCTCTCTTCTCCGTTCGTGTTTTCGCCTCGGCCGGTCCTCCGACCCTTTTCCCATAGCATGGAGCATCAGATCTAGTCCCCCCAGTCTTCGTTAAATTTGGCGACCACTTAAAACCAAAATTGTATCCATCATTGGAGAAAACATGTATAATAGGCCTTTATAATTTGCTTACTTATTGGTAAGGTTGGGTTTTTGACAAATAGATGCCATTCACCCATTAGCTCTGCTAGGGACACACAAGCATCTCATGATATCTTTCGGTTTGGTTAACTTCCCTTTATCTCCTTTTATGAGGCTTAACGCTCATTCAAAACAACATTACTCGGCGCAACTTGGCTTATTCACCCTTGGAAAGTGAACTAGTGCTCGAAATTTCTAACCAATCACAGAACACTACTACCAAATTTGATCTTACAATCGTTTAATAAAACCTATTGATAGTATAAGTTTTGAGAGTTGTCGTCAGCAACCTCGAAAACAGCTTAGTGGAGGTATCCTTCAATAGTAGATAATACGTTGGGCTGTAGAAGAATTGAAATGAAAGGTTTGCTGTGACTGTTAGGATTATTTGTTCACAAGTGCGATTAACTTCTCCGAGTTCATTTTCGCTTTAACTTATCCTTATGCAACTTCAACTCAAAACCACGTTTTCAAATGGCTGTTCAAGAAGACATCGAGTGTAGCAATCGATTGCTGCCTCACTAACGATAGTGAGGCAGGCCAAGCAATCAGGTGGAATTAAGGGGAAGTTGAGCTAAGCTCAATTTCCAGCTACGCCAAGTCGAGTTACGCCACTTAACGTCGTATTGAAAAGGCGGGTGCTATTATCAAGAGCTTAATTCATGCGTTGGGCCGAGTCAAGTCGAGTTAAGCCAAGTTAAGTTGTAAACCGGGCTTTGTAGGTCCACGTTTCAATTCAATTTGAAATTTCAGGTCTGAAGCACGCTCATAAGATTTTTTTACCGCCTTATATCTTACTCCAGTCTGGTTAAGTTTGCTGGCGGAAGAGAGATTTGCAAGGTTTTTGCAAGCAAGTAGGTACCATCCCTGTGGAAGTTTTGTGCCTAAGCTAATCCAATGGCTTCTCAGATGAATCATTGTTGATGCTTCATTTCCTGGTTAGTACGCTTGGCATTTCTAAAACTGGTATTGTGCGAGCATCATTGTCTCACACGCTTTGCGATAGTGGAGCGGCATTGTGTCCGCTTTTTTGTGGTCATTTGGTGCTCCCGTATCCTGAATCTTAATTCACGAAATCTTTTGTCTCATTGGACTTCGTTTATCATGAAAATTAGCCTTTTAACGACCAAATACGTAATATTACGTGCGTTAGTCGCCATGATCAACGGAACACCTCCGTAACATTACTCTCGTTCTTATTTGCTATATTTCATCCAGCATAAACGAAGTAATATTTACATTGTATTTTTTTCATTATTACTTCTATGCCGTTTTTTTCAATGCTATTTATTTTTTACGTATTTAGTGATAAATATTCTACATAATTTATAATTGAGTCATTAAGTGGTTAAAAGTTGTAAAACGATACCGCATGGTTATGGAAATTTGAATGACACTGACCTGATTAGTTTGGATGAAAGCAATTAGTATCGCCTGGATAACACATTTAAATGTTTGAACGAGCGGGAAATGAATCGGGAAGGCAATTGGGAAGGAATTCAGCAACCTCATCCCTTCCTTGCCAGAAATCTCACGTCATTCCCTCCTTCTCGAATAAGCGACCGAAATTTCAGGCGACGCTCGGAAATAAAAGGGGTGAAAATGTTTCCATAAACGCATGCTATGGGCGAAAGGAAAGACGGTGGGAGGAAATGAGAGAAGAGGGCAGAGAGAGAGAGAGAAAGAGAGCTGAGTATTTTGGGAAATTCCTGTTAATTAAGAAGCCCGAATGTTTTTAGCGTTTCCCTCCCCAACAGCCCTATGTGGGAAATGGTAATTATTTGCGACGAGATTGAAGAGTAGGATGATAATTGAAACTCTTGATAAGACCGGCTAACGACGAAAAAAAAGTGACACATAACACTCTCTAACAAGTTTATTAGAGATATGGAAAGCGAAAAGTATTCCCAGTGTATACAAGTGCCTGTTCATTAAAATCAAGATTTTAACATTGACAAAAGAAGCATATTTCTTCGCAGAAAATGATAATGACAAGAAAAAATATGCTATAGGGTATGCTATTTTACTCTGAAGATTGGATATGCCTTATTATTTCATTATTCAAGAGCATTTCTCAAGAAATGCAGATTCAAAACCTATTCTGGTGACAATTTCTTGTTTTGGCAAACATGACAATCAGTGAGGGGCTATTTGCCAATAGAATTTCTAAAAGATTCCATAGAGGTAAACATTAAAAAAAGGTATACAAATATTGAAAACTAGAGTTTTAATTTCCTCTTTGCACTCTAAGAGTACCTTCTTTCTTGCGATCATGAAAAATCTAGACGTTTTATCAACGGTTTACCATTTTTGAAAGTTTCCTAAAAAATTCGGCTTTTCCTTAATGATAACATATTATGAGTCAAAGAGAGAATATGAGATAGGTATTTCAATTCTTTCAGCTACGGTTACAGTGTGGGAAATAAATACATTTCTTATTCAAATGATTTTTTACGCTTGCTAATGATTCATGCATGGCGTTTTTAAAATGATAAAGCCCGAGTATTTTTTTATCTGCCGCAGAAGAATTTATGGTTCACTTTTGAAATTTTACTTTTGCTTGACAAATTTCTATAAAAAGTTATAGATTTGAAAAACCTGTTCAGAATAAATATCATGGAAAATCAATTAAAATGCTTTTCACCCCATTGATCTTCAGCTGTGACTGCGAGTCCATAGGATACTGATATTTGCTGTAAACAGATGCTCCGCAGATTTTTTTAAGTAAAAAATTCCAATTAACTGATAGTTGGCTATTGTAAAATATTTCAGTCCTATCAAATATTAATCTTTGATTGACGCTTGTACCAATACAATTCAAAGACGATAGTAATTATTGTCCAATGAACGACGACAAAACTGGGATGAACAATTCTCGAATGAAATATTATTCAGAATCGGATCTGACTCGCAGATATATTTTTAAAAATTATTTTCTGTTAGATATTTCCTTTTGTGTGAGTACTCTGCGAAATCGATATTGATTTATAGTATATTCGCTATTCAGGTTTACGTGCATGTGACATGAATACTTCTTCAATATTTCACTGGTTGAAGTACATGCCGGATTCAAGTAATGAAGTTTTAAAGCTAATTACTTCATTTTAAATGCAAATTAGTGGAAATTTGCTTGTAGAAAATATACTTATGATTCAAACTTTAGACTCTATGGAAAAAAAGATTCACCATTAAACTATCCTTCTCTAATTTAGTAGGGTACACTAGGAGTTCTCGTATGCTGAATGGACTCGGGACTCCAGAAATAGAAAGGAGATTCTAATAAAAAATATGTAATCACCAGCATAATTGCAAAGCTGCGCGAGATTCTTAAATAGAATGGATACCTTTTTTAGTTTTAATAGGTTAGTTAGTATGTAAAAAATTCTTTGATAGAATAGATAGAATTAAAATTTGCTAATTTGCGGTTCACCCAAAAACGTTTGAAAAATACCACCTGGGTTGTGATACATAATCTAATATCAATCAATTCCATGAGGCACGTTAGAAATACCAATTTTTCCCAATTTCAAAGCTACTAATTTTCCTACTTTTTATCCAAATATATCCACTACGCTAGAGATACTCTCGTATGTGAAACCTGCCTATACTCATTGAAATATTTTTATGTTTGATTCCACTCGGATACATATCACACGAGAGCTCACATCTTTACACCCACCCCTCGACCTATAAAACCCAAAAATAAAAAAATCGAGATCACTGCCTTTTATTCCCGGCATAACCAACCGAATTTCTTTTTTGACGAGTTTTTGCGAGAGAGAGAGAGTGATTGGTAGCGGTAAACAAGGTGGGGTAGGCGGATAGAGGAACAGCCCCCTTTCCCCGTGAACTCCTGTTGGGCGGCTTGTAGCGTATGGCGGTTTTATACCCTAGATCGGTGGGAGGAAAAAAAGTGGATGGATGAGGGTTGTGTGGGCGAGAAGGCTCACCGATGGTTTTGCACCCATGTCTCGGCAATCAAAAATGCATCTGCGGTCATTGGGTGGAGGGCGGGCTTAGGGCGGCATAGGGAATGGCTGAAGGAACGGGGACTATGCATACGCCAAGGAGTTACGGGTTGCCGGGGAAACAGGGAACAGGAAGGCGTCCACCTCCCTTTCCTTCATCTATAACCACCCCCTCGAATACTTCATGGCTCCGAAGTCTAAGGAAGGGGGCGAAGTTCAGCATAGAGGCTCAAATCTCAGAGCCAGATTTCCCCATACTAATTTATATCCTTTCCAAGGCCAAGGCATGGAAATTTGCTCGATTAAAAAACTTTTGAAACAGATTTTTTAAAGCAATTTACGAGAAGAAGTTCAATTATTTCATTTGTTTTCAGATAAAGAGGGTGACACAAAACATTTCCACTGGTTAAATGTACCTGGGCCACCACAAATAAGAATAATATGCTTATTAAGAGATACGTAATCTCTTGTATGACCACCCATACTGCGTGAGAATTGTGCTATTTCCTGCTTCTAGCACTGAAACACGAACAAGTCTATATTAAAATGATTTACTGAAGTGCGCAATTACGAATTTTCAATATTTTCCACCGAAAAGTGAGTATTTCCAACAGACAGCTATTTACCTGGTACTTAGATACCACCATGGATATCAGGAATCATCGTTACCATCGTCATATCGACGCTGTGACGCAAAAAAAGAAGACATTCATGCTTACAATGTCTTATGGCTTATGCTGTCTGAGTAAACTGCCATGCCTAATCCAGAAATATCGTTAATTTTTGTTTTAACAACAATATTGCTTGTCTGACAATATTGTCAAAGTCGTCTGTACAGGCAACAAAAATAATCCTGACTTTGACAGTTAAAGACCATACATCCAATCTCACTCGAACAATATCTGTCCTGATACACTTCATATCCCTAGTCAACTACATCTTCATTGTAGAAAACATAATTCAGTTCGGTGATGTATCCTATATTTTCATCTGCTAAACTTTGAGCAGTAAGAGCGTGTGGCAGTGGTTGCGAGGATTTCAGCAATGAGTAAAGCCGAGACAAGGCAGAGGGAAACTGTGAGAGGGCAGGGACGAAAAGTGGACGTCTTAAATTATGCTTTGTTCTGTTTTTCGCCGTAGCTATTTGTGGGCAGTAAAATGGAATTTATTGGCCTAAATATACGGCATTCTACCTCTATTGCTTTGTCGCGTTGTTCTTCGCTTATGTCAGTTCTAAAGCTGTGGGGTGGAGGAAAAGAATAATAGTCTAAATATCGTGTTTTAATTCGCGTGGTAAACATTTTTCTTGCAATATTATCGTTTAATACAGCCTCTGAGTTTCTATTGCTTCAACAGTCCTCCCAATAGCTTTATTACAATCTCGGCTCACCTTATTCTATTTTCACAAAATATGCATCATTCTCTCGTTCTGTGGAGATTTACCTTAAGAAATCTTAATGCGCAAGAAATACCATTTGTATGGGCAACATTGCTTGACTCGTCCTTGGGTAAACGCCTTGTATATTTTCGTATAGATGCCAGTTGGCGATTTTTGAATTATAGTCTACTCTAATATTCGTACCTATCAGTTCGGGATGAATAATATATCGAAATGGTTTCTATACGTATCATCACGTAGCCCGTATATAGTACATCATAAGGTCCGTTTACCCTTTCCAAGCTTCTCCCTTGAACAGCGGCAGCCGTGTTCCCGTAACTCGCACTTCCCGCTCATTGCTCATTCATGGCCTCCCTATCTCTTCCTCCTTCATCCACGTCTTCCTCCACACCAAAAGTAAATTTAAGAAAGCGGGTGGGTGGGTAGGAAGGAAGACATAAAATTTTCATAGACATGCTAAAGGCTCCCGCCACACCATTGACGATTTATGAACTATCTTGACCGGCGTCATAACAATCGAATTCAATAATGCACGATGCGAGGAGGGCGGTGAGGCTACACAGTCCTCGTAAGACTCCGGTGGCATTGTTTCCCTCTCCTCGTTTTACTCTCCTCCGCTTTCCTCTATTCCCCGAACCATTAGTGACTGAATTTCTTATCAACATCATCATCAATATCGTGCTCGTGGTAACTTATATCTAAATCTATATACTAACCTGATAGCCGCCGCTTGGGTGTGTGATAGAGGGTGCTAGGACACTAGCCGTAAAAAGATGTAAGGGATAAAGTTTAGGGAGGTGAAATGGTGACGTGTATTATGGGAGTGTATTTAGTGGAGCTCAGTTTTATTGTGGTCGCGTATTGTGCGCGTAAAGAACGAGTTCTTGTACCTATCTATTCGGCAGTGTATTTCTCTTATTTCATCGCATCTGTCAGACTTGTAGTCAGAGGTGTTGTGAGGCGTCATGATAATGTCCTCTGAGCTACTCTGAAACACACAAGCTCTGAATTTCTCAAGCAAACTAAGTCTAGCGTGTAGCCTCTGTGTCTCTAAGGGCTCTCACCTTAATACCTCTAAAAGTTTTTAAACACTATATGTTCGCTTGTAGCAGTTGTTAACGAAGGGTACTGATTTTAATTGTATTGTATAATTTTTTGTTCAAATATTTATGACCAGGGTCTCAAATTCTCGCAGCGTATTCGAGATGTGGCCCAACCAGAGCGAAGTAACACCCCTCTTTGACCCTGTCATCCGAGGACCTTCCTATTATACGCTAAACAAAACCTAGTGTCTTAAATGTTGTGCCACATATGTTATGTATGTGTGTTCCCAACGATATTTTCGTGTATTCCGGACGATGGCTCTATCGGTTTTAAGGCCCGATCACATTGAAATAAGTGAGCAGGAAAGGTAGGAATTGCGACTGTGGGAGCTGGAGCATCGAGTTAATAACCTGACGAAGCTCTTCAGATAAGTCCAATTCCTAGGGGTACCAAAATGTGTGATACACGCCTATAATTCTTATGATATCAGGGAAAGTAAAGCACACAAGAGAAGTGAGATGAATGGGCTGAGAGTCTGTCTCTGCAGGAGTCCTTATGTGGGCAGGTACATTTGTCCGTTTGATTCACTCTCATTGATCTCTTCACTGGGGAATGTGAAAAAGTTTTATCATACCAAAAAATCTAAAGAGTGTGATCATCTAAGGACGAGATACTTCGGGAAAATCTCAAGTTGTGAAGGAAAATGAAGAGGTGATACTACGCGGGGGATCACGATTCCACCAGTTAGATCTCCTCATGGCACTACTACAGGTACAAAATGAACTCAATCATCGCCTCTTCAATCAAATTTGAGGCTTAATAACGTGGAATACTAATACCACAAGTTGTACTCCTGTGTCTTGACTCAATAATTTAATTTATTTTGCCCTTTTGACCGTAATTTGAAATACCTCCAACTTTTACCAAATGACCATCCAAGAAGAGTATACATGTTTGTGGGCGATATTCGATCAATGCGAAATAATCGTTTGAGGAAGAAAAATGACCGAAAACTTTCCTTATTTTTATTGCAATCCTTGAACTTGACAGAAGCATCGACGTCCTGGATGAAGAAATACCTATCCAGGTGGGATTCCTATTCGCGACCCTGTGATTAGCAGGTTTAGAATTTTCAACACATTTTGTGAGAAAAATCTGGGCGATAGGATACGTGTTAACCAAACACCAGCCGCTGAAAACCAAACCAAAACAGCGTGTCCTAACTGATGCAGCACAACAAACGACTTTAAGCGTAGGAGACGTATCGTACGATTTCCTTGGATTCAAACTTCATCGTTCATCGTTGAAAAAGTCGTCGAATATCGTTTACTGAACTTGTACCTCAATTATGAAATACGTATTAACTATACCTACTCAATCGAAATGTATAAAATTATTTTGAAGGAACTTTTACTTAATGATGTGCAAACCTATAAAATCCTACTACCAATTGGCACAGTAGGTTATCCTTAACGTATCATCATTCATCACCCATCCTTATAACCTTACCAGCGTTCATTTACCTCTGACATCCTCCGCCCATCGAATCCATTTCTCTCTACACTTATCGCAACCCTACTCCCCTCATTTCAAGAATGTACCAGTCCGTTTCCATCTGTGCGAGCCAGCCGACCGCGTCCGTTGTACACAAAGAGTGGGCGGGAGAGTGGATAGGTTGATTTTTCCTCCAGTTGTGTTTGCGAGGCAATTTTGTGAGGCCAAATGAGCGATGCCTGGTGGGTTTGTTTAGGCTCGCGTGCGCGACCGTGGGGCGGCCGGACCAGACTCATCTGTGACTTCCTCGTCGAAAAAGGAGGGACATAGGGAGAGATTGCGGGAGAGTATTTGGGAGGAGGGGAATAACTCTCATCTCGCAGTTCCATGGTGTTTACTTATGCCGACCGATACCAACGGTCTAAATTAATTGTGAAATTATGTCACTGATTCACTTTAGCCACAAATGGCTCTCCATACGGCCGGAGTTTCTCCCCAGAGAGTTTCTCACAAGTGACACGGCCTTCTCCCGGTTAAAAATTTTCATGGCAGTGAGGATTACCTGTATGACCGTAATTTCCCTAAAATTGCTGATTTTGTTTATGAACAGTTTTGCGTGAAACTTTACTCACGTGTACTTATTAGTAATACGTACAGAAAGAAAAAACAGCCTGTTACCGACTTGGTATCTCGGCAATTTGACGATTATTTAACGCATAGCCTTATGCCACTTGTCATTTATTTCAAAATAATTTAAATGAATAGGGTAAGCTTTGTTTTTCCGCCCTATTTATTCAAAATGTTTAGCAAATTCCACAAATTATCGCCGGAAACCAGCAATTCGAAATAATTTGATTCTTTGGTTACAGATTCTCTTCTAATAGCAGAAACATACGTTTCATATTTTAAAAATAGCTCCTGATGAATATGAGGTTATTATTCCGAATAAAAAACAGGAGTTTATGCATCATCGTTGCTTGTATTTAGAATTCTGTACCGTAAACCAAAGTCATAATAAAGCGTTACTTGAGAAAAAAATTAAAAATGTAACTGTTTTTATCACTTATATCATTACACGTTTGATTATTTCCAACGTACATATAGATATAATTAAGTGCAGTGTGGTCCAATAACTATTTTCTACCAACTTGAAAAGTTACTAATATATTCACTACATGACTCACGAATCACGCTCAAACCACCTAAAAGCGTGGCCATAGCATGTGTTAATGAGGGTGAACGTTTATTTTCTCGAACCGATTGATGTAAAAATGCATGTACAAGTCCTTCCGAATAAATATATAATTACTATTATTGGAGTAACATTTGCGAATGAGAGTACCAAGATTTCATCAGATTTATAAATTATTCAATATCTTGAAAAGGCTACGATTCACGGATTTAGACTGTTTATCAGAAATAACTTCCAAGCACATTTATTCATTTGTTTCATGAAGATATTCCCAAATCTTGCCTCCGAAATTAGTTGATAGTTAAAATACAATAAAGCTCGGTTCTATTCCCACTAACTTTGGTTGGAATAAGGTTCGTGGAATAAGCAAACATAATTTCGGGTTATCATTGATTACATTCAGTTGGAAACTATACAGCGCGATACCTTGAATGGAAGAATACCCTTGGTTAAAAATGCTGTCGACAAGAAGGATGTTAAAAATCCATTTTGTTCATAAGGGAGCTATTGTAAGCCCTTCTCTCCATTAGTGCCCATTATAGTAACGTAAAATCCTTTCTTGTTCTTGGGCCGCTATTTTGGTCGACTACGGCTGAGGATATTATCGGGGAAATTGAGGGGTCCACTTGCACCACTTTACATTCAAGAACACTTAAAGTGACGCAATACCACAAGGCATGTTAGTAATGCTGTGGCCAGGATGGGTTAATGAAGGTTACTCACGCCCATTGAGTTTTCTCTCTCTGCTCTCAGTGAGTAATATTTAAGGCTTATGCTCAATTGAAAATCAATATTTACAACCATGACCCAATTTCTAAAGCGGAAGAGAAAACGATCCGCGGAGATTATGCAGGGAACGAGCGAGGTATACATTCTTGGGGTAGTTAAGAAAATGAGAATTTCGAGGAAGGAATTAAATTCCTATCGCTATACGAATTTTATAGAGATGGGGATTTTATTCCTATCGTCAGGCTTGAAAAATAGAGAATTATTTACTTCGGTCGATTAGATGAATACTAGATTGATCTCATCTTGCTCTTTGTGTATAATTTTAGGTCCTAAAAAGCGCTATGTATTTGCAAGGTAAAAGCTGTGGCCGCGAATATGTAGAAACTGATTTTTCTAGAAAAAATTCCTCGAGACAATCGGTTGATGGAAGGGTAAAAGTTGTGTTTCTGCATGTCGGGGTGTCAACTTTTATCCCACCAATCTCAAATTTTCTCGAGAAAAGTATATTTTTTCTTAAAAAATGTTTCTTCATGCCCGTGGCTACAACTTTGCCATACCTTCACCAATTTTTGAAACCGGAAGAATTAACCCTAAATTAGCGTTCTTTGTTATAGTAGCGAAATAAAATGATACAAATAGTAGGTATTTATTGTATTGGTTGCACGCCAGTGCATAAGTAGGGCTTGCTGGTAAAATAACTCCTCCTGAATTGTATTAGCATGTTTTTTGTTAGTGTAACAGTAGTTATTTTTTATTTACTTTATTGGGATACAATTGGGTACAATGAAGAAAATGTTGGTGATAACTCATACTCTGTTTCACACTCCTGAAGCGGCACCTTGCAGATATATATTTGTACCCCTCGGAAACCATCAATGTATATGCAACAATATATTTTGTTAAATAATTTCTTTTAGAAGAGATAAATTTTGGCGCATTAGACTTGACTGATATTCCTTATACCTTACGAGAATATTGTGTCCGTTAACTAGTTGCATGTAAACGGGAGTGAAAAATAAATTGAATCTGCGGCTAAGATTAAAAGAACCCTCTCAAAATGTATGTGCAATCTAGTGACTATGAACTACACACGGAGAAATTGCTGGGAAACATTCCAAATTAAAATCTCACTATGAAACCCTTAGGGTGGTAATAAACTGGCAAGCTACTACCACACTGGCAGCGGAGAGGGTAATGTACCAATTGTGAAGGATTTTTATAAAACAAAAACTTTTCCGCGTGTATCTGCTGATCAAATAAGTTTGGGCCAAAGCATTAAGAACCGTTGTCCGTTCCAAACCTTTTCTGTTATGCCAGTTATATCAGAATTATCAACTTTTAAGTAGTACAAAAACTAACAATTTTGGAAGTAAAAAACTCAACTTTTGGAGAAAATGTGGAAAAATAATTGAATTGATTGCATTAGTGAAAACTAAATTTTTTCAGTAACTCAACGCTTTATGTTACAAACCAATTCGATCAGTGCAGGTTAAAATGAGGGGGGGAAATGTATCTGAAACGATCCAATTCTCTTCCGATGGAAGTGATGCCAAGATATTTGGACGCTTTCAGCGTTGATATACAGGGAATATAAGTTATCCTTTCCTTTCTGTTCAATATAAGTTATCTTAATTAGCTGCCAACGAGAAGAAATAACACAAAACATTTTCGAGACTTGGTAAAAACTGGTGAGATCCTACTATACCTACATATATAAACAAAAAAGATTTTCATAAAATTTTCAAATGACGTTTGGGGTGTAATTGCTTTCGTTGCGTAATTTAGCATAATGCCTAAACCACCATTAATGGGCAGGTATTCTTTCGTTTTAAATCACGATCATACATATGCATCTGCATGCTGTTTATTAAATATCTCCCCAGCACACTCATTGAGTTGGCTTAGTTAAGTATTCACTGTCACGTTCTCCCGCTGCTTTGTTTTCATAAGGATTCGACACCCAGATGCTGTAAAAACTCATGCAAAGTCGTTTTCACTTAGCTTTCGTAAACATGCATTACACTTTCAGTTATTTTGGCATCATAAAAACGGAAAAATGATTAAATGAGTGCCATGATCTCGAGAAAAATATATTTTTGAAGACATTTTCGCCGGTTATTTGTAACTAAAAAACCAATAACCCCTGCAAGTTTTGTTTGTATTCATCGCGAGGCATTTAAATCCCCAATTTTTGATGAAACTGCTTGCTTTTAGGGAGCATCTCACGTTTATTCCCATATTTACCGTGAAAACGCTGAAAATCCGCTGATGGAAAAAGTGTGATGCTGGGAAATGTTACCCACGAATTGGTTTTCCCAATCCTTTCCACGTCTTATAAATTTTAGAGCGAAAAACTTAAAACATTTCAGATTCACGTTCTCATCAGGAAGGGGGAGGTTGACGAGTACAATACCCATTGCTTGGACCAGAATTTTGAGCAAAATTTGCTCTCGGTCAAAATGGAATGCAAAAAAATCCTGGATCATACAGTGCGCACCCCGAGATCATAAAAAATTAATATTTTCTAAATTTAACATGTAAATTCCGAATCGGTCCTTGCACGAATGCTGAGCGGACAAACTTGACATACAATTCCGCACCGGGGTCCCGCAGGAAAATATATATCGACGACGCACACAAATGAACGCAGGGTGGAAATGAAAAAGGCAAAAAATTTATCTATCCAACGCCCAACGTAAAAAAAAATGAATGGCGGTAATAAAAAAACAAATGACGACGAAGAGACGAATAGGTGTCCCGCAATACGTGCCTTACGAGTGATAGAGTTAATACGTTGACGCTCCGAAAATTAAAAAAAGTTTTTTTATCATGAATCCACAGCCACCGCTCAGCCACCCACTTCTCGCTGTTTTATAAGACATAAAAGAAATGGCACCATACATTTTCGCTCTCGACCACGGCTGGCGCTCAGATCGCGCATAAAAGGACACGTGGCCTATTTTGTGAATCGGACGGTTGCCTTGGGAGCGTATCTCACAGAAAGGAACCAAGTTCTCTCCCCCTCCTTCCCTTTTTAAGTTTTCTCCAACCCCGCTTCAATCTCACGCTTCCTTTCAAACAATTTTTTTTAGAAAATCTCTCTCAATTTTCTCCGACGAAGCGGCGCGAACTCCTCCAATTCTCTCAACGTGACCCATCTCCAGTCCTCGGTTTTCCATCCTTTTGCGCTTGAATAGTTGAATCTCACCTGGACTAAACTAAAACCTTTTGGCATAAAACAGTAATAGGTAACTCATGAACGTAACTTAAATACGGCTGAATAGCAGTATGTGAGTTTAGTAAAAAGTCTTCAGACATTCAACGCTCGCTGGGCTTATTGTAAACGCCAGACATTTTAAATTTGATAAATTTTAAATTTATTTTTCAGCTCAAAGACACTAAAATCGACCATTTTTCCAATTTTAAGAATTTCCCCTTTTATTACCGTCGGTCGAGGTCTGAAAATGACTTAGTAATATTTAATTTTTCTATGGTTTGGAGTTTATGGAAGCAGGGTATGGACTTGTGTTTTAAATTCCCTTAAATTCTTGTGATTCATTTCATTTTTATCATATTCACAGTATTATTATTATTATTAAAGAATTGCAACAAGTAGACCATATGGTCCGGTGGTAACACAGATGGGGATGAACCGAGCAAATCCCAATATACCTATATGTAAAAATAAAAACAAAGACATTGCCAAAATACAAAAAAAGAAAAGTTATTATTTTAGAAAAATATAGGGGGAAAACCCTCACAGTACAACTCACCTCACTCTCGACATCAACAACGGTGTTCTACTTGGCTAGGGCTCTAGCACTTTCTTGGGCAACTCATTCCAATTCTTTATCCTCCGATGCAGAAAGGAATATTTCAATGAATTTGAAAGCTGCCTTGGAGGCTCTATATTATATTTATGGTCCCTTCTCGCCAGATAACTAGGCTTATTTAACCTTTTGGACATATCTCTCCACGCAGCATCACCAATATATGCCTTATGTATGCACTTGAGACGAGCTTATAAATGCAATTCCTGCGAAATTTATACCTGGATAAAGAATAAATAAGGGACATGCATTCCTTTATTTGAAAATCTAACGAATATATTTCAACAATCGCAATAAATGAACAATGACGCAATAAGAAGCAAAATGCTGAGATATATATTCATGCCTGATAAAAATTTACGAATGTCCATACATTATTTCGTACTAATTACATAACTGAGGAAAATGTTAACTTTTAATTTTATATAACTTACAATTTAACATTTTATTATTTATAACCATAAAATACCATATTATATGCGAACACTGGTGCTCCATAATGTATCGCTAGCAAGGAAGGTGGAATTGTGCTTTTAAGACAAACCATAATCGATAGCAGGACATTGGTTTACCTGCTAATATATGTCATTTAGCTGGCAAACTAGAGTTCGGAGTGATTTTGAGACTTTTGGTGGTCAGAAGAAACCCCAGGGGGTAAAGATGTGCCACCACGAGTGTCAGCAAAGTGTAATGAAATAGCGAGCCCAATTTTATGAGTTATAAATTCTCTTAAAAATGAAAACTTTTGAGAGCTATTATATTTGCGCTGAAAAATGAATCTCAATATTTTTAAAAACTCTAATTTCAAAGTGTATTTAAGGCGTGGCAATGGTCGCATTCCAGTGCATTGCAAATATTAGGAGATAAAATTCCATTGACTGGCCCAAGGAAAGAGAAAAGTATGCTTTCGGTTGAGTTGAGACCGTGGGTGATAGCGAACCCGAATTGGGTCTACGTTGTATTCTTGTGCTCATTGTGCACCGAATTTCATTTCTCTCCTCACCCTCTCACAATAAACCGCCCTAGCGCACCCAACGACTCCTCTCCTCTGCCGAAACTTTGCATCGCCGAAGCTGGGAGAAGGCAGAGCGAGCTCCTTTGCTTCCTCTATCCAGGGTTTCATATAACTTTCAAACTGAGCCATTGTGACCTGTAGAGAAGGACCCGCGGCTGTTTCGTGGAGCTCCCTCATAGCCTTTTAACGAGGTGCCAAGAGGTTGGCACAGGCGAGACTGCTGCAAGACTCCAAAGATGTGGAGGGAAAGGCAATATTTCTACACTGAATGGAGGTCACGGAGTGGAGGATGCTGGGAGAAGAGGTGGGAAATATCGCTCGTCTCCCCCGCCTCCTATCGTTTTATCCGCGCGAAATCACACTTGATTTTTGCATATTGATGCATTTTCCGTTGGTATCGGATGACGAATGTGCAATTACGGTAGATTTTTGATTTATAAAAACGTCGGGTTACTAAAATCCACGCTAAAACAGAATTTCAATCATAGAAATAGTCATTTATATTTCCTGTTGCGTTTTGTTTCATTCATACCGTACAAAACTGTGATAATTTAGTATTACTTCTATTAAACCTTATTTCAGTCCTTGAGATCCAGAGGGAGGGATGATCAGTTCTCTGCTAGCTCCCGAAGCGGTAGGACGTTCTTTCCCTCAGGAACTTATTGTATGGGTGTGATTTGACTGAGACTTTTCTGTTTTAGAAAAATGTCTCTGTGCATCGTGTGTAAGAAAACTACAAGGAATCCAGTTTATGTACCGTGCAGTGATTGTAACAACAGCTACCCAAGGCACTGTTTGCCAGTGCCACTTAGCAGAGAAGAGATCCTGGGGATTGCTGACAGCAAGCAAAAGTGGAGGTGCAGCAAGTGCAGTTTGAAAAGACAGGAGAGCATGCACCTTGATCAAGACGTGACCGACAACCCGATTCCATCCCAAGATTCATCAAACGCTGAAGTCATGGCACTGCTTCGGGAATTAAAAAGTGATTTACGTGCGACAGAATCCAACCTGGGAAATACAATCAACAAGGTGTACGAAAGGTTGGATGATTCGGTGAAACTCATTGAAGAACTAGAAAAGCGTCTGGATGAGTGCAGTGACAAAGTGGAGTCGCTGCAAAGTGAAAATATTCATCTACGTCAGAAAGTGGAAGTCTGTGTAAATCATATTGATGATTTAGAGCCACGAATGCTTTCCAATTGCGTTGAAATTCAAGGAGTTTTTGCAGTACAAAACGAACGCTTGGCGGCTCTGAGTTAGGGTCAAAAGTATGTGTCGATGACCTTGACAAATGTTATCGCTTCAAATCGTAATTCGGAGCTTCGGTCAGATGAATCCATGTGCAGTTCGTGAGGCAATGCATCAAGGACGATTTCCTGGCCAAACGTAAAGTGAAACGGAGGGTGAAACGGAACTTCTCCACCCGTCACCTGAGTTTCAACACCCCTGACGCTCCTGTTTACGTCAATCAGGCCCTTTATCCTGGGAGACGCAGACTGTTCAACGCGGCGAGAGAGGCTAAGAAAAACAATAAATTTGACTACCTGTGGGTAAGACAAGGCAAGATAATGATGAGAAAGGCTGAGAGAATGCCAGTTCTCGTGATTACTTGCCTGGAGGATTTGGCTAATTTATGACCATTCCTTTTAATGACCGCAAACCCTGCTAATGTTTTGTTCAATTCAAAGCCTACATTAATGATGTTGCATCAAAACACACGTAGTATGAGAAGTAACTTTGATTTTTTTCCCTTGACTCTGAATAACTTACCACGGTTACCAGATGTTATAATTTTATCTGAAATTTGAATCAGAAAAGAGGAAGCAAATGGGTATGGGTAATATTAATGGGTATAATTCTATTGCCAACTGCAACGACAACCATAGAGCCAGAGGTGTATTTGTGTTTATAAAATGTAACTTAAAGGTTGAAAAAGTGCATATTGGATCAAATACTTCTGCTGACTATCTTTTGATTAGTCTTCATTGTGAACTTATAGATTTAGATATTATCTCAGTTTACAGGGACCAAAACGTTCCTGTAGCATCCTTTTTAAAAGAACTGGAACCGTTGTTAAGACGCTCAAGGAATAATTTAGTAATTATCGG
Source organism: Ceriagrion tenellum (assembly GCA_963169105.1). Classification (NCBI taxonomy): domain Eukaryota; kingdom Metazoa; phylum Arthropoda; class Insecta; order Odonata; family Coenagrionidae; genus Ceriagrion; species Ceriagrion tenellum. Next base: position 125,369,678 of record OY720632.1, on the reverse strand, counting down.
TGACATGAATATTAATATTTTAGATTGTAATAGTGTCTCAGAGGAATACTTCAGCTTAATGAGCTCATATGGCTTAACTAGTATGGTTAATGAACCTACACGAATAACCACATCAACTGCTACATTTATCGACCATGTTTTTTCCAGAATCTTTAATTCCTTTAAATTTGAAATAATTGCAAAAGTAGCTCACTTATCGGTAACTGATCATTCAGTGACTGTAGTTTCAATCTCAGAGAGTTAAATTGTCAAAAACGTAAATTTTATTATTTCTAACCTCAATCATTCCAATAGAATTCAGTACGACATATTAAAAACTAGACTTAGTGCCATGGATTTGTGTCCTGTGTACAACGAAACAAATGCATCCAAAGGCTTTATTTTATTCTTAGATATTTTGAAAAACTGTGTTAAAAACTCAAAAATCCATTTGCAACGTACAGTTAACTTGAAAAAACTAAAGCCTTGGGGGACTGATTAGATATTGAAAAAAATGGACCGCAGAAACCACTTACTAAAAAAGCGACAGAAGCATCCTCATAATGAGGAGTTAAGAAAAATAACTGTTAAACTTAGAAATAAATCGCGAGCAGACATAAGAGAAACTGCAAAAGCTACTCTATGAAACCATTTGAAAAGTGTAAAGGTTATGTAAAATAACAGTGGAGTGTACTGAAAGAACTAACTGGTGAAAAACTTAATGAATCCCACACGCCAGTGCTAGCGATTAATAATCAGCTTCTTACAGATCTCGCAGTTTTAGCCAAAGAATTCAACGAATATTTTATTATTGTTTTCGAGTCCACTAAAACACTCAACTTTCAACATAGATATGCTCCCGGGCCTGAAATCCTAAATGTCAAACTCACTCATCCTAGTTCAATGTTTCTAGAACCAGTATCATCATTTGAATAACGAAAAATTGTGTGTTCTCTTCAAACTGGTAATTCCGCTGGTCCAGACGGAATAAATATAACAATGCTAAAAAACATAATTGACTACATCGCTGATGTTTTGACTCACATTTTTAATACAAGTTTTATTCAAGGCGTATTTCCCGATGACCTAAAGAAAGCCATAGTTATACCCCTATTTAAAAAACGAGACCGACGCGATATTACCAATTATAGACCCATTTCTCTGCTGTCCGTCTTCTCGAAACTTCTAGAGAAACTCGTTAAAAATAGGCTTTTGTCTTATCTAGACAAACAAGAATTCTTAAGTGGCAACCAATACGGGTTCGTTAATGGCAAAGGAACAGAGAATGCCTTAGAAACCTTCATGAGACATGTGTACAACGCAATTAACATCAATAAACGTATTGCAGTCTTGTTTCTAGATATAAAAAGGCATTTGATTCTATAAATCATGGTATTATGTTAGAAAAATTAAGTAGAGCAGGTGTCAGTAGCACTCCATGCAAGTGGTTTCAGAGCTATTTATATTCCCGCTCACAGTGTGTGCGAGTAAATGATGCTGTCAGTGACTATGAAACCATATGTTCAGGTGTGCTACAAGGCTCTGTGTTGGGCCCAATACTGTTTCTTGTATATATCCATGATTTATGTAATCGTAAGTTTACTGGAAAATTAATTGCCTTCGTTGACGATATTGCTCAAATTTATGAAGGCTCATCCTGGGAAGAGGTGAGGCTAAATATGGAATTAGATCTATGTATATTTAGTCATTGGATGGAGTATAACAAATTGTTGTGGAGAGAAAAGGCTAAATTTTTGTATTTCAACATTTGTAATCGTTTCTCAATTGATTGGGTGTTAACCTATCACAAACCAAATTGTACTCGAAACCTTTGTAACAACTGTATAAATATTGAACGTGTATCTGAATTCAAATATTTGGGAGTGGCTGTAGATCAACATTTAAAGTGGAATAAACACATTAACCGCATTACTTGGGAACTCAAATTTTTCCACGCGAAGTTTTATTTCCTTCGAAATTCATGTCTCCGGCAATTTGTTAAAACTATTTATTATGCTCTAGTTCAATCTAAACTAAACTACGGCATAATTTGTTGGGGAGGTGCTTATAAAAATTCCCTCAATCCGCTACTAATTATCCAAAAAGCAATAGTATGTATTATTATTTTTATTATTACTATTAGCATTATGGTTAGGTTCTAAAGAGCAATATCGCTCGTCATCTCCGCTCTCGATAGTTTCATCCGCGCGAAATCTTTGCATTTGATTTTTGCATATCGATGCATTTTCCTTCGAAATTGGAGAGGGGAATGTACTATTACAGTAGATTTTCGGTTAATAAAAACGTCGGTTTACTATAATCCACGCTAAAACAGAATTTTAATCATAGAAATGGCAATTTATATTCCCTAACGCGTTTTGTTTCATTAACACCTAATAACTGTGATCATTTAGTACTATATCTATTGACCCTTATTTCAGTCCTAGAACTCAAGAGGGATGGTTTGGTTTAAAAGAGCCCTAATTCCTATATTCTATTTAACCTCAGATTGAAAGAACTAATGAGTCTTTTGTCTTGAAACTTGGCGCGTAGGCACAAGGTAGTCAGCTATGATGAATATAAATACATTAGGTACATATAATTCGCACAAATCCTGTGGAGTATGTCTGTCAGACCAATTCAACCCCAAAAGTGTCAACGTGATCTCATAAAAAATATGCACATCGATCATTTTAACCGCTTGCAGAGTCAATGTCTTTCACAAAATTTAATTGAAATTTATAATCGCATAAATTAAGCAGTTAATTCCTAATTTACTGTTTTAAAAATGAACAATATCAGTGAAAGAGCCTAAGCGCATGAACCGTCAGTTTCCACTTAGTAAAAAAAGAAATGATAATAAATGTAAAGTCAGATTCTCGTTTATATAGATAGAACAAATATATTTTTTTTAATCTCAACCTTCCCGTTGAGTAACAATGGGTATCTCTGCTAGTATCTGACAAAAGTTACAATTGAAATCATGGCCGGTATCGTATTTTTGAGTGGAAAACACTATGCTCACACAGTAAACACACGCACTATGAAAACACAGTATCGTTTTTAATCTATCATGACTTGGTCCAACAAGGCTAGGCCTGAAATGATTCTTACAGTAGCCAGTAGCGGAATGCTGCTGAACGTATTCCCCTATTTTCTCTAAAATTTTGTTCTCAAATTTAAAATAATAAATTTTTTGAACGCAGATAATGTAATAAGAAGTATCTTCATGACATGGTGAATATATATATTCACCCCTCTGACTCCATGATGTAATATAAATACTTTGCAACCACATAGATTTTTTTCTTCTTTGAAAGCGGTAAACATATGCGAGGGACTTATTATTACACGAACGCAAACTATGAAAGAACTCGGAGGAACTGAATTTCCTATCTAGAAACATTAATATGCCAGATGAATAAGACATACAAAACTCATACTCATACCAAAGATAATAAAAATAAAAGGGAAGAATCCTCGCGCTGAAGTCTGAGAGGTATAAACATGAGGCAACTAAAACGGGATGTACCGTAGAGCTACAAAGGCGTGGAATAGAAAGCCTAACTCGATAGAGTGGAGAGCTGCATAAACAACTTCGGATGGAATGACTTGTGACCGTTAAACACGAAGTGCTAATCACAGAAAAAATTTATGAAAAAATTAATATACTAACATTGAACTATGCTAGACTGCAGAATTTTGGTATTAGTACTGGAGCTTTTTCAAGTGAAAGTTTTCAAGGAAATATCCTAAAAAATGTGCCAATTCTAAAGGAAAATATTAATTTTTTTTAAACAATAATATTCACAGTATAATATTTGTATGTGCTCATTTTTTCGTGGTAAAGAATTTATTGTTTGGATACATCAGATGGTTTGATTTGTGATAGTTTTCGACGATCCATTTAATGTTATTTAGACCAATATCTCTACCTCATTTAAATTTTCGCGGACCTTATCGCAAGACGTATTCAAATATAATGGTTTACGTGATGCTTTTACGGTACTTACCGCATCAATGATTTACTGAAATTCAACACTTTCCATTCCAATGTCTGAATGCCGGCAGTAGGGATAAGGGGTTCACATCGGCGGTCTTTTACATTCTTACGGCGGCTGGGGAGGAGAGGGAGACGGGTGGTTTTGGTTTTGAACCTTCTATAAGACACCACATTTCATGATTATAATCCATCTTCACAAAATAATGAACACATTATCACTCCGAAGAAATCTCAGGTTGAAATTTAATCATTTCAATAGTAAGCAAGAAAAATGTCCGGTGAATGATATTTTCACCTATCATAATTAATAAATTTATAGATCCAGGTGAAATTACTCTTAAAATCAATCTTGTGCCAAATTGTAGGGCCCTCATTTTGGTGATTATAGTAAAATACGCCAACCTTATCGGGATGAAATAAAGGACCACCGCCACCTCTGATAAAAATGCCATAGGTACCGACCTTGGATTAATATTCTCTTCCTAGAACTAGTAAATATACGGCAGTGAATGGGGAGTGCAACACAATATACCATACAGACTTCCCTATTTACACTTCGACGTCCTGCAAGGAGCATGAAATGTGCCAGACTCCCTCGTGCGATGGCATGAAGTCCCCGCTCTCGCCAAGGGTCTAGGAGAGGCCGTTTTGAAGATTTTTCATTCGTTCGTTTCTCGAGCGGATAGCATATTTTTCGGGCACTCGTCTGGTGAGCAGCAAAGGTGCTTTACTGCCGTCCTTTCCCGTCATTTATGATCCCCCGTTTATGAGCTGGAAGCGTCTGCTCGAAATAGGTGTCGGGAGCCTCCACACGCCATAGAATTTATGTCGTGAGGTCTAAACAGAATTTGTAGCCGTACATTAACTGCAGAACATGAAGAGACGTGATTTTTGACGCAGTAAACCGTTGATGGTATATTCCTCCTTCTCAGGCTATACAATATTTATTTGAATGCGTTACTTATTTTTTTCGAGGGAGCATGTGATTTTGTTACTAACTGCGGACATAAAATGTGTTCTCAGTAATCAATAATCACGACTTTCGACGAGCCATTGTAAATGTATTAAAGCATTGTATATTACAATGTTTTATTGGGACCCAATTTGTAATGCATTTGATGAGTTTAGTAACCAATTCCTCGGCCTTGATTTCACTTGGAGGAAAGCTGTGCTGCTGATCAAAGAAACATTGAATGACATAGTCACCAAGTATAATATATTTTTACGCATTCGCCAAAATAATTTTCTTAATCTCTACAAACGCATATTATTTTTACAAAAATTTTTAACTGGAGACAAGTAAAATCACTCTCATCACGTCACTATGTACAAAGACAAACCCATAATGAACTAATTCCACCTAATGGCTAATATATTCCAATTTGTCAACTGAGTTTGACAGCTTTTTCTATGCAGGGAACTCATAATGAATGCAAATTTCCATCATTCAATTTCGCCAATTTTTACGCGTACAGTTTTTGCATTTTCTCATGCCTGAGAAATGTTATGCCCAAGTCTAGTAAAGGAAAACGCAAGGTTAAGGGAACATCAAGAGCAACGGAAATAGCTGAACGTAACCGTAAACTACACAAGCATGAATTCAAATACAGAATTTGGTTGTAAGTGAATAACATCACTCTAGCGCAGTGGTCGGCAACCTATGACCCGCGGGTCGACTTGTGACCCACTAAGAAAATTTTAGTGACCCATTTTGGATTATACCATCCGTATAATGTTTTATTTTTCTGTATTCTAAGATAATACGTAATCTAAAATAAAAGTGATATGACCCAACAGCAAAACTTTTTGTGAAAAAAATTGAAAAATAACCCACTTGAAAATAGTTGCCGACCACTGCTCTAGCGTTAGCACATCTGAAAAACAAATTATCCAACACTCTAAATGCCTTCGGGGATAAATATGTAATATAAAGTTTGGATGTCTGATGGTCGAACACTTATGACGAACACTGACGAATGATGCTAGGTTGAGAACGTGCCAAGGTGCTTAAGACTGCAAAGGAATTCATTATACCCATGCCAAGTGATTTCATATAATTGAGCATCCGGTATCCAAATAATAAATGTATCACTGTGATTGGAACCTTTGAAAGAAGGCCAGTGTAAAGGCAGTGGACTATGAATTGAAGCATGTCCGGAGGTGAGCGAATGACATGAGCATGAATTAGCCATTAGGAGTTGCTGGTGAAAAAAGAGCCAGTTTCCTATGAATTTAATTTTTGTGACGGCGCCTTTAGTCATAGGACAGGAACGGTGGAGTGCATACTAAATTATAGACCTCGGCCAGGATTTTTATCGACATCTAACGCGCCATGAAAACGGACAGTGGCGAGTATTTTGTTCCGTCATCTACCCATCAAAATGCGGATTGTATTTAGATTGACGGGAATATCAGCTATTCATCAATCTTTCATATGAAGTTCTATGAACGATTTTGAGGCAGCCTTAATGTTTATGTTTTTTCATTAATATGTAGATAATCTGCTAATAGACATAAAATTATAACCTCAAGAGGGTTGATTAGGTTTTATTGCAAAGGTGAAAAGTAAGTTATATGAGCAATTTGAAAACTAAACTTTGTGAAAATTGAAACAGAAAATCCCACCTCTTTTTCAGTTGCCTGCATTTGATACTATTAACTTGACGGAAAAGTTAAGACTTTGATGAAGTTCAGCCATCGTCCGCTGACGGCACCATTAACTTCCGACCATCGTAATAGATTGCACACTGCTTCGTGAGCGCAAAACTTGTGTCCGTCACGTCAGGAGACTTCGATCGGTTTATCCCGTACTTTAAGGGTTAAGTAACAGCTTACGGAGTAACATCGACGGGCTGAATGTATCCTCCTCCGCAAAGAGCAATTGCATTTGAGGCGTGAGGCGGCGCGGCGTCGCTTCCAATCCTTCATGGCGACTCGGGGAGCACCAGCGCAGTGGTTTGATGACGATGAGCACCGTCAGGGATACCTCTCTCCACGTTCGCTTTGTCTACCAACGCGTCTGCGATAGCTGGAGGACGGGACTCGCTCTTTCACGGGACTCGATCCTGGAGGGAGTGAGAGAGAAATTGAGTTGGTAGAGTCTCGTCTTAACTCTCTGTGGTGCTCCACTCACCCTCCCAGCTTTCAACGCTGGTAAATCACATGGTGTTCGAGAGTTAGCTATGTAGGTTGGAAATAACCCCACTGACCTATAAAAAAAATGACACGATTGAGTTACTCGCCGCTAGTTCTAGTGACTGCATTCCGAAAAACTAGCTGATGTAAATTAGAGTGAAGTTGGAATTTAATTGGAGAAATGTAGTGCGCAACGTAAAGATGAGCGAAAAAAGGTTGCCAGGAGGCTGTGGTAAAAAAAGGGCATCTCAAAATTGTAATCACTTAAAAAATAATAAAAGTGTGTTTTATATATATTTTTAGTTTGTATATTCATATAGAAAGTCAAGTTAAGTAAAAGATTGTTACTCAGCATAATAGAATATAATGAGGTCATTATGATCAGTCGGAATGCCTCTTCAATGTACCAAAATTAGGACCAATCCGGCTGAATAAATAATGGCAATACCAATTATGTTTCAATCTACAGAGCTTTAAATTGTTAGCACCAATTAGCAATTACTTTAAACGCTACTGCATCATCATCGAGTACCTGATGACGACGCAGTAGCGTTGACAGTAATGGTGCCAATAAAATCCTCTCTGGTTTGAAATATGTTATTGTAATTATTAATTCAATAATGGACTTCCACAAGGTTACGCCTGAAAGGGTGGAATTCACAAATCTGGCTTTTTTCGAGACGTATAGCAACCCTAGATGGATGACCATTTTGAGGTAAATATATGCACCAGTGTCATGCAATATTCACCACTTTACACGATAGTAACAAAATGCTAAGTTCTAAAAACTTTAGTCTTGTTAGAAGATGTTTTATACCCTTAAAATTTTCCTAAATTTTTACAACGGCAGGTGGGAATTTGAGCTAATGCTGTTCGGTGGAAACCACACCATTAACCATTATGCAACACCTGTAAAGAGCTAGTGGCATTAGGCATTCAGGGACGCATGATCTCCTACTTACCTGTGACTTTCGTCAAACGATACATTCTCAACCACCCTTCGGGTCCCGAAGAAGATCTCCGTGGAGAGGGTTTCGACGCAAACGCGACTGTTCTGAATCTCTCGAGTGGAATCATGGGAGCGTGAATACGTACATTCTGTGCATTTTTGGAGAACTGAACGAGAGGGAGGTAAAGACTGGCTATCTCTTTCAACCGAGGCGATGCTCTTGGTAAACAGAAGAGGGAGGTGCCGCGCGGCCCGTCTCGCCAAGCTCCATCAGACCAAAAAACCCTGCGGAGCACCTCACGTACGGCATGTTTTTGCGTCAGAGGATCGTCCCATTCTCTCTCTCCGGATGAAGGCGACGGCGGGCCTTTATGGTGCGGGCTACGGCGGAGAGGAGTGTCGACGACCTAAGGGAAAAGGTTCCAAACATAAGTGCGTGTGTGTGAGGCGGAGCGGGTCTACGAAGCTCGCAAACCGCGGTGGCGGCTCCATGGTTCGCTTTACCGTTCCCTTGTTTTGAGTTCTTGTGTGTCCGGGACTGTGTATTCCGGTCCATCACCGGAGCACACACACACGCGCGCGCCGAGTCTTTCCTCCACCGGCCGACTCCATCTCCGACCCCATAACCCACTTGATCTTCAAAGGATTTTTTAAGGGTTGAGTTGGCGAGAGGGACGGAAAGAAAGGTGGAGAACGACCCATGTGAAAGTAAAGGTAGTCAGCGCGAGATCCATATGTGGTCACATTGCAGACAATAGTTAATTTTTATTTTCAAATTTTAGTCGTGGCACAAAATCGTAAAGTGGATATTAGAATATCTATGGCAGACAAACATTCGATTTTTCAGTGACAAAGTTTGTAAAAACTAAAATATATACTAGATATTTTAACTAGACTGGTTTCACGCCATTAGCTAAGATTATCAAAGGATTTTTTAAGGGTATAAAATCATATCGCGTCGAATAATCTATTCATATGTAAAAATAATGAGCAAACCCACGATATAAAAATCATAACAAAAATTGCGTCAATATATAGTTTTGAAAATGTAGCAGGTAATAACGCAATCCATGCATCGGGACTTTAGGACTATCCATCGATTAATTTCAGCTCTACCAACCACGATCGCATGGCCATAAAAAATAAAAGCAAAAATAGGAAACGACTTTTATCCTGTGAAAATGTCCCCAAAATTAGAGTGATAAAGGGCTCACATTTTAGATTTATCAGAAAGATAGAGTTGTCTAAGCTAAGGACGGGTTCACGATGGCAAGCAACTACTGCGGTTAAAGAAGATAGGACTGAAAACAAAGAAACAGTATAAAAAACCTTTTGTGTGATGTGTGGCCTTACATGGCTCGGAAAAATGGACCATTGGAAAAGGAGACCAGCAAAGATTAGTAAAATCCATAACATAGTGAAGGGGTTGGAAGTGAAGATCCAATAGACGTGTAAAATAGTATCAGAGGAAATGAAAAATCAAAACACGATACAAAAAAGGTTAACCAAATGAATTGGGCCCATCCTGATACAAAATTGGCTTAGAAAAACATAGTTAATGAATAAATAGAAAGGAAAATCCCATGAGGAAGACCTACCATATCCAGCCTCAACACCGTTGGAGTAAATCCTTGTTATAAACTATAAGTGAGTAGTACCGTTAAGATTGAATCATAAAAAGGTCTATTGAATAAAAAATTCAATCTGAGAAATGAGGACATTTTCATGGTTTCCTAAATACCATTCGCTGAGGTCGAATCGGTAGTGGCTGCGGGTCTCTGTTGACTTTGGCTTACCAAGCGTAGAGTGCGCCACTACTTAGTCAATCCTTAGTCATATTTGAAGACTTTATCACCTCCAGTGCACATTCTCTCATTTGAACTTTCTCTCTCAACCTGAACCAATATGCTAACACCTACATTGACGAAGCGTTCTGCGAATCCGTCTGCCACAAGGTTTAGCAAGAGCTATGCATGGAGAAAGGGGTGGGGGGAAAAGACAGAGAGAATGTAAGAGGAGTGGGGTGTGAGGGAGTATTTTGCTTCCCCCTTCTTTTTTTTCCATTTTCACTCGCCGCCGCGTCCGAAAGGCATTTTCGTCCGACGAAACTTCAAAAGGACTACCGTTCCCGTCTTCAGCGCCACCTCACGGGTCACTTGATAAAGTGCCATTACTTCGCCGACTGCCTGCCGCGTGTGTTTTGTTTTTATATTTTTGACTCGTATTCCTCGTTTGCTTCGCTCTTGTCGCCTCGGGTTGATGTCCGCATTTTTTTCTGAGGGGTCCTTCCACTAGCGGGGAAAACTTCTCTCGGTTTTTTTTCTTTTTTTTCTTTTTTTTTCTTTTTTTTTAACATCCCAAACCGTGTTTTCCGTCCTTTGGTCTTCCTCTCTCCCTCTCCTGAACTCTCTTCCGCTATCTCTCTCTGGAGATTTTTAACCTAATTTTCCAAGCAAACTCTTCCGTCCCTTGTTGCCGTGTGTTCCTCCTTCTCTCTGAACTCTCCGCTCGCGTGAGGACCCGGGGAAACGAAAAAGATTTTCGAGAGATTACGTCTTTTTAGTTCGCCTCTTATAAAAAGAGGACGTGGTTGCACAAATTATGCGGCGAGTGAAATTTTTTTCACGTGTACACAAGAGTGAATGGTGTTAAAAACCTCAGCACGAGTCGCTGATGCCTAATTTTAGGATGATGCGACTAAAAAAATGCTGCATAAGGAGCTGATTCTTTCAGTTATAAATACCTCATTTCTCCCTTATGTTACCACGATTTGTCTCCATGAAATATCGAATTGGATCACATCATTTTCCATGTCTGAGTAACGGATATCTTGCACAAGTTGACGGAGAGAATGGTTAGTATTCATTCACGGGGAGTGGTATAAATACGTGGTACTCGAAAATTGCATGAGGGTTAATTTTTTTAATGGATGTCATATCATATATAGAGACAAAGCACACATTTTGGTCAGCATATAGTGTTACAAATTTACAACTGTCAGTGTTACTGCCATATTTTCGTAAACATAAAGATGTCTTTATTATAACTTGGCTGCAATGAACCACATAACGTAAGAGATTATGTTATAGTGCTTCCCTTAAAATGGCTCATAATCCAAGGTCATGAAAAAACTCGTTACATTATCTTTGATGTTTAAATGTGAAAATATTTGTGTAATAACTATTCATATTGAAGTGAGATTATAAGCAGTTGCATGCAAGGGCGTAAGACAAAATCAAGATCGACGGAGTTTCACATTGAAAGAATTATGACATTCACGGGTTACATATCAAATCAATAATTTTTTATGCCAAATTTTTCACATGGTGATGCTAGAAATTGTAAAGAAAATTGGCTGGCTGCGTTTGTCGGGTAAACAACTAACGTGTACCGACCTGAGAGCGTAAAATTGGACAATTTGTGTGCCATTATGGCAGCAGGAATATTTTATTTCCGTTATTTCACAGATATTTTAAAGGACTTAATTTAATGAACATAACTAAAACATTATCGAACTGACTCAAAAAAAATCTATACTCATTGAAAAAAATACATGAAGAAATAATTATGAAAGGCAGTGTCCGCTTCACCACCAGCCTTGTTTTAGGTCTATCTATGTGAATTGAAATGGATGAATTTAAAGTGCCGCCAGCTTCCATTGCTTACGGCCGATTAGACTGTCATAGAGTTTGTTGCCCTTCCGAAAGTTTCTGAAACATCCTCTTTATGATAACCTTGGCTTCAGAATTCAATAATTTTCCATCCCTTTACTTTTTTCAGGAGGGATCTGCCAACTGATTTATGAGATATTGGAACAATGTTCCCATTTAGGCAAAATTTTTCAAAATTTCACTATTTATATCTAAGTTTTCATATAAATGTGAATTTCGCTTGATTCGGATTGAATTTTTAAGAGCGATAGTCGGAAACTGATATGAGAACAGTTGTTTCATTATACATACAGCTCAACTACCAACAGGGCACGTTGTTCCCTTAGTTTTCCACCAGCAAGCTTTTCAAGCACCATAGGCTGCTGATCGAAGCCTTAAAAAAATTCTAAACGCCTTCAAATGATACCATCACCTTCAGATAAACCACACTAACCATGAGCTCACGGTGAAATGTGATTTGTACACATATTTGACTTATCTTCTTCATGGCCTCAGTATTTATTGTCAAATGTAATGTTCATTCACTCCTTCAACTATACTATTTCAAATAGAGTTTGACCTGAACTGATTCCTAACATATTATCAGAGTTTTGATGGAAATTTTGTAAAACATAATTTACATTCAGGGCCGCCGGCCACGTCCCGCCCATCTGTATCAACCAATCAGGTCGTAATTATTTCAAAATGAAAATTGACGTTTAATGAATGGTGGAACAAAGACTCTTTGTCCTTCAGCATCCGAAAGGGTATACAAGTATATTAAGTATAAAAAAGGAAGAAAAAGAGAGTGAAAAAGAGAGCCACTTTTTGGGAGATTGGGATGCGGTGCTGCACTTTCCTCAGCCGCAATAATTTCCCATTTCCAAGGGAAAGACGAAGCGAGGGAGTTGACAGCAGCGAGGGACCGGGGGGCGAACGCCCGAAGTGGTGGATATACCATCCTTCTGTTCCTGTTCCCACCGTAAGCACCGCCCGACCCATCCGCCCACCCCATAATCCCCGGCTCAGCTTGCTCCCACTCACTCAGTCATTTATTTGGGCAATTGGAAACACGGCTCGGTTTCACGGAATCCGCGGTTCCTTAACCATTTCCGAGGAATGAGGTAAGGAGACGAAGAAGAAATAGAGAAAGAGAGATAGAGTGAGAAATAAGGACTTGTACGGAAAAGTGGACTCTATGAAAACTTTACATTGGCTCTATTACCCCTCAAGTAGTCATGCGGGTGACAATAGGATAAAAATGCTCCCCTACGGTTTATTAAATGTTTAAAACAACCACCCTTGTTTGTGGATGCTTACAGATTAATGGCGACAGTTAAAAGAAATAACCGACAATGTAAGCCTGAGTTAGCCCTGGACGGTGCTCACTGCGGTAGAACCATGAGGAATACCGCATCCTTTCTTTTCCTAACCACCTTGGTGCTGACAGATGTTATCTGCACAAACCGTCACTTTAATGGCGGTGTAGTTTTCAAGATTGGCTGCGTACCGAGCATTTTTAGGTAGACCATTTTTGGATTATCTATTAGTGATCATTATTCCTGTTGAAAACATCCGCCACTGTTTTAGCCCGACCGTCATTATCCCATAAAGCTCGTTACTCAGCCAATGTCGGAAACTACTCCACACTACACTACAATTAACTTCTGCCAAAGCCAACACTGCATAATCATGGCTTCCATGTTCACAGACTGTAGTTACTTGTCGATCATCATATATATTAGGATATATTTGTCAATAGATTGCTTGATTTTTAGGACCGACTGAACTCTATCAACATATGACCAGGAAAATCAGGATTGAAAGCTGTCTACGGTAAAAAATAGTGGCTAGGTTGTACCAGAAGGGGGTCAAGTTGTTGTAGCTGCAAGAGTACTAAATTTCCAACCTGAAGATCCAGCTTTAAATCCCGGCAGTGGATGAGGTTTTTAATTGCAATCCTGATCATAACTTGAGTATCTTGTGAAAGGCTTTATATGTACAGTAGGTACATTTTTCCTTTATGCCTTTCTCTAAGAGTGATCTAATTGCGACTCTGGGTTTCATTCCACCCTTTCTATAATCCCTAAGTAACATTTCCGTGCTAATTCATTCACCTATCCTTCATTGTGCAAATGATTTATGTTGATGGTTGCCTTCTCAAACAACATGACAACCAATGAACCAAAATTGGATGATGAAAAGGAATTTCTTCTATTGTCAATAAGGATGATGTTTCCTGTGCAATAATGTTATATATACCTAATTTCGAAATTAGCTCCGTATAAAATTGATTATTTAAAGTAATTTATTATCTTTTTTATAACCATAATGTTCACGTGCAAAATTCCGCGGAGGAAAAACCGTTCACCTTCACGAGGACTCGAACCCGGATCCCTCGATATTATGCAGAGTGCTTTAGCTAGTTACGCTGCTGGGACGTTCATCTCACTTCGAATTTTTTTCCTAAGCTTAACCGACTAAACACTTCGGCTCGACATCGAGGGATCCGACTTCGAGTCCCGGTCGTGGCGAATGATTTTTTTCTTTAGCTGGATTCCACATTTTAGCGCACTTGCGGGTGACCTCGTAAAAGTAATACTACTGCCAGCATTCTCGAAATATGTGTGAAGTTTAAGTAACCCAGACGGTATTATATTTACGATCTCCCGCTATAATACCAGTGATACATCTCGCGGGCTCAAGGAATTGGAAAACGCCGGAGGAAGAAACGAGGGGAAAGATTGAGAAGAGGGATTGGAAGGAATGAAAGACGCAGGAAGCCGAGGAAAGGATTTCGTCGATGGGGTTATAAAGGAACTGTAAGAGAAGCACCTCACAAAGAGGAGGCGGAGGAGATAAGAAAGCTAAAGTCTGCGGCGGCATCAAGGAAGACGACAGGAGGGAAGCCCACCACGCACCACGTCACAGCCGCCGACGGCGAACGCAAACAAACAAAGGAGGAGCAAAAGTAATACAACGGCGAGAGGTGGGGATTATGGGTTGGGTGGAAATGGGTGAGGGGATTTTCAGGGAGGATATAAGCCGTGGAATAACTCCGTTCGGTGATGAATGTCCCGCAGTTTTTGCCGACAGGGTGAAGGGGGGAGGAGGGAAAGGAAGAAGATAAGGGTGGAGAATTGAAACAGCAAGTGGGAGAGGAAGAGAGATGGGAGTTTCGGATCGAAGGGAGCTTGGTTAGGGAAAGGATTGAAAAGGATTCCATCGGGAGACATTGAAGGTGGGATAAAAGTCATGGCCGGGTCAAAGGTGGCCGATCCCAAACTTTTTCCTCCTCCCGCGAGTCCCTGACGGCGCTGTTGCAGGTGGTGGGCGTTGGAATGTGGCTTTGAAGGAATCCGTGGGCAGTATGCGGAGGTCATTGGTGCCACTCCTTCCAGCCTTATCTCTTGTCTTCGATGTCTCTATATCGCTTCCTGAGTTCATCCATTTGGAAGTGCTAAGCCCCGGCATAAATCTTGTATGCCTATGTTTGACGATGAGGAAAAGGTCAACGGGCGGAAAGAAATGAATGCTCCTTTACCATTGGATGATACATTAGCTAAGCTCTAAAAGTATCAGCGAGGTATTGTTTAGACAACTGTGTGATGTATAAACAAGGGTAATCACTCTATACGATAATATTTGTATGAAAAATTGCCTCGGAAAATTGTAATCTGAATGACAAAAATATTATTGTAAATATAGTTTACTTTTAAACTTCATCATTATAGATATATTTGGCCTTAATTTAGTAAAAAGTGGGTTAATAAAAGTATAATAAATATTCGTGCCAAAGTTTATCAATATTGCAAAATTTTGAGTAATCTGCTAATCAATCTATTGACGACACGGCTGATAGTGATAGACTAGCTTAAGCTGCCACCTGGTGGCAGTGAAGCCCGTGTTTGTATTTTACCCTCAAATTAAAGTTCGATGTATTTTCCCTTTTCATTACTTCTTCCCTTTTGAATAACCTGATTGCAAGTTGCCTAATTGAAACAGTTGCCCAATTTACATCTTCTCTCATCATTATTCAGCAAGCATTTTTGTGTTATACCTACCACAAACATTTTTTTCCTAATAGCTTTTATGACATATCTTCATTTAAACACAAGAACTATACTCTATTTCTATATATTCTATTAATGACACGTCTGATAGAGATAGATAAATGTTCATTTCAACCCATTCCTTCCCAGGATATTTTTTTTCGAAATTTATGGCTGTTAATAGAATATGCACCTCTATTTGAGAAATTAGTTACTGGAAAAGTAGTCCAAAAGAGTGCGTGGTATTTCCATTAGTAGAGGGCCTGAGTTAAAACACACGGTGGGATATATCCATATCACTCTGCACGTAAATGAATGGGAGGATGGCATGTATAAACAATTTCGTTCATAGTTCCAAATAATTTATTTCAACTTAAATTAAATAGGAGTTTTCACCTAGTGCTTACAAAATAATGGAATATATCTGCACTTAAGCTTTAATTCATTGAACATTTAAGAAAAAATCGGCCATTAAAATAAAGACAACCATGTTTTGACTTTTGTATGTATTGTTTGTAAATCTTTCTCCTACATTTTGCTGAACCCAATACGATGTTTTTTGAAGCACACATTAGTATGAACACCCACGTTGTACTTTCCTAGGAGGAAATTTGAGTTTTCTCTCTCCCTCAATCTTGGGCTTATATGTCATTTAAACGCACAATAAACCAATTTTCTTCGACAAATACCTTTTCTCTATATACGCACTGCAAGTTTTCATGCCGGCTCACGTACTTATATTAGAATTTCCTCGTCGCTTCCCCTTCTTCCACAACACTGTATGTAATCTCTCAACATCCCTTGCGTGTTCTTTCACCCCTGAAAGTTTCCCCCTAAGGTTTCCTTGCCTTCTCTGTTAGTGGAACAATTTATCATCCCCCCTTCCTCCTCCTGGGCTTATTTTATCCTAAAATTCTGCGGATACATTTTAGTCTGACACGCGATAATCTCCTTCCCAAGCAAAAATTATACCATTGAAACTAAAAAAATATCGGCCGTTTCGGTTTAGGTGAAAATTTAAGTAGTAATTTCGAGCGGGATACAGGAAAATATATACGCCATTTATCTACTGAACCGTGATTTTTTACCGTTAACAAAATGATTCATAGATAAACCAATGGAAATATTCCGTGAAAACCACAAAAATAATATTTTAACTTCAAGATTCATTAGGAAGCAAATCACCTTTTCTATGATAGAAATAACTTGTATTATCTTAGAATTAATAGCTGAAGGAAAATCAGCTGAGATTAATGAATTTAGAAATGCAGCCTATTAATTAGTGGCATATTTTTTCACGCCATTGGAACTCCTGGTACTGAGTAGGCTTTGTTGTTCAATAGGCTATTAAAGAGAGATGGTGGTAAGAGGCTCACAACTCAAGAACTTTTATGCGATAGCGATTGGCGTGATCTCTAAGAATGATGATGGAGAAAATTTGAATGTCCATTGGGACAGATATCATAGTGCGACTTCGACGGAATATGTACATTTAACTCTCTCCAAAGAATGCGAAATAATCTGAAATTAGCCTTCACTGAACTTTGCTTTAAATTTCCCCCAATTTCTCTAAGTGTTGTTTCTGATCCACGGATTTGTAGTTATTCCTCATCTACCGTATTCGGAAAAGTGAATGGAAAAGTGAATACCTTCCGCGCGACACCAAAGCCAGGGAAATAAAAATAAATATCTGAACGATACATTTAAGAGAATACAAACCCTTTTTATTATTAAATGCGATTTTTCTAGTCAAACTTAGCACGATTCATTACATTTTATAGATCCTGTTATTTTAATGCCCAAAATTCTAAGTGGTTGACTTTATTTAAAGAATCGACGTCTTTAAGAGAAGCTGCTATTATTATAGTAACGTTCTCACATCAGAAAAATCTTCACAAAATACCACATAATTTAATCAGAAAACTCCTTGAAAAGAGAACAATAGTTTTCTTAAAATTCAAATTAATGATCCAGTGAGGTACCTGCACATGCCCATTTAAAAGGCTGATTGTATATCAACAATATCAAACCAGTTCGTCAATGTTATTATATTTGGTTTTACTTACTACCCTACAAGACTCTGCCAGCTTGTGGAATAAGATAGCATACAGCCTAAGCCATTTATCATCGTCTATTCTTAAACATCCCTAGCATTTACTTCAGTGCATGCGCATGACACATCATGCCGTATAAATAACATGAAAAATCATTATTTAATATTTAATTTTGTAAAACAGTTGCTCAAAATTCTCCATTCGGTGGAGTAACCCATAATTATCGAAGAAGAGAAGCTTTTATTTTAAATTATAAGCAGAATTCAATTCATCTGAGCAGAACGTCTCTCCTATACTCAGACCGTTGCTTTAAAATTACATCCGAATCATAACATGACGCAGCCGTACTCTGGCAGCAGGAATACATTAAAGATGAACGGCTCAACGGAGAAAATAAGTTATAAGACTGTCTATGTCTTCCAACCTGAACATGATTGCTACATACTCCGTGAAATGCGTAAATAGACGGAGCAATTGTCTAACACGACTACATTTTTCGTAATTTCCACGTGGAGTAATGGGTAGCCATCCGTATATCGCAATAAATTCAAGCGTATGACTTCCTTTTCCCGCCGGAGAGACTTGCGAGATATTCCGGCAGCATTGTGTGGAAGATCGCGCCTTCACTTTTGGATGGGAATTAATACTCACTTCATCATCATTACGGCGACACATTCTTTTGAATTAGGATTAATGAATCTCTATCGGGAAATCCCTTTTCCTTCCCAAAACTTCAACCATTTTCAATGAAACTCTCCACGAGGAAGAATTTAGCTCCAACCACCAAACGAGTCCCCAAAGTCGTGCGTTGTAAAGTTAAATAGATCGCTCGTTGACTTTAGTAATTAGTTGGTTTCTAGGAGAGTGGACTAGCTGCACGCCATTAGGGATAGTTGGATAGTTTGATCAAGGAAGGATTCATTTGGGAATGGAGGAAAGGTAGCGAGACACCCGGCGTAGAAATTACCCTACTCTCAGCAAAAGGTGTCAAGGTAATACAGATTAACGTAACCCCCGACGGACGGAGTACCACACTTGAATCCCTCTTCGCAAATCACTCAAGTAAGAATCAGCATTTCCACAGGAAACTCTCTATGATTTGAGCCTGAGGTGCTCTGGATAATAGCCCAGTTGAAATGGAGTAAGATCTCACAAACGGTAAATCTTGTTCGGTAATCTCTTTTTTTGCGATTCGGTGCCGTGAAAATATTCGCGAAACACAGCTACGAGAAAAGCATCGTTCAGCGTTTCTTTGCTACCACCGTTCCGGAGCTGAATAATTTAAACGAGCCTTGTGTAAATCTTGTGTATAGTAGCTGTGAAGTAGTGGTGCTCTGGAGGTTTTCTTTTCCCGGAGCTGTATCGATCTTACGTACATTCAGGAGCAGTCCGCCTCGAAATATGGCACTAAATCTTTAATCCAGAGTATCGCCTGCCAGAAAACTACAGAATTTAGGAGGTAACATTTGATCAGAGTTGCCGCAATTGGAACTTCATCTGCTTGCCAGGTTTAGGCATTTTACTTCACCATCTAAGCCATCATCACCCCTAAATCGTTTTTTCCTTCGGGGAACATATTCCATGAGACGCCTCATACTTCTATAGTAGTGAATACGTAGTACACGGTATATCCATGCTATGTTGTTATAATTTATTCGGTAGCCAACTAAGCTTATACATCGTCATCGTTGTCTCCAAGTCCCGATTTTCTAGGTGACAGACATTCGTATTCACCCAGTGGTGGGCGTGCAGCCGTTACCGTATATCGTTAAATCTGAGTCTTTACGAAATTCTGTTCTAGATTTCATGTAACAGAGCCCCATATATTCCTAGAAACTTACTTGTTTGACGTTCAAATCCCCATTATCTTCATAAATCACATAACACTGTTTATAGTCGAGGTTATATATTTGCTCTACAGCCCTTTAGTCTATTTCAATTTTCAACCGCAGCTGTGTAAAAAAATATCCATCTCCCCCATCCACAGGAGCCAGAGGGTAAATTCTCGACTGCCGTGATAGTTATTACATGGAAAGTTAACGAATATTTCACATGGTTTCGTAGATATTTATCATCGTTTTGCTACGAACAAACATATAGTGTCTCACAACTTTCATAGGGATTAAAGTGGAAGCCCCTAGAGACTCGAACGCTACACACCAGGCTTAGCTTGATTGAGAAATTCAGAACTGATGTGTTTCAAAGAAATTAATTTCATCATTTCATTCAACTCAAATTATCATGACGCCTCACTACACTTCTAAGTCTGACAGGAGAAATAAAATAAGAGAGATACACTGCCGAACAGATAGGTACAAAAACTCGTCATTTCCGCGCCCGATAAACGACCACAATAAAAACCGAGTTCTACTAAATACGCTCCTATAATACACGTCACCATTTCTCCTCCCAAAACCTTATCCCTTACCTCTTTACACGAGTGGTGACCTAACACCCCCTACCGCACGCCCATACGGAGGCGAGTAGGGTAGTATGTAGATGTAGCATTAGTGTAGTAGTCACATTTGATCCGTATGTAATAATTACATGATGAAAAATATTAAGTTATGGAATAGTATGCTATACTTTGACGATTTCATAGGTTCAATCCTAAGATTGGTTGACCGCTGCCCTTCGCCCTTCAGTATCTAATGCTAGTTCCCTTACCCCCTGGTATCTCTTCCTATGTACTTTCCTATTTATTTGGGTCATGAACTTATTCCTGGGTAACTACATTACTTACTCTGGGGATTTTTACCTCTATTTTGCCTTCAATTATGTTCTTCATAAACCCATTGTGTCACAGGGTGTGTCCAATCCATCTTGTTTTTCTTTTCTCTATGGTGCTCTATATGGTCCGCACTTCTTCTACTCTTCTATAAACCTCATGATTTCTTATTTCTTTCTTCATTATTTGACCAAATTGCGCAATAATCTGCTATTTTTGCATGTTATATTTATTAAGAGGTTTATATAATTCAACTCAAGTGCTGTTCTCACCGCATCGGCCCGATTCCCTTACCTTTCCCCGATAGAATTTGATAATATCGCAAAGGACTCTCGAAGGAAAAATGGCTCAAATTCGAAGAGGGGTTTTTGCTCCTATTTGCTCGGCCCCGACCACTTGATTATAAGGGATGTTGAACCACTTCTGTCAATAAATACACGTTTAATGTCCAGGGAGTGGTTCGGGGGCGTAACGGGTATATTTGCTTATCACCCCTCAAACGGGAAACCCACGTCGTCGTAGTTACAAAAATCGTTGTCGTGCTGAGGGTACGATATTTCGTCCGAGTAATCGATTTCGGCTCCTTTTCGACTACCCTCCATCTCACCTGGTTCAACATCTTTACTTCCCTCCCCCAAACCGTCCCCGGGACTCCCCCTCGATACACTTTACACGCAAACCCCTTACTCACTCTGCGTCCTAAACCCGACTCAAGGCCCCTCCTCATATCATGAGGCGTAAATCATTTTCTGATGCGGTCGATAAAAGTAGGGTGGGACGAAAAGGGCCCCTGGTCGCCGACCGAGGTAGGGCTCAGGCGTGAGAGGTCACGTAGTGTATCCGTCGAGTCGAGCGTACCTAAATCCTCGGATGATATTACCTCGCGTGAGGTTTTATTGGCTTGTATGACTATGGGTTTATTAGATAGCTCGGCGTCAGGGCCCAACCTTTTTCCTCGGGTTATACCTATGAGACATTTAATTGCAACCCTAAAGACGACAAGCAAAGCAAAATGTTGAGGAGCGATGAAATTAGTAACACAAAAAATTATCGTGGAACACATAAAAAATTGTCATACTAATAAGACGAAAACTGGAGCCAATGAACCGACGATTATAAGAAATATTAGCTCTATTCTCCACACTTTTGTATATTCTGCGTACCAAGTACTTCACATACTCTTACTTGAAGCTTTTTTGATTGATTGGGAGAAATACAAAGATTCATATAGTGATTTTTGTACTGCCTTACTTCGACAATGAAATTTAAAATTGACACGAGAAAATGAAATCAACCTACGCTGAGAGTCGAAGTGCCATTCATTTGCCGCGCCGCTGCAAATTGTACACCATTATGCTACACTGGCTTCCAAATTAACGACAAAAGCTTTACGTATCTCAATGATATAAAGCAGCATGCTAATCATCACAGGGCACAAAGCTACGCACGGATTAAGTGCTGATATAAGGCTTAAACGCAAAGGTTTGGGACTTAACCCTCCGTCGGGCGCGGCTGATCTGTCAGTCTCAGCAATTACGTTTCAGTTCGCCCCTCTAGCCACTCGCGTTGCTGGAATCCCTCCCTCCCAGTAGCTTCCAAAAATTTTGGTTGTGATAGTAATTCACGTGGTTAGTTTGTCCCCCGCACCCGAAGAGGACGCATGGACCCTCGCTGGCCTATTAGGCACACCGCGCCCGAACTCGTTTGTATTTTGGAGTTCAGTACAATCGCTTTTACTTTACTAAAAACGTTCATGTTGCTCATTTTACGATTGAATAACATATTATTTGAAGTTAGTTTGTAGAAGCAAGTGACATTTGACTAGTTTTCAGCCTGTGCCTCTCAGACTCACCGCGCCCGAACTCGTTTTCATGTTTATTCATCAAGCTGTTTCTTCTCTTCTGCCGCATAATCTCACCTGAAATGGCGAAAAGAAACTTAGATTTGAATAACCCAAACCATGTTGACGACATTAGGGGTTTGCTTCTGAATGATGAAGTAGATGACCCTGCAGAGAATGAGGATTTGGGTGAAGAGAGTAACATCGATGACGTGGATGAAGAGGAGGTAGTGGAAGATAAATCAACGGAACAAGATGGCGAGGACCTATCTTCAGATGAAGAGGATTCGCCAACGGCAGATATGGAATTTTATTTGGGAAGAGATAAAAAATATTTATTGCTTTTATTGGTTTGTTGTATTTAGCAGGTGCTAATAAATCACAATGTCAATGTCTGGAGGAACCTTGGGGGAGGGAAGTTGATGGAATTGAAAAATGTTTTCTCGTTGTGAGTATTAAACGTTTCAAGGTCCTCATTCGTCGCTTATATTCTGATGATCGAACTACCCGAAGCCAACGAATAGCGTTTGACAGTCTTGCTCCAATTCGTGAAATTTTTGAAAAATTCGTTAAGAATTGTCAGAACTCCTACTCCCCTGGTGAAAAAGTCACCATAAACGAGATGCTTCCAGGTTTTAGAGATAGGTGCCCCTTCCGAAAATATATACCATAGAAACCGACCAAATATGGCATAAAACTGTTTTCCCTTGTCGATGCAAAAATGATCTACACATTCAACATGGAAGTATACGCTGGAAAACAGCCAGAAGTTCCTTTTTGTGTGAGAAATAAACCTCTTGTTGTGATGAAGAGAATGGAAAAACCGTAATTTGGATCTGGTTGTAACATGACTGCCGATAATTGGTTTACTGATTTTAACCTGATCGATGAATTGAAAATAAAGAAGTTGTCTTATGTTGGCACGGTCAGGAAAAAATAAAAGACACCTGCCTTTCCCTTTCGTCAATGTGAAAGGAAGTGCATAATACAGCAGTATGTTTGGCATCAATGACGGGACAATTCTGACTTACTGCATCCCGCGTAAAGGGAGAAATGTGATTCTTGTATCCTCTCTTCTCTCTTATGACAACATTGATACTG
This sequence comes from Ceriagrion tenellum, assembly GCA_963169105.1. Classification (NCBI taxonomy): domain Eukaryota; kingdom Metazoa; phylum Arthropoda; class Insecta; order Odonata; family Coenagrionidae; genus Ceriagrion; species Ceriagrion tenellum. Next base: position 125,346,187 of record OY720632.1, on the reverse strand, counting down.
GATCAGGATTCAAAAGGAAACCAGAGCTGATCACTTTTTACAACTCCACCAAATGTGGTGTTTGGTACAGCAGGTCAAATGTGTGCCACTCACAGCGTGCAACACAACATAAATCGCTGGCCAATGAAAATCTTCTTTGCCATGCTAAATGTGGGGGGACATCAATTCTCCAGTTATTTACCTTAGCAATCAACTAGAACCAAGGCGTTGAAGATGATTCCTGAAAAGGTTGATCATGAGCAGGTGATGGAAGAGATGCAGCGAAGAAGTCAGATGATGTCTGGCTAACACACCAGCATGCAAATCCGACTGAAAAGATTTCTTCCTTTGGATGAGCGTGAAAAATCACACCCACTTCCCTGTAAAAGAAGGAAATGTACCACCTGCAGTTTGGAAACGGGTAAAAGAAGGTTGTCCAACTATGCGTGCAAAAAATGCAACAACGGAGTCTGCTTGTCCCACGTAAATATAGTCTGCCAAGCCTACTTTTCAGTGTGCCAATGGATGCCTCCAAATGAACTTGAGACCGGTGATTCTGATTGATCCTGCTTTTAATATTATCGAAGTACCTTACCATACAAGTTTATTTCCGATTTTATTCTTTTGTTGAAATTATTTACAGAAAATGTAAGGCTAGTTTGCGGAAATTTCGAATTTTTAGTACTCTTGGTTATGGGTCTGTCATAAATAAAAAATCAATTTTATAAAGTATCTCTTCTCATGTTTCCGTTAAATACATCCCTAAGAAGGTGAATAATTTTGTAATTTGGTGTAAATTAGCTCGGCATAGATTTTATTGGCAATTTTCAAAAGTGAGCCTCTCAGGCACACCTCGCCTGACCTAAGAAGTTTTCGAGGGGAGCCCGACAGAGGGTTAATAGGAGTCATCTTCTCCCTTGCGTTGTCATCCTTAATAGATAGTTAGGACATCCAGTCACCCTAAATCCTAAAAAAAGTTGCGTGAAAATGATAAAGCCTGGGTATTGTTGTGGCCTGCAAAATAGTCCGGCGAGTCGAAGGTCTGTTTCTTGACACGTGCCACAGGTGCAGGCCTTATTCTCGTGGAAAGTTTCACACAAATTCATTGGATTGGATTGGGTATTTGGGGAGGCGACCGACAGCTAAGGCAATTTGCGCCATAAGGTAAGGGAAGAAGGGTGGATAGAAACCCTTCTTCGGCATTAGCCTGCTCTTAACGATAGGCGCCAAGGAGACCACGGTTTAACGTCCCATCCGACAGATGGAGTACTGTACTTGAAGTTCCCTCCACAAGACACTCAAGTAGGGATCGGGTTCCCTCTGACAAACATCCTCCTCTGCAAGGATTTGAAACCTGGCCGTCCGTATGGTTAGCCAGTACTATAGCCACCACACCAATCCGATCCCCACAAAAATTCATCTCTTCATTGATAGGTGTGCCATTTCTCAAGCTCTGTGCTTATGTATATAGAGCCTAAAATTTACATTTTCGAGACCTTAGCTTGAGATTCCAGTATCTCACCAGCAATGTCATTGTTGAAATTGCCACAAGACAAAAATCGGCCTCCTCCGGAAAAAGAACCACAGACCTTTACACGGGCCTGGACAGTGTAGTGGTTTGCGTATTGGTCCGGTAAATCAATTGCGTATTGGTCCGGTATCGGTCCGGTAGGCTCAATACCCGGTCCAGGATAATTTTTTCTCGTAGCAATTTCAGCATATTTTGCATGCTCGATTTGAATACATTCACGAATGTTAGTGCTTCTAAGAAAATATTACATGGGACGCGTTGAATTAATGGAATGCATGGAATCTGATGAAACTGAATAAACATGAGAGTAACCTTCGGACGAAGAACTGAAGTCCCTGAGTAACCTTCCTTTCATTTCAGTTATTTCGGAGCTTTTTTACGGGAACTTGATCATGATAAGTAAAAAGAGAATATTTTTTGCTCTAATTTGGTAGACTCTATGACCTTCCCCCGTCCTCAACTTTCGCGCCCTCATATTCTTCCTCTATCCACAAAACACGTCAGTTTTCTCCACTTTACCACCTGCTCTATTTGTACATACAATTCACTTTCGATCTTTCTCTCTACCCACGTCTCATCACTTTTCCCACATTTTTCCATAGGTGGTGCCCAAACTTCTCCCGCTACACATCCCGACTTTTCACAGGGTAATGTGTAGAAAGAGGCGGGTGGAAGGCGGGGTAATTGCGGATAAGCGTCGTCGTATTTCACCCGGAGCTTGAGTGATACGACGAAATGTGCAACTACCGAAGGCGGGCGGAGACTGCCAACATCTGTTTTAAAGGTGTTGCTCTGGATAATCAATGGATTCGGTCACAATGCCCTTGCATACGTGCCGTGGAAAGGGGGGAGGGATTCAAGCGAGGAGAGCTGTGGTGGTGTCTCTCTTTTAGCGGTGAAAACTTCCGCGACACTCGCTCGCCGCGGCCATTCTCCTTTTCAGAGGCAGAGAGCGCTTTTAACGGCCGACTGTACATCCCGACGGTGGTTGTGCAAGCGCCCGAAGTTAATGGCTCACCCACGTGACGCATCAAACTCTTTAACCGCCTCCCTCGCTACTGCATCCGGCCCCATGCCCCCTCTCCCTCTACCTATCCCCCTTCCTCCTCCCATCCTACGTTCTCGGAAGTTAATTCGCTAATCAACCCGAGCGGATCTCTCCCCGGTGTGGTGCCAAAACTGCCGCCTCATATTTCATCCGGGTTGTGTGCTTTCGTCGCGGTTTAACTGCCGTTCTCACGGGTCTTCACGAGATGCCCGGATGTTGAAAGAACACGAGAGGAGACATTTCATATTGCTGCAAAATAGGTCCATGACCCTATCACTGTCAGTTTTATCAGTAAGCTTGAACCAATGTGATGGGCCAAGAACCAATGAAAGGTTTTTCTATGTTGTTGCGTTGGTGTGATTGTGTGTCGTGTGTTACCATCAAACATAGACAACCGAACCAGTCTGCCATCGCAGAGCACAGATGGAGCGGACCAACACATAACATGAATTTGGAGGAGGAGAAAATTATCGCGAAGGAGACATGGTCCTTCCCCGGATTAAAAATTAAATATCCAAAACACATAACAATGTCAATAGAGAAGATGGTTACACGCTAACCACCAATTGAAAGCGGGTTCTTCAAAAACGCGGGAAAAGACGGAAAGAAATGCGAGAAAAAATCGCGCTTGACCCTCCGCTGGGCTATATATTGCGGCCAAAATGCATCATGAGCACTTCAGACCTGAAGAAGCGAGCTGGAACGCTTGCAAAACTGTCGTCACAAAAATGACACAACGCAGAAGCTATCCCAAAAGCTATCATGATTCAAGATTTTCTATGAACCATGCGAGTTACTGTAAATTGTATGCAAACAAAAGGACTAAGTACTCATATTTGGAATTAAATTGAATTACCACCACGACACATGGAAACACCTATTTGCAACAGAAATGCCTAGTAAAATATAAACGCACAAAATCCAGTTTCTCTACCACCGCAAGGTTGAGCGATCAAGTGTCCAGTGGCTTGTGGCTACCCTGGGGACGATATTTATACTTTCCGATTTCCAACTATTGGCTTTCGCATAAGGATATGAGAATACGTCCAATGGACGCAAAACGCCATCCTTCAAAAGGTAAAAACACCGCAGCGGTACCCGGAAATCCTCCGAGCCGAGAGAGAGATTCTATATTCATACTAATAATACGTATCAGTGATCTATTAATGACCCACATGAAAATAATACGATTACAAGGAAATAAAACACTAATAGGGAAATGTGATAATTCAGTTATATCATCCCGTAAGTGTCAAATGTTGAAATTCAGTAATTCTTCACGTTCTATGGTTCCATTTACATTTACTTACTGGTTTAAAAATAATATATATTGATAAATGAAGTTAATTTGACTATATTCTACTAATAAAGTGAGCTAGTTTACAAAAGATTGACAATAAAACTAACTGGAAATAAATGGTACCTGCCTTACTGTAAAACGCAGCGGTCCACTCTCCTAGCTTGATAATATAGCCTAAGCCTACTTTCGCGTGGCGCTGTGATAACAAGAAGGAAGCAGATTAGCCTGATGAGATAGTTGAATTCTTGCAATGGGCTTTGTCAGAGGATAGGCACTTGGCAAAGCTGGTATTAATATTTGGATCGGGCTGAGCTAACATCATAAAAAAAGAGTTTACTTAAGATCACCCCCGCGCGGTCTAAACATGCTTTGTCCCCTTTTTAGTACTCATTTCTATCTTGGCGACGATGTCCAAATTACTTATTCTCTACCCAATCACCGTGAAAAATTACTTCTACTATAGTATATGCAACAGCACCTCAGTATCCCATTTTTCAAACTCTTGGCATGACTGATAGTAAATCTCACAATATTCAACGTATCCAATTGTCGTGAGGTCAAATTGGTACCATAAAATTCAAGCATCCTTGGTGAAAATTTGATTCCTATTCCAGGGAAACTTCCCTAATTTAAAGTTGGCACCTTTACACGTCTACTACCCACGTTTTATAATTTTGTTTTTAGTTGTATTCGTGTGTACGCCGCTAAATGAAAACAATTAAAGTAAAATAGTCAGTAACATTTCAGATAGCAATTTTAAAATCATCTGAAAGAAAATGTATCCTACCCAACGACGTATTTTATAAAAGCAACAGTTAATTCAATGGAATTGATATTCGAAAATCGAATTTACGACATATTTCACCAAGTGTTACATAATAATCGGAGAAATTACGCTTCTTAAGGGTTCATTCACGCTTTTATTGCGCCTTCAATAATCTATTTATTCGATTTTCCATCTCCCACATAAAACATAAAGGAAGACGGAGAACATTTTTGGTATTTTGAATAGACTCACGGACATAATTCATTCTTCCCTTGTCCCATTCACAATCTGATCCACATGTTCATTCATTACCTGATTCGTTACTGATCGACGGTGTTCAAAAGATGATCGTTCATGTTTCAAAATTCACCCCGCTGGGACTAGTTCCCGAAGCTTTTGAGAGAAAGAAATAGGGGTTCTGCTGGAGAACAGGCAGATTATTTTTTTCCGGCGGTTATTATCAACTCACATGTCAACCTTACTTTCTCCTCCAAATAGTGCAAGTGAATCCATCCTTATTCGTTAATAGCAGTAAAATATACATTTAGAATAATCAAACAAATTGTATTTGGTGGTGGCTGAATTCAGTTTAAATTGTAAAGGCTCCTAACATATTTTATTGAAGTTAGTTTTCCCCACAAAAAACTTCGCATTTTTTTCTCCCAAAATTCTTTAGTGGTATCAGGTATTTAGAAGAACAGCAGAAAGGTGGTGTTGTTTTGTGATAAAAACAAAATGTAGTCTCCTGTCGTCACAAAACAATAAAGTCATGGTGATGACACTATTGACGTCCGTTTAAGGGTCAAAATACGTGTGAGTTTCTTTTCAAAGTGTGAACGTAATTGATGCGTGAATTTTGCATCTTTTGTGGCCAAAGCGGAAAGACACTGAAGCTTCCAAGCAAGGATCACCGGAAAATTTAGCAGACACTTTTTCCTGGTATATCAATGGTTATCTGGGGTCGTTCAATCCTGTGATTATTTTACTGCAGCCCACCACCCTTCCCTCTCTAATGGAAGTTCTCTTACTTCCTGGTAGCTCTTCCTATGAACTTCCTACTTTATTCGGTCTATTTATTTATTCCTTAGCCTTCCTCTTGGGACTTTTCCCTCCACTTATCCTTCAATTATATTCTTCAATAATCCATTGACCCTCAGGGTGTGTCCAATCCATCTGACTCTTCCTTTCTGTTTATTGTTCCACATGGTTTTTTCCTCTTATACTCTTCTGCAAACTTCATCATTTCTCATATTGTCTGTCCACTTTATCAGGACTTTCAAAATGTATGTTTAATTTCGTAGCTTACGGCTTAATTTAATGACTGGCTACTTCATTTCCAAAATCCACTGACTTTGAAGGGGTTATCTTCCGCAAAACACCACCTTCTGCTTGGCCTCAGACAGCTGGTGAAGGGAATATGTGGGCTGGATAAGGAAGAACCCTGGAGTATAAGAAAAGAGCGGAGGAGAAAGCGATAATCACAGCGATCCCTCGTGGTTGGAGGGAGTGACCAACAAATGGACGCATGGGAAGCCCCGGGGTAATGAGAGGGACGAAGATAGATAAGGGAGTGAGAAGTGAAAAATGTGAAAGAGCCTCCCCCCACGACTAATGGCGGGGACAGTTATCGAGATTTGATTCTCATCTGGGGGAAAAATGAAAATAGTGGACTCCCGCCATATGTCGCGGCTCCAGTCACCCTTGCCTTGCGAATCGAGAGATCCATCTTTTTGTTCTGTGAAATACCATCAGAGTGCACGTTTCGGGGTATTTTGAGGGAGGGGGATCAGAGGGGAGAGGAATGGTAAATGAGTGCCGAAAGTAAGAGGGGGCGCGAAGGAAGGCGATGGCACTAACATCGCCATCATCATCATCATCGTTATCTCCTGGCACCCGTTCGCTTTTTAACTTCCCTTCTCGAGCGACGGCAGCGATTAAAACGCCGTCACTTGCAGATGTGGTGAGCTCCCCCGGAGGGAAAGGGTGTGGTGGGGGCGGCGGAGCGATTAATGCGTGCATTGCTCCCGCCCCAGAGGGAATGAATGGATCAATTATTTGAGATACTGAAATTCGGGTCCCCTAAACTTTCTCTCAACTCACCCGAAACTTCATCTTTGTACATTGATGGAGGGTTCGTTTGGCTTAGAAATACGTATATATATTTTATTTATTTAAAACAGATTACTTATAGATGATGAGAAATAAGAAGCTGTAGAACATCATGACGAACAAAATAGCGAAAGATGACAAGTTAACCTAGGAAAAAAATAAGTCAACGTAGTATTTGTCCTCAATATTGAGCAATAGTGAGTGCTATTAGTAAAATTAGAATTGATTGTACTGGTAGAAACTTGTAAACTCCCTTTATAATAAAAAGATGACTTACTTAGTTTACCACAAAAGATTTATTACGTTATTACGACCCGGGTTTCATCGCTGCGCGGCATCATTAGATTATTTACCTGATGATGTCGTGCAGTGATGAAGCCCGGGTCGTAAGAACGTAATAAATCTTTTGTGGAAAATTTTTAAACTATTCATATCATTATGCTTTTAGTAAGTTGGCGCATGCAGTATGTTTAATATGAAATAGAGGAATTACTACCGTGAACGCTCATAGGCGAAGGTGAAGCGAGAATTAGAACCCATGGGAGGGATTTTGGGCCAAGTGGACTTGGTCTACCAATAAAAATAGTCGTATTGCATGTGGATTTTTCCTTACATTTGACAAAAGTCAATCGCGACTAAGGGAGGCATAAGGAAGGGCAAGGTCAACACTGTGCCAATTGGTGAACGTAGTTCAAAGATTCAACCTGAATGCCACCTCCATCATTTTTTAACCGCCTTGGTTTGAACTCATTGTTGTCCAATCAATGTATAAATTTGGGTTTTATCTCTTGAAAAAAAAGTCCCAGCTTAATAAAAACAAATTTATCAGATGAGTATGGCTTTAAATCGTACTGTTTCATCCAAGCAAAGTCCTCAAATGCTCATTTAACACCTTAGCCAAGATATATATATATATATTGCATGAAACGTCCTTAAAAGGACCCGCAAATATTTTCTTAAATTTTCTTTCATTCTCACATGAGAGTTCCTGCGAGTAAGTTGATGTCATTTTATTCATATCAATGTTACTAATAGAAAAATGTGTTCTATGAAAGATATACAAAACAAAACATAAATTTAGCGTTAAAACTTACTTCATTGTTTCATTGCTTGTCTGTTGTCGACACCTCGGAGAATTTTCATGGGCTTTAAAATCAAATAGCCTTCGTATTTTACCATTTCAATGATCACTCATGCATTTATCGCCTTTCGCCTGCAAACTGCAAGCGTCCTTCACTATTTTTTTGGAAAATTATACCCTAAAATTTATTTTTACACCCATAAATTCATATGTAGAATTTGAATTGTAATTTTTGTGTATTACTCAAACTTTGTGTTTTTAAATAATTTCGTAGACGTTAAAGGACTTTCGTTTAGTTCCCATGGTACATTAGTTTTGAGAACAAAGGTTTTGAGTAGCTTTCCGTGATCTTTTTCCTTTAATCGAACTCAAAGTTACATGAAGTACAACTATATAATGGAATAAAGAAGAGGTAAATAGTATTTTTCTGCATAATATAAATTCTATTTTGTGAAAACGTGTTTTAAGACGTAAAATGTGTAGAAAAAGTGATTAAAAGTTTAATAAATGCATCTAACTGTCTTACTGTTTGATTTTTTAGCTAATTACTGCGGTATTATAAGTCATATAGTGGTAATTAGGTGGAAATGGTACCTACTGCAGTCTGAGTCTATGGCTATAAAAAAGTGTATATTAAAAATATATCCGCGGAATAATCGGTTTTTTTGTCATTTAAAATGGGTTTCCAACAGATAACGCATTCGATCAGCGAAAACAGTTTATTTTATTATTTCAAAAAAACGTAACTTGGAATTTATTTCGATTTTCTTAACTGAATAAAGTATGTCATTTTACTCTGTATGATATGTATATTTTTTCCGATTAAATCAGAAAATTCGGACGCACGCTTTGGTTCTTCTTGTTTTATGTCCATCGGGATGCAGAAAATTCGGATCGCGAAAGGGGAAATAAGTGGCTGCGGGAGAAAAAAAGTTTTCTTGAACACTCCCTCTCATCGAGTGAAATGATGATGTTGTAGACTTGGCTCGGCGCATTTGTCTCCGTGCGCCCTCGGATGAAAAAAACGCGCGCGACAACTTCTCAGACGGGGAAAAAAGATAGCTGTGGATGCTTTGTCATTTTCCATGAAAGACCTTTGAAAGTTTGGGGGTGAACGCTCTCTTTCCTAGGCTGTGAAGGCGTATGGAGGGAAAGGAGGAAGTTGCAAGCCACGACATTTGGCTGTGATTTGAATGAACAGAAAGCCATGAGTAAAAACAATTTATTTCACCGAACAAGAATTTTTTCATGTACAGATACACGCTACTTGTAATATTCTTTCTCTTTGAAACTCGAATCTCCGCAATACGGTCAGTTTAATTCACGTATGGAAGAACAAGATAGGAAGAGGGACTCGGGAAGCTCTGTATGTAATATTTGAAAACCTTTTAAATGTAAAACGAAATGAAAATAGGTCGATAGTAAAAGAGGCCTAGAGTCTCGAGGCTTTTTCGTTGCGTCAGGAGACCCAAGTTGAGAGCAGAGTGTGTAGAGGTAATCTTCTATCCCAGTACGGTAGTGAATACACGAGCTCCATAAAAAAGAGAATTCTGTCTTGACCATGGTCAGGCATACAAAACATACTCCATGCTGCCTAAGTGCTGATTTTTGAACTTCTTAATTCGGCAAATAAGAAAAAAAAACACTTAAATTCATTAGATTTAATGAAGAGCGAAATATATTTACTTACATGAGTACTCAGAAAAATTAACTTTCACTTTTGAGAAATTACAGTTACGAGAATAATCTTCCATCGAAACAGTTTGCTCAAAATGCGCACCGAACCACGTTTCCATTAATGAAGTGAACGAGAAACTTCTGTCTTCATTACACTGTTATTTATGAAAAACGCCTTTTGTCAAACGCCATTGGTTTTCAACTATATTAGGAAAAATCGAGGCAGCTCCAAACCCTGACAGGCACTTAAACCAGAAATTCATGATATTTCCACAAATATTTTTTTAATCCGGTTGAAAGTTAACGACGCCATTGATAATACCTGTTGGCACCTAATGTATCAAAGAATTTTATGTCGTCAGGAAATACGTTTTTTTATACTTAGTTTGCTCAATATAAAAATATTTTCTCTCGAATTAGTCATTTAGTCAAATATTTTATGAATAAGGGATTATACATACAGCATTATTCTCCCACAATTTTCTGCGTCTCTTCAGTTTATGAATTATGTTAAATTATTCTGCTTAAGAAATATATGCTTTGGTCGATATTCTTTGACTTAGAACTTCCTTTGGATTAATGAAATATGCCTTTTAAATGTATATTAAACTGAGGATAAATTATTGAAACAATAACTTTATTAAATTAGACCGTAATTTTATCCATTCTCAAAAAGTATACCTGTGGTATATCGACTAAACACAATTATTTCATTTGTGTCAATATCTATAATGACAAATCGTTTCCACGGAAGAATGCTCATTGACCATCATTGACATCATCGACCGTTATCATCCAATTGATTGATATGCCAAATAACATTGAGTGATTTAACAAAAATTTCTGGCTCCGTAGATGATTTTCCATTCTTTTGTAACTCAATTGTTTTGCAATAACTCCAGACAGAAGCATTAATTTGGAGCTATATTACAATTTGGACCAGTACCGCCATTTTCAGCCACCTAAGCGAGTTTTCTCTCTTTATTCAAAATAAGATGAATGGGCAGAAAGACGGAGAACTCCACGCAGATGCTTCGTTAGCAAGTTTTACACTTCATTTAATCGTTACCTTAGACCCATTTGACCCGGAAAAGCTGGGGCACATAATGATTAGGCAATAACAGGAGCAAAGCTCTTTGTTTCAAGTTTTGAAATGAAATACTGCAACTACTGGCGCTGATGAGAGGTGAAACAATTATTGATGAGTTGTTCTACTGCACATTTTTAAACGAGGGAAAACCACCCTCCAAAAGTTAGATTCGTAGATGCCAAAAACTTTTTAATTATTAAGGATATACTCGAAAAATAAACTAAATGTAGAAACGCTTCATATATGTAAAATATTCTAATATTGGGAATAAATCTAAGAGAGGTTTTTGTATTAATATCATATTTATTATACTAGATTATGGCTGCCATTAAGTTGCTGGATCGGGAGTAAGGAGGAAGTAGATAGGGATAGGGAATAAGCTGCACGGTATCTCATACACTCCTTCGGACTGTAAGGGCAGTTGTTTGTATTTTGACGAGAGGAATATTTGTACGAGTTTTCTCACGGTGCCATAGCGGGTTGCAATATTTTTCTTTTTTAGGACTCTGGCTATTTTATCGGTTGTCTCTTTGACATACGGTAATGTGGCGAAACCAGACGGTCCTTCCTTGGGTTTTACTTCATCCGGCCGGTTTTATTTGGGCTTAGTTGCTCTTTTTATGAATCCCTCGTCGCCTTCAATATTTTAGAATGAGATTAGCAGACGTTTTATTTATGCTGTTCTTATGGACTCTGCGTCCGACACTTTCTCAGCTCTTGACCTTATGGTCTAAAAGACGGCTGCATTTTGCTGTGGATAGTAGGATGATGCCACATGAAGTCAGCGGTCAGTTTGTGTAGGCTTCCGATACACTGGATCGCTAAGCATTCCATTTTTCTCCTCTTCGCGAGAATATCAAGGAAGGGTAGGGAACCCGTTCTTCTCCATTTTTTTGTGAGTTGTATGGATGGTTTCACGTTTTTCAATTATCGGTGGAGTTCTTTGAGTCTTTTCTCTCCACGTACTCGTAGCCATATCACCAACGGGACGTTTTCATACCAAAGCCAGAATTTAAGAGTCCAATTGCAGGTTAAGCGGGTCCTTTTCTCGAACTCTTCAATAAATATTTGGCTATTGCTGGTAAGACGGAGGGACTCCATTGCAACTAATTCTGTTAGGCGGTATATTTCCCGTTCCACATGAAGTAATTGTTTTCGAGGCAGATTTCAATCAGTTTCGAAAAATTTGTTTTGAGTCTTTCAGCGATGAATTTCTCGACAATTTTGACCGTTTTCCACCCTGGAACATGGGCAAATACGAAGACACGTCGGAACTTACGAAAATATCTTATGATGAGACACTTAGTGATTTTAATATTTGGATGAATTGGGCTGAACCTCGGACATATGATGTCTTTTCCCGTAAAATAATGAATGCTTCTTGCTAAAAACTGCACTAATTTGTAGACAGATGGACAATTGCTGCTTACTATTGGCCGTAGTGTACTGCCATCTTTCTCCAAAAAGATGGCATTAAAATTGGACAAAGGCCCTAATTGGTGACATCTTTATGTGGTACAGAACTTGGACCGAATTTGACTGCAAAAGAGCCATCCGCGATTGAATGTTAATATTAACACTGACTTGCTGAATATAAACTTGAGGAAATGGAAAATCACGTTTGGTGCATATAATATGAAGTAACAACACTTGCAATTGTAGATAAGGAAAAATTGTGGGAGAAACGTAAGAGAATAATATATTATTTATTTATTCGGCAAAAAGATCACATAGAGCAATAAGTCATTTTACAGTGAACGTACTACTGGTGAACATGCTACTACTGGTAAAATTCTGTCGCCATGTGTACCTCAATGGCTAAGCTATTTATGCTTTCAGTAAATTAGTAATATCAGCAGAACTATGTCTTTCCAAACGATTTTTCGCGTAAACATCTAATTTATACAGAGAACTAATTAACTCAACGAAAATATCCCCAGAGCAACAGTGAATTATACAAACTCCGACGTTAATTTTGATTTTGTGAAGCCTCTTTTTTTTGCGCAAACTAGTATCCTGTAATAATGGGTGTATTGAAAATAAGTCCGCAAAAAATATGCATATTTCCGTCAAAATGCATATTACGTCACTTAATGACTCAAGTCCCTATTTTTTCGCACCGCTCCGTATTAATAGACCTTTTCCCGTTTTTCATCCTTCATGGTGGAGGCGGCAATAGATTAAGCTTTTTAATTTATATCAGCCAGTGAAAATGACTGAGTATAAAAAATTTCAACTTTCTTTCACTCAGTGATTGATATAAAACGCGGTACCCTTAATGAAACAAGCAAGCGTATATTGATAAAAAATGTAATATCCTTGAGGTTCTGATTTATTTAGGAATTTCATAATTTATTCATTAGCCAACGTACATTTTCTGAAATTAAATAGTGAGGTCTTCTTGGTTGGGATTAATATTTTAAGAGGAGATTTTTTACTCTAACAGCCTCATGAAATTGTGCTAATAGAAAATAAAAACATCTGTGTTTTATTGCCAGTTGATGGAAAATTCCAACAATAAACTTTTGAGCTGCATGCTACAATTTTCATTCAAATTCACTTGACATGTTTGTGATGCACAAATACTGTGTTATATTAAACTAACCCATTGAGTTAAATTGAGAGAGCATTACGTCATCATGCTGTGCCCTGACAATCAAAATAACTATCATGTGAGATATCACTGATCTTTTCTTAATTTCTTTTAGATGGCGCAACGGAATGGGCGAATTAGTGAATGTAATGCAAAAATATCCACCATCTTTTTGAACTCTAAGGCGAGTAACTATTGAAAGAGTCGTAGAAAACTTCGTGCTATGGATTCAACTTGATTTTACAATAGTTTTTTTCCAGGAAATGCCCATTATTAATAATAATTATTAATATAAATAAATGAAAAAATATCTCTAAGGAGAATGCATATAAAAGATTTAAATGCATGCTGCTATCTAGTACGTCAACGATGTGGAACATCGTAAAATTGCAAAACTATTGCGTCAGCCAGTAAGCGCTAAAGTAAAATCAAAGGGTTAACAAATATGGTGGACAGGCCACGCTCACATTGCAGCTTTTAGTATTGGAAATCATGGCAGTCACCATAGCAGGCCACCATAGCACCATAGCATCTATCTCAATCAACTAACCTGAGAAATGCGTTCGTGGTCTCCATTTACTGTTTCGTTTGAGAATTCAATTTGAAGAATTAACGAGAAACTGGTGAAAAAACTACTTGTTTGCCATGTCTGAGCGGTAAGTTCGTTTTTCTGCTCTTCTGCGGGAGGAATGAGGCGCTATTGCTTCCCGTTACATCGTGCTTGGTTATCCTAGTAACGGCTTATTTACACTCTTGAAAGTCTTACCCATTGAGGTATATGGAGAGGGCACTTGCTATGCTGGCCAATGCCAGAATCTGAAGACACTCCGCCATCTTCATCGACCCTCATTGTCCTATAGCGCTCGCGGTCAAACGCACTGGATTAGCAACTTTACTGTTTTCTATAGATAACTTACTAGAAATCAGCATGCTTTTACTTATTTAACATACATTTTCCAATGCCTATTTACATTAATTTCTATTTATCCGTATTTTCGATGAAATCTATAGTAAAATTGAGTAGAATCCATAGAGGTATGCAGCCAAGACCAAGGCCAAGGCCAAGAGTAACTGACCTAATATTTCAAACAGGTGATGGATATTCTTGCTTTACATTCGCAAATACGTCCATTCCGTCGTGCTATCCATGATAAAGTAGGGGAAGACCAGGCTTAAACAATAAATCTCTTATTTTGGTTGTCAGACTTCAGTTGGATGACGTAGTGACCTCTTAATGTACCTCAATGGTCTTGCCGTAAAGATATAAAGAAATTAAAACATCAAATTAGAATTAAGTATAAAATAAAATGGATCCACGCGTCAGTTTATCAGAAGATTATAGGGTCAGCAATGAAGAATGGAGAATTACGATATTTTGGTTTTAAGCTGAAAATATTTCAGAATAGCAGTTTTCTGAAAAATCAGTTTATCGATAAAATTGGTATAACAATATATTTCAAAAGTCTTAAATGGCCATAATTGAGAAAACCGATGATAAAGTTTCTCTTTGAAAAGAAATCCTGTATCCGTCAAAAACAATCGTATTTTTCCTTCATCATATGCACAATATTGACGGAGTAAATACCAATACGATACAGTTATAACCGACTATCATTTTCATGAATATTCTCCTCAGATGTGAAAACAATCGTGTGCGTTAAACTGGAAAGAAGTAGAACAATTACCCACGTGTTAGCCACCCGAACTTTAGGCGAGGGTGACAATATAAGGCAGATCGCAAAGTCCTACATATTTCCTTAGTTATATATCAATGCCTGCGTCCTAAGTCGGCACTCAATAGAGCCGACTATTGTTACACTATTAATTACACTATTGAGTGCTGACTTAGGAAGCTGGAATTGATATGAATGATCGATCTATTTTAAATGGCGGAATCAAGTGTCAACAATAAAATGCCCACTTAAGTCAGCGGTGATCTCATACTGCCATGTGCATGATGAAAGGAATCCTCTGTTTCTCATAAACACCATTAAATAAGTTGGTCTCTGGAGAATTACTTTTAAGGAGAGAAAGATTTAGGGGACAAAAAAGGGTTGGAGACGAAGGGAAAGCCGGTGTATACATTAGCATGCTCTTTACAAAAGACGCCAAGGGATCCAAAATTTATTTTTTTTCGTGGAAGTACGAAGTTCTCTGCCTGTGCTTTTCAAGGAGAAACGGGAGGCATTTCCGATGAAAAGTTTCCGTCACAGACGGGATTTGAAACTGATCCCTTGGGACAGGATTACCGAACTTCAGCTCCCATACCAACACGATCATGACGATTTAGAGGTTGTCGAATCTAAATTCATGACTAAGAGACCGAAAAAAAGAGGCAAAATTACAATAAACCAGAAGAAAAAATTGTGAGATAATGTCCTCAGCACTACTGTGGATTTTTGGTGAGAAAGCAACTTATTAAGAAAAATGACACGTCCACAACAACTTAACTAAGCGTAACTTGGCAGAATGGCGCAACTTCAAGAGATGAAAATTTGGAAATAGCGTCTGTCACTTTAAAACGACTTAAAGCGGCATTGCTCGACATAACGTAGCTCAACAGCTCTGCTCCAATAGCTCTGCTCAACAGCTCTTTATTCCAGCCAATAGAATGCCCGCTACACTAACGAGATTAATGCAACAATCTATTGCCACCGCAGATATCTCCTCTCTCCTCGTTCAGCCATATTAAAAACGTGTTTTTGAAATCGTCTGTGGATACGTTTAACCTAAAATGAGAAAAAATGAAAAAAAAAATTCGGAGATTTTGATCGAGTTAGTGCGACATAAGCCTTCACCAAAACCAAAAGGTACTACAAACATTCTATTTAATGGCACTATAGTTAACCCAATATTTATTATCGATAGCATACCTTAACAGAATATTGTTAGGAAATTCTTAAAACCCGGGCTATGAAAGGCCTAATCAATCGCTTATTTGCTTGATATTGACTCTGGTGAGCTGTTCTCGAATTTCCTGTACTGGTTCGCTTTTAGAGTGAGAATGATCCTAGTTACGCCGAGATGAGTATCCGCTAAAAATAATCCTTTAAAATTATCGTTCGTGGTTTTCCCTATTTTTAAAATGTTTTTTATCACGTTTTGGCGACAAATTTCAAATTCATTAGTCACCTGAAAGTGCTTTGAACAGGTATGACTGACAGACCGACTTTTGTGAGCTATGGATGGATAATTGAGTATAATTAACTACATAAAAGAAAAGCTTTGAAGACAACCCAGGTTTCAACGTAAAACAACATCAGATAAGAAAAAAAAATATAGCTGATGATAATTCTGAGTGTACCTACATCTCAATCTGGGCCATATTTATGTCTGCTCATTTTGTGGAAAATTTAGCATCTTTTATCCATGCGTAACGTTCGAATTCCAATTAGGTTGCCAAAATCTTCTGTATTGACTTATATGTAAAATATTTTGACGTTAAAAATGCATATAGGTAGCGAGCTTACGGCACTCGCTTGTAAAAAGCAAGACGAAAGGGGGAGGAAAAACAACAGAGGAATTGGAATTGAGGGGCTTTGTCCCTCCAGTGTTCCCTCTAAGAGTTTGGTACTCTTCCCGTCATATCAAAACTTGATCCACGCTCAGTGACCTATAACACTCCGCAGGTGAGTGCCATCAACTTTTGCCCCTCGCATACGGGTGGGTGGTGCGGGAAGGAAGGAGGGCGGATTTATGCCCAGCAATTGTCGCAGAGGAACCGCGTAAACCCACGACTGTCTCAGTTTCCTTTCCTTTCTGAACTCCGCTCCGTGCGGGTCCTCCCTTTCATCCTTTTCCCGCTTTTTTGCCCCTCTTCCTCCCATCCGCCAACTCTTCCATCCATCGCCCCTCTGTCTCCCGAGAGGCATCCCTCTTCCTCCCCCTCCCGCACCGCCACCACCGTCCCTCTTCTCACAAAAGGGAGCCAATCAACACGCGCCATTAACGCTGACGCTGACAACGCCGCCTCGGGGGTCTTTGCCGAGACCGCCGACCCCACCATTACCCTCTTTCTCTCTCTCTCTCTCTCTCTACGTCTCACTCCATCGGCCTCCTCTTCCCTCTTCCAAATTCCCCCCTTCCTCCTCCAAACGATTTTAACCTCCCGTTACTCCCCTATCCTCTCTTCTCCTTTGCGTCGGCACATTCGTCGGAAGCAGCGAAAAGCATCGGAAGAAAACCATCAGATGGTTGATACCGCGAAAAACTCGAATACTACCTATCCACCTATCAAAGGAAACTATCGATCTCATAATACTGACGGCTTATATGATAGGTCTTAATGAACTGTATGGCATGCTAAAAATGCTCAAACCCTTTCAAAAATTTAAAAAATTACATACAAACCCATCATGCTGTTCCTTATCGGGGTGGGCAGAGTCAATTAATATTTAATTTATGGTGATTGATCAGTAAAAAAAAAATATGCGGCACAGCATTAAAAAAAACTAGGCTTTTTTAAACGTAGAATAGGAAGGTCCTCGGATGAAAAAGTCAAAGAGAGATGCTACTTCACTCTGGTTTGGCCATACCTCAAATACGCCGCGAGCATTTGGAACCCTGGTCAAATAGATTTAACCAAAAAATTGATAAACTACAAAGGAAAGCAGCGTGCTTCGTTAAAAACTGCTACAAACAGACATAGTGTCTAATAACTTTTATAGGGATTAAGGTGGGAGTCCCTAGAGATTCAGAGGCTACACGCTAGGCTTAGGTTTCTTGAGAAATTCAGAACGGATATTTTTCTGAGCGACACACATAATATTTTCATGATTCCTCACTACATTTCTGGGTCTGACAGATGCGATAAAATAAGAGAGATACACAGCCAAACAGATAGGTACAAAAACTTGTTCTTTCCGCTCACAATAAGCAACCACAATAAAAATTGAGCTCCACTAAATACACTCCTATAATACATCTCACCATTCCATCTCCCAAAAACTTACATCTTTACACAACTGGTGACCTATCAACCCCTGCCACACGCCAATGCGGCGGCTCACAGGGTATTATGTAGATTTAAATAAAATGACGCTGCTGAAATAATTTTCCCCATTGTGCGAAATTCCACATAGGAAAAATCATTCTCCTTGACCGGGACTGGAACCCGGATCCCTCGATTACCGGCTGAGTGTTTCACCCAGTAAAACTATAACCGAGTTGACAGGGGAAGGGGCAAGTAACAGGAGGAGGCTTTGGTAGCTAAATTGGCTAAAGCACTCGGCCGGAAATCCGAGTTCGTGTCCCGGTCAAGGCGGATGATTTTTCCTCTTCGGAATTTTGCATAATTTGCATTCGGGTGACTCCGTAGCGTTTCATCCGTGGCTAGTCCCAAAAGTTGACTCAAAATCAATTTCCCCCATATCACTAAATCCTTGCAAACATATTTTGTTTCAGTTACGTATCCTCATTCATTTCTTCAAACAAGCATTCCTGTACTTCTAATTCATAGTAATCCCTCCTCTAAATGGTCTCCTTCTCCTCATACATTCATCCATAATGTATGAAAGAGTTTCAGGTGTTACTTGATGAAAATATTCTATACCCATGATGGTAAGAATAAAATATTTCGTTGTAATTTTCTTCCTCTTTTTTATGCAAACAGGCCATGGTTTCAACACTTGATATCATTTTCAGAGTACACTCAGTAACATTCCGTTTGTATACATATCCCTCAGCCATAAAGAAAGAAAGGGGGATATATATGATAACCGAGGAGTGGGTAAGAGAGGGGACATGCAGAGGGTGAATTTACATTGAAAATGACATGAAGTGTTGCAACCACGGTCGGTTTGCAATGAAAGAGTGTGGAAATTTCTAATGAATCATTATATTCATACCATCATGATTTCATGCATCACTTGATTGATGTAAACTATTTTATACCGGACGCTCTACTCATTTTCCTAGAGCTATACAATAATTTCTGAAACGATCATAGGTATAAGAATAAGGAGATTTAACGAAAAACCGATAGATTTAGAATGCGGCTCATTTCACGCACAATAAAAGACCATAATAGTTCCAATAAATCAGTTCTATGAAACTTTGACCCTCACGGAGTAGAATTCGTAGCTAGGTGAATGATAGCCAAGGGACTGGTATTCATTAAGAGAAGCGTATCGCTGGATTGGATTTTTGGGGAGGGGACCGACGGCTAAGGTCATTTGCGCCATAGGGGATAGGTAATGGAGTATAAGTGGATAGTAACCCAGCGTCGGCATAAGCCTACTCTTAGAAGTGTACCGTGAGAACAATAAAAGAAAATAAATTTTAGTGGAGAGAGAATGTGGGGGATTGGGATGGCTTGCTTTCTAAAGGACTGACTTCCCATCTCGAGAAGTAGTTTTCAGTTGAAATCAGATACCTAGGTGTGTGGCTTTCTGAGAGTAGGTACTTCAGGCTAAGTATTTTGTCCATTAAACTAGATCTCTTTGGCGCCATTCGTAAAGAGTTTGTTGTTGCAGGCATCGGGTCTCTTTTCACCCAACCTTAAATGCCCCATATGGCCTTCCCATTACCAACCAAACCACCTGTAAAAATAGCAAATACTACTTAAGTCTCTTACCCATAATATAAACCAAACAAGAGAAAGTGGTAGATGCCTACTCCATCGTCCAATGAGCAATCCGACTGTGAAAATTATCCATTTGAAAGGAGTAGCGCAAGAAAACGGCTTCACATGGCAAAAGTTCATTGATACAGTTATGAAGGTCAAAAACATTCAATACGAAGTCTAGGTATTTTTACAGGGTTTTTTTAGTTATTACCAGTTTTAACCGTTTATTTCAACTTTTTACTTATTTTAAACAATACGTAGAAACAAGTAGTACTACCTGAAGAAGTAGAGCATTTTAATTACTTAGATCGTATGCTAGAAGAAAATGGACATCGTAGCTAAGAAATACGGAAGTGAGTAGCACTAGCTAAGGAGGAGTTCAGTAATAGAAGGGAGCTGATGACGAGGACCTTTTGTATGGATGTGAAGAAGAGGTTGGTGAAGAGCTTGATATGGAGCGTAGCGTTGTGTGGCGCAGAAAGGTGGACCCTGAGAAAGGAGGATGAGAATAGGCTGCAGGCATTTGGGATGTGGGTGTGGAGAAGGATAGAGAAGGTGAGGTGGACGGAGAGGGAGGCTAACGAGGAATTTATTAAGATGGTGGGAGAGGAAAGGAAACTTCTTAATGAAATTCGAGACCGGCAGAGTAGGTGACTGGAGGATGTAATGAGGGGTAAGGGGTTGGTCAAGAATGTGATAGAGGGAAGGATGTTAGGCAAGCGGGGAAGAGGAAGAAGGGGGATAGGTTTCATGGACGGGAGGAAAAAGGGCAGATCGGATGCTGTGGCAAAAGAGAATATACTACAGCAAGATAGGCCCATGAAAAAGTAGAAATAGGAAATTCTGTGACATTCAATAAAACCTGCCTTAATTGGTAGAAAACTTAAAGAGAAACAACCTGAAAATGCCACCTATGCGTTGTAAACTTCGTAGCAAACCCTAGTTTAATTTTTCATAATCGAAAATGGATTTCCTCGTAGTCACCCTTGAAACCTCCGAGCATTTACAATGTTTCGCTGGGGGCGTAGGGTGATGTTATTTAAACACGAGTTGTGTTTCGCACGCTTCAATCTGTTATTTTATTCTCCGTTCCCAGAGGCGGGCGCTTGACCGTGCGATCGAGTGGAAACATCGAGGTGCGATCCAGACCGCAGAACAGACGCTTCGTCCCCGCCAGTCGAGCGCTCTTCAGCGGCCGCAATTTTGCCTCCTGGGGTCGTGGAATCTGTGGCTTTCTCGATACAGTCCGCTGCATTTATTTCCATGGCTCTAGTTTGGCCTTTTTTAAACTTAAAGAGTGAATTAATTGAATTGTGAATTTCCAGAAATCACAATAATATTTCCCTCGAAGGACGACTTTAATCACATTAGGTTGAGCAAAGCATTCGGGAAATAATCTCATCATTTATTTATTAATCTAGAGTCTATTGAATATGTAAATGGATCTTATACTCTCTGCTTTGATGTCCTCTCCAATTATTCTGGAAATCACTGCAAACCATAGGGCACAGGTAAAGGTTTTTTCGGGGATGGTGATGTCTTTCAAAACATCGCTGAGTGCAAAATGTGATTATCTTTGGGAAATGAATCGGAAAGGACTTCGTCTGAAAAAGGAACTAGTTAAACTTCAACTTCCTGAAAATTGAATTACTAGAGACGTAAAATATTTGTCAATTATTTAAAAGAATTATATTTAGCTTCTGCCACATATTGTGTCGTCATTTGAATAAGATACACATTTGGGGAATATTTTTTATATCTAGGGATGTGTGACCTTTAAACATACGATCACATAACATCGGATGACTTTGTACCTACATAACTTGGACTTTTTGGATAATTGAAAATCAAAAAAACAACCATCGAATATAATTCGACGAGATAATTATAAGAATGAGAAACTGAAGAACTAAATGTATCAATAATACTTCATTATTATTTACCTGTCTGTTTTTACTTTCCTTTTCCTTATTTATTTTCCTTATTTTGTCTCATTGGTGTGAATAATTCTGTAGAAAACTACGACGAATTTTCACTCAATTACAAGTTGATAAGCATTATTTCCGCTAATTAATTCTATGCATAAAGGCTGATTCTATCCTCAAAACAAGCAATTTAATGCATTAAAATGCCTGGTTAATTTCAAAATCACGAACTCTGAGGTTTAATGTGTGGAAAGAGGCAGAATAAATCCCATGGATACTTACATGAGTGAAAAATTCCTTAATCTTCACGTTTAAATTGCTCCAACGCTCACATTTAGCGTGTATAAGGTGGTAAAATTATCTGTTACATTTCTCTGGAAAATATAGCAGTTCTTCGTATGGCCCCTTTCATAATACGAGTTTAATCATATATTGCATAAATGTTAATTAAATGAGGCAATATTCTTGTTCTCCCGTCTTACAGAGCGCAGATTTTTACGAAATTCTTCTCTTAAGCTCTCACTATCCGCTTTAAGCCCCGAAAATGTCATCTCTTTAAGGAGAATTCCTTCTCCTCTCCTCTCAGAGTGTCTCCCTCTACCTCGCCTCGTTTTTTTTCAAAAAGCACTTTTACAATTTTTTTTCTCCTCTCCCTTCATGATGTGCATTTTTCTCTCTCTCCCCCCCCCCCGCCTCCCACTCCCTCGCCCGCAACCTCTCCTGCCCGCGCGCCCGCTTAAGTTTTTTAGTGCTTCTCCCTCGAACGCCAGGGGTTTTTAAGTTATGTATTTTTTTGTGCGATCTCATCGCGTTCCGTGCCCCTTTTTAATAGACGGCTATGCATACCATGTCAGGGAGAGACAAATGTTTCCCGCGAACTACAATGGGCCCCCGTGCATGTTTTTCATGGATCCAGGAAACCCCTTCCCCCACCTTTAACCCCTTACGCCCGCTTCCATCTTCACCCCCGCTCGACTCCCATCCACCGCCCCACCCGCTCAAACCTCCCGCCCCCGCAGTGATTCTGATTGCGTTGCGGCGAAGAGCAAGAATGGAAGAGAGTGTAAGTGTGCGTCAGCAACTTCGAGTCGAGTTGAAATGTTTACAAATATTTGGTTACATCTTTGTTGCCATGACGATGAGTCATCCTAAAGCAGGGTGCTAGAATATTAGTCTTTACAATCTTTTACGAATGAGGTTAGAGCGACAACAGCGTGCCGTAAAAACCACATTTTAATGTATTTTTTAGTTAAATATGTCGAAAACATTATCTATAACCACACTAATTACCAAGTACATGGGTTTATCTGGCTATCCTCACCATGCATTATCATGCAAGAATTATATTTCGAATTTTTGCCTCCATTAAAGTACCCCAAGACTCGACTCTGAGTTAGAGAGCTTAAAATTCATGTCTATTTTAGATCCTAATTTTTTTTCGAGTCTCTGATATAGAGTAACTACTTGATATTTGTTGTATGCCATAAATGCATTATTTCGCGTTTATCACAGCACTTGTACCTATGTAATTATCGATTTTTTTTTAAATTTTCTCTCATGCCCCATAAGGTTTAAAAGTTCTTAAGTTTAAGTTCTTAAAAACTTAATGTACAAAATGTAGTTTTTGCAATTTTGTCTAAACATTTCAGTAATGGGAACACGTATGCAAACTTTTTCACACATCTGTACGTAGAAATATTTCCTCCAACCATCTTGAAGGATATTTGGACAAAGTTTGTCCTTATTGTCCCTCTGTAAAAAAAACACTAAATTTTATCAATATATTCTATTGGGTCCTTCTACAATTAACTCATCAAACAAAATCCTAATACTCGGTTTGAATTCAACAATTGTCAATATAATTTTTTAATGACGTCGAATTTTCCAGTTCTGCAGGTATCCTATTTGGGTTGGTTTTCCTCCTCCCAATATGTAATTTTTCCCCCTAGGCAGCGATTTTTCCCTTGTTGAGGAAAGACATAAGAGCAAGTATCTTGGTTATGGCATGAATGCACAAGCACGTATTGTCTCAGTTCCTTTTGACTACTGTAACTACTCAGTCATCGTACTATCTAGCTCCTACAATTTCACAATTGAAGGCAATTATGCCAGCCGCTAGAATAAAGTCCATTTCATTATTTTTTTTCAAAGATCACATAAATACTGGTGTATCTACCCAGTAACCTAAACACCACACTTTAATAATTTTTAAAAGCCAATAACCGTAGTCATATACTGTTAAGTCCATAATCCGATATCCACACACAATTATTCAGATTGGAGACATTGGAAGGTAACTGAATTCTCAAAAGCACATTTGTACTTGCACAGCTGGATAAAACTTTGAGAACTGAAGCTGGAATCTGAAGTTTGCTTAAGGGTTGAAAAATTTTGGTATATCGCTATTCTATAAATGTACACTTGTGGGTGATAAGTAGAGAAACCTCACAAACGGGCTGTAGGGAAAATGGAAAATTTGCTCTCTAACTGTTGCAATTTGGGCTATTCACAAAGCAACCTCATGTTCTGATTCTGTCGTAATTTCAAGTGAAGTGATTGCAGCCGTAAGGTATGCAATTAATTATTGAAATGCACCCTTTAAGTATAGTTACTGGTATTTGATGTACCTACCAACTAGTCTCTTTAAAAATGCATCCAAATAGTCAAACTTAGGGTCTATAGATAAATAAACCTCATCTACATGGAATTATAATCCATGAATTTTGGGCCGGTAAGCTATCGGTGGCGACAAACTATAAATGTTTGGCAAAATGGAAAAATACTACCAGTTCCATGGGGATTTTATTTGAGATTTTTATATTCTTGGTCTTAAATTCCCTATTATTGAAAGTCTATAAAGAAACTATAAGCGAGGTTTGTGAGTAAGAGACCTGCGTAAAAAAGGAATTTAAAGTTTACACATAGCTCACTCACCCTTTTCAAAATACTTGTGAAAAATATTTTTTTTTGGATACGCTTGGAAAATAGAAACTGTTTTGAGAAGGAAAATAGTACCAAATAAGCACGAAATTGGCTCGAAAATGGCCAATAATGACTTGACTCTTAGAAGTATAATACATTTTGAATTTCTTTGACGCAACAGCCCAGTGAAGTATAAATCTTTAAACCTTGTCTTAAAATGAAGATAAAAGAAAATGGATACATCGCTTTCAGTCGCTGTCACACGCTGCGCAGAACTTTAACTTGCATTAGCAGGCAACCTCCAATGGAGTCGTATTCCAGGCATCTGACGGCCGTAATATATTTTTTCAATTTGTCCTACTTCCTCGTCATATTCCTCGTCTTATGAATAAATGACTATTTTATTTTCCTTAAAATCTTCTTTCTTTTATTCCTGGCTCTTCACTTTGAAATTCCATGTGTACTTGGTTCTTTAGGTGAAGGAAGAATCTCACGGAAAACGGTATAAAACCTTTTATGAGAAAGAAAACGAATTCCCATCAAAAATTAAAAAGATGCAATGCTTTTAGCTGCTGTTTCACTCTCCTGGCTCAATGAAACACTTCTCGCAATCTAAATGACAGCGCCATATTGGGTACATTCCTACCAATTGTAGTACTTATCCTATTTTAAATAGAGAACATCTGCATATCATTTCATTGAGGAGCATATTCTGCTCTAATCCGCATTGTAGCGTTTAGTGTTTAAGTATTACTATTTCTAAAAAACCTAATCTGTAAACTAATTGATGGCCTTTTTTGCTTCAAGAATTAAAACAATAAGAGAGGTACATTAACAAATTTATAAATAACAACATCCCTTCTTTCAATGCAGATTTTAAATTGTAGCTAAAACAGTATTATAAGATACAGCGCTTGCATATAATTCCTTTCACCTTCAGTTCCCTATTCCCTGTCATTTCATGGCTGGTGCTCTTAAAATCTCTACTGTTCTCTTTTTCGGCGGCCTGTAGGATATTATGTATATATAGATGCCGGCATAATTTCAGCATGTTGACATAATTTCAGAAGTATTGAAAGCATTCTAATCATTAAAATAAGTTCAAAAGCAACCCCAAGTAAGGGATAATTTAGGTAAAACAAAATAAAAGTGCGTTGAAGATGGCTCTGGCCTAAAGGTCACTTATTCCAGATCTTCTCAAAACTTGAATGCAAAGTTCTTAAAGTACTTTTTATAAGCTGAGGTGAAAATAAAATAGACTTTATTGGCTAGTTTTATCGCAAATTTGCCTTGAACGTGGAGATTTTAAAACGTCAATTTGAACAAGAAAGCGTAGTCAAGCTTTTTGTCAAAACCGTTTATAAGAGTCAAAAATTCTTGGAAAAATGAATCAAAATAAAATAAAGGCATCAAACAACCAATTTTTGAAAGATATTAGCGAATTTCTGCCGTTTATGAAGTCATAAGTAGTTTCATGCAAATGGCGCTGCAGTCAGCTCCTTTGGCTGGTCAAGTGTGGCCATTAAAAAAATATTCTAGGAATTATCTGCATATTTTGTGCCTTAATATTTGCTTTCGAAAGGTTTTCGTCTTATACGATTTTATAAACTTAATATAAAAATTTATAATTAAGTATGTCTTGACTCAAATAGTCAAGACACAGCTACTTTAACAAAGCTTGATAAAGATTAGAAAAAATTAGTCATTGTCCATTTATATGTCCCTTCACGCAATTGAACACTAGAGCAGTATAGAAAACCATGCTCAGCAATTCGATATAGTCCTTGATATGATTTTGTCTTGAGTTATAACGGGATAGATGGCTGTCGGTTGATGGGGTGAATTTTGAAATAGCTGAGGGCATTCACGGATGAAGAAGAGTGTATACTGCGCTAGGGAGACCAACGGGTCCGAACCAAATAAATTAAACCCTGTTATTTCTACTGCGGGGAAGGGAATAGGAAATGTGACCACAAGGCAAGATTCTGCCGACACCCGACCGCTAATTACAGCGGACACGCTTACGAAACCTCATTCATTCTGCTACACCGAACTGAACGCTAGTTTGTCGCATAACAAAATTTTTCTTATGATTTAGAGAAAAAACTAAGTGAACAGTAATATCAGCTACCCCGCCAGGTGTGAGTCATGGTGATTCTCTCATTTACGTACTCTCACAATCAGCCAGCATTTTTTGAGGCTCTGTTGCAAAAGTTAAGTCATCGTTTAGGTTTGAAATCATTCGGAATGATTCCTCATGGTATATGTCGTCAGTGAGTATTGAAGAAGAAAGAAATAAAAGAAAAACAGAATAAAATCTGTTCTGTCAATCGCTCTTTTCGGAAATCCTTCGAGATACCAGCAGCTTTCCGGGTGAAAAATATCAGGATGTTCGAATTTTTGACAACGCATTGCCTCCCTTCAGTGACTTATTTTCATATCAACTGCGCAGATGCCCGGTTCATCATCCATCTACGTCTCTGGGGAGTGTTTTTACGTTTTCGCTATCTTGTTCGCCCGGTCAAATTTGACGTTTTCCCAGATAACAGACATTTCCTGCTCCCGCCACCCCTGGCGACCCACGGCCGACGGCCTATGTCACTTTCTCTTCGTGTCGACCAACCCCATTTGAACTTGACCCCAACTATTTCCTCATGGGGAACAATGGCGACAACTTCCCAAGGTTGGAGTAACTTCACGAGTTCATTAAAAGACCAATTTATTTTTTGTTTCTTCTGTAACTTTTCCCTCCGAGTCCCCGGCAAACATCGGGTTTCGTTGCCATCATAATGGCCGAAAACTCAAGAGGGGCGGTACAGAGTTTGTAGCCACTTCAAGACCCATCGGATCAGAGATTACGCTGCGTTCGGGTCGTGCGCACGAAGCAGACGGAGCGACCCCAAGAGGACGGCCTTCTGCATGCGGGCTGCAAGTGATTCCGCCTGTGCCACGAAAGCAGGAATACACTTGATGCTCTGTGTCAGCGAGCCCTTGATTCCATCGAGAACACCTATGACTAGGACTACTAGTTTTACAGAGTGTCCCGGGTATATCTGCCGAAGTTCGAACAGCAAGTCTTGATATTTTGTCCGTTTTTCCGCCTCTTTCGCGTCCAAGTTCGTATCGGCCGGAGCCGAAAACACAATTACGAACATGGAACGCGATAAGGTGACTGACTCAAAGTCTCCGGCTTGGCTCGGCACGCTCTGCATCTCGTGTCCGCCACCTCCGCCTTGAATATAATTCGGAGGTATTAGGCCTTGAATATAATGCGGCGGTATTAGGTGTTAGTAAAAAAAGGCCAATTATTATTATATAGTTTCACACAGGAATTAACAAAATTTTATCAGTTTTACGTAAAATATTTATTGGATGACCGGTTTCGTCGAATAGTCGACACCATCACATGATCAGATGAACAGATTTCGTCGATTAGTCGACTGTTCGACGAAACCAGTCATCCAATAAATATATTACGTAAAACTTGCAAAATTTTGTTCATTTCCGAGTATTGTGGAAAATTTTTATAAAGTTATGACTAAATTTACTGAATTATATGGTTTTTTACCTTAGATTTAGCTGATTTTTTTGTGCAAAACGACACCAACTATTTTCTTGTATGTTTTCGGTTTGCTTAATAGCTTTCCTTAAAATATTTTAATGTAATAATTGAGAATTTTTTCTAAACTAAGAAAATTCTCTAATTAAGAAATTCAATGTACTGCGTAGCAGGCCACTCAATAATTTTTACGAAGTAACCCGCTGGAGACAAATCGACTGAGAGAATTTCACTCCGTAAAATTAACCATCATCCCAGTCCAGGCGAATGATTTTCTTACAGTAAATGTCCCACACTAAGATACCAATGGAAATATGAGAGAATGTTAGAAATGATCGCCGCATAATGCACAAAAATAGACTGCACCAGATAAGTGTGATGAATTAATGTATTCCGGAATCATCACGTCAATCGCTGGTTTCACCAATATTTAGCAATAGGTCCGGTTGTAACGAGCTCCACATCACTAAAGTCAGCCCGCAAGAAAACTCGGTTTTGTATCTAATTCTTCAATTGCTTAAGATGCGATTATTTGGAGTATTCTAACATCGCTTGATAAAGTTGATTTATATTGGCATATATCTTATGTAAAAAGCAATTTACAGATAACATAACGGTAAACAATGCCTTATTCGTCGCGCAAAATCTTTGTATAAAGTAATTAAAATTCGAAGCGGTTCATCGTGCAAACTCAATCTTGGTTAAAATTGGAATTCATAAGTAAGGAACTCAATTTCAAAATGTTTTATAAGTTATATGTTCATTTTAGAAGCCAATAAAGCTCTGGAATATTTCTGAAATACATATTTAAGTAGTTTACGCGTCTGGATATTTTGGGTATTTTGAAGGAGAATGGGTTATGTGGGAGGGACATAAGATATAGAATTACCAAGGCTGAAGAAGCAACTTAAAAGAGGAGGGAATTGCTGAGGGGATCTGAGTAGAGACGTAAAGAAGAGGCTTATGAAAACTCTAATATGGAGCGTGGCGCTATATGGGTCGGAGACTTGATCATTGCCAAGGGAGGATGCACGTAGACTTGAGGCGTTTGAGATGTGGGTTTGGTGACGGATAGAGAATGTGAGATGGGTGACATGAAGAACGAACAAAAAGGTACTGAATATGGTTGGAGAAGAGAGAAAGGTAGTCACGGAGGTTAAGAGGAGGAAGAAGAGATGGATGGAGGATATATTGAGTGGAGAGGGAATTCTGAAGAGGTAAATAGAGGAGATAACACTGAGAATGTGTAGTGGAGGAAAAAATATGATGGGAAATTGAGACGAAATAAGAAGAGGGAGACGATATGAGAATATAAAGACTAAGTAGTATCCAAAAACCAACCAATCAGGTAGTAGAATACATAAATGAATCAATACATAAAAGGAATAACTTGACTAACAGATTCCCAACTCTTTCGGATTTGTGTCGTGCTTAAACCTGGCCATTTATCGTTAAAAATTCTGGCATATCAACGCCATAATTAATTATAGTTGAGGAAAGTGAGATTTGGTGACATTATTTTTGGTGGAACATCATTGTAAAACGCCTACAGTTTTTGAAAAATAAAGAAAAAGAATGTAAATAGATGGTATCAGCATAAGTGTTGTTGTTAACTTGAATAACTTACATTATTTATACGTAACGTTGAGGGATAGCGAAAACTAAATCAAAACATATCAATCGTATTAGGAGAAAGTCTGACAAAAATGGCATGATAGGCTATGCACTTCTTTCACATAAATTACTAAGCTAATAAAAGAAACTATTTCATTGTCCGATATCTACTTGGAAAAGTGGAACATCTTTAAAATTCTATATAGGAACTGAATTGCTGAGGCTTACTTTTTTTTACAATTTGTGTTCTACGAAATTTGACGCATGGGTTTCATTTTTAAATGAGATTTCTCAGAGACAAATTTCCCGTGATTTCAAATCATTGCCAGTGCTTATGAGAACTCGAAATTTTTTTAACTTTGAAAATGCGAGAAACTTCATCAATGAGAGAAAGAAGTATATTTTTACTATCCATTTCCATGGTTCAGTTAGAGGAATGAGGATTTTAGACCAATTTTTATTGAAAAAATGTTCGGATTGCCCACTAAAAACTTTGTGCTGAATATTTTGAGCGATATAGCATTGAAATAACGAGTTTTAAAATTATTTTTAAGAACAAAAATAAAACCATAATTTAGCATCCCTAACTCTTTATTTTTAGCGAACATAGTTTTCATCACTTGACAGGTCCAATGGCTATTTTTACCCGGCCTTCTCGTGGTGCAAGGAACTCGTTAAGCAGTCCCTTTCCGAGCGTGCGTTTGGTCACCACCGCCGCATCGTCCGTGAAGGGAAAGAGAAAGATGAAGGGAGACATATACTTTGCATGCATCTCCCTTCACATCCCATGGCTCATCCCTTTTCATTCTTCCCACCAGAGACTCCAAACATCCCCCGCCGCACGTCTCAAATCCGTCCCATCCACCCCCACGAGAGAGAGAGAGAGAGCAAGAGCTCCTTTCTACCCCCCTCTCACCCCCTCCACACGCAAACAAATCCCGCTCTCTCTTTCCCTCATTCCACCACTCACTACCCTCTCGGCTTTGCGCTGACTAAAACCTCTCCCCCCTCCCAAACCCGCTTCATCCCCCTGATACATAAAGGATACATACACTTATTTCTCTCTCACCAACACCCCCTGGTTTCCGAGGAGGCTAAGCCTTTATCTCCCACCATTCCTCATCCTCTGCCTCCCCCACTCGTGCTCCTCCTCCTCCATCCCTTAAAACCACGTGCCAACCCTTAATATTCGTCATACTCTCTAGCCGCCTTGGCTCCCGAGATATTAATCTCTTCCCCACATATTCCGCCCTCTACTTAGCCTAATAATCCGTCCCCTCTATCTTTCTCTCTCCTTCTCGCTCACCTCCTCAAACACTCCCACGTCCCCTCCCCCCACCAGCATAAATAATCCAAGCCGTCCGCCCCCATATCCTTGTCATATTCTATATATCCACCCCCGCGCTCACAAAACTCTCCCTTTAAACCCCCTCAGCGCCTATCCCATCCCTCCCCCCCCGCGCTCTCTCATATATCCCCTCGGCCGCTTCATTTCCTTCCACATTCTCGTCCTCCATTCCATCTTCATTTGCATCCTAATCTAGCCTCCTCACGCTCTCCACGGGTAAGGGTTTAGAGTGGAGAACGGAAGAATTGAAGCCTCTCGTATAACTGTGTTTCCTCTGGGCGTTTTGAAGAGGAGAGTGGAGAGGCTCGCCTTTTGGTTGTGACGGATGTAACGAGTGGGAGGGGAACAGGAGGTGGGCGTGCTATAATGCGATATGTGGATCGCAGATTGGACGCAGCTGATTATGCCATCGGAATTCGTTTACCAAAGATTGGGAGGGGATGTTCCATTTAATTGGCTGGTTTTGAGGAAAGTGGGAGAATGAGATGGGGGATTAGAAATTATCGAAGAAAAGCGGATTGTTTCTGTGTGATGGCCATAGTACTTGCGTCCCATCTCGAGGGCACGGTTATGACCCCTGAGAAAGGGGAAAATATTTCGTGAAATCATGACCTCTATATGAGTGCTGAATGAAGAGAACTTCGTTACACTGTCCAAATGATGACTTCGTACCGTGTACCGTGATCAAGTACTGATCTATCCCTCTGTCATCATCAAGAGATATAGTGATTGGTGGTGTATTATCTCGAGATTAGCGTCAAAACCGGTTGGAGTACTCAACAAAGTATAAACCATACGAAATTTTGTTATTTTTTCGTTCAGTTGAAGGCTTTCTCTCTTTTCTTTCTTTCATGGGTTGGACCACATCTTCCAGCTCAGCTGCGTGTGTCAGCGTTTTAGCGACAAAAGTTTCTCAACCGTTACAGGAGACGTGTTCATGTTTTCACTTCAACGCCGCCTCAAGGTTGCGCAGTGATTTCAACCAGAGCACGTCATCTTCAACGGGGGACAAAATGTTGTAACTAAAACACTGACACACGCAGATGTACCAGGTTATGGGATCAAATATCATCATCATTGGTCGCTCAACACTAAGATTGGTTGACTTCAGCCCTCCACCCTTCCCTATTTGAAGATTGTTCTCTTACTTCCTAGTATCTTCTTCAGACTTTCCTCTAATCTGGTCAATTAATTTATTACTGGGCCATCCACTGGGGACTTTTCTCTCTCTTTTTCCCTCAATTATGTTTTTCACAAACCCTTTGCACCTCAAAGCGTGTCCAATGCAGTTAGTTCTTCATTTCTTTGTAGAGTTATATATCGTCTTTCCTCTTCTACTCTTCTGTAAAGTTCATCATTTATAATTTTGCCCGTCCATGTCCATCTCCAGCTCCAGGATGCGAAGGATTCTAGTCCCTTCTGGTCTGTTTTTACAATGATCGATGCCTCCGGTCCATAGAGTGCTACGCTGTAAATGTTTCAAAATATTGTTTCCTAATTTAACCTCTATCTTCTTTGATCTAACATAATATTCTTTTAATTCATGTTTCAAGTCCACAAAGTGGATTAGGTAACTATCGTCTTAATTTTTGAACCCATTTGGCATATTTCCTTCAGAGCGTGTCAATGTCAATGCCAGATTTCCCATCAGTCAACTTCCAATGTCCAAAGTTGTCTCGTCCTTAGTTATTCAACGCTTTCACCGAATATGGGGAAGAGTCGGCGGGTCCGTAAAATCCTAACTCAGTATAAATAAGGAAAAGTCAAATTCAAAGTTTACAAACAACCATACTTCCAATGCTGGCTTTAACGTTTACTTAGTTAAGAAACGCAACAAGGAGCATTAAGAGTATTTCCTTGTAGGAATATATAAAAATGGGTATCTTGGGTTATCATCTTTAGTTCACATATCCTTGGGGAAATGGCTCCGATACATCTGGAAGAGGAAGTGAAAAAGGCAAAAAGTTGACTGCGATTATCATGGGGAGGATAAGAGTAGTCTCTAAGGCGAGTCGAGAAGTCTTGGGCGTTAATTAGATGGTAGATAAGGCTTGTCAACTTAAGTCTAGTTTAAAAAGACGTAGGTCAAGTGGAAATGGTTTTGATCGCTGTGGAACGTATTCGCCGAGTTAATAAAGTCCATGATGACTTCTGTCAGGTTAGGCATGTTCGCATAATTTCCAACGAATGACATCCGTCAAGTTTGAAACTAACAAAACAAATGCCGATGCGCATCTGACATGGTGGAATTCAATATAGGAGTTGATAGTGGGGTCTTTATCATGCTAACGATTGGCATCATTTTCCTCTATACACTTTGGCTATGCTGCATATCACCAACCAATATACTGGAAAATGTGAGTGTATGAGCAATACAAGAAGTTGTATGTTAATGTTTATATTCTCAACAGATAAAAATATTATTGCATAACAAAGAAATAGCAATACAATACTCAAAACAGTGCGTACATGTTTAAACCTCTAATATATCGATGGCTCGGTTCTTACTCAACATTCTAATTGAAAATTTAGAACACTCAGTAGCTTCGGTAGCTACAAATAAATGACTACCCATTTTCTAAGAAACAGTTTTTTAGTACTGCGGGCAATAATTTAACATGGACGTGACATAAGGCAAGGCAAAAGGGTAACCTATGAATGTGCAGAAGTGCAAATACAATGGAACGCATATTCGCAATCTTAATTTAAATAATAAAAATTTAGATTTAACTTTCAATTTTTATTCTGTTCGTATTTTTATTTCGCAACAGTATCAGTAAAACAAGGACAGACAGATATTCTTTGTGGATAAAAGTTTTAGGGGCTCGGGATGAGTAAGGCACCCTTGTTATTCTCACTGGTCTGGTTACCACAAACTTATTCCCGACTACTAGTCCTGGGGAAACAATCTAGCTTTTCTCTCCAGATTCTTTCCTTGTACCGTAGTTTTTTTTCCTCCTATACATATTACGCATTGCTTGCCTCTCCTTCCACTCTCGTCTGTCTCATTTCATCCCTATCCCTTTCACTTCCATCCAATACATTTTTTTCCCTTCCCAGCCAACTCCTCCCGCCCTCTTCTTCTCCTCCCAACAACTCTGAACAGTCTTTCTCAGCCACTCAGTTCCACCCGCCATTAGCACAACGCAGCAACCTCACCCTACCCTCCACTTCCTCCCCGCTAACGCTCTCAGTCATCGGATAAATTATCCTTTAATCTCTTTAGTGGCGTGCTAATAGTCTGAAAAAGGATTTTTTTCCACCCCAGTCCTTTCCTACTCCTTCCGCTTTAGAGCAACCACGTGGCTTATCTGGCTCAGTCGCACCCTCACTGATTGTTGTGCGATTATTTCCAAACGGCAAATGGGCGAGTGTCATTCTGTTTCTGTGAGGCCGCAAGGCCGGTTCGTTTCCATGCCTGAATCCTTTTTCCTCTCCCTTCGGTCGACTAGCGTATCTATATTTTTTTGTTTCAGCCCCACGTTCATTTTTATTCTCCCCCCTCTCATTCGTTTTCACGCCCCGATTAACTAAATGCTTTTGCCGGCGTTAGAAATAAACTGCAGTGCCATTCATTGCATAAGCACTCGCGCTTTTGTTTCGTTGTTCCAATCAGAAAATCTATAAAGTAAATTTCATACCTCTCTGGCAAAAGATAATGATTGATTAATTAAGATGCATCGTTTTCATGTTTGCCACAGATCCTAAGAAAATTTACGGCGATAATTAAGTGGACAGTAATCGTTTCTAAAAGCTTAAGATAGGATTTAGCGTAATTTACTCCCGCCCGTTAGTTCTTCCAAATGAGCGCACTATTTTGGTCTGGTCTCATAAAATGCTCGAAGCCTTTACGTCAAATGTGTCAGAATTTATTATTACGAGTGCTTATTACAGAGAAAAAACAGTATTCATTATTATTTACTTACAAGGTAAATGACAATGCCTTTTGGCATAGGTGGAGTAATTCATAATAGTACTTAAATTGGTAAGTAATAGAAATCTCCAAGTAGAAAAATTATAATCAGACGGTTATCAAGCCCGGGAGGAGAAATATGATTATTACACTACTGAGACTTGACGTGATTATTAATTTATTTTTCATTCCAATATAGTTAATTTAGGATAGAGAATATTTAATTTGATAAACCCCCTGTTGCGACGATAACTCCTTAGCTTTATCAAACATTTCACATGACGAGCTGAAATTGTCAGCACAAAGTGTGGTAGAAAACAGTGTTTATTTATGGTCTATAAGTCTAAATTAATTACGTTAAGTGGAAATGAATGCTTTCAGCAATTTTACAATTCATAGCTTCGAGGTCAAACACGTTTTATCTCTCGTTTCCATAGGAACACCAATGCTTTGAGGACCATGCAATATTTCACAGGGATCGTAAATTCTTTGTCTTCATCCGCAAAACATTGAGTTTACAGTCGATACGAATCCGGTTCAAAAACATGCGAACATCAATGAAATCCCACCGTATAATGCTCCATGGCAATCCCGCAGATAATACATCCGCTGGCCGTGCAGGGCGCTCTATCTCCACCACGTTATGAGGTTTTCTGCTTCTGGAACATGGCCAATAGAATTATGACTTTCATGGCTTATTGGATTGGAATACCACTGCCGATACGATGTGACGCACATTCTCTTTGTCGTTTTTTTTACCGCCAATTGCAGTAGATATAAAATATGAAGTCATGTAATAATTCTTCTCTGATAGTAAATACAGCACTCGATTGCTTAACTAGAGTGTGTTTTCCTTCAAACGCTTATGATTTATTACGGAAGAGGAAGCGTTACTGATTCACTTGCTGGTCAACCTGTGTTCTGTTGTATATAGTTGACAATAGGAACAAAAGGAACATCTTTTACGCTTTTCAGCTAGAATTGGGTAAGGAACAGCTATTTTGCGTGGTACTATTTAGTAACTTCAGATACTTTGGTTTACATAATGTTCATAAAAAACCTTTATCAAAGACTCATTTGTCACATCTCTATTTTTATCTCGCGGTCTTGTACAGTGTAATTTATGGCGTTTTGCGTGGAACTTTATAATAACTTCCTCTAATAAAAATAGCAAGTACCATAACTTCTTCGAATTGAAAAAAATTTCGGTTACCTACAATACTGCCACTCATATAAAGTAGCTTCAGCTGTATCGGTTTATGTGATTTTCATTCAAAATCTTTACCTAAGATTCATTTATCACATTCCTATTTTAATCTCGAGGACCGTGGACCGTGTAGTTTACGTACGAGTGCCTGACCCTGTGGAAAAAAAAATCACAGCGAATTCTTTTCCTTGCAAGTCTAATCGGTTAACAGAGCAAGATATAAGAATTATTTTCTCAAAAAAAATATAACGATAGATAAAAAATTTTACTATTAAAGTTATTTTGCATAATAGCTACCCTAGTGCAAAAAGGCTTCTCGGAAATCCTGAGAAGCCTTTCTGCATTCTATTCACAGGGAATGCCAGGAATCTTTTATCAGCTATCTTAGTGCTTTCTCTAAACTTTCACCTTGACAGGGTAGACCGTTATCCTGGATTTTTTCGTGATTGGGAGATGCTTCAAATTTATTTCCAACAGTCTTCCACCAATCGTGAGGCTTTCACCTACTTACGTTTCCTTTATCGATCATTCCAAGTTTTATCAGCTAACCAGCACTCATAAGAAGGAATACAAATTTTGGAAATACAAATTAGTTGAAAATGCAAATATATAGGACCCCCAGGGATCCCTGGGACCTTAAGACCTATCTAACGTACTTGCGGATGCAGAAACGGCAGGATAAGGTCATCGTCTGTTAACCAGAATGTCGCGAGTTTGAGTGACACTCAGGAGGATTTTCACCGTTCAAGCCATGGACGTTTATTTGTGTCTTAATATCGAGTTATTTGTAAGAAAGAACTACTTAGACATACTTCCAGTTAATCCTTATGGGGTTCTAAATTAGCATGAACATCAAATTTTATTGGAGTTCAACACGAGGTTTGGAAGCCTATGGCGTTTATCAAGCATCTTATCAATTTTATGTATTTAAAATTAAAGGGCTTGATGGTTATGAATACGTTTATTAAGCTTTGATCAATAGTTGTGAATGATATAGACTTAAATTAATCTTCACATTATTTTTTGCAGGCAAAATTTTCTCCTGCTGAGATGGCTCGTGTAGCTCTGCTGGCGGTTTTCTGCCTGGGATTGCGCGCGCATGCGCAACGCGCGCCTTGCTACGAGTGTGAGGAATACAAGGATGCTCATCCAGAATCCAATCCTTATGGACAGGTGAGTGGAGCCAGTGATAATTTATGATTGAATTTCTTCTTCTAAATCAGTGCCTAAAAAGTTAAGCGCTGAAGAAAGAATAGCAAGTTTTTAACAAATACTACAAATATTCCACTTTTTTCAATATCAACTACCAAACTGTGGCGACAAAGCATCTATTACATTTCTATTACATTAGCATCACCAGAATATAAAATAAAATAAACCAGCTAAATAGTACGCGCACAGCTAATATAACTGAGATATAAATGCCAAACATTACAATCACAATTAGCATGCTAAATGGTACTCAGCTCCATTCTATTGCCCTCTATTCATCATGATTTTACTCCTTGCTAGAGGGAAATATTACAATATTCAACGTCAATTAGTCATTTCCTTTCCTGGAAATGTGGCAAAGTATGCCGGATAGAAATATTTACGCATTATTTTATCCGAAATTGATAACGGAAATTTATTTAAAAGAACATATTTTTTGTGGGAATTAATAAATATAACTGCTAAATTTTTATTTCCATTATCCCTCTTGCTAAAGTAGCAATGTTTTAAAATGAACAAAAACTGAGATGTGCATTTTTAGCTTGCGTATATTTATCACAATGCCAAGAGATTGTCAAAACTCGCCTCACTTGATGCTGGACGCAAAAAATTATTTCATCAACAGAAAGCAGGAAATGAGGCTATTATAAATTAATTAGGGATTTACCGGAGAAGAATGGGGTGACAAATTAAATTATCCCTGGGAAAAAACGGCGATAATTCTCTAATCGCATTAAAACTTTGACAAACTAAAAAAATAAACGAACTTGAAATCATCAATTTGAAGCCCTCCAGCTCATGAATGATTTTTATTATAACTTTAACTTCAAAGCCTGTTTTCTCTCTATAATTGTTCAAGTCACTCAGGGGAAGAACAATATTCATTCCTCCTGAAAACGAAGAAAAAAATAATCATATCTCCATCTCCTTTAATTTAAATTCCTCTCCACGCTTCTCTTATCCTTCCACGGAGTAAACAGACTGGCCAGCTTGTACAGCTTTCCTCCCCGCTTTGAATTTGAAGAGACATATATAAAAAAAAGGAACGAGAGAGGAAAGTGGGGAAAAACCCAGCTCATTCCGCGAACAATGCGGCTTTTTCCCTCTCCTACCTTCCTCTTTCCCTCTTCCTCTTTGGCGCTCCTCAACCCTTTTTCCCTCTCCGTCTCCGTATTTCAATCCTCATATCACTCCGCCTCTGACTGCGCCGGACACACACTTCTCGTGAAAAAAAACACTATTCCATCCCCTTCCACCAACATTTTTCCATTCTATCCCCCTTTTCATTCGCTCATTTTCCATTAATTATTTTTTTCAATTCTCCTTCCTTTTCCTTGTCTTACTAGTCTACACCTACGCCCATCTCCCTGGTAGCCGTTCAAAGGCGTATTGCGAGGAATAACTGGCGCTGTTTCATATGGATCGGTGAAAGAAAAAGATATTGCGGTGAAAAAGTAATGTTTAACTGAGCTGTATTATCGTAAAGTTAGTAGTCAGTGTCTTTATACAATGTTCGTAAAAAATGATGTGCGAACGCGCGAAATAATTCTAGAACATCACTGCTGGTTTTTCCATGGCAGCTTATAATACATTTAGGTGAGTTACTCATTTTACAACGGCGCAGTTATTTTCCGTTCGTTTCCAAGGCTGCGCAAGAAAATCCTCGCCAAAACTCTAGAATCTACTTTAACACTAAGTTACTCCAAGACGGTACCAATATTAAGTGTTTTTTTCTTGTGATAAACGTCTATCTCTCTTCAGAAAGTAGTCGATATTGGTTTACATTAACAAAATGTTCAATAAAATAGAGCCTGACTATTTTTTACCTGGATAGTGCTACCTTCTGTGATATTACCAAACGTTTGGCCAGCGCAAGTCGCTCCATTTATATTCGTTCCTTTGCACTGGTATGCTCCCATGTACCACCTTCATGTCCCATCTTCAACACCTCGACTGGAATTATAGCGTTACCTCTAATTTTAGCACTTTTTTCTGTCCGTCAGATTTTAGATAGTAGAACAATAACACCCACCTTATTGCTACATTTTACAGTACTCCTTGCGTATAAACTCAAAAGTCTCTCGCGACTCCCTGCGCAGTTCTTAAAATACCTTTTCCTTCTTTCTATTCCATACAAGCAATTTTAAACAAAATGCGCGGATGTCATTAGTATTTATCAAGCCGCACACAGACCTCATCCATTTTTTCATGGAATTTCCGTTATATATTCGCCTTCGCTGCTCTCCTCTCCAGAATGTTCTTCCCCTTTCATACCGGCTAGAGTACGCACGAACCTTTCCACATTCCTCAAGACTTTCCAAAACCTTATTCTCAACTCATTCCCTTCATTTAGACAAGGAAAGTTACTAACTGGTACATTTCTGAGGGTTTGGTGGTTCTCAAGAGCGTGTAACTTTGGTGCAATCTTGCCCTTCATCTCTACATATTTAATGTCTAGTCAAGCGAACCGATTTCGAAAAGAATTTCGGAGGAGAGCAACTGCAACTGGTGATTACTCATCTATCCCACTGCATTTTGGTGTGAAATCGTACAAAGAACCAAACAGGACGAACCTTAACCTCAGAAATATCACAAACATGAAAATTCCATCCAATCGGTTGTGGAATAAATGCTAAATTGGTGCTTTGACCGAGAATTCAACATTCATCCGGATACAAACTCCACACACACGACCTTTGACGCCGTGAAGAGAGAACGCGCTTTCGAATTCCTTATTCCGTCCTTGACCCACTTGTATCTTGCTGAAAGGCCGCTTTTCATTCTCAATAAAATTATATTGACAAAATTGCCTCATTCACTTGATGATTTGATAACTTGATTAGAAGGGAATAATTCTGCCTCGCTACGCTTTCCATTTGTGCGCTATCCTTTTTGAAAACGATTGTTGGTATGATGGGTAAAGTATTTCATGTTATCATCTGAATCCAAGTATTGGGAGAGCTGTAGAATTTTCTGAGAATCGCCGATGTGGACTGATGATTTATGTGGGACTTACTTCAAGAGCAGTGCTCTTATCGTCGGCTTGTACGTAAAAAATGAACAGATTGACTCCTCTAGCCAAATTCCGGCCAATTCAAATGCTAGATTGTGTTCCATTCTTCCTCTATTTCCCAAAATAACCCTAGCTTTAAGATGCGAACTAGTTACAATTAACGGCGCCAAGACCTTCATTATCAATCACTTCACATACTGACTGGATGGAATTCATTGAACAGAATAAAGTTTCTGGAAATATTGAGTTCACATTAGACGACACCACACTATTGTACTTTGTAGTTACTTTTACATGGAACCTTTCCAGAAGGACGCTTAAAATAATAATGAGTTGCATTGAAACCAGTCGAGTTCATAGACGGGTCGAGGAGTTAAAATGAGACAAGAAGGGCAGAGTTTCAACTTTAAAATGCTCGGCACATGTCGGAAAATGGCTAATTGAAATATTACGAAAGCATTATGGCTGAAAGGAAAAAAGATTTGTCTAGACGATTAGTTGAAAATATTTAAAGGATCCTCATTTTATATTTTAAGGCAGAAAAAAATAAAACGGCGTTTTTGGACTTGTGGAGGAACTGAGATGGGAGTCTTTTTCAAAAGCAAAACGTAAAAGCTAGAAAAGGTGGACATGACGCAAGAGAAAAATTCCTCAATGTATTAGCAGGTAGAGTAACACACATATAATTAGAGTAAATTTATACTACGATGACAGAATTTTTTATTTTTACCGTGTCTTAAGGGGATGCTTTTATGTAAATTTTTTTCCCTGCACCTCAGTTCACTTCCTGCGAAAGTCATCACAAAAATGCCGTACCTATACTGTGGGTGGAGTAAACATAAAATCTTCAGATAG
Organism: Ceriagrion tenellum; assembly: GCA_963169105.1. Taxonomy (NCBI): domain Eukaryota; kingdom Metazoa; phylum Arthropoda; class Insecta; order Odonata; family Coenagrionidae; genus Ceriagrion; species Ceriagrion tenellum. The sequence continues at coordinate 125,304,880 of OY720632.1, read as the reverse complement.
AGTACAATATCTTGGAATTACCTTAATAACTGATATATCGTGGGGAACACACATGCAAAACATATGCGGCACAGCATCAAAGAGACTATGTATTGCTAAGCGTATCATAGTTATGTCCTCGGATAACAGGGCCAACGAAAGATGCTACTTCGCTCTGGTTGGGCCATACCTCGAATGTGCCACGAGCATTTGGGACCCTGGTCCTAAAGGTTTAACCAAAAAAATAATAAAATACAAATAAAACCTGCACGCTTCGTTAAAGCTGCTACGAGTGAACATATGATAGAGAGATAAAGGTGGTAGCCCTTACTATAGAGCCTCGGAGGGTTCATTCTGGGCAAAGCTTGCTTGAGAAATTAAGAGAGAGACAGAGAATATTATCATGACGCCTCACAACATCACTAGGTCTGACAGAAGCGATAAAGTTAGAGAGATACAATGTTGAACATAATGGCACGAAAACTCATTATTTTCGCTCACAATGAGCACCGATCGCAATAAAAAGGAGTTATAATAGATATACTACCATACACGTCACCAATTAACCTCCCAAAACCTTACATCTTAACTCGACTGGTGTCTTAACATCCCCTGCCACACGCCCATGTAGCGGCTCGCAGGGCAATATATAAATGTAAATGTAGATACGAGAGCGCAATAGAACATTGGTGAAGTATCCAAAGTTTTATACAAAATACTATCGTATAGAGTACCAAAAAATTCGTATTCGCACAAACGTTACAAGTGGCTACCGTCCCAACACACCCTCTTTCATGTTATGATGACTGAACGAAGGGTATTAAGCAATAATAGATTAATATTAAGACGAGTATTTCCCTCTCGATGCATTAGTGTGTCCTGATTGGGAGTCCCTTCACTTTCGGCCTCATTCTATGTTTTTTGCACCAAATCTTTCCCTCCGCCAACTCGAAGAGAAATCCCTCGTTTGCTCACTTTTTTCGTCTGCACTTTCGCTGGCGAATCCAAATATTTCGCGCAGTCAACTCGTTTTTCGCGTCCTTCCGTCGTGCGTCATGGTGTCTGGGGCGGGACGCGTGAAATGGCGCGTGATACGATTCCGTTTATCGCTTGCGGTCGCCTTTTTTTATACTGCGTCCGTCGATGCTCTTTTCTTTTATGATTTTCAAAACGGCCGAAATGCAGAAATGGGCCGTAACAGCGGTCTGGGTTTTATTTTTGATAAGTGGTCGTCCAGTCGACGGGTTGCTTTCACTCGCGGCCTTCACCCGAAGCCGATGTTTTCTTCCACTCCATTCAAAGCGCTCGAGAAATGCCTAAGTTGATGCCACGTCACCATGACTCAGCTATCGTTGTATGCCGAAATATATAATAAAAAGGTGCCCATATGTAAATTGTGCAGCGATCAATCCTACTCTGCCTTTCAAAAGAAAAGGGAATGATGGCATCAGCTCTAGCTCGTGGTTCTGGTAGCAAAACATGGCGTTAGTTGCGAGAAATCCCCTTTTCAGAATAATAATATATTCCTTTAAAGCTGGCCCTGAATTGAGGGTAATGTAAAAGATTCCACGTCGTAATACCAAGGTTTCAAAATTCCAAAACATTTATCTTTCAACGTACAATGCCCAACATGTACTTCTCATCAACATTCCAGCTTCTCACGGTACTTAAGCCAGTTTTATGGATGAGCTTCCCCGGTGGATTATGACTGATATCGGCATATTTTTTGTTACCACTTCGTTCGACCGTAAATACTGTCGCAAAATGTGCTGCTTACGGTTTCCCTCCCATTCATGTAAAATGGAGTTATTTTGGATGTGATCCCTATTATTTGCTGCCATCTCCCCTCCGTTCCTTAGTCGACTCCTTACACACGAGCTTTCCCCTCCTTGAGGCTACACTTTGCAAGGGTGACAATTACATAGTTTCGCTTCTACTATGCATTTATCTGACAAGAGTGATGAGCAGTACGCAAAATAGTACGACATGTAGGTGCGAAAATTTAAATGAAGGTATTCGAGAGCGGTATTACACACAATTAGACGGCAAATAGACTTGTTCAAATAATACTCTGCAATTCCCCAGTTGTATTTTATCGAAAAAAACTTGATTTGAAAATTACATATTCACTGATGAATAATGAAAGAATTCCTCACAGCTGAGCCTGATGCGGTGTTTTTCCCAATAGAACCGCCAAAAAATGACAGGATCCTCAAGCCAATGACGCCAATTTGATATTTTAATCTAAATGACTTTGTAAAAACCGTGTGGTATGTAATTATTTAAAGCATGGACATCGCGAACCGGCACTTTCATTTAAAAATTCACCAAAATTCACAGAAATTTAAGATTACTGTTTCACACCAATGGGCCACTTAATCAATAAATGTGAGCAATGAGGAAGAATTGCCATCTTAGGTATGGTAAGGCTAGGTGGATGATGAACCAAAATGTTATATCAATCTTTGTTACTAGCTTAACGTTAAGTCATCAGGGGAATTGGATATTTTCAGTCAATGCTCTGCTGGTTGAACGCCGCTATCAGGTCTCAGAAGTAGCTAGTATGCATGCAATTAACCAAAAAATTTGAAAAAATCATATAAAGCAATAATAAAATAGAAAATGACGCGGAAAACGCTGAGGTACTACTTACCAATGATGCGTGCGCGTAGAAAAATGCTGCAGGCTTCAGGACATCGTGTGTTGACAGAAGCTCCGTGCTTCCGGCCCGTGCTTTGGTACGTATCACTACGCTCTGGATTCGCATGCACGAGCGGCGATGGAAGAAATGCGACTGCCTTGCCTGCAGGCGATCGTCCGTCCGACTGTTGCAGAGGGTTGCGCTGCCTTTTGAGTGCTTTGATAGTGTGAGTCAGACGTCCAAGGGCTCATACTGACTGCCACTCGGTCAAGAGTACTCCCCTTATACTTTTTATCTCCTCTTCTAATCTCCCTTTTTCATCCACTCCCGGACACGACGTGGACAAAGCAAGAGTCTACTGGTCGAAGTGTATTCACCAAATCAATCATCGCCTCACTTTTACGCTGCCATTTTCCCTCCCAATGCATTCAGCCGTATTTTAAAATCTTTTAAGAGAGAATTTAAAATAAATCAAAAGTTACGAACTACTCCGCGAGTCGTCCCAAGGACGTGTGGCAAAGTTTGTTAGGACAAGAGCCTTAAAATTGAAGCATTTAGAGAGAAGTACTCGGTGAGATTGGAAAGTTATCAAGACCTAATATCTAAGAATGATTGTACTGATATTTAAGAGGATACACAAAAAATGTGAGCTGGGAGCGACAGCCATGTCTGGGTCTGGCAGCCAAAAAGTTGCGGCTCTTGTACTCTACTCGTTTTTTTGTATGTCTAGTGATATGCCTAGTGATACTTAGGTTAGATATTAGATACGGTACGATATAAATACAGAGCGAGAGCACCCCCAGTGCATAATTGAGAGACTGAGTAATACAGGAATATTTTTTAAGATATGAGCACTTCCAAAAATATGTTGCCTTCCAACTGATAACGTCAAGGTCGGTGCATGTAACAATCACTAAGTTTCGCTACCGCTGAAATAGTCAGTTACGATCTGTGATCCCCACGTATTGCATTCGTTTACTATCTTTCTGTACCACCTTAGAAATATCCCTGGGCTTATCGTCTATATCATTCTTTGTCCCTCTCCCAATGTAAATCATTACGTCTTCCTATCCTCTGCCCCTCTCCATAGCTATACTTGCCCTTCCACCCTCCGTTCGCATTCTTGTCACCTCCTCAACTCTATTCAATGCCATCCAGGCTCTAAGCTATCCCAATCGGCTCCTTGCAGGTGTTAGAAGCTCTTTAACGTAAATGGAGTTCCATGTTTAGTAACGAGCGGAAGGATACCTATGAGGTTGTTTACTGAAGTGTTCGTTCTCCTTGGACGTCTAATTGTGAAGGACTATTTGATGCCTGTTCATGTATATAAACCTCTACTTGAGATATCGCCGCAGCTGTATAGCCCGCATTGACACGGGGAACATGTGATCAGGACTTTCGCCATATTCTGTTAAATATACTGGCTTCCCAAAATGCATGTGTTCTATCTTCATTTTACTCGACGCTTCGAGAATTCACCCTGTCTTCCAACACAGGCACATCCATATTCCTCTCATCCTCCCTCTCCACGGGCCCATTTCATTTCACTCGCACCGAAAACCACTCTTCCATTTTAATCCTCTAGCCCCGTCTTCCACTCTCATTCCTCGGAAGTTCCATCCAGTTCTCGACCGTAAGGTTCTTAATCCGGTCGCAAGCTGCGGGCCACTTGCCCGCACTGGTTTAAAATCGGCGCGAGAATGAAATTGAATATAACCGAGGGCAGTGGAACTGCTGTCGTAGTGTTAATCGCTTGGCGTTTCAGCGGTGTGGCCATTGTGTGAGGCGCTGGATAGCTTTATCAAGGGGTACGTGTTTTGGGGATAAGAATGGCTCAAAGGAGGGCGGGGGGAGGTGGAGTGTAGTGGTGCGGGCAAGGGCAGAATGCCCCTTCCCCCCCCAAACCCTTCACCCTTTTTGGGCTTTGGGGCGGACGGCCAAGGATTTAGCGCGCCCTTGGTTGAAGTCAGTGAGCCAAGAGATCATGGTTAAATTTCCCAAAAAGCGGACGGTGTTGTTCATTGTGAGCTGTTCTCCTCACCGTGCCAAACACATCCTCTTTTTTTTCTGTCTCTTCCGCTATCATTGCTCCCCGTGCATTGGACGGGGGACTGGTATATATGACATTTTCTAAATCCGGTAAATCCAACGGGATCAAACGGGAGTTTTTTCCCTCCATGAGAACAAAAGAATTTCAAATCCTTTCCAAATTCATCATCCGAAGTATGGTAGATAGAAATGGACGATGTTCACCGTCCGACAGGGCGGTCACCGACACAAGCTTTAGACTTGATGAGAAATACCTCCTAAAAAGCGGCGGGTATTTCTCAGTTCAAAGAATGAGTTACCGGGCATGTAAAAACAAATACTTACTGTAACCGATGGTATTCGTGTGCAATGAAGCAGAACTTTCCCCTTATTCTAGTAGTAAGCAAACATCTATCCTGAATCGTGAACCGTCCGAGAATAGGTATGGAAACGTCAATCACAAATACTACTATGAATAGTGGACAATGCTTTCGCATTTTTTTGTAAAGATTTCCGCGGAGTCATCGTGATGAAGAGAATGGTTTTTCCGGATGTTTTTCCGCGTTTATCCATTTTTAGGGACAGAATGTTCTAAAAATGAACAATATGTCCTTAAAAATTGATAAACGCGGAAGAACACCCAGAAAACCATTCTCATCAATGCTTACGCATTACCATTGCAAAAGTGTTGGAACGGTTATGGGCACTCTTGACCGTTTTGAAATATCTAAAACAAAAGAAAATAGACATAGCACCTCAATCATTTGATGAAGCTGAAAGTAGAGGCCCTTGACTTATTTAAATTAATTTGTCTAAAATGAAAGCTCTCGGAATCAACATCCAAAAAAACTGCCATTCAGACTCAAGGGAGTGAGGCAAAAATATTTGAGACGTAAAGGAGAGCAAATTATATTATGGTATTTAACATTATCCAATCGAGGATTGTCATTTCTCTGAAATCGAGTAGGCAAACAATCTTTTCAACGTAAGCAAGAATTCAATGAAACATTTAGCTCCCATTATCATCCATTTCATGGACTGTTACAGCGATACATTAAAGTTGTCAAAACTCGACAACTTCCACGCCAAAAATAGTTCATGAATAATCAACTAGTGACGTGGGACCCGCACCAAGTCACAAGTTTTTTCTTTTGACATAAAGGCCTTTGGCATTGGCAAATTCCGGGAAAATCGAATTCTGCCTTAACGAGGAAGAAATGAGTGGGTCAACATTTAATGTAAATACGGATCTAATGCTTCAGGAAATAGGGGTATTCGCGCCTTTCGAGTCTTTACGTTGCAATGAAAGAAGAGGTTCGAAAGACCAACCAAAATATTGAAGAAATTTGGTTTAGTCTATTCATCTGATATTTTTGAGTCCTTATTTGAGGGAGAAAAATCAGCAGTACATAATCACGATCTTTTAACTCACTCCGATCATTGTATCAACTTGCGATGCCATTCTCATGGTTCACATCGAGTGAATTTTCTCAAACAATAATGGTTATTAAATAATTCCACTGAATTACCTGCCTGTAACTCTCACCCAAGTATTTTTGGAGTCTTAATTACGAAGTAACATACATTAAGCAAAAGATGGAGGCGTGTGAATCGGTGTGGCCTACTCAGGGATAAGCTATATATATAACACAAGTAAGAAAGTGGTCTTACTCTTAACCAGCAGGGAATTTTTTCCTTTTTACTCTTTCAACTTCAGAGGAGACAGTGACGAGTATGCATACGCTGCGTCTACATGGTTTCATACAACAAGAGAAGTTGAAAGGACGCTCAGAATATTTTTAAGAATATACTGTCATTGTCAAGAAATATCTTTTTTCTTCTCAAAGAGCCAAGCTTACACCGAGGTAAAACTTCTGCAAGAGAGCGTAGTAAATGAGTATTTTTAATATCGCAAAGCGGTTCTCACAGTTATGAGCTTGTGCGGTGTTCCTAAAAGTGTTTCTTAGCTAGTTGCTTTGAAAAACAATGGTTATTATTATCGTTAAAACCATGGAATTGCAGAAAAATAATTGAACATTACATTTTTAAGGCGTTTTTGATTCAAGTAGGTGTTGCTTGATAAAATTGCAACTGGGAAACCCCTCGTAAAGTGATGATAAAACCAATCAACCTACTTTTAACATTGGGTATAGCTCTATCATTTGCTCCTTCTTCCTGAACTAATAGTTTACACTAACTGTAAAGATGGAGTCACATATGGATGACTAACAGAAAGAAGTTCAACAATTCACTACTGAGTGTCCTTAGGCATACTTCTTGTCATTTGACTTTTATCAATCAAAAACCATTTAGGATTTGAACTTGATTATTCTTGGTCTTTTTACCTTTTTACATGAAAAGCAAATACCTATTTTAAGTACGCTTGTGATGAAAATGGACAGTTGAAAGACATTTTTTGGACTCAAATTGGATTGGGAGTGAACTTCGTCGTTTTGTACCCTTTCCTGATTGCCTTTTTTGTTTGCAACAGTATTGGGATAGCACGGATTTGCATGGCGTCAGCAACGCCATTTTCAAGTGTTTGAATCACGTCCCGCAGTGAAAGAGCTCTGTGCTGAGCTAACCACATTCATCCTGTGTCGATCAAATTTCATCGCCTTTTCGCTCTCCGGGATTCACTGTCACAGAGGCAACGTGTCTACTGATCCTTTCGCAGCAAGCAATCAGTTGTTCGCTCAGCTCTCCAGTTCATTTTTTTGGGAGGCAAAGAAGTTTGCTGATAAAGGAATCATGTATATTTGTTTTGAATCTTAAGTTCTAATTAATGACTGACAGCAATTAATAAAGTACGAAGTTGAAATTTTTGCCCTTAGTCGACATAAAAGGAATCAAATCACCTTATAATTTCACCATAAAAGAAGTATAATGGATAAATCCTTGTTTATCAAACTTTGAAGTCTCACATCTAATAGCGTTTTGCGACAGGCATGGGTGTAATAACTAAAAGTCCGTCTGACAAGTAAAAACAAAAAAAATTGCTAGAATAAATACATTTATGCAAGAGAGTCCATTGAATCTCTCTGGCAGGGCACGTTGTATTCGATTGAACAAAATAATCAATTTTCATCGTCTTGGTCAATTATTCTGCCATCGGGCGAATATTATAATTCTTATAATTCTCCGTAGAGTATAACCTGGAAATCAAGTTTAATAGACTGATTATTCTGATCTCTTCTTCATATATATAAGAAGGAATCACTCAGAACTAGAACTCCGAAGGTCAACAATGATATTATACGTTTCAGAAAAAAAATTGGGAGCCATAAAATAGAATAATTGCGCTGGAGTGATACGGATCGAATTACGTCAGCTCGTTAACAGTAACAATCACAAATGAAAACCAGGGAAAGATTTTACAAGTTCCTACGAGCCATTTGGATTGGTTTTTCAGGTAATTTTCAAAGCATAACTCTCAAAGCATAACGGAAAATTACGCGCAGCTTTCCGTTCACCAGCACTATGAATTCACGTGTTCTATGCCATTGAGGTTCGCAAGCATACCCCACATTGGCGGTGCTCCACTCCTCAACTTGCAATCCGTGTCGTCACTCCCTCTCCAAATACCGTTCCTATACACAACTCCCATTTCTCGTACCCACTCCATTCCTTTCAGGCAGGCAAACTTTCCTCTAACTCTCCCAACCTCCCACATTACCTCCATTGCAATCGTTCGTGAGTTGAGTGTCGAGACGTCTTTGGACGCATCTCTCCAAGGAGATGGGATTTCTACCGTATTCCACGGCCCCCTCCATCTCGTCTCTCGCATTCTATCGAAGTATCCAAGCACTACCTTCCGACCTTCCCATGGGAATGTCTTCTGTCTGCAGCCACAGTTGTTACAGTTGCTATTGCGTTCTAACTCCCGCGTGAGGAGGTATACATCCAGGAAATCCCCACACCAAAACTCCCGCTCCTGCAACTCCACCTCTTGAACAAACCCTCCCACCCCCACTATCAACCCTCTTCAGCCTCTCCCTCGCATCCATCCTTCCCCCTCGTATTCAGAATGCGAAAAAGATTTCCCCCTTCTATTTGTCTTCGTCTTCCGACGCGAAAGAGCGTGTGTGCTGGCTCCGCTCTTCCGTTTGCAAGTGTCGTGGCGATAATTGCCAATTGTCCCCGTCTCCTCTGAGCCGGGGACCTCGTGCAGCGAAGGGATCACTGGAGCTGTGGGGTGGTGGTGGTGGAAAGGGAGATGCAATTTGGCCGCCTACCCACCTGCCTGACTGCCAGAGGACGGTATACAGCTTGCAGCTCGCGAAATTGGTCGAGAGTCTAATTTCATGTGACAAGGCGTACTTTCAAGTCACAAAGCCTTATGCGCTTTTCCCTCCCTTTTTCTCGATTCGATGTTTTTTCGCTCCGCTCTCCCTGATTTCGGTGAGATGTATTGCGCTACTTTTCTCGATCCGCAGACGGACACACGAGGAGTGAGGACGACATGCTACGTCTTCAACATTTCCCTCGCTGCTGAATACCTACTCTTGTGCGTCGTGCTTTAATGTCGACATAAGATTAGGTCAAAAAAATGTGTGCTAAATTTACCATGAATTTAGTCTTCGCACTTTGTTCACCTTAGATGACAGATAAATAAAACTGTGAGGAGAGTGTATGAATTTTTTTATCGCCCAAAGAACTTAAAATCTTTACTATTGAGGTATTAACTGAGAGAAATCACAGAAAAGTTAGAATCAATCAAAATGGCGCACTCTTGAAGAATAAGACGTGAATCTCTGGTGAAATTATTTTGTGGGATTAAAGTTGGGGAGACCATTTAGACTTTTATTTTTTTAATAGATCAAGGTGTCCAGTTTTGTTTTTGCTTCAAAAATCAAAAATTGTAAGAAATATTTGTTTCAAGCTCCTTCAAAATCTACACAAGCGCAATGAAATTATATACTCACCTGCTGGTAGTTATAAAATAACGTCAAACATTCTTCAAAATTTTTAACAGCTTTATTTTCCTATTCCGTTTAATAGGAAGACTTAAGTTCGAAAGTTTTAGGCCTAACAGTGTTGGAAGTCATTATAAAGTGAAAGAAAACAAATACTGTTTCTTTCCTCTAATATTACACTTGAAGATGACATCTTGGCGTCTAATCTAGTTGTGCCTTTTAACAACTATAACTTCAAATCATTGGAAAGATGCAGTGTTAAGATCTCCCTCACTCTAGGAAATCATTATTGTCTTGGTCGGGCTGAAAATCAAACCCAGAATAGAAATATATATTGAACAATCATATATCGGCTGTAAAATGCTGCATTGTATAATTTTCATCGGTTAAATATTTCAATGCAATAACTCCTAATAGATAATCACTATTCTAACGCTTAGAATAATTTAATTTTTTGACCACCTTTTATCGTGTATCACTTTATCGCATGGTCTTATTCGGCGTTCTTTGCACACTTGATGAAAATGTTCCACTCGTCTTCCATTTTCTTACCAATATCTAAATTAAAAAATCAATACGCAGAACATACGTATGTTGCCATCATTGAAACCTGTTTGATTCAAAGACAGGTTTAATATTATCTCAACACATTAGACAGTCACCAATCGATAAATACAAACGGAAAAATGTTTATCTTACTCGCATTTTGGGTAAAAACCGTAAATCTTGACCGTGGGTATAAAAAAGGGACTCTAATTGCTATGAAAAGGTGCAGCTGCGCTACTTTCGAGAACGCGACATATACGTTGGAGATGAAAAAAATTAAATAAACACACGCCAAAGGCTGAAAAAAGACACATGTGGTGAGAGCCGCATCGCCCTTCAAAGCGATCACCAATTGGTGGCTTCTCGTCGAGTGCCAAATGGGGCGAGTGCCGTTCTTCATCGGGATGCCGTTCGTTACCTATGTCGTGTGCGGAACGTGACATATCGCGCCCAACGGGTCCAACCGATCTATCACGCCACGCGCCGTCGCCAGAGACCGTCCATATCTGTGCCGCGTGATTGGATGATACCGGAACCACGAGTCCTCCGATGAGACGGCAGCAATCCATCCATTCCTCTTTCTTATTTTCGTCATTATTTTTCCAATGTGTAAATTGAAGGTTAAGTTGGATTGGCATAAATAAATTACAAATACAGTGAGATAAAAATTGAGAAAAATGGAGGTAAAAATAACTCTTTGAATAGAAATAAATATTCGAAGACCTGAGTTGCGAGGGGGAAAGTGCTGGTCAAGGAAGCTTTCCCATTACTCGTGTTTTTGGCGTTTATCCTTGTAGGATACATTCCCGTATGTAAAATTGTTTTCTGATCAAAAAATGCTGGTTTCTTGATATTGTACTGCTATGACCGTTCTTCAAAAAAGATACTGAATGAATGTAAGATATTCAATCCGGAGTCACTCTGAGAAAATCGATAAAAAGTTTCACAATTTGAAAGGTGGCTTAATCTGATTCCACAGATTATTTCCCTAGCCGTTTAGGGTTTTGGCACATTATGCCATTTTTCAGGTTGAGCCCCGGAATCGAAACTGGGTCACTTAGAGAAATTAAGTGTGGAATTAAATAAAATTATTTTTTCATTTTTAAGAACACTAAATGAAGTTTAGTAAATTTGGTGAGGAATATTGCTCACGTACGTTACATATAAAATAAAAAATATATTTCTGAGGTAATAGCATAATATACCAAGAGATATTTTACGAAAAGATGAGGGATAGAAAATAAATTGAGGCGATATTTCCTGTCAAGAAACATTTGAAGAAATGCGGATAACAAATACTCGAGCTGCCGTTTAAGTTTCAAATTATCATCGTCCATGTTTTTGGAATTCAATCCGACAGGAGCCGATTGGTAGGAGTAGTAGGACCAGTGTCTGTACAGAGGAAGTGGAAATTGTAAGCATTAGTGCTCTCATGAATCGGTAACTATGATTATAAGGAATATTTTCTATTAAAAGTTCTTAAAATATCAAATCCTCAGAATTTTCCCTCTTGTTTTAATGATTGTGAAAAAGTAGTGACTGAGACAGATTCACTCGAGGTACGATATTTTGGGCGAGTTATTTCCTTACTCATTATGGAGACCATATAAAAATTTTATGTTTCACTCTCAACAGCGGTAGGAAGCTTTTTTTTTATCTTCCGCAGTTGTAGGAAGCTCTTATCCTTTATCATGTCTGAATTCCTCATTCATTGAATTCGAATATTTGTGAAGTCTTCCGCTTGATTAATTTTTTCAAGCGGGACGTTTAAAACTCCCTCTCCATGGAAGGATTTTTTATGATTCTGGGAAAATGACTGCGGTGGCTATATAATTTATTTTCAAAAATATTTAAGAAAACATATCAACTGCACACTGCGAATTTTTGACGAAATCTAAGTGTTATAATTTTCTCATTTTTTAAATATTGTCTCTCTGGAGTGCCTACAAGTACAGTTTCCAACGTAAAATGGCTGGTATTTTTCGGCAATTATCTTAGAAAGTTGTTCGGTAGGGAGCTGATATTTTTTAACTACGGAAGGGTTAGATATTTATTCTTTAAAATGAAACCAAAATTATTGATTTTAAGTGGAATAATATTTCACTCAAACAACCTTAAGCACATCCCATTCATTATCGGTTTATCTTTTCCTCCCGTCCCCCCTGCTCAATGGCGCATTAACGCCCACCGCCGCACACCGCTACGCTGGTTTCCCGACTAATTCGAGGACATGAATATCTCGCGGGCCGAATACTTGAAACACCCGGGATAATCATCGGGATGGGAGGCAGATTGCCGGTTCCAATCAATTCAAATTTAATTCCGTGCCTACTCGTGCAGGCTGCGCTTTCTCCCATCCCCAGGTTATTCACCCGTCAGGTAATGAGGAGATATTCTCCTCTTCTGTCAGTCCTCCTGTTCCCCAAACACCAAAATGAAAGGCCGAAGAAAGCAGATGAGAGAGTGGGCTTATTTGAGTGGACAAGACTGTGAGGAAATATCTAGGGTGTGGACGAAATGGCCCTCGGCTACCTGCCCAAATTTTCCTGCTACCAACTTATACAGATAAGATTCCGAATGAAGGCCATTTCAGGAGTAATAAATCCCGAGAGATGGCGAAGGAATGGGTTAATGGCATGGCAGTAACTGCAGTTACAAATGTAAAATATATTAGTAGAAATATTTTCTATGAGCAGTATAATACTACATTTTTATGACAATTGGCTGTATCTATATAGAGCGTAGACATTGGTGCTATTATTATACATAATATAGTAAACTTTCATTTATCAGCTAAAACTAACCCTGTATGAATAAAACTTGATCTTCATTGACTTTTTGGTACTCAATCACAAATTTACTAACAATTATTCGTGTTGAGGTGTGAAATATTCTGTGGTCTGTAAAACTTTCAAGTTTATAAATTTATGATGGAGGATCATAATGTTAATGAAGACCAAGTTTTATTCTTGCACGCAGCATGTACGGCTAACTAACTAAAGATCTATAGGAAACCCTTTATGAATTGATTCCAGGAGAAAGTTACGGTAAAAGTATAAATAATGGGAAAATACAGAGTTGAAAGAATGGTTGTACATGCAGTTATTGAATATGTATAGCCAATTAGCAAGCAGCATGAGTTACACAATTGGATCACAATGAACTGACTGTAGGATAATTCTGGTTGGATGACGATATCAGCACATAGAAGTATACCGTTAGGTTTGGAAACCCATGGTGATGATCACATCATATATTGTATTCGTCAATTGATCGTAATGAAATTCATAGTTATTATTATCATTTATTGAAATTCACCAAAAAATCCAAGTTCTTGAAGAATCAAATTTAGACAAACAGAATTAAGTCAGGCATTCGAATCGGGAATAAACCAAAGTAAACGCTACTGCATGCAAGGTAGATACCCATTAAAATATAAGGCCGGATAATATATTATTCCTACAATATTCAATGTTTAGGTTTTGTTTTTGAATCGTTATTAAAGCACACACGAATATTCAGAGCGGTCACTTGGTGATGTGATTACAAAACATACTCATTAAACAAGCATTAAAAATTAACATCAATGTAATCAATGCCAATACCTAAAACAAGCCAAACTAATTACAGAAACTTGTGTTACTACGGATTAAGAACATCAAAATGTCCTGTGAATGGCGTGATATTATTTTAATTTTTAGAGGTAGGATATCTAGTGCTATGTGAATGTTGCTATATTGAGGTACATACAAATAAATTTGGGAAATTTCTTTAGTATTTTTAACAGAAATGAAATTAATTTCAAAGTTACGCCGTGTATATATTGCTGAATTTGATGAGGGGTACTCAAACGGGTGGACGGCAAACTAAAGGACGTAAAAAAGAAAAAAATAATACCAGAATATAGAAGAATCGAAAAGAGCAGACTCACAGAAGGCAGCAGTTAACTAGGTCCGTGCATAGGATTGAAACGCAGGTGATGAGGATGGAGATTGTTAGTGGGGCGAGCGTTCTGCCTTCGTTCGCCCGGGGCAAACGGGAACCCACCACGCCCTGTCCTCACTTAACCCTCACCCTACCCTTTGTTCCCCATCCGCACAGGGTGGGGTGGTGAGTGCAATCACGCGGAAGTGATTCGCGCTGCCGAGATGAGGCATCACCCCACGCGTCGCTTTGGTCGACGGGGCGGAAGGGAGGAGGATGGGAGGGAAGAAGAAAGGGGAGAGGGTGAGAAGGAAGGAGAGATAAGAAGGGGGAGACGTGGCGAGGTGGAGATGGATGGGGTGCGAGGCGGAGGGAAAATTGGCAAGCTAAGGAATCCTCGCTCGCTCGCACCCCTTGCTCCCTGGGCGCTTCCGTATCACGAGGACAGGGGTGCGGTGGCAACGCCCGGCTTAATTAGAGCAGGAGGAAGAGGAAGGGGGAGAGAGAGAGAGCAAAGTTCGCGAGAGGGCTTTCAAGATCCTCTTAATCTATTTCTTTCTTTTTTTCATGAGGGCGCATCAGGACGAAAAACTCCGGGCGGCGGGAGATCGGTTAAGTTATTCCAGAAAACAGTGGGTGTGAATTAAATCGGGGGTGACTTCGCTACACCGGTGACAGTCGGTGTTCACGGTTTTGACGCCCATGCTTGCTCTTTCATAGCTCCTTCTACCGGTAAATTTATGGCCATATGTATATATTTTATTCCATGTGAGGTCGAGACAAAAAAAAGTGCCGCATTACGTAGACTAACATTTATGTCAAAATCCATGTAAGTAATTATTGAGATTGGTGAGTTTATCCATGCTCTACTTCACACCTTCATTTAACAGTGCGCAGTGTCAAATTTAATCAGATTTAATAGTTAATGATTGACTTCAGAAAATGGTAGACGAAAGCAGCTGAGAGTTTTTAACTGTTAAAGCTCCAATAAACTGCTGGTACACCGTAGTTACATCAACGGAACAAACAAATCGCGATTCATCCATGATCGTTTTCTGTTTCGCAATATATATTTCACAATTCAGGAAAACGAAATATATTATGTTAATTTACATATGATGATCTGAGATAAATATTTTATGGTGTAATAATTACAAAATTTTACTTATTATAAATAAAATATGAGTTTTTGAAAATTAATACATTATTACAACTTGTTACTTTTCTCTCAAATACTATGGAGATGGTTAAATGGCTGTATTTAATTTTTATGTATATAAGTATGTTAAATTTGTAAGTAAAAATATGTATTTTTTCAATTTATCGAAAACCACCTTAGAAAACCAACAAATCAAAGGAGAAGTTTGTATTTTTGGAAAGCAAACATTTAAAAGATGGCTCTTTGACTTTCATTGCCCAAGAAACCATTTTTTCTGCCTCTTTCAGCATTAGTTTGTTGAGTCGATTTATCTTAAGAGTGATTGATCTTTTTAGATGTAATATTACGATTTCTGAAGCACACCTTTTTAAATAAAACCATAAACATTCTCTTTGCCCCGACAAAGCTCATTTTGCATTTGAGTTGCTGAAGTAGTAAAGTATTTTACGTACTTACGGTAATCTGAGCTCCACCGGGAAAATTGACCAGTAAAAGTGAAAGGGTCCACGGTTATGCATTATTCTTTGTATTGTTTGGGGTCCAATAGTCCTTAAATTATATGAGAAATACACGTAGAGTTCTCCGTCTATTCCGAAGGTACCAAATAATTAACCACTAAATGGGCATCGGCCAACTATATTAATACAAGCCAGCTCATATTTAGTTTAATCAATTGTGTGACACTCTCAGTGGAAAAATCATTCGCCTGGACTGGGAATCGAACCCATATCCCTCGATTTTGTGCCTAGGGCTCTTACCAATTTAGCTACCCAGGCGTCCTCTTCCATTATCAATCTCATGGGGGCTTTAAGGAGCAAGTTTTCCTCACAGGTACCGTGCATATAATGCCAGAGGTACCCGTATGCGAGCGCTAACCACCACAGTCCGCGGGGTAAACCCCAATTTGAAACACAAAGGTGTTTACCTTGGACATTTTCAAAGAACTACGGAACTAGCCGCGCAGTTACTTCAACGGAGTAATCCGCTAGTGATCACACAACTGTGTGAAACTCACAGTGGAAAAATCATTTGCCTGGACTGTGAATCGAACCCAGACCCCTCGATTTTGCGCCGAGTGCCCTATACAATCAAGCTATCCAGGCGTTCTCTTCCACTATGAATCTCATTGGGGCTTTAAGGAGCAAGTTGTTCTAAAAAAATAAAAAAAACATATTTAGTTTGTTTCATCACATAGTTGCAAACAAAAATAGCTATTCTCTAAAATGGTGCGCATTTAATTGCCCTAGTTATTTCTTTTTACAATTATAATGAACATTTTCAGCAATTCGATTAAAAGTACGATATTTGTGATTCGATAGCAATTGTTTTTGGTCTAATTCTAATGGAAAATATTATTTTCAGTGTTACCAGCACTTATGTACTCTGATGGAATAAACTGCTGCACAGCCTATAAAGTAAGCACTAGGACACCATGCCATTTGCTTCCCAACGGTCCCATACTCTTCTTAATCATATATTCATACACTAATAAAATCCGTGCCAAAAAAGAAGAATGGTATTAATTTCAGCATTCTCATTTTATGAATTTCTCTATGTTTTGAAATAAATAGATTTTTATGATGCTAATTCGATACTGTCATGCATTTTCCATAGATGAGATACGATGATTGACCCGCAAAGGTTTATCACTGTTGCTGTATGTCTCAAAGTCCACCAATAAAAAAATAGTAGTTATGAATACAAAACCCTGTAAAATTAACATAGACTGCGGAGAAACAGTTTGAAACACGCTACGACGCAACTCGCGTCCCACGGACAAGGCTCTGCTAATGTTACTTCACTTAAATTAGGCTAAAAAGCGTCCCTTAGGAGAAATGGCATTTGTTTTCGACAGAAATAAATAAATTAGAGATGACTTTAATTATGAATTCATTCAATTATTAGCCTAAAAAGCAGTAATCAAAGCTAATATCCTCAAAGGACACAATTTTCTAGATGTATTTTTCTACGTCCGTTCAGTAGTGATTTATGCAAAAAATGTTTAGTCGAAGCCAAATAGAAACTATTTCAAATGATTGTTCTGGTGCTGACAGATAATAGTGTAAAACGGCCAGGAGTAAAGTGATTTAAGGTTTTAGTAAGCTAGCCATTTGGTGGAAAAGTCAAAGATATAAATCACAAATATACTTCTTTATGAACCTTTAGGTAAGAAATACGAATTATTGTGAAGGAAAAAAATTTTTGGGTAGATTATTGTTCAATAAATTGGTCAAAGTTGCGATGAAATATTAAGGTTTGTAAAATAATCTATTAGTGCAAGACTTTTACTTATTTGAGACCATACAGATGTTAACTTTATATCATTTATCATAAATGATATAAGGTTCACATCTGATTCTGACATAAAAATGATTTTTTTTGCTTGTAATCGATCGTAAATTACAATATCTGTAAACCCGCCCGTTGGCCGGTTACAATTAAGGATAAATGATGACCAAGCCTATTAAAATTCTTTCTTGATCTTAATTAAACCTGAAAAAGGGATACGGATGAGAATTGTCTTTTACAAACTAGGTATATTCGCATTTTTTGTTAATAAGATAAACGATAAAATTAGTAAACAGAAAATACATATTTGGAATGTAAAAGTCAGTAATTAACCTTCGAAGAAAAAAGTTTGCTTTTAAGCTCAGGTCTAAAACTGATAAAAACTAATATTAAACAATCCTGATCAATCGAGTTGAAAACTCTTTCATCGTAAAAGACTGAATGTTTCTCGTTCCCATTTACCGCGACCTCGAGCAGCTCAAAAATATTTGCACAAAAGGCCTTTTGAATACGAAGGGGAATGCTCTCCACGTCCCTCTATTTGCATTTAACGATAAAGCGAAAGCACACCGCTCGTCTCACAGTAAGAACCCCACAGAAAGGAACAAAATCTGGATTGGGGCATTCCCTAAACAATTTACGTGGGGACATACGCATGCGTAAACCAATGCAAACATAATTATGGCCTCGCTGGAATACTAAAAAAAAGATACGTTCCCCTCCCCAAAAAAAATCCAGAGAGGATAAGGGTAAATTTTCAGGAGGGACCCGAATACGGGGTCGTATGGGGAGAGAGGCACAAGGAATTTAACTTTTAATGAACTTTCCAGTCTTTCAATTAGGAACTCTACCGATGTTTTTTCTAATATTTTTAGAGGCATAGTAAGGTTTAGGACTCACATTGCTCATTATCGTATTGAAATATTTGAAAAAGTGTCAACAAATAAACATACGTGGTATTTTTTTCTTTCTGTACTATGGATATACAGATAAGTACGAAGAGCAAAGAGTTAGCCTCCTTAACCATCTCAAGGTGCCCCATCAACCTCATTAATTATATTCCGAAATCATGCATGTGAGGCCGCTTTAGGTAAACAACCACGATGAGGAAAAAAGTGTAAAATATACCAAAGTAAAAACGGAGCGCCGTGCGCACGCAAGGTTACGCGAAAGTAGACGCGTGTGCGGGCGTGCGTGCCTGACGAGCGAAAGGGAAAGGAAACTAACGAGGACTGGCTGAATAAACATCTGCCCGTTAAAAAAAAGACGAATAAGGGAAATAAATTGAAAAGCGTGGTCGCGGAATGGTTGGGATGAGGATCGAGAAAAAAAATATATACAAAGTTTTCGTCTCTCGAGAGGGTTTGCAGTCGGGGTGGGTTTGAGCCCTTCCGCGAGGTTAGGGGGGAGAAGTGAAAAGAAAGATACGTGGCAGCGGATGGATGGATTTTATAGAGTGAAAAGAGGGTTCTGGATACTGCACACGATGGGGATGAACGGAGGAGGAGTGTAGGAAAGAAGGACAAGAGAAAAAATAACTTTTCTACCAACTCATCATCACAGGAGCTCTAGGGTTTTTTTAACACCATACTTCGATTTTTCTATCCCAGAATGTTTTAGACCATACCTCCATTATTTCCTCTTTAGGTTTATCCATTATTCAATTACTCCCACAGCAGAATTATTATTAATGGATTCGTTATATTGTAAGGCATTTCCAATTCACTTGGATATTTTCTCCTGTAAAACCATTCGAATGGGCTCTTTCACAATTCCTCATTTTGTAAAATTATTTATTTTCATTTTGGCTGCCCATATGATCCTCCTTATTATTTTTAAAACCATGCCTCAAAAGCTCTTTTTCTTTTTCGATCGGTTTTAATGGTGAGCCAAGTGAATAGCTGAATGAGTCCCACGATCCGATACGTAAACATACCACTCATTTTCAATAGTTACCCTACCAGTCTCGATTCAATAGCTTTCTTTTGAAGGACAAAGTAGGCATGACCTTACGTACTAACGTAAATGACGTCTTTGCGTTGAAAATAGTCAAGTAAGAGGTGAACTTGGGTAGAGTTATAGAAAGTTATTTATTTCTTTTACTTCGACTATTTTCCACGAAGTGCAGCCTAAAGCAGTCGACATACGGGCGAACGGGGTTTGGTAATGGCGTGGGGCGTAGATTTGGGAGGGATGGCACTAAGAAAGCCATCAAAACTTCAAAAAGCACCCTCGTCCCACCCTTCAATGAGACCACCGCATCCTCCCCTACCCCCCTACCCGTCCCAATCTCTTCAACAACTATCTCTCCGAGGAGAGCCACCCCCCTTCAGAACTAAATCTAACGAAGTCAGCGCTCGGCGGCCCGCCCTCGACCTGCCGGGGGAAAGGGAAGCAAGCTTGGTGGTTAGTTTCTCTTCGCCTTTCGGGGCCTGCCTACACCGTTTCCCGGCATCCTTTCTTCTCCATCGCCCGGCCAACATCCCCTCTGCATCCTCCTCCTCCGGAGCAGGAAACCATTCAGTCCCAGCACTTGAGGGAACCCTCGATGTCCGGCCCCCACTCTTTCCCGTCCTTTTCCCCCCTTCGCCACTACGTTGCCGCCGAACCTCTTCTCAGACGCTTGCCCTCCGCACGAGAGATTTCCATCCTCCCCTCCCCACTCTACGAAGACCTGCTTCCTTTCCCTCCGAAAAGGGCTCTTACCTCGTCCAATCTGGTTCCGATCATTTTTTTTCGATCCGCTCCCTTCGACTTTCGAGATGCCCGGTCCTCGTCGAATGCTTATATTCCCTTCTCCTTGGGAAACCTCCAGTTTCATTTCCAAAGCGCCCGCGGTGCACCGTGTCCAGTTACACTTTGAAAACAGAGTTACTATGTGCTCTCCGACTCTCTTTTGGGGAGGGGTGAGTTAGGGATGAGCTTCCGAAACGAAACTGTGCTCGGTACACATGGGTGATGGATTCGGGATCTCATGTAGATCCTTAATGGGTACTCTAACGATATCATTTCATGGGTGGAAGTTTTTTCAAAGCCCTAACCTTAACTACGGCAACATCAATTGGATAGTATCAGCATCCAGTTTCACGCAAACATTCCATGAAACTATTCTCTATGACTGTTTTCCTCTCCATGACATCAAACACTTACTTATCAACATCGAAGTGGTCGGTCACCATTCAGCTGTTTGGGAATGCCTCCGAATCACACCTCTCATTCTGCTAAGTCACCAATAAGGAATAGAAATGAGATTATCATATTGGAAAGTTTAACTAGAAGACCGTTATTTTTAATATCCACTCTTATTTAAACTACGTGTTTAAAAATCAGAAAAGTAGCTTCGTAAACTTATGGACGTAGTCATGAGGCTTCTGATGAAGACACCCAACTTGGTGGTAATGAGGCAAGACAATATACTGACAAGCTAACAAAAATTTGAGAAAAAAACATAATTCTTTAATTTCAAAATTTTTGAGGAATCTCTACATGATTGAGATTTCCATTGCGTTCAGCTCTATGGTGCAAGATATCAATTATCACTTTTCATGGAATCAACCATGACCTTGTTTGAAATCGTGTGGCATTTTGTAATCACTGTGCTCATTTGGCTCTGCATGTGTTTTTAGATCTATTTCAGCCCACTTCACCTGAATTTTAATTAATAATTTTGTAAGGGTAAATTTAAGGGCTTAAATATTCTTCTGCCCGCATTGTACGAGCAAAGAAGTAAGCAAGATATGACAAGACTACAAAATTAACCTCTCCAGCAAATTACTTAAAGTAGGTAGAAGGTGGGATTATGCTTGGATGGTTTCTAAGAAAAGGTCTGTTTCTCTTAAAAACTCTTAAACGTGACGGGCATTCTCAAAATAGTTTCCTAAAATATTTCTTTGGTTTCCGATGATGCTCAGTCTCTCTCGTATTAGTTGGTATTGATCACATTTCCTCAAGGTGTGTTTAACAGTGACTGGGGATCCATGTCTCAAATGAGCGGTGGAATTTGAATTTTGTAGAATTTTGTGTGTTAGAATGCAGGGCCCAGGGAATAATTGAGAGATGTCATCATCAGCATTATCGATCATCAATCCGAGGATCGGTTTACACCTCATTCTTTCCTCCCCTCCTCGAAACGCTCCATCCCAACATAATTTTTTGCTTTGAAGTTCTCCGAGATATGCCAAATGTATTTCAATCTTTGTCATCGTCCTGTTTTTCCCATTTTTAATGTTTTCAATTGACCGCTGGGGCGAAAAATGTGCCCCATAATTTCCCCTCTCCTCCTTCGAGCAGTTTTTGATACACTTCTTTTCTCTCCAACTCGCCAAAACGCTTACCCGTTTGAGACTCTCAACATCCACTTGATCTTCACCATTCGTCTCTAATACCATATCCCCATATCCCCGTACTTCATATCTTCTTCAACTGTTATAGTTCAGGCTTCCCTTCCGCACAAGATTGCGTAACCTTTATTAATCGCAATCATTGAATACATTTTTTCACTTTTTAAATGCCCATAAAAAATGAACGAAATTACTTCATATGGCTAACAATGAATAAAATAAAAGAAAATAACACGGTAGTATTTTCCACACTATTTTAATGAAAACCGATCTTGGTCTCGACACTTCAATTCAATATCAAGATATTTGCTTCATCCGTGCGTTCAAGGTAAAACCTCCATCAACCCACTTAAACCACACTTCACACATCAGTTTCCCTGAGAGCTGCACCCTCCCTACCTACCTTCCCCTGTTTTACCAAAGACAATGTATGTCATTATCAAGGTTTTACCTTGATAATGGCATTAAGTGTCTAAATTTATTTACTTTATGACATTTGCCTTTACTTTATGACACTTTATAGGTATAGGTACAACCTTGATAATGACATAAGTTATCGAAACCATGGTCGGCTGTCATTAAAATTGTATGGAAATTACCACTAAGTTTTTTTAAATTATTACCGATATGGATATATGATATTTCCACAAGGTTACGCCCTGAACTCTTTCATAATTTTTCCCAGTTGTAGTTAGAACGAAAATTTTCCTTTCTTCTGTCTTTAAGTTCCACTTTAATTTTACCTATCCGCGCTTTTCATACCCTATTCCATCTCTTCCTAGTGTCTACTCTTCTCCCGCGAGCCTTTTACTCACCGCTCACTCTAAGCCCGACGGGATTCCTCCACACGACCCCCAAAACCCCTCACCCTTGGCGGGGCCACAGGCAGGTCATCCCCCGTCGCGTCACTCCAATACCACGACCTCCTCCCCCCGAATTCGCCAAACCCCCTCAACCTCGCCTAGTAAAACGGGACGATCTCCATCTTCAACCCTTTCAAAAACATTCCATCCCTCGCGGGCCACTCCCATCCACTTCTACCCCACATTGACACAGCATCAGTTTCCCCGAGAGCTGCCCCCTCCCCACCTACCTTCCCCTGTTTCCCCAAACCCTTTTGAAACTACTCCCCCTCCACCCACTCCATCCTCCGGCATCCAAATTCTCCCCGCACACTCAACTAGAAATCTCTTGCATAGAAATGTGTGTCTGCGAATGCTAGGAATGATGAAAGACTACTCGAGAACTGCGCGAGTCAGACGGGCGGGGTATTATTTGGTGCAGGTGTTACAACGCGCGCGGAGTTCATAATATTGAAATGAATGAATATGATTGGATTAGACCTGTCATGACGGAAGTGATGAGTAGCTACTTTGAAGAAACATAATAATTTATTGCTAGATTATTTTCGTTACAATGGTAAGGTTCAAATCTTTTTCTACAGCATGGAAAATGTCAATTGACCGATTGGTACACTACATAACATTAAAACAACAAATAAGTTCTACAGTAGAGCGTCGATAATCCTGACCAATTGTTACCGGACCCTGTCCGGATTATCAAAAAGTCTGGATTTTCGAACAGAACCATAAAAAAAGTTGTTTGATGCCTTAAACATCAAGAAACTGGTAAAACCCATAGAAACAGTATTTTAATTTAGTACTGTAGTTAAATAATGAGAGCAGATAAACAAAACCGTTAATTAATATGAAATCATTACGTAGTGTTTTGATGAATCATTACATTGTAGCGGTCGATGACCCCGCCGAGTCTCGCATCAACGCTTTTGACAAATATGTACATACATTGTGTTCTCTTGAACTTATTTTTCGCTGGATGTGAATTTCACTGGATGGGATTTTCGACGGTCCGGATTTTTGACGTCCGGATTTTTGACGTCCGGATTACTGACGCTCGGCTGAATACCTTATGGATTAGATTTATATGCTGCCATACGCTTTTCTAATCCACACACTTTACAATTTTCCTACGATAATCTCCACATGAACTGTTATTTCTTTTTTTCCTACAAATGCATTGCTTTTCTTATTTTTTCGCGATCATAATCTCTCGTCCCTTGTGTCCTATTAAAAATATCCTTTTGATACCATCTCTATCCAGCTGCTCTTCCACCTTCCCGTTAACTTCAACAACTTATCCTCAAGATTTGTTTTTAATTTAGAACCCATTAGTGCCAATAAATGAGAATTTTCTTAAAACAAAGTAACCTTGGAATCTTTCACAACTGCATTAATAAAGATTGCCTTTATTTAGCCCCTAGTGCCACACAGTTGAGGGCAACGGATAACCACGAAGGAAACACCAATTTCTGATCAGTCGCCGATATTAAGCAGCATTGGGCTCACCTCGACTTTGGAAGGGTGATCCTCTCTTAGGTGCGAGTACTTTTGCCCCTGCCTGCAGTTAACAGACAGTCTGTGTGAAATTAGGAAAAAAATAATTCTACTGTTTAATGAAGAATCCTGTTATTGGGTACGGTGTTACGTTATAGCTTCAGCGACATAACCTTTGACAAAATACGTATGAAACGCTAGATTATAAAATAATATAATTAAGCATTTTTAAGCAGTTGCTATCATGCTATTTCTATGCTCTTTTCTGTGATAGGTCTGGCTGTAGATGTATAATTAATGCATTGGTTTAAATTTATGAGGGCATCGATGACAATTCTCTTACCACAAAAACATTTTCCTACAGACTACCTGTGGTACTCTACATAAAGGAACGATTCCTTGGGGTGAAAAATTGAACTTTGATGACGCTTAAGATGCTCAATATGCGGACATTTTCCACTTATTCATACGCAATGTAGAGAAGAATGCTCAGCTGTTGTATAACCGAGATTCTTAAAAAAAAGTGGTAAAATTCCCAATTCCCATTCCCAAATACTCCCGGGCAACCTTTCAGACGAAATGGTGTGCGATTGTCTCAAATCCCTCTCTTCAGAAGAATATACATTTATGCATAGAAAGAATATGACAGAGAGATTCAGGCCAATGATGTGCCATGTGATGTGATTTTCTCCATTCTGTTCATTCGTAAGACTCCTGAATCTCCACTGATCCTAATGAGAAAATCTGTCGCGCGGGGCAATTGTAATTGTTTCAAATGAGTTTTAGCCAGAATTGCGCCTGCATTTGATAGTTGAGTGCTCGCATAGTTTGCCGCCTTAAGTAAACGCTGAAGTGGATCCAGCTTTAGCAATTTCGTCGGAGTTGGCGGTATTTAGGCCAAATAAACTAATCTGAACGTTTCCAATTAGACTGCTTCTACGGGCATAAGTAATGCTCACGTTAGTCTGATAGGAACAACATTTACAAGGTCTTGATGGAGGCGGAATTAGCTACGCAAGTACTTGAGGAACCTCGTGGGATTTATCTGTTCGAAGTTTACCCATCAGCGAAACAGTTCAGCTCCTTTTTAAATATTAATTAGCTTTTACCGGGCAGGCACAAGAGCTCTTATTTGATGATTTTAATAATTTGTGAGTAAAATAGTGTTTCTTAGCGTTACTCACTGCAAGATTTCAACGTGGGAGACTATCGGTACTCAGTAACTCTTGATCATGATTGAAAACCTAATTCATACTTTAAGAAGTACATTAAAGATTTAACAAAAAACGCGGTATGACTGTAAAAGGAGCCGTTCTTGGGACTAATACGGAGGAGAAATCCACAGGCTAAAATCTAATACCCTGGAAGTAAAGCTTTAGGTTGGACACAGTACTATGTTTAATAACGATAAAGACATGGTTTTTGAGTTATAAAAGCGATGTATTTTATTATGTACAGCATTGAGGAACGTGATGTGTATAAATAATTATAAATGTAACGAATAGGGGCTTCTAAACTTAAGGTCGTAAACAGGAAATTTATTAGACTAACACTTTTGGTGTGGATGCAACGCAGAATAAATACTTTAGAGATGGGGTTTTTCTCTTTCTCCGATGCGAAACATTTGCTAATGTGTCCTCGGATGACATTTATTATAGCAAGAAAAATATTCGTCGAAAAAAAGAGGCGGCCTAAACAAATATGAATTTAAATATGAAAAATGAATCAATAAATTATCTTAGAATCCTATTAAGTGGATTGTATGGAAACCGCCTTCTTAAAATGAAACAGCTTCTCCTTTCACTTCCATTACCGATAGGTAATTCAATTTATTTTTTTTCGTGGACGAAAAAACGAGGGAGCGTCTCACAAAACGTGACTGGCTGACAATTAGGACAATGTGGATTGGATTAACCGCTCCATGTATTATGTAAGCTCTACTTGGAAAAAATTTGTTGGCCCTCAGAGAAATTCTGGAGCGCTACAAAAAAGTAATTAATGAATTTGCGTTTTTTTTCACCTTTAAGTTTATTTCAGAGAACAGAGAAAAATTGCTTTAAACATGTACCTAACCCGGGTCTCCCCTGCTCAAGACTTATCTCACACCAAGAAAAATGTCATTTATTTCTTTTTCTTCCTGACCTTTGCTCGGCCTTTCTGTGTTTCTTTCTGGCTTCTCATGTTTCGACTCCCACGAATCTCCGCCTTGAATATCATTCCATTTTTTCTAGATCTCTCTCTCTCTCACCACTTTACCGCCATCCTCCAATCTTTATTCGCCTTCGTTCCACCCCTCTTTGCTCTTGCCTTCGTAAAACTTTTTGATCTCGCCTTTCCACCACCCCCCGCTTTTTGAAAACGTCCATTTCACAGGACAGCGAGCAGGATTGGCGCGATCGGCGGCGGCCGGCACTTCACCCGGCGCCCGTCGTTTGGGATTTGGTGTCTCAAGGCGACTTACTTACTTAGTTTTCATCTTTTGCGTTTGGAACCTTATCTCCTCTTCAAGGAAGCCAAGCAAGTCTTTTTTGGGGCTACGAAGCAGAAGGG
This sequence comes from Ceriagrion tenellum, assembly GCA_963169105.1. NCBI lineage: Eukaryota > Metazoa > Arthropoda > Insecta > Odonata > Coenagrionidae > Ceriagrion > Ceriagrion tenellum. The sequence continues at coordinate 125,278,154 of OY720632.1, read as the reverse complement.
GAGGGAAACTTTTAGTTGCCTTAAAAACACCCTCTCCCTTACGAGAAAACACCCGCGAAGAAAAATGCTCCGCTCCGTTTTCTTCGATATCGAGTTTCTTCTCTTTTCTGCCTCTTCACTTTTCACTCCCTCGGGCAAATTTTTGTCGTGTTTCAGTGGGGTGTTTCAGGTGAATAGCGTTTAAGTTTAAGGTCTCTCGTCCCTTCCGTCTCGGCCTCTCTTTTACTTCCTCCTTTGCGCGCAGAAATTTCTCGCTCTTAGTCCGACTTTACGGAAGTTGTTCGTATTTGTTTCTCTCCTCTCTTTAATCCAAACTAAACAATTTGAAAAATCCAAAGACTGATATTTTCTGTCACCAAATAACGTATTTATCAATTTTCTCCACCCCTAAATATTGCCCTAAAATTGTTGGACGGATGAGTTTTCAATTCAAGAAATTTGTATGTGAAAATTCAGATTAATAAGATTCAGTCACAGAATCCGAGCTTAACTGGCATTTAAATGGCAATTATATTAAAGCAAAATATTTTAATTTCCTAAAATTTAAATGGTTCAAAACTATTCAAATTTTCTCGAAGTCAAATTTAAATTATTGTGTTGTGGGCGAGAAATAGAAAAAGATATTTTTCTAGAAATTCATGGTTACTTTGTAACTAATGTTAGCTCTTCAGAGGGCTAACAAATGTCAAGTTTAGAAATTAAAATTGGCGTTTAGTTACTTATGTAATCCATTTTAGTCGATTCACTAATACTTTCACCCTACTGTGGATACATAAGTTTTAATCACCAAGTCTTCAATGAGTTATATACGGTGCAATCTACACCTATGTGGCCTAAATTGAACAACTGCTAAACATTGTGCGGTACAGCATTTTTATAGACTTCTTTCAAATGAATATATACGTGAGTTACGTGTAGTATATGAAATAAAAATCTTATTTTTCTCACAATACCTGGAAAACAAAAATTTATATTGAATATTATGAAAAACTAGTAATTGAAAAAAGGCAAAATATAAATATATCATCAACGAATCTCCGTATGCGATATTTGTTATTCAAAAATATTTTGGAATATTTTTCCCGCTAAAGCATTAATTTTTCTTTACAAATAGCAACATTCCGCCAGATTTTGCTGGCTCTTTTGCTCATTACCATTCATCTAAATCCCTACATCTCGGTTTTCTATTCCTTCTAGCCTCACGTACGGAAGGACTTGTCACAGGCAGCACGGAACGACATTTCTTTGCAGCCGCTAGCCGTCAAATTCATTCACCGCGCGCTAAATGCTCTTGTACGCTTCTGTTGACCACGCCAACGTCAAACACTTGACTATATCATCGTCATCCCCATATCTGCCCTTTTTCTTCCCCGCAGCTTACCTTGTCACTTATCTCACGATCCTGTGACGCCCACATTCTACTTGCTTATTTTGCTCCAAATTGGATTTAGTGTCTTAAGGTGACAAAATTTATTCACCCCTAGTCCTTGCATCAAGGTCCAAGTCCATAGCGGTGCCGTGATTCCATACACTTCATCTCTCAGCGCTCATCTACCAAATCAAATCTAAGGGACAGAAATTTATATTACGGATACTGGGGATAATAAATAGCTTTTAATTGCTCCATCGGAAGGTCCTGGCGCACACCTGCAGGTCCAATGTGGAAGCTGAAAATGGAAGGAGTGAATTGAAAGGACGGAGTGGAAGAGGGAGGCGACGAAATAGGGAAAGCGAGGGAGGTGAGCCTTACTACTTCGCACAAACTGCATGAGGCGCACTCACGGTAGGAAAGTGGTTGAAATCACCCCTCACCATAACTTTACGAGAGATCTAACTTAGGGTCTTATAGAAAAATGAGCGGAAACGGAATGGCAGGTAGAAGTGATTTTCCTCACTCATAAAAGCCCTTGTTTTTGCAGCAATTACGCAGCTTTTTTTAAATGATCCTCCACAGAAAATGGTATCTTTCTTTTTTTCACATGATTTTCAAAGTTCCGTAGCCCTCATCCCGAAATCGTTCTCTGTGCAGTTCGAGGAACTTTTGCGAAAGCAAAATACAAATGGAAACAGATTGGGCTGATGACACGAAGATAAAATAAATAATCGTTCGGATTGACATTCGAAGATTGCGCCAATCCCCCGAATTTGCGCTGAATGCTTTGACAAATCGAGATATATAATCTATTTGTGCTTGAAGCGTATCAATGATTTCAGGAAGTAGTTTATTCTACGAGTTTTCACGAGAGGGTGGCTTCTGCTACACCCAATTTGGCAAACTTTCCGGTAATACTTTCGTCTTTTCCCCAGATAATCCGTCCAAGATGAATGCGTTTTATAGTTATTTGTCAAATATTATTGAGGCACTTTGTACAAAAAGGGTTCTAACTATAATAGCAATACACATCAAAAGACCATCAAGTTTCTGACAAGTCAATGTGACATCAACAGTCTAGTCTACAGTTGTAAAAGTTGGAGTTATAGTTTAAGCACTCGGCATAAAAATTAAAAAAATAATTAAGGAAAATCCTCGAAAATTCGTGTATTTCCGCGTTGAAGTTTAAGTTACTACCATTACGACAACACCTACACCAATATAAACCCTTTTTCATTCCGACTTATTCATTAATTTTTTTAACTTCACTATCCCGAGTATAGCACAATGGGCCAATTTACGTCGGGGGGATAACAGTAACAACGGACGAGAGACAAACACCCATGTCCTGGGAGGATAATATTCTACCCAGGCGGGACTCGAACCCGCGACCCTCAGGCTAACAGCCGAGGACTTTACCCCGCCGCCCCCAGTGCCTTATATTAGTTTTGAAAATAACTCTCTCATAATAGGAGCAATAATTGATAATTGAGGAGAAAGTGATTTATTGATGATAATTCATGAATGGAAATCTTATTTTGGCCAATGACGTGATGGCTAGAGAATAGTTCTCCTTTAAAGAGGCCTCGTGTTCATGTTGAGCAAACCCATGGCCAAGCCCAGCTACACCCAAACTCTACTAATGACAGCATGATGTCGGAGTTCGCAACAAATCAGTGCTTTGACTGTTGGGTAAAATATAGTGGCATTGCAATAGCAGCATTGTCTTACTGATCATAACGATAGTCTGAGCTTCTGACATAAAATTTCCTGTTAGAGTTCTCTTAAAAGAGTCGACTGGAGGTGTTCCCTTATATATATTTATCTAAATGAATAGCAAAAATTTTTGTGTGGTTGCTGTTACAGTTATTAACTTAAAAAAAGAGTAAATCTTTTGATTCCAATATAAATGTGTATAATACCCAGTGATAATGGAATATATCGCGTGAACTTCGTTGTTCCAGCAGTCATATTTACTGGTTTCTTTCTAGGATGCAACAGATCTGACATCGATCCCTTTCACAACCGAATTATAAATATTTAAATGGGAGACTTTTTCCCTGATTTTTTGGAAAGCTCAGAAGTTTGGAAAGCTCAGATTGACTTTATCCTTGAAGCATCAATGGTTTTGACATTTAAATTGCTCTTCAACACAACTATAAAAATTGGAAACTTTGAATAATAAACAAAAGTGCAAACAACTGACAATCCCAACATTAAAAAGGTTTAAAAAAAGTGTCTAACTCCTCGTTTCTTCATGTGACGCGATGCATTGGAGGAGAAACGCATAATGTTTCGTCCAAATTTCTACTGGAAGTGATATAGGAGACACAAAGGGACATTTTTTTGACGCGACAGGCGAGACTAGACGTCTTTTTGAGTACCCTAATTAGGGATCCACTTTTTGGAGTTCACAAAGGATGTTTAGAACGGAAAACTCTCAAGAGTTTGTAAAATGAAATTAAAAGAGCGAAGTGCATGGAGACGATATATGATTCAAAATCAATCCCACCAATTTATAATTTCATCTTTGACGGCAAGAAAACACGCAGGACATGAGTTTAGGCAGATGAACTTCTAATTATCTAATCTATCCTTTCAGACATGATAAAAACATGTGTTTCTATTATTTAAGTGGTTTTTCTCGGTTTAAAGATGTAATAATAAAAGTTAAAGGGGATAAAGTCAATTGAAGAAAATTTTCAAGAAAATGCGCTATGAGTGCCATCTCTTCCTACAGGAAATCAGCTGCACTGTGCTCAAAAGGACTGAATCCATACAGTAATAAATAGTTCAACCTTTTAATTGGTTCTCTCTTGCCCCAAAAAAATTTATTATCCTAAATAGTGGTTAAGTAACATGAATAAAATGCTTGAGATTTTGGTGCTTTTTCACTGAGGTCTCTATAGGTAGGTATATATAGTGAAAACCGAGGTATAGGGTGTTGAAAATGATAATATAGTATATAATTGGTAGTTTAAGGCGTAAATTTGTGGTCTTTTTTTAACATTATAACATATATTTATTTGGAATCACAAAGCTACGAGTTATCATTATAATTTTATATACTCTGATGTACCAAACATATACCCGAAATCACACCTTAATACGCTCATATCCCTTTAATAACGCATCGCCTTTGGGGGTAGGGTTAAAAAACCATGTTATCTTACTTTATTCTTTAGTTGTTTATGAATAATATTTCTGATGCAATAGCTGAAAACAGCATTTCTTCAGCATTTTTTCTCAATTTTTTCCCATTTCTTTTTAAATCAACGAAAAAACATCCTTCACGTCGTGCAATGAGAACAAGTCATTTTTAATTTTAAAGGAATCAACACTGGAGAATTTAACTGAGGTTTAAAATGCACTAATGACTTCCCTTAAAAATTGCGAAGCCAAGTATTTTTTCCATTTTGCACGAAAGTCTACCTCCTGATTTAATTAACCCACATCAAGTGCAGTTGACGCCCATTGTTAAAGTCACTAATTAGGGGGAGTCTGAGAAGAGAAACTTAAGACCCGAACATTCTCTACCGATTTAAAACCTCAATATGGCTGAGAAAGATGCGTTTTTCTCATGTTTTCCGCTTTTTTCCAGCGCTAAAGAATGACATTAGCAAAGCACGCCCGTCTATATTATTTTTTCAATTCACTGATGTACCTAATTGCTAATTTTCCCTTATTTTACCTGATTTTAAGTAAACTTACATTACTCCTGGTTGTAATATCCTTGCATTAGTTTTAAATGTGGCATGAAAGAAACATGAAACTCACTCAAAAGTAACTAGTAAAAGACGGAAAAAACTCATTAACTGCGCGATTAATTCTCAATCGTAATAGAAAGGTGAGTCGTAAATCCATGTGAAAAATTTAATTTTTCAGTATGAGTAACTTAACTCAAAACATGTGAATAAGGTAATAATACATGTAACCTTATCTGTTTTTAATTCTTTTAGAAAAAAATTAACTTTTTCTCCGGACGAATTCAAATTCATTGTCCTTACCCCGATAACCAGCTGTTTTAATCTCATTCAGAATGATGACCTTATGTTCAAATTTAAACTGGAAATCACTAATATTTGGAAACATATATTTCTGTACAAATCTAACTTCTGGAAAATAACTGACAACATTACAGATTCTATTGTTATGACAGCATTCATTTAACTGAGTTAGAATCAAACACAAGGCAGTCTACGAGATGACACAAATTTTGAATGCCAACGTAAAATATTGGCATCAATGATTTTCCTTGTGCATTATACCGTTCTTTAAGGGCGAAAAGAAATACGATGGCCCATAGTAAAAACGTATGGCAATATAAGCCCTCTGCTATATTCTACCTTCCTTAATACAGAAATTAATGTTTGCACGAGGAAACGGTTGAGTCACTTTTACGATTAAAGCCACACCCTTCCCTTTCCCTTCGCGACCTCTTGGCCGATCGACCACAATAACACTCCGATGATTAACCCCACCGCCATTGTTCTTCTACGGGACTAATAAGGATAATAGATTTGAAAGAAAAAAGAATTCAATGGCGAAAGGAATTAATTCTTTCGAAATAATGAATAAATTGTCGGAGTTAAATCGAGAAAAAAAATCGGACTGGTCCATCCGGGGTGGCGAATTTACCGGTTCCCGAGAGCGGATTTTTAATTTGTACGAGGTAACCTTTTTGTGGAGACGAGGGGAGGAAGAATTTACGGAGAGAGATAAGAATTATGACGGTGGAACGAAGGGTTAGAGAAATTGAGTCGAGCGTGCGATTCGAAGCTTAGGAGAAAAGAGGAAATGAGGAAGGGATTAAAAAATATACTCATGAGGTCATCAGTTTCGATTTTAAAGGGCGGTTAACATATCGGGTGTGTTGGTGGTACGACTAAAGCCACCAGCTGAAAACAACAGCAGATTATCAATTTGTCTTTTCGGATGATTAAACAGGAAATCAAGCAACGGCGTTCCTGCGTCGCAACGAATAGTTTGAAAATGTATTTCTTCATCAAGAGTGAGAAAACCTCATGCAGTGGTAAAAAAAGAGTAATCCGTAAAAGTAAAAAGGGTAATTAGTCGCGTAAAATGTTAAACCATAAAATTCTACGACCTTAAAACACCGTAGTATAGAGTTTCAAAGTGCATTTATCCAACAAAGATTAAGAAATCCCTATTCTGACCCTTAATTGGCCTATTTTAGTAACTACGAACAACCAATTAAATTTATTTGAGACACTCAATATACCATGAAGAATGTCTAGAACTCAGTCCTTTCCAGAATAATGCTCTCCAATTTGAAGGGCTTGTATAAACATATAGAATAAAATAAGCCAAATTTGGCAGAGGTTTTGTTCTGAGGAATAAAAAAATACGCGAGGTACAACAAATTTTGGCGTCGATTCCAAATAGCTTTTTTAGTAAATTAATAGCTCATGCTGGAGCACAATGTGAATTTAACGGATGCTCTAACATCATTGTTTGAAGTGATGTTAAATTTAAATTATTTACACCCATTTGGACTTTTATCCCGCTGGGAGCGAGGTATTTGGCTCTGTATGCCTTTGTAAATAGTATATAAACTGGACCACTGAGACTGTCCGCATTCACAATCTAGAAGATAGCAGGAAAGTGTCCTGACGAAACTTCGGTCATTATGGAGAATTTCTCCTTGTTGGAAGCCCGAGAAGAATTCATCTGTGTGCCTTTGCTTTTGGTACCTCATGACTAGATAATAAGTGCTATATTAAGCTGAAAATTAGGAAAAAAGATGAAAGTGCCTCAGAGAGGAAGCAAATGTAATTCGATCTACAAAAGTCTAGGGTTTCAAATGTAATGCAAGGAGTGCGAAGGATGTGAAATAACAAAATTATTTCCCGTGTTTTGTAAAACTCTTTGCCTCTTCTCAAGTCGTTTCGCGAACCCTTAAATTATGGGTGTAACAAGCGCTCGCTGTTCGTTGAATGGAAGCATTTATTTTACCAAGCACGCTGCGATAACGAGTTGAGAGAATGCATTGAGTAAGTGACTTCCCTCTGAAGGAGTAAGCTTATTAAATTTTGGAGGAGATATATTTTATACATTACGGTGAAAACTTCCTCCCTGTACACAGAGATGAGCTATTCAGAGAGACCATCACCCATTCTCTATCGGTGCTTGGAAAACCTCCTTTACCTAATTTACCACCATAGTTTATTCATGAAAGATCATAGGTTTATATTTATGCAGATTGAGTCCCTGTTAAAAGCATTCTTTTTAAATAAGACAACAATTAAAATCTGGCTAAAATTGAAGGAATCGAACCAAGTGGAAAGAGGACCATTGAAAAAAGAGAACGAGATGAGTAATCGTCCATGTATATTTGAATGGTTAAAATTGTAATGACTAAAGGCCGTTGGAGCCCTGAGAACATGAATTCTTTACTCTTTTGACTCCACTCCTTTCTTCATTCTTATTTTTTCAACTGAAAGATGAATGGTGAAATTATTCGCGTTATCACAATTTGAAATCATGCATATTTGACCCAAATTTTGAAATTGTCAAAAAATGGTATGGAAGCCATTCCATTCGTACTGCAACTTAATAGGGAGATTTCTGAAGGGCATATATTTCTACGTTCTGAAAAGATTACCTTGATCATTGTAGATTTCATCATTACCCCATTGCTATTATATCTTAATTGTTCAAAGTGAAATGCTTTGAATTCAGTACAATTACTCCAATAGTATTAAAGGTTTGATTTAGCTCAAAAAAGTGACTTAAGTTAAGTTTTTCGAAGTATCTTCCAAGCTTACTGTTATAGAGTAGCTTTGATCTACAACTCTACCATTCCTCCCAAATCCTATCCGTGACAAGATGGTAAAGAGGTATTATCCATAGGTGAAAATATGTATTAATGAGTTTTAGCTGACTTCATATTCATTTAGTGTATTCTCAAGTTATGTCCAACAATTATGTAATAGACACTACCCTATCCTGAGAGAGGTCGGTTATTTTTGCCGTAATACGACATAATTGCATGCAGTAGAGTCAGCAGCACAGGTGAGCATTAGCACAAACTTTCAAAATTTCATATAGTGAAGTGATCGAGAGCGGATGAATCCTGGAAACACTACCGCACTCGACCTCCATTGTCTGCAATGGAAGTAGAATATTAAACATCATATGATTGGACACTGGCCTTCAAATTGAGGGTCCTATCGGAGTGCATTGAAAACTGAGAATTGACATAAAATGTTCTTGGGAAACTGACCCTATTAATGCTTGAACTCCCATTACTTTTCGCAGGAAGGTGCTCATATGCGACAAGTAGCGAACCTACTTCAAGCCAAGGTAAATCATGAAGTTAATAATATACCTTAGAATCGAAGTCTCTAGGTTTATAGACATACTTTTTTATGCATTTCGTCAAGGAGCCAGAAGATTTTGAGTGAAAAGTAAGGGTATGGATTAATTTTAATTTTTATGAATGCTGTGAGTTTTCTTTATGCATATTGAATAAGTATAGGCAAAATAAACGCAACATCCCTTGTTTAAATAGAAGTTTTATAATGTTTATAGCTTCATTTCTTCTTTCAAAAGTCAGGATGAAATTTTTAAAACCAGTGATTCAGGTAATAATTCCTAACTTACCCTTTATCATTCAATTAATCTATCTTCATTAGGCTTCAATGTTATGAAATTATATGAATGGAATGAAATACAATATGGCATGTATTAGCAATATATTTCCAAAAAGCACGTTTTTTTGTCTTGAGAGTAGATTTAGTCTTTAATAAATAGGAATGCTATATCACATCTTCAATGCTGTAAGTGAAAACCAGAGGTTATCATCAGGCTAATCATAATAGCGGCTCGGCGCAAAATTAAAATTTTGTGCATGCAATTTTAGCGGTAGCACAATGTACCAATCAACTTCGTATAACTGTGTACATCAATGATTTTCCAAAGATATATTAGTATTATTGAAAAATATTGGATGAGCTTAAACTTCTGTTTAAATCAATACATCTAATTGGTTTTTATATAGCCCGAAAGCACAACTGTCTTACAAATCATGCATGATTCATTGTAAATTTAAATTAAATGCGAAATTTTATTGGAACTAACATTGAACTTATACCTGTATAATCAGGGGAATAGCATCCATACCATCTATTATGGTCACCAGATTATACATTCAGGAGTAGGTCCTCACGAGAGAGTTGACGCATTATTAGTAGTAGTGGATCAGCATTATAAAGATTGAAATATCTTGATAATAAAAGATTAATGAACAGATTTTATTCAGTTTACTGTAGATATGTTAACTAATGCATCAATTTAATTAATTTATGAATTCATGGAATGAAAAACTATTTCCCTTCCTCAGCCGTCAAGCTAAGGGCGTTCGGTAAGATAATTTACCTCGAGCGCTGTCGCTGGTCCTATCCTTTTGGGCAATTTTCCTCCATAATTATAATTAAACACAATTTGTAGGTCGGATGTTAACTTAAATTTAAAAATTTCCATCCCATCAAACGGATAGACGCGCTATGATATCGGTATCTCCAAAGTCATCTTCATACCGCCTCAGAAACCTTTAGGACTCCTGGTGAGCACATCTTCAGATTCCGTGACCGTGCGGAAACGTGAAGAACAGTCGCTTAGAATTCGGAGGGCAAATATTATTCTCTTGAACAGTGAAAGAAGTGGAGTGTGAACGAATGAAATCACTCACATTGCTCCACGTCTCAGAGCAAACATTTTAGAATGAAACCGTTCATTCGCGCATTTGAGTCGAAAAAATACGGTCCAAGCGACGCATAATGCTCTCCCTGCGCAGGGTATGGACTAGGGAATAGGGCTTCTGGAATATGAGCTTGTGAGGTATGGGCTAGGGAACTTTCTAAATGCTGCGAAACAGGGAATGGAGGTTGTTTATATAATGGTTCAGAAATCCTCCTTAATGAACTCCGTAACTACGAACAACCAATTAAATTAATTTGAGATGCTCAACTTAGCATAAAGAAAGTATTCTTTTCCAGAATCACGCACTCTAATTCAAAGGGCATAAATAAAGGTCGAACTATATTTTTCTTGGTATAGCGAAGCATTCCTCTTACTTATTTCTATTTTTTGCATGAAAAATTTGACTGTATTGTTATTTATTTCCCACGTGAAATTAAAAACTAAGGGAATAATTAGGCATGTTTTTCACTTTGACCCTCCTAAATCTGCCAATTTTGAATTGCACCACATTTGCTCTAAAGGCTCGATTGCAACCCACTAAAGGGGTTCGAGAAGTGGAATGACCCACAAAATCCTGCCGTCCCGTTTCGACTCATCTTACAGTAGGACCTCATTGATGAAGTCCCAGGTAAAGTCATAGCGGTGGATGGTTTTAACGAATTTCCTATCAGCCTTGCGTTCGCCTGTCTCCTATGTAAGTACTTTGGTTCAATTTCCTTCGTTTCCTCCCTCTCTCTCCCTCCGTTTCTCCCACTCACCATTCCACTTTACCTCCCCTCCTGACTGCGCAGGTTTGTGCCAGGAACTATTGTGAGAGTTACATGGATTCCGGTTTACTACTGCTGTTTCCTGTATATTATCAAACTTACCTGCCCACCTATCTTCTCGCTCGAGTTACACACAGTTGGGGCGTGCATGAGAAAGGTAATCACCCATGTTTTGCTCCATCATCCACACGGGGCAGGCTGAGGTGAACTTAATTTTTTCAAAAATGCCTCGCCCGTGACATGACTGACTTCAACGATTCAAAAATAAAACACACACAAAATCCGTCGTCGTGAATTAAAGGGGGACATCTACGTAAAATTTAACGCTAGTGGAATGTAGATAATGGTTAAAATTGTTATTATTCCGCCGAAAAATATCCAGCCATCCGGCGAGACGAAAACTTTTTAATTATTGCTACCACTTGTTCGAGCACTCATGAGTCGGAAGAAAATAATAAAAAACGGATGAAAACTTGCGAAACGAAACACCAATGGGTACCAAAGTGCAGCTCCGCTTAGCTGCGCCCAGTGAACAAAAAAACCAACAAACACAGAAATTCATGAATTCCGCTCCGTTCCGGGCTGTGCTACGTTCCTAAACCATTCAAAGTTTTCCTCCCTGCCCTCCCTGTTTGTTTAAGGGAATGAAAAAAAAATCCTCGCTTAAACTCCAACCCCCCGACGCGTGACGCGATGCGATGTTACGCATTAGCATAAAAAACTCGTATGAAACGAGCGCATTTTCACTCCAGCATAAATGCACGCATAAATCATGAAACTTATAATTGAGTTTCCCTCAGATTCAACCATTTTGCGAGGGAAAAGTTTTGCTGTGGCATTGATAATTAAGAATAAAGCCAGACAGAGCATAAAATATGCCAAGAGAACGTCGTAATGTATCTATCGGATAACGTTGAGTATTTTTGAAAATGTAATCCGCTATATTTTTCTCTTCGTATTATAAAAGGAATATGAAAACTAAATTTCAGGGGAGTTTTATTTTCATTTAAAGTAATGGAAAATATTTTAGACAAACAGTAGAAACATAGGTTATTAAACGGAATCAGAAAAGGACTCTTTGATTGCTTAAGCGAGGGAAAATCCCTTCATGCTCTGACATTTGTATTGTCACGGGACGTATGACACGAATAAAAATTCCGCGGCATCCAAATACTAAGTCATTTGCAAACAACATGATCACATTAGTTGAAAAGCTGCTAATATGCAGGCCTGTTAGTGTATTTGGGAGTACGGGGTTGCAACTAATGCTGCAGAAATGTTGGATAATTTGAATAATTTTATGGAGTACGTTGCTGAGCCCTTAAGGCCGTATGTATGAAAGCCGTTTGGAATGCAACAACAGTTGTCGATCCTTATTAATTGCTTAAAGTGGTTGGAATTCATGCGATTATTTTGAAGGCATTATCACCCTAAGATAATACGAAGTCTTTACTAATGCTGAAGGTTGTAAGTTGTCTTATCTAAAGCACTGATGATATCCAAATAAATAGTTTTATTACAATATTATAATACTAGTCAATATAAAATTTGGCCAAAATAAAACCTGGTAAAATTTCCTCTACATCATGGGATTCGATACGATTTCAGCTAACTTTATGGACTATCTGATATTAAATTTAACACGAGTTCTGTTAAATTTGCTATGCTTATCAATCTGATCCTTCAATCAAGAGTCCATGGGGGCTGGTTACATAATTTTTTCAGCCTTAAATTTTAATCATATTTGCATTTGAACAAGACCTGTTAGTGTTTTCCTACCATGTTTTTATCAAGTGGTTCAAGTGAAATAGGTCGGATTAAACCGCATAAATATATTTGATTAGGTAATAAAAAAAACAAAATTTTGGAAAACTATGTATAAATTTCGCCTGTAGAAATCATTTATTAAATATTGGTAGAAAAAATATAGCGTAAAGATAGATTATCGTGACTGAAGCAGGCAGAAGACATTTCTTTTCAATAGAAACAAAAAGAAACAAGAGCACTCTTTCAGAAGAATACAACCTAAAGTTATGCATATGTGTTTCTCTTCCCCTGGATCCAGACTAAAGAGATAAATTGGAAGAAGTGTGGCGTCGGAGAATAAAAAAGGATTAAACGGGGAAAATATAGACTGTGAAGGGAAGAGCAATACATCGAAGGAGCTAGATTGTAAAATGAAAGCTTTTTCATTATGATCATACTTAAGGAAACTGCTTATATAGGGTCGCCTATTGTTTACGTGTGTCCTATCGATTCAACAAAAGTATTTCGATATTTATAACTAGTTTTGCTCTGGCTGGTATTGTACAACGCAAAAGGGCAAGACAACATTAGGTGTGACTATCAAAACTCAAAAAAACGATAATCGGCGAAAATATCGAAACATAAAATAAAACTCTTACTTATTACTCAGTGTGTACTTATTTTTCAGTGTGTGAATGGGCAAATTTTGCGAAAACATTTACACAAATACTTTATTTATATAAAAGAAAAAGGTAAGAAATTAGTCGTGGTTGAAATCATTGCGTAAGTGCAATTTACTACACTTATTGTGAAGAAAAATAGCAAGAGAAATGTAAATTGCGCTTCTGATTCTGTCTGGTTTGACAAAAGAAAACATTAAAACGTGCATATTAGGTGGTTGAATTTCGCATATATTACCGAATATGCTGTTCCTTTTCAATATCTCTTCTCAACTACCCTCGGGGGAAATTAGTATTTTTTAATGGACTTCAATATAAATTAAAAACTTTTCTCAGGTTTTTCATGGCCTATTGTACACCATGTACCAACATTCCGAAGTCAACAAAAAAGGCTTCTTTTTTTCCGTGGGTCGCACGGGTTGCGAAAATAATGGACGCGCGAGAAATACAACAGCAGACCCTGCTTAGGTGGCTGCGACTTGCGCTCTTTCTTCCCGCCACTGCGACCGACTCGACAAATCTCATCGCGAAAAATCTCGGGAAAGAAAGAAGGGATACCTACACTCTTGCACATCTCCACGTCTCACCCAAGAGCGGCATCCGCGCACCCCATCCAATGCCTCTCGAGTCCTCGAGCGTGAGAATGAGTGAGCACGCGGAATGCCACTGCGGTTTTTGCATTTTCGGGCCGGGAGAAGAACCGCTGGAAGTTTTTATTTCGTCCTGCATCTCTAGAGGAGAGGTTTTTGCGTTTTTTTTCATTAAGTTTTTTTTTATATGATCTCTTTCGTATTTTTTAAATCCACACGACGCTTCTCCACTCACTCTCTCTTGAGGGTGAGAGAAACAAATGTTTTTTGCTCTCGTTCCACCAAAAAAAGTACGAAAAATATGCGAAGAACGAAATTCTCCGGGATGGCGTGTCTGCGTGATTTTTTTTCTCACGCTATAACTCTCATTCCTTCTCTCCATCTCTCTGTCTCTTCTCCCTCTATCTTTATCATTCTCTATTTATCTCAGTCCCTCTCCATCTTCTTCCCCGTCTCTGCTCCTATACCTCCTCTCTCGCCTCTCCTTTCCTCTTCGTCACTGCTCGCACTCCTGCCCTCCCGCCATTGTTCTGATGAAAAGCTGTGCTCCATACACTCACTCACTCACACGTACGTAGCGAGCGCTGCGAGACGACGGGATCGGAATTAAAGGGAACGCCTTTGGTCACGTCCCGAGGATTCGTCTCTACAGGATGCGGCGCCGAGCCTCCGCGTGAGCGAGTTTTTACAAAGTCGTATTTTTCACTTTTGGGCATGTTGCCAGAGACTTGTGGAGGAGACCAATTTAATCATGTGCTAATTCGAGAGAGACCATGTTCAGGTGCCTAGAGAAACGATGCAAACAGTGTATCAGCTGAGAGTTAGATGTGAAGAGCGGAATAGAGCAACTCCAAAACAAATGTGGAGACAGAGCCAAAACAGCACAGCAATTTAACATACAAATATTTGTAAGACAACATAGGTTTCTCCAATTTGCAGCTAAGTGAGAAAAAATTACTAGAAAGATAAAATTAAGTGAACATGTCATATTTAAAAAGTTATAATAACAACCTTCTTTGCAAAAGCCTCACTCATGATGCTGCAAAGAGACGAAAACTAGATCGAGTATAAATGTTATAACGTGGATAACCCAGGCTTCTCATAAAACTAAATAGAAAACAGTGCTATGTATATACATGGATGATACTGCATCTCTTGTCACCATTTGTTGATCTTACCCGCATCAAACACAAGCCAAAGTGAGAAACCCCAAACTAGGACATGTGGGCTCATTCTGCTTGATATCTACTTGACATTTGAAAAGTAAATACATTATGCAGGCGCAAGAACGTTGGCATTTCCTGTGATCATTGCATAATCATAACGCTTACTTCTGCAGAAAATATTGTGTTTTATAGCTAATAACACTTATGGATGGCTAAATGGAGTACAGACGGTGATCAAGTACAGATCAATTTTTATCAACTCGATGAGTTTTTGACACGAGCTCTGATAGTGTGAGAAAAAGATTATAAAAACAGACCAAGCGTGTTGTCATTTATTAGGAAGAAAAACTTAATATTTAGAAATAATGGCAAAATATTTAGGGCGTTGTAAGATCAATGATCTTGGGAAGGGAAAGAAGAGGAAACCAAGCAATTGTACAGCAGGTGAACGATGCGATGATTATTATGAGGAAAGAGGTTGTTGCAGGCTTCCACAGAGGAAGGAAATATAGCGGAAATGGAATGTAAAAGAAGTAAATAATATTTTACAATAGAAGTGATGGAGGTGGGAAATGCCAAACGTAAAATGAACAAAGATAAGGAGCAAATAACTTTCAAGCTTAAAGTCTCGCATACAGTTTTTTCAGTGCTAGACTAAATCTAGCGAATCTACCTATGATCAAAAGAATACCAATATCACGAATTATCACTTGTATTATGTGGATCATAGATATAGAAGCAAGGCTGTGGTGCCATTTATCTTATTTTCTTATATTATAGCTTATAAATATATTTATAGGCTGAGCATATGTAAAAGGACAACATTTGGGATCAAAATTATCATGGTAGCACACCGTAATGTTTATCTCATGCCTAATGAGTAATGCCTAAGAATTTTAAATTGAACCATTAAAATGGGTTAGCAAAAATATAAATAAATTATATAAAATACAGTTTTTCACTGCTTACCGCAGATTGTATAGATATTAATCAACTACAATTTGTGGCAGAGCTTCGCGAGAATATTTTTCCCTTATCGATAAAATACTGGGAATACAAACAAAATTCAAAAAAATAAACTATCAGTTCAAATCAATCTCATTGACAGTTTTATACCTACAATATTTTTAATTCCACTATCCAAATAATCTTTCTTTAAAGGCCACATTGCATTTCTTTCTGTGCATAAAGTTGACTTTAATAATTTTAGTAAAGGTTTCTGAAGAAACTTGAAATGCATAATTTTCATTATCTTTTAATGCCACTGGAAATATTTCAAATCTACGAAGGTGAGAACGATAAAACCCTCTGATAAATGAGTGGACCGAGAGATCTTGGAAAAACCCTAGCATTTATTTTGCGATGGAAGAAAATTGTAATGAGATTGAGACCACTGTAACAACTTGTTGATGATTGCATCAACTGATGTAACAACACTGATGATGGCATCACACCATGGTGCTCCTGATAAGGATGTCGAAGAATAATTTTGAGAAGAGCAGTCAAACAGCGAATGTTTATAAAATGTCAAATTAATAAAGAAATATAATTCTATGTATCAAGGATATAATGCATTTCACTATGCCCAAATGAACCATGGTTAGACTTTAAACAACCCATTTGTGGCCAATATTATTCAATCCTGTACACCTAATAATGTCAATATCATCTCTCTGATCATTGCTCTTTGAGAAGATAAAACAACTCTAATAGCAATAACGCGGATGGCAGCAAATTTATATTTTAGAGAGGAATGTTAGAATTTAGTTTTTGTTATCTTTCCGGCCTCGATGATTTTTAAAGTAAAGGAAAGAACTGAGATGGGACATTTGAAGAGTATTCTAATCCATCATGATTGTTTTAGGTTACACCACACGTTTTCGTAAAAATGCAAGTCAATGCCGAATCAATAATAGCTAGTTTTTCTAAAAAAAAAACTTACTTACTTTTCTACACTAATAAAACAACTGATTAATTGGACTGAGTTCATCGTTAATTGCGATTTGTTATGGTGACAAAATTCTGATATTGCTAAATCATGAACCATTGATGTATCCATTGCATACAAATTAAAACTATGAATAAATAAATAAATCCAATACCACAATACCAAATAAAAAATACATACTGACTCTAATGATTAATATTTTTTCTACTTCAATGTACCAAGATTATATGTTGATAAAAATCTCAGTTCAAGAATAAAGTCACCAGCTCTACATATTTCACTTTTGTTTCTCACCAGTATTAAATAAATATTTTTGGTTTCTCACAATTATTGTGCGTATGTCAATTGAAGAAACTCCAGCATATAATTCCAAAAAGAGGATAAGAAACAAATATACCCAAAAACTTAAAAAATTGCACTAAATATTTATTATATTTCGACAATATCCATTTTTCACGAACGACAGGAAATGAATGCTCCATTGGTGGATTGATTAAATTGATTAATTACGAGAAAAGTTCATCTTAAATATAAAATGATCGGAAATGCTATTAATGAGCCACAGGAAAATACTTTTAAAGCCTAAATGAAACTCAGTAACTTGTAAAACTGATCTGGATATTGTTATTTAAAAAAATAAAACTCTTTTCCGGTGATAAACCATGACTGTATTCTTTAGCGTATGTAACAAAGGTCCTCTAATGATTTACAGACGGCCTTAAGTATCTAAAACTCTTATTTTCTAAGCAGAACCGGGCGGTAACGTACTTTTCAGCAGCTATTACTGGATGCGGCCTTAAAGTACTTCGTTATAAGACATTTCATCAACATAGAGTCAAAATACTTTGGGCATGGCATAATATTCTGACTTAAATGATTAATAGTCCGCAATTATATCTATTGCTTTTTTTTAAGGAGTGTTTATTGCGCCATTTCTCTTAAGTGTGTTCTCTAAAATCTTAAAAATTATTTTTATTTTTACTAAAAACTATATAATTACTTTAGGTGACGTGTTACTTCATCATTGAAAACCAGCATTTGCCCATTTTGGAGATATAAAGATGGATGGCGTTAAAAACCTATGGTTTTAATTGAAAAATAAAACCATTTAAACGTATTTTTATAGCAATGTTCAATCCAAAAATATGAAAATAGAGTGAATAATAAAGGATAAATCAAATTTTTACCGGCAAGTGCAGAAAATACGAGCCTGACACAAAACAATAATTTTTTTACTTTTTAAGAGCATTTTCCTTGCGAAGGCATTACGTCGAATTTCTTAAATGGTAAAGAGCTTTGATGGGGAAAAAATGATAAGGTAACCAATGTTTATCACGCCTTTTATATCTCACGACCTGTTAGCTTGGTAAATTAAGAGATATAAAAATAATTGGATATTTTAATTAATTTGTTAAGTTCACTGCAATTAAGTGCTTCATTATCTCTGCCTCTTGGCTCAACTGACTTCTTTATAAGAAATTTTTGTACCATTAATTCAAACGCTATTGTGGATAAAATTATAACATATTCAACACGGTATGTGCTGAGGCTTCATTGAATTGATCTCTCTTGTTGTTAACTGTTGGTTGAAATAAACGTTGCTGTAGGCATATCAAAAGAGGGAGCCACCCGTAAGCATTTGAAAGCAAAATAATGGATTAAGTATTTTATAAACTCGATTACGTAAATAGCTTAGCACCTAATTTTTAAAAGAAACTATTATTAACTATGGGTAAAAGTTAGTATGTGCGTTATTGCTTGATATTATTATGCAACCCCTGGGGAAATCTGAAAATATATTTTGCCAACAAGCTTTAGTTTCACTGTAATGTTATAAAACAGACGTAGCTTTCAGACCGATAATGATCCACTTTTATACCGAAATGGGGAAGCCAATAAGACTAAAACTCATGACACTGAGCAAGAGACTGAAGGGATTAGTTAGATTGTAATAATTTCTACTCTTGCACAGAACCTACCCCTTGAATTA
Source organism: Ceriagrion tenellum (assembly GCA_963169105.1). Lineage (NCBI taxonomy): Eukaryota > Metazoa > Arthropoda > Insecta > Odonata > Coenagrionidae > Ceriagrion > Ceriagrion tenellum. Next base: position 125,259,171 of record OY720632.1, on the reverse strand, counting down.
GAGATGGGCAACATCGTTCAATACAATGACCGGGTCATGAATCGGTCGTTCAATTCAAGGAATCGATTCTTGGATCTCGTTCTCGTTCAATTTTTTTCATAATACTAGTTCATTGAAATAAATTTAAATATCTAGGATGAATTCCTTTAATATAATCAGCTTCAATTAAATTCAATGTAGCATTGAAATTGGTACATGAAGAATGGCTCATACAAGAAACTCCTATTATTACAACAACAGCACATGAAAAATTAAACTCCTACGCCAGTATTGGTAGTACACATAATAAGGCCAACCCTTTGACAAGTAAAACTTTTGCAATAAACAAAAGAAATTAACATCTATTAGTACTTTCCTAATACGGTGGGAAATAATAGGCATAAATAAAAGTACTTATCGAATTAGAATGGCTTACATAAGCTACTACGATAATTGACGGAATAACATTTGAATGAAATAAAACTCCTATGACGGCATTTGTACATATAATAAATCTTGTCCCTTAAACTAGCATAATTATGATAATAAACAGTAGATATAACATGCATTTTTTTAACCACAGGGAATATGACATCTACAGATGGGCGTTTCCAGGATTTATATTAAGAGTCAGGGCACCCACCAATGGCAGTAAATTTACGTTAGGGGAGCAGGTTATCATCCCCTCTAGCTCCGTATGATAGATTGGCAATTAAACGACTAGTACAGAGGGGAACGGCTATTCAGACTGACTCTCCTAAAACATCCCTGATTATGCGTTAAAATATAAGTACAACGGCTAACATGAGGCTACTCCTATGATTACAACAAAGATGTACGACAAAACTATATATTTAATGAAAAATGTGACAATTGGCTGCACTTCGGCCGATCTACCAGTGGTAAGGTCATATGCAAATACTGCCGCGGGTCCATCAGCATCGTTGGGGGCTCGACTAGTAATCTAGGGACATCTGAAGTCAAGGCATCCCACGGTACCACTGAAAAGACATTCCGGTGCCAAGTCGTCGACTTCGTCATCCCTGACAACTGCACTAAGCCCTACTTTGGAGGAAGAAGAAGATTATAATTTGGGTGATATTCCTCCTCCACCAGAGCCCAGAGTTTCTTCACCTACCACTGATAACCAGGCCGTTTCTAACATTTTGGTAACAACAAAATCGGCAAGTCAAACTCCTATGACTGCATTCGTGGATATAATTAAGCCCGTCCCTTTAAATAAATGCAAGTTACTGGATACACAGTTGGCAAAAATGATTTGTAAGGGATTTCATCGGATTGCTGCTATCAGACAATCGGAGGAAATGAATCAAGATATCATTCAATTGTACGAATGTGGAGATAATATTTTAGAATATTCTTTCAATGCTATTCTTTTGAAAAAAGTTACTGCTCCGTCATTTATGGAACAAACTCAAAGACGTTAAAAAAATATTTCTGGTAAAATTTATAATTTTGAATAAATTGTTGCCTCAGTAGGTTTGCAGATAAAGGAATTATGAATTTATTTATTCAAAGGTCAAGGAAATTTTTTAGAAGTTTTCGAACAAACGCATACGGACAAGATTTTAATAGTCAAGAATTCATTATTCCACCGCGATCACTAATTACTTGAGTATTTATTGATGCTCGGGCCAGCGACTCCTCAAGGAATCACTGAATCCGAGTCCTCATCTAAATCTGAGTCCTAATCTGAATCCGAGTCCTCAACTGAATCTGAATCCGAATCCTAATCTGAATCCGAGTCCTCAACTGAATCTGAATCCGAATCCTAATCTGAATCCGAGTCCTCAACTGAATCTGAATCCGAATCCTAATCTGAATCCGAGTCCTTAACTGAATCTGAATCCTAATCCGAATCTGACTCCTCGAGGACTCATGAGTCCTCCCTCTCCGCGGGCTCTACGAGAACACAGGTCCCCTTCCCTCAGACTTCAAATTTCAAGAGTGGGGGGACTCGTTTCTTCCTCTCGTTCACTTAATTCTCTGATTTGCCGAGTGGTGCGCCCATTTCCATTCCCAAACTTCCAAGGGTGGGGGGACTCGTGGCCTTGCCTGTCAGTTAGTTCCCATCTTTGCCGGGTGTTGCGCTTATTTTCATTACGAGTCGTAAGGAACGACGGTTGTTTGCCGCGAACGACTCCGTTCGTCAACTCACTTCAAAGAGTCGTTCGAATTGATTCGTTCGTTCGCGACCGACCCATCTCTACCTTGAATTACCTTCATCAAATCGTATTTCCTCTCGAGCATGCCACACTCGGTGAACATCACTGCGGAGAATCTTTTTCCGCAATATAATCAACTACTCCTCAAATCCGTAAGTCCGCTTTTTCTCGTCGTCAGTTGCACACCACATAGTGGCACTGCGAAGTGGATGCGTCGCATTTGGCCGTTCTTTAAGGGCTTGACAAGCTAAGGTTTTAGACGTAAGCCGAGGTTTCAGTGTGGGATACGAACATAAGGGGGGAAGATGGATAAGAAATGCGAGAGAGAAGAGCAGTGAGAATGAATAGTGTAAATTAAGGAATCAGATTGTCTCAGGCTTGACTAAATAGATGTGTATTACTCTCATAACACTATTAATATTGAATTAGTGTCTATTTATTCATTTTTACTACGCCGTCCCAGGTTTTAACGGGTGACCATCTATTTCAAGGTATCGGTCCCTCAAGCGATTTGTGGTTGAATAAAATATTTTCCTATCTCAAGATATAGTAAGGAATTTTAAAGTGGTGAGAAGAAAGGAAGGAAAGGTGGGATATTCTACAGGAGCGGTGGCTTTATAAGTGGCGTCCTATCCCAATAGCTCGAGTTAAAATCGTGAGAGTGATGAAGGATTTTCAGGGAATATTTTAGTGTTATTAGTTTCCCCATTCCTGAGCACTAAATGGTAATTAATTTCATGCAGAATACTTTGTCGAATATGGTAATACGTCAAACTTAAAACTCCTTAGCACCCTCCATCAAATGCACGCTAATACCGAAGTCAAGTTTCTCTTTTATCTTATATTCCCTTTTCCATCTATTCAAATGACACAAATGATTATTGATATCGGTCACTTCCATTAGAAACAAGGTTAAATTAGAGAGAAGTGGGGAGTTCAATGAAGGCACGGTAGGATTTCGTGACTGTGACATAATAATGTGCGGCAGGAGATATAAAATCACCGTAATGAATAAAGGCCTTGATTGTGTTATGCTAAATAAAGAGCAAAAAAATGGTGGTGGCCTCAAATACTGTGACATTACGCTTTCTATGGCAATTATTTCTTTTTTATGTCTGATGAGTGCCCCGTGAGATCATACAACTCTAAAAGACGAAAATCACAACCAATTTTCTGTCCAAGTCTAGGCATATCTTGTTGATAATTTCACACATTCTCATACCACCTTTGTAGGTGATACTTATACACCATGGGTAGTATTGAAGCACTACAAATTAATCCAAGGTAATCACCCATTGGTGTAAAAGTCCGTGGAACCTTTTGGTAAGTGGCACTATGCAAAAGTAAGTATATTTGGGCACTAAACGCTGTTCACTCGGTTCGTATATAAGTTTTCAAATTTTAATTAATTTTCTCGCTCCGGCGAGCACCAGAGATTTATTTTTAAGATATAATGAAAAACCTTACAAATATAAGCCAAAGGATGAAAAAAATTAAAGATAAACTCCCGGAAAAGCAACTTGGTTTCAGATAGAACATAGGTACCAGGGAGGCCATACTCTGCCTGAGAGAAATGGCAGAGAAAACAATACTTGTGAACAAGCCGTTGTATATTATATTCATGCACCTGAAGAGAGCCTTCGACAATATGGAGTGGAACAAGATGTTCAGGCTGTTATAAAAAGTCAGAATATATTACAACGACTGAAAAATAATCTGCCAACTACAGACTAGGAAGCAAGTCGTCACAATGCAATGGAGAGAGGGAAGGCAAATAGAGGCTTATATTAACAAAGGAGTAAGACAAGCACTCAACGTCTCTCCACCACTGTTCAACATGCATTTGGAGGAGGCCACGAGGGAAGCACAAGAAATTGGACTGAACGGAATAGTGATATTCTGAGAAGAAATAAATATCCTTCACTTTGCAGATGGCATCTCAGACAGAGCTGGAAATAGCGATGATCTTCAAAAATCACTAAATGCAATGGACCAAAGTCTCCAAGAATTCAACATGAAAATAAATAAGACGAAGATTAAAGTCCTAGTATGCGGAAGAGAGAAGCTGCATGCAGAAGTCACTCGGAGAGAAGAGGAAATAGAGCCAGTTGATTCGTTCATCTATCTCGGAACTACCATCACGTTGGACGGATGAAGTACAACGGACATCACGCAAAGAAAAGTCCAAGCTAAGAAAGCGTTCATGGTAAAAAGTCATCTGCTGTGCTCAAAGATGATAGGTCTACAAACTAGAAAACAGTACGTAAAATATTCGTGTGGAGCGTGGCACTCTATGGATTGGAGGCATGAAACTAACCAGAACTGAATAGAAGCCTTCTAAAGCTGGTGCTGAAGGAAGATGTTGAAGATAAAATGGATGCTAAAAATAAGAAACGGTGAAGTTTACAGATGAGTAGACGAGGAAAGAACCATACGGAACACCATATAGAAAGGAATAAACAGCCGTATAGGACACATCCTAAGGAACAATGGGTGTGTGAAGAACATAACTGAAGGCAAAATAGAGGAAAACGTTCCCGGAGGAAGACCCAAGAATAAGTTCACTGACCTGCTAATGAGGTAAGGGCGTAGGGCAACCAACCAGAAAGTAAGAGAACAAGCATTTAATAGGGAAAAATGGAGGGCTACAGTCAACCGATCTTAGGATCGCGATGAGGGTATAGTGAAGAATAGAGGAAGTGCGATGAAAAAAAAACAAACGAAGGAATTTGAACTGTAGGAAATAGATTTTCTTAGTAGTAGTTAAAATTTTGGGAAAACATAGTAGATGATGGTGAGCAATATTGGGTGACAGGATATGTAAGTCCGTTTTGAATGGTAAAATGATGTGAAAGAGGGATGAGAGGGCAATTAGAGGTTTAAAAATGAAAAGCCAGAATTAGGCCGAGCACTAATGAGGATAATGGAGGAAGCACTAAAAGCACGATGACATTCATGGAGAGAGTTCTTAATGTTTAAACTCCAATAATCGTTAAATTATTGTGATAGTTAAGGAAACCCTCCACTTATAGCAGGTGTTAATGGATATCGAGTTGGTTCAGTAAGAAGATCTACACTTTTCTCAAATTAATTCATTACAGCCTTGATGAAATTCACGTTACAATCTCAGTACTACTCTTTAGTTATATCAACATCCTATTTATCTATCAACATATATCAACAGGCCTTCTTGGCAACGCCATAAAATGATGGCACCATACTCGTATTTGGTCGCCACACTTTCCCCCCTACAGAGATGCGGTTACCATGATTTATAAAAGTTGGGAAATCGAACTCTTCGGCCAGATTTCGCCGTACGCCCTTCAGATGTGGGGGTTGAATCTGCAGGTAAAACCTAATCTTCTGTAAACACTGAGTTGTAATTTAGCTATTCAACAACAGGCTTCCTTGGCAAAATATTAGCACCATATATGACCGCCACATGGAAGTAGGTTTCATAGCCATATGAAATTCTTGCTTAATTTCATCATACGCCCTATCCTTCTCAATTCCATCAATAAAACCCATTCTCTTGATTCGTTTTTCCCGCTTAATCAACATCCTACCCTCTATCACAGCATTTCTTCTCCTCTTCATATCCATCTTCCCTCATTACTTCCTTCAGCGACCTACTTATAATATTCCAAATCTTGGCCAAAGTTTCCCTCATTTACCTACCACCACACCGAGAACTTCCTTGTTTGACATCCGTTCCTTCCACCACACCTCAATTGCACTCCGCACCCACATCTTGAAATCCTTCAGCTTATTCTCGTCTCCTTTCCTTCCAAGTCCACATTTTTGCCTCACACTTAGCTACACTCCACATCCATATCTTTACTAGCCTCCATTGTACTTCCTAACAAATAGTAAAATAATAATTACCTGTCTTTTTAGGAGATGATATGTTTCTTTCGCAATTAATACTCTGTTAGCCTAAGTTTTGCAAATGTATTTTGCTTCTGCATGGCCTTAGGATTATACCTAACATGATTCTTGTGCTTCTTCTTATATTTGGTATACGGATAACTTTGTTATATGACAAAAACTAAACAAATTGTAGCACATAATAACAAAATTATCGACATACAAAACATAAAAAGCAGCATCTAGTCAAGAAACTAGAAATAGATATTCCTACGGCCTCCAGAAGGCACAATAAATTTGCGGAACGTCGGCTTATGGAATAAATAACATCCAAGATCCTTAAAAGATAAATATTTATTCCAATAAGAGATCAAGAAAAACGGGTAGAAATATTAATGTTGAAACGGGATTAATTTGGTTCAAAGTGAAAAAGTGGAACGCTGAACTGGGGTGGTGAGTGTCGTTAAGGGATTTTTTGCAGAAGAGGAAATGGAATGGGGTGAAGGAGTGGGATTTGGAATGGAAGGCAAATTACGCCAAAGTGTGCACGTCCCCTCTCTCCCCCACTCATTTCTCCCCTATTCGTCCTCTGAGGGGTAAATGCGGTGGTTTCTTGAGATGCCGGAACATCTTCTCATCTGCTCCCGCCTCCTCACTCTCCTCATTCTTGGAAACGACATCCTCTTACGAATGCTCATCCCACCCTCTCTCTCTCCCTCAAAGACACTTGACCTAACCGAGTCCTCACCAAACTCCGGCAGCGCCCTCCCCCCTGCCCCCCTTGCAGCCACGCCTTCTTCAACACCACAACTTACCGTCTCCTCGTGCCCGCATCGAGTCGTTCCCAAAAACCCATTTTGCATAACACAGCAATAGTTTGACATTATCACTAATTCCCATTTGCCGTTCCTCATAATTTTGCGTCGAATGGCTCTGCTCAATGAAGATAGACGCATCAAAACAGTATAATTAAAAGTTTTACTGCCAGTATGAAATGTAAAATTACTTTTATAAAACATGTTCTATTTTGAGCCAACCATTATTGCCGAGGAAACATGGGAGGAACAAGAATGACGCATAAGTCCTTACCCGATATCATTCTCTTTAAGTAATCAATAGCCATAAACAATCCCACAAAAAATTTAGATATCAAATGATATCTATCTGCCGTGTACTTTTATAACTCTTTACCTCTTATCAGAACAAAATGTATAGGTCTAATATTATTATCTATCTCTTCATTCTACTTATCTAATCTCTTTCAAACAGGGTCAACATATCTTATTGGACCTCTGTATGGGGTACTATCAGGCCAAAACAAACTTGTGTTTTTAAAATTTTTATTCCATTCTTAATGCTGTTTCTGCCATTATTTTGACATAGATTCAAGTGATGCATGTCGAGATCTTCAAGAATGAATCGAATTTTAAGAGTAAATTAATTTTTTTCGAGTTTTTTAAGTCAAACCAAAAGGTAGTTAATGTTTCAGATAATACAAAAAGGGTCTTAGTTTACACCACCGTATTTCTCACGTTCTCCTACCTCTCACCTACTTGCTCTAGCACCACAGTCCATCGTTCATCTTGCGGAATAACCGTTGTATCCAAGCATTACCTCCAAACTACTTATACGATATCTGCACCACCGACAAACTCCCATCACCGGAGGACACCTATCTATTTTCTTCAACCGTAAATCTCATTACTTGTGATCGTTACTGTAAACATCACTAAAAAGATAATTTTGAGCTGCACATTACAGATTCGCATCCTCTTTGAATGACCCGACCTGATAATCATCGGGAAAACAGCTTTTTCGGGATGGTGTGGTGGGTTGAGTACTCTCTTACCACACGGGCGGCCAGGGTTCACATCCCTGCAGAGGCGGGTGTTTTCAGAGGGAGCCCGATCCCTACTTGAGTGTCTTGTGGAGGGCTACTTCAAGTAGAGTACTCCGTCTGTCGGATGAGACGTTAAACCGTGGTACCCGTGGCGCCTTTCGTTAAGAGCAGGCTAATGCCGACGCCGGGTTTCTATCCACCCTTCCTCCCGTACCTATCCCCTATGGCGCAAATGACCTTAGCCGTCGATCGCCTCCCCAAATATCCAATCCAATCCAACAACTTTTTTGCTCTATATTTTCCGATTTCATGTTTTTTTTACACGTCTAAATACCTTCCCCAGCGACCTGATGATCATATTCGCGTTTTTTTCCTCTTCTAACACTATCTATATCTTAACCATGAATTTTCCATCCCCGGGGTGCTCCCCTATTCCCTTTCGCTCTACCCACTTTCCTGTGGAATCGCTACCCTTTGCATCTGTAGTTTTCTACCGCTTCCATTCCTCTTTTCAATCCAGTATGAATTTGGAATTTAATTAAAACTTATTCTTCTTTCTTTTAAAATTTTCTATAAATATAGAGTTATAAAATAAAATGGATAAATAAATGGAGTGACTGAAATGTGCGCCTGGGCAGATTATGGGGAAATGCTTCATTATGAGTAAAAAAAATTGATATCTTCCTTTTGAAGACATTTGATTCCACAGCTGTTTCGACTTAACTGGTACTTAACGTCATCAATGAGACCAAATCAACTGTCAGAGAGATATATTATAGGAACAACTAGTGAGTCAAAATCTCACACAGGTAATGAAATGTAATCTCTTTCATAACGAAAACATTTGGTATTACAAAAAATTACTTCGCGACTTTTTAATGCCTTCTTAACAGTGAGATGAAGAGAAACGAAGAATAATGTGACATTTTGTTCCCTGAATCACTTTTTTGTAAATTACATTCGTGCAAATCTTTTGAAAAATGTATGGTTACTTTATAACTAAGCTTTTACATGAGCTCTGTAAATTTAATTTCCTGCTTTTTTTAGTGTCATTAGTATTATTTTTCTGCATTCATTTATTAAGCCAGGACATACGTCTTTTTTGGTGGCCAATTTCCTCTCTCTGTTGAGATCTATTTTATAATTATTTTCTTCATATAACATAGTTAACGACAGACGTTATTAAAAATACTTAAAACATATATGGCTCGTTTATTCAGAGGACTCAATGTAAATTTATTCCCCAAGCTTGCGTCTGCTCCATACCAATTAATGTGCTCTACGCTTCCATTTACTCCTCTGGTTCCCCAACCACGTTTGCTCTTCATTTCCTCGCTACTTCTAAACTATTCTCTCACATTCTTGTCTCCCATTCTTATCTCCCGTATCCTCTTCTCTGTTGATTCTTTAATCCCTATCCAAAACCACGTCAACTAAGGACTTAAAGCAATGCCGAGAAATGTCCGGTTTCATATTTTAACAAAAAGAAAAATAATAAAATTCCTGGTATAATTTGAAAATAACGTCGGTTTTTTTAAATATCCAGTTTTCCTGAATTTTTGCGATATAAAAGATAGTTAACACTTAAAAATTACCAAGGAGGATTCATGGAAAAATACGTCCTGATATTATCATATATCAGCTTCTGGCCATCTCAGTGTAGTCGTATAAAACGCGCATTCTACTCAGGGATTGATGGCCTGCGTGTTATTTTCCTCATTGGTATATTACCGCAAGTTCAAATAAATATGGTCCGTGAATTTGAGGCCAACTGATATTCAGATTTTGGAGAAAGATAACATTTTCCGGCGAGTTTTTTCACTGATCATTTCTTATAATTTGAGTGTAAGGAGAGGCTACGGCTACAATTTAATTCATTGCTTGGCACGCATCATTTGAGACATGGAATAAGTAAGAATTTGTCTCCAGCAAAGCCTTTCTACTGAAAGCTCAAAAGTACAATTTCTGTCACTATTTTCCATCTGACTACGAAATACTAATTCATATGTGATGACTCAAATTGATAAAAGAAAAACTCAGAACTTTCCAGACCAAATATGTTGAAAAACTTATTAGTGATTAAACAGCTAACTATCATAGGTAAGAATGATTTGGTAAACTTCGGCAAATCTTTGCTCTGGTTCTCATAAAGTGGTCATCGAATTTATCCTATTCTCTTACCATCTTATCCAGGGGTTTCTATAGATTGCACGCTCACACTCTTTGGCAGAGAATTTTATTACTTTCAAGAAGTGATAGGATTGCAAAAAAATTCAGCCATTCCCGTATGAATTGTTGCGACAATGCTGATTAAATGAGTGCTATACGAATTAATGATATTCCAGGATATCCGGAAATATTTAAAGGGAGAGGCAGATGTTAGAGCAGAGTGTCAGGGATGAGGGGGAAACAAATGCGACTAGGGTTTAACAAAAAAATAAGTTCTACTCGCATAAAAATGGAAGAAGCATCCTTGGGGGGAAAAAGAATGGGAAAGGAAGATATTCGACCTTCAGCGTCCTTTCACCGGCAATGGAGTGGAGAGGGGGCACGGGGGAGGGAGGGTACTAACGGAGGGAGGGGGAGAAAGGAGAGGTGGCTGGGTGAATAAGCGGGGAGGAATTTCAAGAGATCGCGGATGTGACGTCACAACAAACATTATATGACAAAATGGAGATTCGAGATTCTTCGGTTACTGGCGAGGCGAGGAAATCCAATTTCTCCCCCCCCTGTGAAACGAGTCTGCCCCACCCCCTCCCTCCTCGTAACTCCCCATTGATATTCCGAACCGGCAGAGCGCTCTCTTCCCCCTTATCCCACTGCCGACGCCCCCGCAACCCAAAGCATCCATCCCTTATTCCTCTTTTTCCCAACCCCACCACCGGACGCCTTCCGCCGACCAAAATTCCCCCTCGAGCCTAATGGACACCCGGCACTCCAACCAGACGCCGATCCACCGACCAGCATCACAGTTGTCCCGTGCCCTTGGTTCTGTGGCTGACTCAGACCATTCTTAACCTCACACCCATGAATTGTAATTGTTTACTTTATAATGATATTGATTATGATAAATCCATTCTAACTACGCTATGTTTCAGAGCGATACTGAGAATATTATTATGACGCCTCACTGCGTCTCTTGGCCTGACAGAAGCGATAAAATGAGAGAGATCATTCATTCATTGTTCGATCAATCCTAGGATTGGTTGGCTGCAGCCCTACACCTTTCCCTACCTAATGCTAGTTTCCTTACTTCCTGGTATCTCTTCCTATGTAGTTTTCTCTTTCCTTGGTTCATGAACTTATTCCTTGGTGTTATTCATATTATGTTTTTCACATATCCATTGTATCTCAGTGTGTGCCCAATCCATCTTGTTTTTCTTTTCTGTATGGTGTTCCGTATGGTCCTTTCCTCTGCTCTTCTGTGCACTTCATTTATTCTTATTTTGTCCGTCCATTCTATTTTTAGCATCCTCTTCGAGCACCAGGTTTGAAGACTTCTAGTCTGCTATAGTCAGCTTTTCCAATGGTCCCTGTTTCCCGTCCATAGAGTGCCACACTCCATATGAAGATACCTGTTCATGCCATGATAAATAATGAATCCGAATTTATGATTTCAATTGTGTAGTGAAAGAATGCGCATAACTAACTGTAGGAACACGTACAGTTCATAGGCGTTGCCTGACGGAACACTAATTTCTAATAACGAAAGAGAGATTAATGCCTAATAATAGAGGAATTTCGGATGAAATAAAAAAAACAGAACTGGACCCAGTCATGATAAAAGAAAAACTGTAAAAGGCCAATGTACTACAAAACGAATCGTAATATCTACTCCATCTCTTTCCATTGATTACTTTATCTTGTCAGTACTTTCAATTTTGCATTTATCGTATCATAACGCTACTTGCATTTGGCTTTTGCTGCAGACCGAGCGGCAAAAACCAAATTAATATAAAAATCCAGACACTCTTGCTGACGTGTAGTTAATATTTATGGAAGTCTTCAGGGTGTCGTTTGAATGCTAGAGAATATTAGAGAACGAATATGAAGACGCACGTTCCCTAGTGCTGTCTAAAATTTATGCACAAACCCGAGCATGCCAGTGAATAATACTGACTAAAATCTTGCGTTGTCAGTCAAGTAGCAACGATAAAACTGATCTCTAGAGCACACATTCTTCGAAATCGGAATTAACATATTCACTGGCTGAGGGAAGACTGATTACAATCTCTTTTCTCATCTCCAATCGCCTCTTATGAGTGCAATTTATTCCTTATCAGCTTCGCAATATCCCGAGCCCTTTTCATTCCTTGCCTTTTAACCTCTCCAACTCATATAAGCCCTCAAACTTGAGGCATGTTTAAAGGACGAAATTTGGTGAATAAAGAAGATGACGTGGCAAAAGAGGACCGTGCGACTAAAATGAGCTCTGCAAAGACCGATTCTTGGGTCTGCCACCTATAGCTTGGCTTTTCATGTCTACGCTTGGGAAAGAAAACGAAGCTAAAGGCTCATATAAACCTACAACTACTTACTAAAAACCCTGCGAGCCGCCGGTAATGGGCGTGAAACTGGGATATATGGACACCAGCCATAAAGAGTGGCAAAGGTAGGAGAGAGGAAATGAAAGAGGTTTAGGACGTAAGTGAAATTAATGCCAAAGAGTATCTCTTGTTCTCATCACAAATGGAAAAATAACTTTTCTTCCACTGATTTATTTTCTTGGCACAATTATATGTAGACACAACGGTGATATCATCAGGTACCATTTACCAGGTACCTGATGATGATGCTGTTATATCGAAACATGTTGTACTAAGAAAATGAATCAGTGGAAGAAAGCAAAGTTATTTTTTCATTTGTGAAAATCAACTTTCACTTAGTTGAGCCTGAAACCTTGGAACGAATATTGTTCTTGTTATCATCATTGCTGGTGCATGTAAAAAAGTAATCATCAGTTCCGCAATGTATCTCTTTCACTCTATCGCCTCAAATATGTTTAGAGAAGTAGCGCGGGGTGGTAATATAATTCTCCGTGCTACCCTGATACTCATGTGGCCTGGATTTCTCAAAGATCTAGCTTAGAGCCTCTGAGTCTTATCAACTCCCAACCTAGGTCTTCATGGAGTGCGTTATTCTATGTTACAGGTATGTTAAGTGCTTGACTTTTCAATTCAATGAGGTCCATTCTCGAGCCTATAATGGCTTCATTTTTTTCAGTGCCGTTCTGCCTTGCGGCTGCACCAATTCTATTATTTCATCCTCTCTCTCCTCCAGACGCCAGCACCCCCGGCTACAAAACCCTCGTATCTCCTCCTCCTGAGGATGACACTGGATGTAATGGTCGTGGGGATGGGTGGCTTCACGGGTGGGAGGGCGGTTCAGATACCGCGGGCTAGAAATGAAGGGAGGATGTTCGGTAATGGGATGAGACGGGAGAGATGTGTGTGTGTGTGTTTGTGTGGACTAGGTGGGAAAGACTTCTTGGAGAGATTCCGAACGGAGGGAAAGAGATGAAACAGAAGTTTTTGGACGCGAGGAAAAAAATGGGATAAGAGAGACGGCCCTTGGCGGGGGCATCAGGAAAAGGAGAAGGGAGGATGGTGTAGAGGTAATGCCCCTGATACATTTCTAACTTTCTACCCTGGAAACACTGACACCCGTAAAAATTTCGCGGTTTAAACGTTAAGGCAGTACTAATCCTGGAAAAATTATAAACCACGAGCTAGCTACAAGCGTTGGTACTCATTACCAACCGGCTATTCAAATACGAGTGAGCAAACGTTGCTTAGGAAGCTGAGAGAAAATCATGAGTCATTGAGTGAACTACGTGATATTTTTTTCTGATTTCGAGATGCTTTACCTTGTAAACGAGGAAACAAAATGAATATAGTGTATTGCATGTAAAAGTTTGAAGTACGCTAACTGATGCACATTAAAATATTTTCCGTCTCAGTGAACTTTTAGGAAACGTTATTTGCAAAAAATATTGGTTTTTGGAGCATAAAAATAGATTGCTTCTGCGAGCGTTTGATATTATTTATTATACTTTTCACTATTAAATGTACCATAAGATAGAAAAAGACTAGTTTTTCAAAGTTTGCTGATAAAAATTGCTCAATTTGCTATAAACTATATAAAACTCTGCTAACTTTGAAGTGAATGACTATATTGATACCTGAGAGGGATCTTTGTTAGCTATAGAGTACGAAAAACATGGATACTAGGAGAAAAATAGAACGATACTACCAGGTGTATCAATAATAACCTCTTCCTATATTAACTTCTCTTCACAGCCGTACCACCAGCTAAAACTTGGAGGAGGGAATAGAAGGGACCCGCGTGTAAATATAGCAGGTCTTTGATTCGTTCAGTGCGCTTATATGTTTGAATGTCCATTGCACTTTATTATCATCCACGAATGACCACAATATATATAATTTATATTTTCAACCTCTTGTGTAGTATCATTTAGTTAAACTGTACTCATAAGAGGGTCAAATGGGTGGTGCGTACAAATCCAATCCATGTTCACTGGCCAGGGACGTAAATGAAACGTGAACCTAATTCTGGAACGAAGAAAAAGTATAAAATTCACAAGCATAATTGTGATCATTGGATACATTTTTTAGGGCAGACAAAATGCATAAAAATCTCAAAATCAAAACGTTACAATTGATCGGTTAATAGGTGCACATGCCTAAAGACGTAATTTCTATATTAAATAAAACAAAATGAAAATGCATCGAATGAAGAGTGAACAGCTTTTTAGGTTACCGCACATCTTAGGAAGAGTACAAATGGCGTGGCCAGTAGTATTTAGCCATACATGTATCATTCTACTTATGGAAATTAAATATAATATGAAAATGAGGCGAGTGAAATATACGTAAATTGGATTCCAAGAGTTCACAACATTTAAGGATATACTAATCCCCAAAAAAACAGCATGAACAGATGATTTGAATTCAAAAGTTATTGCAGCCGTCCTCGGGGTCAGGGGTCTTGCAAAATTCATGGAATTTCAACCTATCGACCATGAGAAAGCCACAGAGGATCTCATTACACCCGTCGAAAAACCAAACAAGAGGGTCGCTGATCAAACAACAGGGTAAACAAATAGACAAACACCGCCGACGGGAAAGACAAAACGTCGCGCCATGAATTACATTTTCGAGCTGAAGCCACCCCTTGCGGTGAAATAGTGCCATTGGGAGTCTCGGAGGAGGGACCAAAGTAATTACTGGGAGTGGACAGGAGGCCGGAGAGATTGAAGGAGGAAGACTTTGGGGCGCTGAAGCATAGGGAAGTGAGAGAGAGCAGAGAGACGTGTACGAAAAAAGGAGGGAAAATTAAGGGGAGAGAGCGTAGAGAAAATTGAAAGAGAATCAACAATAGACAATAATATACATCAGGAAAATATAGGCGTTTATATTCTCCACTGTGCTACGCACAACATTAGTATTACATGCTATTTATGCTTATCATGATTATTCAGTTCCATAAGTTTAGCCTTGCATGTACCGTATCTAGGTTACTCTTATTAAATTTTTATAATGTTTAACGAACAGTTTTCATAGAATTTCAAATATAATTGAACATCTTGGCATCCCATTTTCCTTAAATGGCAAAAGGCAAAGGAAACCACTCTTAGAGAAGGACGCAATCGCAATAAAGCGCAAGAAACGATGGTGGCGTACATTTACAACTCGATTCGGTATAAGCTCGTCTTCATAGTCTCGTCTTGCCTAGAAATGAATGTCTGAGTTGGGGCCATAAGCTTTGGCACAAGTTCTATCATTTTATTATATCATGCTGTCTTACTCTGAAATAAAATATAAGAACAGAAAAAAATTGGTAAGGTGGGGGATAGAAAGAATAGAAAATGCGTAGATAGAATAGGAGAGGAAGAGAGAGTGCTCAGAGAAAAAAATTTGTGCTGTAACACAGGTAGATCTGTTGGCCAACTACACTGTAACTGGAATGGAAGAGAGCTTAAGACTGTACTTGAACAAACTGAATGAACAAACTGAACTGAAACAAAGAGAACAGTTTGCCATATTAAACAGTGTCTTCGCGGTACAGTAATCTCAACAGTACACTTTCAGCACAGTAATACAGTACAGTAATACAGCACAGTTTTAACTGCAGTAGTTTATGAACTGTAATGCTACACAATTTCAGTACAGCCATCTCCGATATTTAATCTCTGCAGTACCCTTCTAATGAAAAATTATGCTTGACAGTTCAATCACAGTTCTTTCCAATACAGTAAGGAGAGCTGGAACTGCATCAACTGCTGAGTTTTGTATAGTTTAAGCCTTTGCACAGAATATCCACTATAGAGATTTTTTCCTCTTGATAAAGAAAAATACATAACGGAATGTAAGTGTTGAGGGTGTAGAGAAAAGAGCCAAATCGGAAAAGTTAAAGAGGATGGAGAAGTGAGACATAGGAGAGCATCTTCATCTCAGTCCTCCTCTCTCGATCTTTGTATTCTTCTCAGAATCCCTCGGGGATCGGACAGGGAAACCTTCCTCGGGAAGAGGGAGTGGGAGAAAGAAAGCGGACGGGATGTGGTGCGGACGGGGAGTGAGACCGAGAATGCTGGTGAGAGATGGAACGAAAGAAGGGATGGTTTGCGCTCGGCTAGAAATCCAGACCCGAACCTTCGCCTCCCCGCAGGCAGAGAGTAGACTCCCCCTTTTCGTGTCCAACCCCCAAATGACCCGGCCAACCCCCTACAACCCCATCCATCTGATCATCATCGGCCGTTCCTGCCCCACCCACTCCGCCTCCCTGCACCCCTCCCACGCCGCCCGTCACAGGCCAGCTCTTTTCATTCCGAATCTCAAACTCTCGGAAAACTCAAAATCCTTTCTCTTCTTTCTTCCTATCCATCCCTTTCGAAGCCCACGGTGTCTGTCTCTACCTTCCAGCACCCACACAAATACGACGCCCAGTCCAAAATCCTTCCTTCACCACCATCCGCCACTTTGCCTCTCATACTCCAACTGCAAACCCTTTCCTTATCCATAATCCCTGGGCTACGCCATTTGGACCGCCTGTCGCTTCCTCCTCTAGCATCTCTTATTTTTTCCACCCATTCACTATCCTCTTGGCGACGTCTTCTATATCTGCATGCAGCATCAGTTATCAATCAAGCGATGGTCTGACTTATTCCCCGTCCCCATTCAGTCATGAGTGGAAGGATAGCGAAATGGAAACTGATACATGGATCCATAATCTACCAATCTCAATGCAAAACATATAATGGTATTCAATTTTTTCATTCAGAAGTATTAAACCAGTGAATTATTTGGATTGCATATTTTTAAGTAGAAATTGTGGTATGAAAATCATCATAAGTATATGAGCAAATGTAATTAAAAATTAATTTCATCCTTTGATATTAGCAGACTAAAATTGACCAATATACAATGTATTTTCAACATTATCTTCTATTCTCCCAGTGCATGCTGAAGTTTAAAATACCATGTCTATGTTACAGTTAATACTATGTCTTTGTTAACGTTTTCCTCAATTCACAGGAGAAAATATAATAGAAGTAAAATAATAATTCAAAAATTCCTTTCTATAACATAAAAATACTATTGGCGATGATGACCACCAAAACGACAGCGCATAGCGGCACTTAGTTTATTATTTTAGTTGTACCTTATGGTTTCAGCGCATAAAAGATACGCCACAAATAGCGAATACTTTATTTATGGCTGAAGAAATTTTTGTTTCTTAATGGTTTAAAGGCCGAGTTATTAAATCAACAAAGTTTCCTGTAATGTCACCGAAAAAAATCAAGATAAACTGAACTGATCGCAGAAGACATGGTTTCATCCCTTAATTACACTATAAAACAATTGATTGATAAAAAATGAAAGCCGTGGAGGAAAAGAAGCATGATGGGGCCAGAATAACCAGTTATCTACACCTAATGTAGAAATTGGGTGGACTAAAAGTGCTGCGGAAAGTGACCACCAAATTATTTCCAACGTGCAGCAATGACTCTGAGCTACGTGTCCGCCTTTAAACATTCTAGCTACTTATAACAAAATTCATCTATCTGCCCAAACTTGCAAACGTTTTATCTGAACAGCACCTAAAGAAAAGAAACTTCACTAGATCACACATGCTACAGGAGTCTTCTCTCGTCTTCCCACGCTCGGTCTTGCTGTTGTAAATAATTTAAGATGTTGATTTCATTTGCTCCGTCTTTGCCCTCGCCCGGAGGCAGACAGCACTTGTGATTTAGCCTTCCTTAATCCTCGTGGATCATTCATGTTCCGCCATTTGTTGTGCATACCCCTTTGGATCCAAAGTGGGTGTTTGGAAGGCAGAGAACAAGGAAGGGAAGGTCTTCTCGACAAATTTGGCCCCTCGGATGCCCCCTCCCGTCCTCTGCTCAACGATTCCATTTTCGACTCCGCCACCTCCTTCTTCCGCTCGCGCGAACCAAAACCTCCTCCATCCACTCTCTTTCCAGCTCGCCTCTCTGCCGGCTCCCTTTCTCTCGTCGTTTTTTCCCTATCCCTCACAGTGAGAACGATTTTTCTTTCTTCATTCCAGCTCGTATTCATACGTATATTTCGTATTCCTGTCCCTTTCTTGTACTATTATTTACTGAATGTTATAACGTGCGATAATGCATTGACTTTCGTCAATTATAAAGGCATGTTTACACCCACCCACCCATGGAAAGATGCTTGGACAAATGCTCTAAATTAGAACAGGAGCTATTTTATGGCAAATCATTCATGCAGTTGGGTGTTAAGATGGTGAAATTTTAATAGTGAATATGTTCATGCATCTACACGCGGCACATGCATCGTGTAAACTTGGCTTAAAATCTGTCTTGTAGATCTATGGAGAGTTCATGTTGAGAAAAAAACACTTGCTAAGCTGTCGTAGAAATCTGTGGGATATATGAGGGATAATTTTTTTTATTCAGCACGAATATTGACAACTTCCACCGAGTACAGACTGATATAGCTCAATTTATCTTTGGAGATTATTTTATCGGCTGAGAATATCACTTGCCCGCGTAAGTTTCTATTTAATTCTATTCTGTGCCATAATTTATTTGCCAATTGAGACCATTAGTTTCTGTGAAATTGAGGATACATGTACACTTCATGATTTGGCTAATACTTTAAGTACTTAGTGTGATATTTTTTTATATTATAAGAATAGTCAAAATATCATTATATGTAATCCCAGTATAACTTATTAGTAACCATTGAAAATCGAACTCCTGAATAAGTGAGTGTATTTGAATGAAATTGAGATCCAAAAAAGTCATTGAAATGCTACTGAGCATATCGATTAAATTATAAAAATGAATGACATTCAATATTTGGAGCTTTTTGCTTTTCCAGAATTGAAATATGTAGTACGGAGTAGCGTATAGCTCGGATAAAACTGAAAATGTTCTCACACTACCTTCAACTAAGTTGCAAACGAGATGTGATATAATTTAGAGAGGCTACATAGATTTCCGGAAGTGTTGCTTTCCTGAGTTACAATCTCATTGAGAGGGGCTTTTTTCACTGTGCAGAGATTGCATTAAATTGATGAAAGCATCTCGCATCTCAGAAATTGGGTTTCTTATATTTAAGCTAAAGTATAGATGGTTTGAAAATGCGAAATCTACAGTGAACCAAGCCAGGGTCAGACAATGCCACCTTTCTACAGCAGTAGCAGTGGATTTATCTGGAATGTATTTATTTTATTATTATTTTATTTGATTGATTCAAGTATTATGTTTAAATTTCAGCATCAGTTGAAAGCATGAATCAAATATTGTAATTTTTATGGTGATGTAATATACTTTGAAATAGCAGAAATCATCAGTAATCAAATATTTATATACATACTAGCAAAGGTAACCGTTGAAATTCAACGGGGGATGAAAGAAAGACAGGGGATATAGGTTGTAGTTTCGAGTCACTCATGAGGTGAATTTTTTCTGGGCAAATCAGCTATAATTTTAGTTTTATTTTTAATTCAGCAGGTGAAAACCGCATTATATTATGCTTACCGAGTTTCAAAATTCTATTGTAGTAAAATATAGAAATTAGGCTATTTGCATTCCAGAAGCTAGTCGCATTAATATAACATCGTGGCATTCTCATGTTTAACTCAGCTATAATTTTTCTTTTATTTTTTAATTCAGTAGATGTAAACCGTATAATATTATGTTTACCGAGTTTCGAAATTCTTTTGCAGGTGTATATGGAAACTAAACTACAGGCCATTTGCATTCCAGAGGCTTTCCACAATAATATAATATCGTGGTATTCTCCTGTTCTACATGGATCCAACTAAAATTAGTCCACTTGAAATTAATTTTGCCAATTTTAGTCAATAATATCCCTGAAAATGTAGTAATAAGCAATATTTCTGTATATGACCTAGATGTCCTCTGTAATACCTATCTCTAGATATAAAACCCAGCCGCCATTGTAAAGGTCCCATTTTCCTTCTAAAGCTAATGCTAATTCTACGGTTACCAAGGAAATATCCTATTGTTGATAGAAGTAAAATTCATGATTTTTAACATTAAAAACGCAATTTCTAGGAAAATTTTATTCGTATAAGAAAATTGAATGAAAGAATAAAAAACTGCAATATTTTATCCATCTAATGGCGAAAACTTATTATTAATTAAAAATGAAAAAACTAAAATATGCAAAAAGAAAAACCACTGTACTTGAACTAAAATATTTAGAGTTTTTCAAACACATAAGACACCAGACGACCCAGTATGCTGCCTTTAAGGCCAATGAGCCTTCCTTATAGTCCCAATTTCCTCATAAAAACTTTAATCTATCTGTAAAAATTTCACTAAAATTGGTTTACTTATGAGGCTTTTAAGAAAGCATTCTTTTGGAACTTTGGGATCTTTGGGGCCCCAGCGTGACTTACGACCCCATGATTGTTGTACATTTAGTGTAGGTATATTTTACGTGTTTCTAATACAGGCAAGAACTAACTTCCAGGGCCAAATTTTGGCGATAAAAGGGCCCACTTGAGGACCTTCTAGGACCCCAAGGCCCTTGTTCTATAGCTTTCATTTCATTGTCTATGCGTGAACCAGATATATCAAGTATCTTCCTGCCAAATTTTGTTTCAATCAATTCAGTGGTTTATGAGTGATTGAGTAACAGACAGACACAACTAGATTTTTATATATTAGTAAGATGTTAGTCTTTATTAGAGTCATTTTCTACAACTTATTTTCTACACTTATTCAGGAGATCGATGCGGGACGTTTAAAGCTGCTTTACATTGGAAGCTTTTTTTTTGGTATTCATAAAAACCACTGCGATGACCACTTAATTAATTTTTGAGAATAGTTGACAAAACATAAACTGTACAATGCCAATTCTTTTACGACATCTAGGTGTTAAAAATTCCTCATTCTTTTAATAAGATCTCTCTGGAGTGTATACGCGCACCATTTCCCATGTAAAATGGCCGGTATTATTTAGCAAATATCTCGTAAAATAGTCCGATAGTGTCCAATGTTGGTATATTTGAAAGGGTTTAATATTTTTCTTTCAAATATGACCAAACACATTGATTTCTGGGTGAAATAACATTTCACTCAAACTATCTTGAAAAGAGAGCAAAATAACTCCTGTGAAAATCCATTTCCACGAGTGATAGTTGTGATGCTTGAATATGGTGTTTTTCAACGACTTAGAACTAGTAATTGTATTCCAATCCCTCTTTGACTCCGTACATCTCTTCCTCTGCCCAAGACTCATATCTCTGCCCACTCCAGCACCACACCTTCCTCTCATCGTTCCATCAGCCGTGCGATTCTCACCCCATCCCCAAACTCAAGCGCCTTTTCCCCCTTTCACGCTCCACGTAAAGTTCCATCCATCCCATTACACAGACCTCTCTTGCGTTCGTTGTCGGCTCTTTACGCTCACCCTCTTTCTTTCCTTCCTCTTCCACGCAATCTCTTCACCGAAACCCTCAAAATACATCCCCCACTCACGCACACTCTTCATCCCATTGCGTTCCACGTGATCCGAAATCTTTTCCGCCGACATGAAACTCCTCAATGCCTCTCTAGGTACGGGAGGAGAAGGTAGTCAGTCCAACGATCACCGCTTCTCATTCCCTTTCTGTTTAATGCCGTCTTTTCTCTCCACTCCCCAACTTCTTAACGCGGCATCGCCACATCCTCCTATTCCACACTGAAGGAAAGAGGGCTTTTCCACGCCACGTCTCGCGCAAAACGTCACCAGTCATCGTTTCCGGATCTCTCTCCAGTTCCCTTTTATCCCCTGCCTTCCTTCCCCACCACCTCTTTCCCGAAGGAAGCCTTAAATAGATCCCCTGCCCAAAATCCAACCTCCACCTTTACTTTTGGGGTTGGAAGAAAGGTCTTTCGTGAATCCACAACCCTCCTCCCCAATTTTTTACGAAGAAGGTGGATTTTAGGGGGGAGTGAAGTTAGGAATAGGGATGACAAAAGGTTTGCGAGACGGATTTCAACGCGAACTTATGTCGCATGGGAGAGGTGGTTAAGAAGGTGTTTGGACTGGTGTTCGAGGTTTTGCCTCTTAGATAAGCACCACGTGGGGTAAGAGAATGGGATATTTTTTATGTTTACGACGAATCCGTTGGGTGAATCGGAAAGATTGGGGTTGGTTGTTCTTGGGGTCAACGGGTGAGGTGGCATGTATTTCGCCTGAAAGCAGTGATGGGTATAAGAGTAAGGAAAGGGTCGTTTGGAGAGTGAAAAAAGTTTAAGGGCAATCCCTGAGCGAACATTATTCTTCAATTAAAAACGTAATGCCCTAAAGGGTCTCAATTTAACGTCCTATCATACAAACGCCAGCTATTCTTGAACTGCTCCTTACTCCAATTTGATCAAAGACTTTGGATGGATTTCCATAAATAATCCACCATAAACTGACGGGGAGTGCATTAAAGACATCCCTTGTAAAATGAAGAATACTAATGCCTATAGTAAAATTGCGTATTAACAAGGAATAGCAACGTCGTTCGTGAGGATATTAGGTAGAGTTGGAAGGTCCTCAGTCCTGTATCCTGACCACGAGACTTTGCTAGAAGTCCCCTAGTTGTGAAAAATGTACTTCGATTCGCGCATTTGATTATTCGATTTCCATGGCTGGCTAAATTCTAAAAACAAACGCAAGAGAAATAAACTGGCCAATATAAATTATACATGAGAAGTTCGTAACTTTGTGATTCTACATCTCTTTATTTGGAACGACCCAGGTTTCGAAGTTCAACGTCATCGCCTGCGTGCCTGGCGATGATCTTCACTGATGGCGATGGTTTACAGGCCTAATCATGCTTGAATACGCCTGTAAATTATCGCCTGCATGCTGTGCGGTGGTTCTTAATCATGCTAAGATCCATCGGTATCGATATTTAGCTAGCATGCAGTGTCTCACAAAAGAGTCACGTATATAGTGACACGTGCTTAAAAGGGTTCGGTATCTATGTTCCTTTTTCATAACTTGCCCTTCCAATTCCACGTTTGGGGATTAGAGCCCAGGGATGCCGAGTTAGAAGGAGGCGCGTCGTGGGAATTTGTCGCGAGTAACAAACGGGGGAGGAAGGGGGAGAGTGATATCCGGGTGTTTCTTCCTCCGTGTATCACCCCGGGATTATATGGGATAAAAATAGTAAAAAATGTCGGCGTCAAGAATATCGAAAAGATTTTTTACCTTCCTCCTACTCAGATCGGTTCCATCAATCAACCACTCGCCTGATACACACATACGCGTATAGCTATATATATGTATAAAGCTTATTCCTCTGCTTCTTTTTCTCTCGTGGGAGATTTAATACGGCTTTCCAATCCCAGCGTCCTCACATTATTCCCCCGGCGATGAAAGGTAAAAGAGAATACAGAGCGTGAAATATTTACGGGACTGCTGCGCAAGAAAGGAATCCGATTCTGTTTACCGCAGGAGAAAAATCAGTCGCGCTCTAGAAGAGGATGCAAGCGTTTCTTGAGACAGATTTGCAAGATTGGTGCCGTTTGAATTCTTGGGTTAAATTTGCTCTTGAGCTCCATGGAAATATTTTTGGCTAAAAATGGAAATAAATCAATTGGAAGTATTTCTTCTTTAAAACTGAATTTAATTCCTCTCTAAGTGCCAGTTCTTCTTCTCACGCATTAAGTACCCTTTCCAGATACCGGAGTCACCCTAGACATGCCTCTTCTTCTTCTACCCTGGATCACACTTTGCACTTCGTCATCACTTACATCGCAGAAATTGCTTAAACTGTTCGACATAAAATCTGATCTTTTTAGGGCCGCCGAGATGAAGTCTTATAGCTCGTTATTTGAGGAGGCTACTGACAACGGAGGCAATGTTTGCGATAATGGACTGACTGCCATAATTCGTTGCCAGGCTGACAAGGAATGAGTTACTTAGAAAAAGGAGGAAGAGTGGATAGAAAGCCAGCACCGGCATTATCCTATTCTCAGTGCAAAGGGGATTACAGTTCAACGTTCAATCCTACAGATGGAGGTACTAAATCTTATATTTCCTTCACAAGAAACCAAAGTGAAAACCAAGATTCCAATTTTTAATCCCTGCCGCAGCCAAGATATGATCCTGAGTCTTGATGATAGGAAGCCTGTACTTTAGCCACATTACCAACTCGGTCTCATGAACGCTTGAGGAAGGAGCTTGGGAGGAGAAGTTATGTGGCCCGTTTTAAAGGAAACTAGTAGACCTTGCACGGTTTCCTCACCACTCTTCTCCCTGAAAATCCCGGTAAAATTTTTTGAACCTGTTTCCAGGCAAATAAAATATCGATATCTGGTAAAAAATGATTTTTTGACCTTACCAGGCAGAAATATCAAATCAATTTATTTCTTGGATGGTTGAGTAATTAAAATCAACACTGTAGGAAGTATTCATAGAAATCGCTGCGTAAATTGCAGTAGGTTTTGGAATGTTTAAGGTCTTATTAAATTACATGAAACATTTGGATTTCCCTGACAGAGACCAGTCATTGTCTTCCCAAGAAGTCTACAATATTTAGGATAAACATGTCACAAATGATGGAATTTTGTCTCAAATGAAATAAATTATTCATTTCCCATCTTTCGCGAGATACGTTGATAGATAAAGGAAAAAAACGTGTTTAAAGTAGCTCTGGGTGCCCATTAAATATTTTGCCGCATGATTTGTGCAAAAATACGGCTTATTTTCCTCTTAGATTACCTTAAAAGCATATTTGAAGCAATCGCTTAAAATGCACGCATTCTGGAAAAATTTCTCAAAAAAAAATTTCTCAAAAAAACATTTATTTCACCCTCTACGGACATAATTATGAAACATCAGCGTGAGAAAAATGCTACTACTATATCAGTTTTTAAAGGTCCTATTTAAACATTAAAAAAAAAAAATTTGCGCTTGACTTGATAATAACATTTTTTTTTTTAATTCCACGATTTTGTATTGTACGTATTAAATTTTAAATAATACTTTACATAATAATATTTTCACAAGTTATACTTCAACATTACCTTCATAACGTACTTTTTTTTTAAGCTTTCCCAATTTTTCCTTCAAGTGACAACTGTAGCAATTTATTTCAGAGCTCCACCAGACACGCCATCGTCAGTGAATAGCGTCACACATTCATCCATTTTAATTGTTTGACAAACCGCCGAAAGAGATACAACTTTCCACAATCTTAATCCGAAGCGTTACAATTATGTCTAGTGCAGAAGTTAAATAGAAAAACCTCTTAGAAATCAAATCTTTCAATGATTTTGACACGTAACAAGTTTAACTTTCTCTTCCATAGAAGGTTAAATAAGTTTCATGATTCTCGAGCAAGCGTGAACTTTAAAATGGTAAACCAATCGTTCCAGTTAGACTTGGCTTTCATAAATTCGTCTGAAAGTTTCAGAAGTCTTGACTTTCTTTGAGCACAAAGGGAATGACTGTTGCACCATCGATTTCGGCGACGGTCATTGAGAACGCTTCAAGGGAACGAGATTCCGAGATGTGTCATCAGGTTTCTCGTCTTTTTACGTCAACGCAAACTGCACCATTCCCCCCCCCCACCGCCCCCCGGTTCGAGCGTTCAAGTAAATACGAGGCATTCACCCTAGCGGGAGCCTTGTGAATAAATGCATGGGCGGCCCCGTTCCCTGAGAATAAAAAAATGGCCGAAATAGTGCAGGGAAATATGTACTATAAGCAAGGAGGAAAATTTCACCATATTTTCCAAAAGATTATTCGCCATCGAATATCCTCGCTCGACGAAAATGTCACGCGGCGCGATGGTGTATGTGCATCTTTTAAGGCACTCGAGAGCCAACAGTTACGGAGCCATGTAAGGAAGCAACGACAGTGGTGGAATCTATGTATGTACGCGGCAATTTTATGCGACATTTGTGGCCGCGCTTGCGTGAGCGCATGTATTCGCCTTTCCACTCCACAATGTAAGAGAGCTGGGTATAAACAGCCGACGAAAGAACACTTCACCGAAGGGAGAAAAAAGATGACTGTGGACGCGCGGCAGGAAAAAATAGAAGAATACCAGAAGCACTGGAAAGGGGGAGAGAGGTAGATAGTGTGAGAGAGAGAGAGAGGTAGAGAGGAAAATGAGTAAAGTAACGCACCCTTGCGCCCCTAGCTTGGGCCATGTCCATGGAAAACAGAAGAAAGGGAGCAGGGGGGGGGGAGGAGTGACCCCTTTCGTTTGAGTATGGAGATGGTAGCCTTGGTAAAAGAAAGAAGCTTTGTAAATGCTTGAAATCTTAAGGATATTCCACCGTGACTCTGTAAAAACTAATACTAAATTCATCGCTTTTGATAGCTTTGTTCAAAAAAGTTTGCTTTCCATGATAAAATACCTTGACCATTAAAAAATGAAGTTGTAGAACAACACATGAAATTTATTAAACGACGAGCAAATTTCTAAAGAACGCTTTTTTCCAGCCGTGGCCGAGCCAGTGTTAGAGAGATATCGATTGAACTGCCGATTTTCTCACTTTTAAATAATACAGTTAATCACTAATTAATAAAAGAATAAGTTGTTAATATAGAAAAATTTTACAATCCTTTATTCTCTAATAGTTTTGCTATTTTAAATATCCTTTTAAAAATAAAAATGGCATTTTTATTAGCATAGAAAAATTATGTTTCCCCATGTTTTCCCAACTTTCATATTTAGCACCCTCGCCCTGAAGGAGAAAATAAGACGACCGATGAGAAAATGGGCGCAAAGAATGAAGAAAGTCATGGTCCGCTGAAACTAAGTAAAAACGATAAATTTCAATTAATGGCGTGAGTAATGCGTGAAACAGCCAACTCCATTTAAGAGGCCGAAGAAAATCATTATGAAAAGCTATTGCTTTCCTTTCATTGAAATGACTGAGAAAGAGTTTTTTTACCTTTCAACTAATTAAATTTGTTGTCCATTGTTGGTATTATTACCTTTCTGATTGTTTTCTTAAAAAATTTTAATGAAAATGGCGAATATTTATCGAAGTTTTACCCTATGTATTGATGCGATTCTTAAACTCACACTTTGTCCTTAAGCCATACTTGGTAAATGACAAACCAGAATTAGAGTAATTAGAGATTCCTCTCAGTTTGCTCCTTTGCTAATCCATAAAAGATTTCGGAAAAGTTGATAATCGCTGGCTGTTTTTAATGAAGCTATTTTTGAAATTAATGTAATGACATACAACGGCTCTTTTTGCACTAATTTTTCGGTGTGACGTGTTTTGCTTTACTCTGTCAGCATCAGACACGATATACAATTAGAGGAAGCAACTATTTTCTAATTCCTTAGTACAATAATTGAATTCTTCTACAAAGTGATCAATATAATCAAGGGTGTAATTCCTTCAAAGTTTACAGCGGAGATAACGCATCACTACATACTACTCTATGCTTGCATACCTATCACGCCGTTCCCTTCCGGGGTAGGTACATTCATAAAGTTTCACTCATAAATTCATATTTGCATACCTAACTTGCTTCAATAACTTCCTCCATACTGACCTATCCTTGAAAAAGTCTTTTGCCTAATTTACCCCCATACACTGCTTAATACATGCCCTCCTGTTTTTAAGACTCCTAATATTCCTCCTCCTAAGAATTTACTCAACCACATTCAACCACAACTTTTTCAGCCTACCTCTACCTCTTACACCATTAATTTCACTCTATTCGACTCTCATCCATTCTCTCAACATGGCCAAACCAACGAAACTCACTCCTTTTATATACATCTATTATTGGAGCATTTACTCCACATTTATTTATTACCCACTCATTTCTGACCCTATACATCCTACTTTTGGCGCCAATTCAAAAAGTTGTTGCTTGGAACTGGATTGTACAATGGAATCATTTTAATTCATTGTCTTCACTTCGTCATCAATTGTAAATATTATAGTTACCTGTTACAGCAGTAATCAAATTATTTATTTTTACTTTAATACTACAGTTATTTGTGACCATGTAATTGATGTCTGTTTTTATGAAAATTCTGTATTAGGTTTTTCATTTTAATTTTAATATATTTAAAAACAATTCAAAATGTTGTTGCTTGGAACTGGATTGTACTATGGAATCACTTTAATTCATTGTCTTCATTTCATCATCAATTTTAAATGTTATGGTTACCTGTTACAGCAGTAATCAAAGTATTTATTTTTACTTTAATATTGCCGCTATTTTATGAGCAAGTAACTAATATGTCTGTTTTTATGCAAATTGAGAAATAGGTATTCATTTTGTATTTATTTTATAACAATTCAAAATGTTACGTAAATTATATTTTTTGTTGCTTTTAGGGGTATGTACCCAGAGCATTGAATAAATCTATTTATTCATTTATTCAAATACTCCTCAGATAACTCATACCCACGGTGTTCAGTCTACTCTTATGTCTATGCTCCTTAGACAGGCACTCATTCCTTGAGTGCTGCACATGCTATCTACCACTTTCCTTTCAGCATTCGCACGTCTCTTTATCTTCTCATCTATTCGTCCATCTTTCACAAACATCCTACCTAA
Source organism: Ceriagrion tenellum (assembly GCA_963169105.1). Taxonomy (NCBI): domain Eukaryota; kingdom Metazoa; phylum Arthropoda; class Insecta; order Odonata; family Coenagrionidae; genus Ceriagrion; species Ceriagrion tenellum. The sequence continues at coordinate 125,230,225 of OY720632.1, read as the reverse complement.
GGACACATTATCATCCACTGGTTCAATTTCTTCACCATTCGCCCTAATTATACAGTTATTCTCCCGACAAATAGATGAATCGGAGGAAAACATTAGTCGTTAATGGAAAACTTTTAGTACGTAGTATATGTTGCTAAAAAACAGTTTTTTCACGTTTTATAACTGTATTGAGTAAATTTCGTCCCTCTCCTCATGTATGTTTGTTCATGTGGATGGTTTGAGCGAGGGACGAGGATTCATGGGATAAATGTGGAGAAAACCGCGGTTGAGATGAAGAGATATGAGATGAGGGAAAGGAATTCTCTCGGGGAAGAAGATGAAGTGGAGAATTAAGGAAGAAAATGTGAAAAGGTAGATAATAAAGGATGCGTTAGACGCGTAGTGGGAAGGGCGAGGGACCCGCTTAATTTTACTCCCTGCCACTCACCACCCGTTCATCCGCAGTCCTAAAGTCGCCATCGCAACTCCATATGTCCCTCCCCGTCCGCTGAAAATGTCCTCACTCTCATCTCTCCCTCTATCTCGTGTATTTATCTGCACACTTCTTTCATGCGTTCACAGAAATATCTACGCATAATGTATCTCTCTCTATACAAGCCTCTAAATCGAAGAAACATTGGAAAAAATGTCACTCTTTGAAATTTTTTTCTAGATAATTTAAGGAGCTGGATTTAGCTGCATTACCCTCATGAATCTTGTACAAATTTTTGGGCATTATCCATCTATTGATTTGGAATTTTCTTGATAAAGCTTTTAATAAATTTCAGCTCTTGTCTATAGGGCATTTTTATGAAGATTCAGCGCAGAATTTCCACATTAACAGGCTTAAAGGTATCAATTACTTTTCCGCAAGATGACAGCGTAATGACAAGATTACTGGTTTTGAAGGACAAAAAAGGCAAGGTGGAGAATTCCTTGAGTGTTCGTATTAAAACCGCTATCCCTATCAACCAATACGCTATAGAAATAACCTGAACTTGAATACCACTGTGCAGCATAAACATGATTAATCATAATTAACTTGATGAATACGCATTTAAAAATCCCTGCATTTTTCCTCGGAAGTTTGGAATAGTACGTTGCTATTTTGCAGGATTAGGACCGTGGCCAGGCTACCATATTGGCCTGAGAACCATGTATTTTAATTGGTGAAACTCACTAAACGTGAAAAATGAGTACTTTAATCTGCATGAAATTGACCAGTACATTTTAAAATCAAATTTCTGAAAGAAGATGGTCAGACCAAGGTAGTAACCAAAGAAACTGTTGCCAGTGAATTCATATTTTAAAACATTTCACGCTAGGTCTTACGAAATTGCCTTATATGACCGCTTCGGTTCCGTACACTTCAGTATTAGTCCGGTAAAATTAGGTTACGACCCGGACAAAAATAATTACCGAGTGGAACCTTTTCCAATGTCTTCGGGAACTTCTCAGTATGACTCTCATAAAAGTCCCAAGAGCTTCTGATTGGGATAGCGAAGTTATTCAGGAAAACCTGGAGATTTCCTGGAAAAATCCTAAATTAGTTAAAAATTCAGTTAGAGCAATGGTTTTTATATCATTTTGTCTGAAATTGGATGATAAAGGCCTTCGAATTCTTAAATTTTACTATTGACCCACTGAAAAATATATAATCCAAAAAAACTTGGAATTTCCTCGAAATTAATTCATCATGCTAAATGTATCACCGGGTTTCACTGTACTCTGTGATTTCATAATAAATTCTAGGCACATTCAGGTCGTCACTCAACCATGTCCAGATTACAGGCTGCCTGGAATTCCCCTGCATACACCTGGAATTTGATTTTCTTACCCAGTGTTTTTCTAAGAAGGAAAGATTCGCTGTTATAAGTGTTAAGCGTAAAGGATGAACACAGACTAGAATTTGTGTCAGAAACTGCATTTATTTCTGGTGGTCATAGAAATTAAAATAACATCTGTGTAAATTTGAAATAATCGTGTTAAATTTAGAGAGTAGCTTACAGTCAAAAATATTTAACCAATCGATTTCCTATGATAAATATTGTGATGACATATGTTGCAGACAAATGAAATTAATAGATATACCGATATATCATTAAAAAGTAAGCATATTCATATACTGTTTAATTGTTTGCCAATGTACGTCATGGACTAAGTTAAATTGTTGGCTGCTTTAATAAATTGAAGACAGTTATTTCATGCGTACTCGATGCAAGTCAAAGCCCTTAGGAAGTATATAGATTTGACTTAACCTTGGCAGCGTTTGTTTCAGCTGTTTTCTTGAATATAAACCAACAATCCAGATTACTTACTCTCAAGCGGATTTGAGCCTTCTCTTCCAGTTTTTATCCTTAAAAATTAATGTGCGTATGGTTAAAAAGACGGATAAGGTAGTCATTCCCTAAACTCACCTAACCGCAATATCAAATGCGCATGCGGTAGCTGCGTCAGGCTCGTATTCGTCCATATGCCTTCGTTTTGGTGCGACCCGAGGGTTGTGCACCGGAGAGAGGGAAGCCGCCTCCATCGCGGCCACTTAAACCCCTTACGTTCACTTACCCCGTCTTTGACCTCATTTCCTCAGGGCAGGTAATGTTCCAAACTCCGGTTCCCCGTTCCCGTCTCTTTCATTTTTTCCCCTGTTCTTCTATCTCCCCTCCACTAGATTATAAGAAAGTTCCACCGTTGCTGCGTGAGACAAAAATTAAATAAAATATCCCAAATTTATCTCTGTACTGTTTTAATAAATACTGCTTTCGCTGATGACATACCTGAGCCACTAAAAAATATAGTTCAGGCGTATCAAATATGCAGATTAGTCGACCGATGACACATTTTTTCGTAATGTCTTTCTATAATTATGGAAGACGACATCTGCGCCTTTGAAATAATACACTTCAACATCAGTTATCACTGCAAAATTTTAAATCATCAAAACGTATACATAACTGAAAGGTGCCTAAATTGTACAAAATTCAATGCCATATAATTTGAAGCCCTGGTCTAGGTAAAGTTGTTGCTTACCACTTCAAGCTTTGCAACGAGAATTTGAATGCTACCGGGGAATCACTATTACTTCCCAGGGAATGATCGCGTATATTCATCCATTCATGCCTAGTTTAATAATGCTTGGAGAACAATGTTAAAATACCAGTCTATTTGGTTTTTTTCAACAGTTTTTCCATGGAATAGCTTATATGATGGAAATAAAAATAATCTTTAATTTATTTTTCCATCAATTTTCTTAATTAAAACCGCATAATTATACGTTCAACTGCGAAAAAAAGTGTGAAATACAGGAACATACAAATATACAATGCCATGATGCTGTTAGATATCCGTATCAAATATAGGACTCTTTTCCTCATGAGTAGGCAGAATATGCCTGAAGTGAAAGGTTATGCCTCCTTGAAACCCTAACCCCACATGGCATAGCCTCCTCATTTCCCACAGCCTTCCCTTTGTTCTCCTCATTCACCCCTCCATGCATTCATTCTTGTATTTTTTTCTCCTGACGCCATTTTTCCGTCGGTGTCTCATTCTCGCTATGCTCACGCGTTAACCGACGGCACGTGTGCGATTTTTGCGTCCTTCTACCCTTCTTTTCTCTCTCCTCCCTTCCTCCCGAAAAGAAAAATCTCCTTCAACGAGCTAGAGTAAATAGAGAGGAGCTATCTTCCTCCTGCCATCAGAGCTCTCAAGCTGAAGTCAGGAGAACATCAGGCCTCCAAAACAAAAAAAAATGTGAGACGCGTTTAGATGCAGTTGAGCGTGTTAGAAATGATAGTAGCCTTTGACTTTTTCGGAACAACTGGTGCTTTTATTTGCGCGAAGGCACATACGTCAACAGCTTAACTCTGTCTCTCGTGTGTCGTAGTGATATCGTTTATATATGTACAGAATTTCGTGAGGTCATGTCTACTTTTGACGGCACCTCTTCAGGCAACACCTCCAGTCCACACCGCTAGATCGGATCGTCTTGGCCACCATTATACGATGAATGCGAAAGGATTCTCCATATAACAAGCGCTTCACAATTCCGAGTTTGACGGAGAGAAAAAGGGGAAAATATGAGTTTTATATCCTTACTTGAAGATTGTATATTTAGATTTAGAATATACCAACCTCTTCTAAGGTGAACGGCTGTACCAAAACTTGCATTAAAGGGCATGCATAATTAAACGTTCTAAGTGATGTCGTCGTCACGTTGATTATAAGTATTCCTAAGAGAAAAACGTAAGAATGTTCCTCCTTCCTAGTGTAGGAGCTTTCAGTAGTATGCGAGAATATCAGTACAATATAACTGTAGCACATCAATTGCAAGTCTTGCAATAAATATTTTTGGCCAAATTATACCGTTTTGTATTGTATTGAATAAAGGCCACTAATTTGACGATTCTGTTCAGAACAGCTCATCATCTGACGGCAATGAAGTAAATATTGGGATTAATTTACGTTCATTCAACGTAAAAAAGACTCATTTATTAGAGTCACAGGGTATCATTTTTCACAGCTTAAAAATCATAGTAATATGTGCTTGGTTTATGCTTCTAATGCCCTTTTCTTTTATGGAGTCACCCAAGCCTAGTGACTTCCAATATGGCTGAGAGTTTGCTTCTAAATGTGTACTCCAGCACCTTGATCTCCTCCTATCTTGGCTCGTCCATTTCCTTATAAAGATTTTCCCATTCCAAGGCAATAGATTTAAAACTAATTCGTTAGCTATTGTCTATATATTTTTCGTAAACAAGTGCCATTTTTGCTCAAGTTTTACCTTTTCATATAGCTAGCTTACATATTTATGACACTTTGTTGGGCGGAAAAATAGTAAGAGTAAGGAAAAAAGCCACTGAAGCGAATGACCACTTATACCCTGCCATCTAGGACTGATATATCCTCTCAGACGAGTAAGGGACCATAATAGTAGCGACAGATCAGATCTGGGAAACTCTGACCCTCACAGGGATTTTTATTTGTGCTAAATGTCAGAACATCATTATTAGCTACTAGCCCCGCATGAAATATCCGGCAGGTTATAGCTCATGAATGACTTAGTACCTTATATTACCATTTCTTCATCGCATTAATAATACACGCCAGTAGCATGTTCGTTTACATAGCACTATTCTAGTTTATGGTCTGACCGCGTATTGTGATTCTGACTTCTTTCGAACTGCACCTGGTATCTGGGCGAGCGCGAGCGGTTCTGTTTTCAGCATGGATGAGTGTCACATGTCTGGTGTGGGATCACCCCATGCCACACACTAAAGTGGCGGCTAGTACGTTATTTTGTAGATATAAATGTAGAGTGACGAAAAGATTTTTTTAATCGTAAAAATATACTCAAATGGGCCAAAAAAGAGTATCTATGCAAGTTCCAGGAGCTTTCAATCATTCTGTAACAAATATTTTTTTGTGCCACTATATCGCAGGGACGTTCTGAGGAATTTTTTACTCGAGTCAAGGTTGCTTTATGGAGTCCCTCAGTTCGAGGGATATATGAATAATAAGGAGGATACCAAGTTATTTTTCGCCATTGATGCCAGAAGGGTGAGTCGATAATGGGAGGATCACCCAAACGTTGGTGAACGATTAAGTTAACGAGCTTTGATAGTTCTGAAATTTTCCTACAATCCACTCGGTACACCTTCTTTACTTCCACCGGGTCAGTGCCAATTTAGAAAGAATAAAACCAACATTTGGTCATTGATAGTGGCGAGATTGTATGTTAGAACCTGTAAGAATATCCATAAATTATGAAGCCGCTGTATGCTTTATGTTTAAAACGGGTAGGAGACTGGGGTATTTCATGTTGTTCCTAATACTACTTAACATTACGCCCTTGCAAAGTATAATGAGCAAATCTTGAGATAGAATCTAAATGGAGCTTTAAATGAGGTACCAAATTGTATGGCATGATGTAGGAATAAATTTGCTGCGCTGATTGTGCCGTATAAGGCATAGAATTACCTGAGAGATTGAGGTAATGCATAGATGAGTGATGGGAAAAGAACCTCTGATTTAACTCCGAACACACTTTTTCGTACTTTCGGTGTATGAAACTGCATATTATGGTGCGCAATGCATATGAACTACGTGTGAGGTAGCCTTAGCCGGTGATCTTTAAATCGCCAGGATATTTTAGCCAGTTGTTTCTTTCATATAAGAGGTCAATGTGTATTTGTAATAAGTTGCGTAGATTCCATTGACTAAAAATCATCTGTCATGATAGATATTCGAACTGGGATTACTCGAAATTGCACCGAGAGCTTCAGCCATTTGGACACAAAGGAATTCTCTCCCGTGGAATATTGAAGAATGATTCTTTTTATGCTATACACTCGGCTAGACCATTTATCTCTGCTGACGTTTCAATACGCGATTCACGACATATTTTACTACTGCCAGGCATAATATGCCACTAAGCAGTCATATTTCACGTTGTACCATCATCCATGAGGTTCAGGGCAAACTTAAAAATATGGTATTTTCTTTGAAAAAGAAATTGCAATCAATGTGTGTCTGCATTGGTCGTCCCGGTCATTTTCGTCAGCCATGATCTCTACCCGTATGTGATGATCATTCAAGGGACTGAGCCATCTTTTAAGGCAAATATCTTAGTGTTCATACACATGAACTGAAAATGGACACTCAACGAATTCACATTTTGCGCTTTGGAGCTGTATTTCTGGCACACTGGCTGTGGCGTATCCATTTCGTCAGCGCCCTCTCATAGCCAGGTTCAGAGTCGCCCTACCACGCAATACTGTTACATACTTGCGGTCCAGACGTTAATGGATCCACACGTTGCCCATAAAGTTCCATAAAATGAATTTTTACGCTTATAGTGAAGGAGATCAAGCGGTGTGGCACTCAAGTAATGGATGCAAAAGTTATAATGGTTCATGGTTCAAAACCAAAACGTTTTGAAAACTTGGGAAAGAAAAACCTTTAATCCATTCACATGGAGCTTTTAAGATGAGAGGGATAACTCAGCAGAACATGTAGCACACGGATAGAATATCCGGCGAACCAGCCGTTAAAATAGTGAATCCATCGCCATCGAATATAAGTTTGACGAAGAGAAAATAATTTTCCAACGATCACGACAAACTTTCCCTTTAACAACAAGAAAGTGAGTTAAATGTTTATGTTAATTACTTGTTTGAATTATTGGACGGCCTCATATCTTAAACCTCCATGCACCGATTTTTTTGTCCACTATGCGCAGTCATTTCACATGCTACCCCACTCGTGGGAGTATCAGGAACAAAAAGCTACGAATAAGAGACATTTTAGATACCAGGCTGTACAATTGATGTCACAAAGGCATATAGACATAAAGAAACCTAATCAGAGACAAAAACGAACACTCTTCTGAAACCTCTAGGTCACTAAGCGTGATCTAATCTAATCTAGAATCTAATTACTAAGCGTACAGATACCATAAAACCCCATCACTATGATTTGTAACTAGTTTAATCATACCTGCTAAACTACGATTTCTAGCTACTCATTCCTTGTATTAAAAAAATAAATGGTTCTTAATTTTTCTTTTTCAACCTTTTCCCCGGTCTTCAAATATTCATTCCGGTAAACGAAGTCAGAAAATCAGCCGTGCGGTCGGTGCGCCATCTAACGCCTCATCTCCGGAGGCAGAAAGACCAATGCGTCCTCTGATCGTGCCCTGCGTCTTTTAACACTTTCCCCGCTCCACCGCAAGGTGTCGCAGTGACTTCATCAGACGCTTCATCGCTCCGGAATACAAAACTTGATGAGTATCACTACGTGACCGAATCTCCTCCCACCGCATCCAGAGACGCTCCGCCAATTCACGCCTCTTACCCCTCCCCCCGGCTCATTGCCAAGTTAGGGATGAGTATTGCGATGATCGATATTCTGGAGATAACAATAGGTAGTGTTCGATTAGTTTATGTGTTTATAAAATATAGCTACCCAATAATATCTTGAACCATCACCGATGTTCTCAGCATCTCATCATACAAATGCCATACCTCTACTGTGGGTGGAGTAAAAATAAAATCTTCAATTACACTAAAATATCTTGGAATCACCTTAACTTTAGATATATCGTGGGGATTACTCATACAAAACATAAGTGGCATAGCATTAATGAAACTAGGTTTTGTTAAGTGAATAATAGGAAGGTTCTCCGATGAAAAAGTACAAGAGAGATGTTACTTCGCTCTGGTTAGGCCCCACCTCGAATACGCCGCGAGCATTTGGGATCCTGGTAATAAAGGTTTAACCAAAATAAATAATAAAATATACAAAGAGAAGCAGCATGCAAATTTTTTAGCCCCTACATTCGACAGCAATAAAATTCAACGGTGTCAAGCAAAACGTGATGGAACTCATTCATGATGATTCCTAAAGAATATGAACTTTCAAAGTTCCACATTTATTGTATATTTATTTGGTGCAACCGATTTCGATACAAGGTACCATCATCAGGAAAATGATGCATGCATGGTTGAAATAACAAAATATCTGTGGACATTTTCTGATTTCTGTTAAATAATTATGTGATCTAACATTTTTGTCGACTGAAGAAATTTTAAAACAATATTTTCACCTTCCCATGGATATCAGGCTGAGCACGACATAGTAAATGGATGGGAGCAGTTTTATTTGTTGTTATAGATAAAGACTAGCAGCATAATTTTTTTTAAATAATAACAAAGAATTTTTAATGAAATCCTGAAACTAAGTATTTTATGAAAACATCTCAGAATGAAAAATCAGAAATTTGCCTGTACATTTCCTTTGTCATCAGCAATAATGAAGTTATATTGAAACTCATAAGACTTTTTATTTTTTACAATCGCAGAATATAATTATCTTAAATTTCTTGTCCTAATTCCTATTAGTGCGAAGCAAGTAAGAGGGAATCCTATTTCCTTTGAATAGATATATTCAAACTATAAAGATGCTAGCGATGTAAAATATGACGTCAGGCGTTGATGGTTCAGAGTGCACGTGGGTACTGATAGTAAAAGAAAAATGACTTCGTATTTTCCACTCTTTTTATTGAAATAACTGACCTGTTTCGATGTTGCAACATCATCTTCAGAGGTTGTGCGTTAAGTACAGGTGCGATGGCTTTACACATGTACGGGAAGGATTTGGGGGAGGCATATGGGAGGGGATCGAAGAATTGTTGGGTGGAGGAAAGAGGATTATGTTGGTTAACTAAGCGAGAACACTACCACAGGAATGCGTAAAAACAACAGTATTAAATATTCAAGATGGGGGAAAGGCACATTAAAGAGGGGGACAATTTGCCATGAATAAAATCGTTTAAAACCCTTTGACTACCTGTTTAAATGCTGAAACAATTTCAATATTAAGTACAAATTCTACAAAGTACAATCGTCTACCATCACGTAGGCTGCTACTAAAATTATGGTTTCATTAGTCTCTCGATACCGAATCGGACGGTTTTGCCACGATACTCATCCTCTTGGCCTACTCTTAGACCCCCCTCCCCATTACCTTCATCGCTCAATCTCCTGCCGTTGTCGTGTCTCGTTCTCTTCCCCCTCCATCCCCGCTTCCTTGCCCCTCTCGTCCATTCAAGAGTCCCCTCGAGGGACTCATACAAATTCCACTCTGCTCCATTCTTTCATTAGTCCCTCCACTTAACCCAACCGGAGGGCGCGCACTAATGCTTTGCGATAAATTACTTTACTTGCACCTCGCTAAAAGCCCTCCTTCCTTTTCCTTAACTCCTCCCCTCCCTCTCTCTCTCTACTTTTCCGCATATAACTCTCCTTCTCTAGACTCCCTCACTCCTTTCTCCAGTCTTTCTCGCCTTTCTTGCATGCTCGCAAACACCCTCGCACGCAATCTCAGAAAAGAGTTGATTAAGGAGTGCTTTTTTTCTATAGCTGGCGTCGTAATAGACAGCAAATTGTCCCCGGGACAGCCGCGGCCATTCAAAAATAGAGTTTACTGATGCATGTTTACTTTGTGTTGCGGTGTACCCGCGAGGAGTTACTGCTTTATAATTTGTGAGATTTTGCTTTGAGAATATTTTTATGTATTCAAACTTGTTGACGAGCAACACCTTTTAAAGTCTGTTTATTTTACCTCAGATGTTACTCTGCTAAGACTCCATTTCTCAATTAATATTCAAGGGTTGAAGTGGGTAGAGTTTCGGTTTTTGAACAGATACTTACAAGTTTCCTCAGGGTTTAGAGGCTTCTAACCCAATTAATCATGAGGTAATTAGAAGACGAGTGTTTGCATTTATTTGTAACGCATATAAGAACTGCAATTAATGATACGATTAACGATTTTTTCGAATTTAAATCATAAATATACATGTGCGACCAGAGACAATTCCAACGGAAACTAAACATTTTTATCAATGAATTATCGTTCAAAAGGTAGAAACATTTAAAAATTATACCCATTTTTCACTAGGCTAAAAGGGAAGAAAAATTTTATCTATTATATTAATATGGCAAAGAAAAGAGAACAGCGCTTTCTAGAATCTGTTACTAATAATAGGATAATGTAAGATAATTGGAAACTGTCGAGGAAGCAAAACAAGGTGAAATATTCACCTTTCTTTTTGAAACTTGTTATTATTTGTTTTCAATTACGATGCCACGGGTTTTGAAAAACGTTTCTCCATTAGGGCGGCCATGGTTTTAATTACGCCAATACCATCTATAACTTGGGGACTGTGATTCTTTCATCATGCAGCGAGTGTGTATCTTCGGGAAACAACTTAGCCTAGTTGGCCTGCGAGGGCTTCTCTCGCGGCAACTCGAGGTAGTTGAGAGAGAGAGAGATATTCAGCAACTGGAGCGGTAACCGTTCCTCACCGCCGTGAGGAAGAGCCTCTTGGGCAGATGAGCATATCATGGCGAGGGCGATTGCGAGCGGAAGTATATAAAACCTCTGTGCATTTTCCCGTAAGTATAAGATGCTGCTGCTTACACTCGTGTGAGGCATTTTCGGTAGAGTGGAGTGGAATTAATTAACAAACGCCGCTTTTGAGCTTCGCGTTTCAACATGATGGTGGGCTCTAAATTTCGAAAACCCTCTTGGCCAAGCCTTTGATCCTTTCCTCTTCTTCTTTCCTCTCATCTTTCTCTTCAGAAGTATGATGGCGTGGCCTTGCATGATATCAGACGTCACTTTTAACCCTTATCATTCAGCATCATTCAGCTCTCCCTTGTAACAACTGGGATGATGAGTAGTGGCCATTATTTTCTCTTCTCGCGTTACTCGAAAAAGATCCAGCCAATCTATTGATTCCATAATAAAAAATCTCGCCTTCTTGGTTGGAAATCATTGATGACTTCTACTGCTTTTGAATCCAAGGTTAACGACCGGATTACAATCAAAGTCACATGATATGACGGAAACAGTCAATGACTTCCAATTTATGTTGACCTTCTTCCAGGGAGGAGTGTGCTACGCTTGGCTTAAATATCAGCGTTCCTGTGAACAGAGTTCTCTAAGCGGTTGATATATAGATGTATATCGTAAAAATATGAAAATTTCTTAAAAAACTGATAAATATGGCTTTGAAACGAATATTATGATGATATATGACAGTGTTAATGAAATGTGAGGAATAAGAAAAGTTAATCTGGTAACGAAATGTTGTAAGTGTAAAAAAAACGAAGCTCTCCTATGGTTAGCTGGCATTACGTAGTATGTAGGAAAATTTGGGCTTCGAAGAGGATCTCTCATTGACCTTTGACGACACTGTCTATATCAAGCCATTGTTATATGTTACACTACATCACAATCACTAAGCTTCACTGGCGCCGCATTCATATCGCGTCAGGAAAATTATATTGTGGTATTGCCATAAATTACATTTTGAAAATTGTTGCAAAAGATGACCCTCTGTTAATCGTATTAAATCTTTCCTTGCATCACAAAAATGTCAAATATTTAGAAGTCATTTTGAAATATAGCGTGGGAACGTGGCTGTTTGAAGAATTTCTTCGGTACTCAATATAATTCAAATGCAAACGAGCATGTTCACAATTTCTGTCTACTTTTTAATTAACTTTGTGTTTTATTCTCGCTTTATGCTATATATAAGGATGCTAGTCCAATACCATTTCTTTTATACATTACTCGAGACTATTGTGCTAAAAAATGTTAGTATTTATAACAAGATTTAAGTTTTTATTATGCTGTTGCTATTCTATTCTCTTTCTCCAGTGAGTAAGAGACATTTTTAGTCCAATTTTTCCACCTTAATGCTATTATCCGCTCCTCCAGAATGGTTAACGGGCGTAAGGGTTTAATTTCTTGGGAGGTTAACGGCCGTTTTGGGAGCCATCCGAAAACCGCGCCTTCATTTTCATAATAATCATTCCCGTCGGACCGTTTGCTTGTTTGCGATGCATACGCTCATAGTCGACGGTGACGATACCCTACTAATTCCCTTCGGTCTTTTCGCCGGAACAACTCGATTTGTTTTTAGGCGTCTGGAAATTCGTGAGCGTAGATGTCTCAGCGATACATATATTCCTCCTCAATTGCTGCCTCTACATGAAACGCCCTCTTATTGATCGCCAACTCTCACGTGGTGCTCTTTCAAAATTCCAATTTTGCTCGTTATTTAATGATATAGTTCAGGATACGGAACAGAAATATAGGGTGTTAAAATTACTCACTGTGGCACTCGGAACGCCATCACGGCCATGAGGTAAATAAATGCTTGTCCTTTAATATTTAACAGCAACGCCCAAATTTCTCACAGATTATCTTCACATAAGTTTTGTGAAAGATTTTTTTTTATTTTTTATAAATACTGCTCTTTCCTGATAATAGAGCTTATGTTACGAAACTGGTCATAAGCCCAGCCGATTGGTGAAAATATCAGTGGTTGGTGTTCAGGTTCAATATTCATTCATAAAACGGGAGTAACCTGATGAGTTTTTGAAATACCCATTAGAATACATCGAGCTGTCTCAATAGAGCTAACTATTAATAAAATAGGACTTTTTCTATAACCCTTGCCATTTTGCATTGGTTTTGACAATCGTAGTATCATAAAGATTAATATATCAAATAAAAAATAGTGGATATATTTAGTGAAAATACATTTTGCGGTGTGCCTTAATTCCCAAAGTAACGCCAAAAACAAAAGATTTAGTTGGTCTAAGATTGAAAGTTATGCCAATAGATTTTCATTAAACAAGGATGATTTGTATTTTAAACTGTTAAAAACAGAATAGTGAGCAATATTTAGACTATCACTAGAGAGAGGGAAAGAAAAAGATATCAATATACACGAAAAGAAAATGTTTCAGCGCTATGACTACTAGAAAAAGATTAGGGTATGATAAGCCTATTTTCATCGCAAAGGGTAACGTTGAGCGATAGAAAAAACTAGAGGTATGTGACTTTAAAATAAAAACATTTTCATGCAAGGAACTTAAATAAGAATGAGTTTTTTGAGGCTATAAAAGAGAAAAGGAATGATATTAAGGCCTGAATAAAATATGTATTAAAAACAATGAATTCATCTCATCGATTCCTACAAGGCATATAAATAGTGTTTACAGTAGAATAAAAACACAATGTTATTTTTTGATAAATAGAGAAAATAATACTCGTAGATGTTGGAAGAATATGATATTATAAGAAATCACAAATCAAAACAAGCTAGAGGAAAATACAGCTAAATTTCCCTCTTGTCTTGCTTTAAAATCAAATTCTTACTTGATTGGGGGGACTAGGAGTGTGTGGCTTTTGTGAACTTCCGAGTTTTTCAATGTGTAGAAGTGAAAAAGGATATAAAATTCCATCAAGAAGGATGACTGTATTGCGGATGGATGGAAAAATCTAAATTTTGACATTTTTTTAGATTTCCTGCGATGGTAGCGATTTACGATAAGATACCAGAAGCAGAACCATTTTCCTACTCCATTTAATTTTTCTTCGAAACTCACTAGGAGTAATTTTTCAGTGAAACGGGCGAACAATAAAGTTAACCTTTTAGAGTAATGTGTGCTGTAGGGGATGGTATACATATTTGGGGGATTTCTGCTGTTTTTTGTTTCGGAAAGTGAATCCTTTGGAAATGACCTGCGATCGATATCGCTGCATTTCCCAAAATGTTTACGCTGGTTTGACATTTTCAGCTATCGCGGAGAACCTAATTTTTATGTATAAGCTGGCATTTGCGATGAAAATTTTGAAATTCTTCAACCGGATGAATTTCGGCTACGCCAGCGGGGCAATATCGTATACAGAAAGTTTATCAGTGAAACATCCGGTGTCAAACATAAGCTCTTGTAATTGCTCACATCAACAATATTTTCAGCAAAATTTCACCGAGCTGACCTTTTCAGTTACACCAACACACATCAAGTATCGCGTTCTACTACCAATGAGGTCATGCGGCTGGTGATGTTTAAATCCGCTCATTAATAATGACAAAATATGATCGTCGCATTGATACAGCTTCCTCCTTTGTTGAAAAATATTCATTTACCAAAGTGGAACTTTAATGTCTCACTTTTAATATCGATTAGGTGAGTTACAAATGAGAACTATTTCATTAAAATTGAACCCCATTGAGAAAAAGTATTTGTAAAATATTTAAAGCAATTGTTCGATTAATTGATTATTTAATATATACAAAGAAAATTCATCATCTGTTAATTAGTTTTAAATTTAATTTCATACTGCATTCAACACTTTCCTGATAGATAACATACTTTACTTTACTTAAAATACTTTCTGACTAGTAATATACTTTAATGGTAGCTGTAGTAATCATAAAATAAACAATGAACTTGAATCGTAATGCAATTAGAGAAAGCTCACAAATATTCACTTGTAAACAACTATATTAACTGAAAACTAAGTAATTTTCATCGAATACCTTCTCAGAGTTAACTGATTCATTGTGATATGATGTTGATAAAATGTTGGAACATTGGTCCTAAGCCGCCTATTCCATTTTATCATGTATTGCAAGAATGAATCCGAGCTTAGTTATATGCAGGCATATCAATTTCTTATATGTACATACATATATGAAATTGAGGAAAAAAGGACTTACCAGTATTTAATAAATGTTTCGCATTTTATCACTAATGTTTATAAATTTGTTACTTAAATGTAATCATTCGGCATTATAATTAGATTCTGTGGGTACTTTAGAAGTACTCTTTGTCATTTGGAAAAATTGAAGTCGGAGTTCATAATTTGTGGCAGTCGACGGAACAGAAAAAAAGAGAAAGAAAAACGAAATTAAGAACAGATTTGGGATTATTTCTTGGGATGATTTTGTTTTTTTTTGTAATATACGCGATAGTTAGGTAGTACTCCGCCCATACATTTCAAAATCCTCAATTTCTCTCTGTTCTGGACAGCACTCTGAAAACGATTCGAGCACTGAGTTTTTCCAACAAATTACGACACATGGGTTCGTTTCCCTATAGCATTTAAACCATAAAAATATTATCAAATATATGGTCGGCGATCAATCGGAGGAGAAAAACGGTACTTATTGTCCCATTTAAAAATCAATATTCCAGAGTTTTTGATGATGTATCTTGGCAACTAATGATCTCATTGCAACGATAAAATACATATCAACGACTACGTATTTTACAGATTTATAAAAGGCTTGAAATCTTTTTAAGTAATTCAAAAAAATTGACTGTGACTACAGATGAAAAAAATCATGTTTTGTTTTAAGTTAGAGAAGAAACAGTAGCATCTCGGTGAGCTCAAACAACCTGAGAAGCACGAAGCGTACGCACTTGCACTTGGCAGCAATTGTGATGCATCTATTCCAAACCCATTCGTGTAAAGGAAATGATATTACTTAGAAGATTTACTGGCTTTCATTAACATGTTTTTCCATCTACCCTGGTCAGTCCTGAGCCCAATTATCACTATAAAGTGTCTCTGAAGATTTCTGCCCCCTTTTTTATTATTCTATTAACTACTTTCAGCCTTGAGTACGTGCATATCACATGTAGTTGGTTCCATTGACGGCAGATTAGTGTTCAAAGCAGGTATTAGTGTTCTAAGTTAATATTTTTGTTCTGTATTAGTGTTCTAAGTTAATTTTAATCTTTTACCACAATATTTAGGCTCTTACTCAGTAAAATTGTTGTATTTATTTTGTTCTGCTTGTGTAATGTGTGATATTCTTGTATTCATTGATTGTTAATCAAATTCACTTGATAAATAATACAAGTTCTTTTTTAACTTTGTGGTATTCCATTTTATCTTTCAGATGATTTAATGGTTACATTTACAAAACCATAACTTAAAAAACACCCGGGTTTCACAACCCACAGACGTGTGCTTGACACACTTGAGCAGCTCGAAATTTTAAAGACATTACATGACCCTGACTCGAAGATTTTAAATGAGTATTTGTACCCGTCCTCATCTCCCATCCTCACAGCCACCTCCCGAATTTTCCTCCCCTCTCCCCCGCTAAACTCCCCGCCAATCTCTGTTCCTGACCAACCCGCATCCACACCACCCTAATCACTCACCCCCCCCTCCTACAAAGCATACATATAAGACTTTGAAAACCCGTAAAAGCACCCGAAGATAACACTCAAGCGTTGAAACCCAATTGTGTGTGTTTTTTAAGTTGTGGTTTTGTAAATGTAACCATTAAATCATCTGAAAGATAAATTCACTTGAGTTCAAGGTAATTAAATTGAAATCGAAAGTCATTTATCTTTAAATAAAAACTTACTCCTGGGGTCAGGATAAACGAAAAAAAAATTCTCTACTCCAAGGGTTAAGTTCCTCATTTTGACCCCCTTCATTATTGGCTATATGTTTTTCATTCCTTTATATAGGTATATTTCAGTGATTTGTACCAATCTTTTATCTCCTTGACTCATCGTTTTCTCTTTGCTGATGTGTCTTGGAATGGGTCCTAAGAGTTAACATGTTTTATTTCCAAGGATTTTAATCAATCATATTTTCTTACATCTCGAAGCAATCCTCTTCGTCTATTTTACCTTCATTAATGTTCTAAGGCATCGCATTTCATTAGCTATATTGAAACCTCCAGCCGGATGAAAAGCTCACCGTTTTCCTTGCATCTCAATACGATACCGCTGCTTGACTATCGCACAGCCCTAAACGAGTGGGAGGAAGACAGGTAGAAAAGAGAGGCGGTGGGAGTTCGAAAAGTATTCATTCATCCCGACCGTGTTCTCGCGAAAGGGAAGTTGAAATTGTTTCCGCTGAAAGGGGCGGGAGGGTGGAACCTCCAACTCATCCCTTATACTGCGAGGTTGTTTTGCCCTCCGAGTGGCATTGAGGAATACAAAATGAGAGAGCGAGAGAGAAAGCGCATGGGAAAGAGGAAGAAACAAATGAAATACAAGGATGCGTGAGGAAAAGGGGAGAGTGAGTATGGGAGATGGATGCGTGGTGGAAAATGGATGGAGAAGGAATAGGGAGTGGTTGGTGGAGTTCCTGCGCTGGCATTTGTGTTTTTGTGAATTCCCTTGGGATGAGGTGAAACATCGAATGTTCTGAACCACGAGAGTCGAGCCGTTTTTGAGCTAAAGATGGAAGAGCACCAATGCCGATGATTCATGACATACTATTACTTTTACGACGACGTGACATTACATATTGATTTTCTAACAAAAGCAACAAAGTTTTCGCTTGATTTTGTTTCGTTTATTTTGTTGTTATAACAATAATTATTTTAGCATTAAAATATAAATGATATCATTCATATTATAAGTGATATATGAGAGATATTAAGGATACTAATTAAAAAGTAATGTAGGTTTGATATCTAACGTTTTATTTTCACAAATGGTATCGTTCGGAGTATTCTGTAAATTTAATACCTATTGATATATGAAACGATCACTTACTTTCAGTTATCTAATGATACTTCTCATACTTTCTGAATATAATCAATAAATGTTTTAGTTTTATCCATTTCAATTGAAAATGGTATAAATACGTTCATACCTACTCCACAAACTACAGAATACTTACTTTAAATAACCCTGGTATCTTTTACGCCCGCTTTTATCCAATGGACTCGTAACATTGAAATTTATCGAAGAAATAGGGAAAGTAGCAAGAGTATAAGGTGGGGATCGGGTTGGTGTGGTGCCTAAAGTACTGGCTAATCACACGGGCAGCCAGGGTTCAAATCCCGGCAGGGGAAGATGTTTTTCAGAGGACACCCAATCCCTACTTGAGTGTCTTGTGGAGGGCACTTCAAGTACAGTACTTCGTCCGTCGAATGAGAAGTAAACTGTGGTCCCCTTGGCGCCTTTCGTTAAGAGCAGGTAAATGCCGACGCCGGGTATCCAATCCAATCCAAGAGTAATAAGCAACTAAAATGCATATAAATGGTAAGCATGATCGTGCGTCTTTACTGCCCCATTCGCAAATTTGAGAGACGTACATGAACGATCATACCCTGAATGACTAGGATGCACGAGGTCGTAAATTACTGTTCATATTGCACAAAGGGTTGAAGCAAACTAAGGGCGATGTTTAATTAGAGCCTGGAATGGGGTGATGCCTCTGCTAATCAAGCATTGAATCGATAACCGGTGATGACGATGATAAAGTGCACCACCAAGAAATATTTAATGTTTTGCATTCCTTCATAACTATCGAATTACCATAGGGTACCAACAGGGCGGCCGAAGTCTACTATGAATATCCTAATATTTTGCGCAGTACGCCATGTTATTTGTAGTTTCATCCCAGACCCTCGAAAATGAAGCTGTAAATAATGGGGAGAGAAATAACTCTTTAAAGGAAAAAAAATAATCTGGGAGCAATGTTCAACGTGAATGTCATGACTCACGTCAATAAGAAAAAGGTAAAATCTTACGGCAGTGGAAGATGTTTTTCAGAGGACACCCAAACCCTACTTGAGTGTCTTGTGGAGGACACTTCAAGTACAGTACTCCGTCCGTCGGATGAGACGTTAAGCTATGGTCCCCTTGGCGCCTTTCGTTAAGAGCAGGCTAATGCCGACGCAGGGTTTCTATCGACCCTTCGATTTATATCTCACGTCAATCTTTTATAATCTGTTACAAAAATTGAGGCCTCCCATCACATGTTCACTGAATCACAAAACCAATGCGCAAGGTTAAGATTGTTTGGCCTGAGGTGATGGTAGAATTTTTCAATATTTTACTCATTTGTTTCCCTCTCGTTGACGAAACAGGCAATGAAATAATCAGTTGCGTTTAAAAAGTGTCGGATTGGCAGATTTTCAAGTATAACCTTTAGATGAAAATCATCTCCTTTTCTCTCCCAAAGGTTAAATTCAGGTAAAGTCTGAATAGATACTGTACGTTTTTCATTTTGTAACTCTCCCATACAAGCAGTTCACCAAAAATTACTGAACGCATGGCAGAGATTTTAAAATTTGCGCCTGAGGAATTGGCAAAAAATGTAATAGGCGCGACAAAAATCAGTTTAAAGCATCATGTGGAGTTTTGATTTGGCCTCTCTATAAGCTGAACCTTTCCATTTCATGTTGAATTGCAACGCTTAACTTCTCAGTGTATGGCATAAAATCTAATTTAATCAAATTGATTCACAAGGTGATATATTGCATAGCCCGGTCGTTAAGGTATTCATGAGATATATTCACCACAAGGAAAATTTTCACGGTAGATGAATTGTAAAATCGCTGAGTCCCATCTTCTCTGTCACCCATTATGGCACTTTCAAATATACCCTTTCCTCAAACAGCGAGCAGTGAGTGAACAGTGAGCGTTCACCTCTTTTCCAACACCTCTGATGTTCCCCAACCTTTCTCAATCCGAGACCGCGTGCCAAGACGACAACCTCCTCCAAAGCAAAGAGCGAGGGGGGCGTCGACAGATCGATTCGTTTGTCACCGTCTCAAATGGGCCATCGAATTAATGCTAATAAGATTTTTTTTCTTCGCGCCCCGAATTAAAGTCATCTCTTTGAGGAGCTAATTGCGTTTCACTACTGAACATAGAGGATACCGTTTAACACTCAAATGATTAGTTTTCCCATAGCATTTGTCAGCTTTAGGAAGGCGTTTGTATCCTTACTGTGTCTCTCGCTGTAGGTAACTTATTGGTTTTCCAATTATCAGGTGGGTGAAACTCTCATGAATGCAAATAAAAGTACCTTTTATGCCACGATCTTCCTGAGGGTAACTAGCTGAGGGCCCAAGCATTGCAGTCGATTTCATAGACGCATTCTTTAAGTCTATCAGATATTGATCTGCAGCACATTATTTAGGGAAATGTTCCAGTGTACTCATTGATCGCTGATGGTCTCGTATTGACAGGTACTCGTCAATTGTAATTGAATCGGTACTCGTCAATGGTAACTGTACCCGGTCTGCTTGGTATTTAATTGCATTGAAAGTCATTGGTAATAAAATTACGAAACCAAAAAATACCAAATGGAATGTAACTTATTTTTAACATATATTTTGACACACGAATTTTGACTCCTAAAACTTAACGAACCCGTGAAATTGATCGATACTCTCGCCAGACTCCTGCTTTAGGAATGCGCTAGCACAGACGGCTGGTAATTGCACGTCGCAGCTTTAACATCAAGAATTCAATTTACGCGCATCACATATTCACATGAGACTTTCACAACCCTGAAAGCATGTATGCTGTCACCAGAAGTACCCCTTACAAAATCGAAGGTCAAATTTTGTACCACCCGCCATATGGTGAGATTCTGTGCCTATTTATTCCATGGCAGACATGTGAATTGGAACCCACTGTGGGAAAATTTATGCAAAACGTGGGACACCGTGCTCATATGGGAAACACTACATTGGCGTAACTGCAGGTCTCTGAACGTGCGACTGAAAGAGCCCCAGAGAGAAACCAAAAATAAACAGTTCTCGGAGCAAGCGCGGCATTAACCAGGGCACGGTATGAAATACGAAGGCTCTAAAGTAACCGCAAAGGGGAGAAAAAATTTTTCGAGGATAGTCAGAGAACACATGGAAATCGTAATAATACCAGTAAACATTAACTGAGTGAGTACCCCTTGCGAGGCGCTATAGAAAGAAAATATGTACCGCACAATAAGAAAACAGTACCCAAATAGCGCGCAGAATTGACAAATTATAGCGCAAAACACAGTCCACCCTGGTCAAAGAGTGACAAAATGCCCTTATCGACATCCTTGACCTGAGGGAGCTGGATGGATAACAGGTGAAACGGTATTGAATATGATGGATAACAGGTATTGAATCAACATTTAAAGATGAAGCGTAATCAACTCTTAATTAATATGATAATGCTAGTAATAATTAATAATAATGCTGAAATGATAAAAATCAACGACTAGGGGAACTACAACCGAACGTTGCAATACAATTGTGGTGAAGGGAGAAATGTAGCATCAAAACTACGCATGTTAATTTTAAAGAACAATGGTCCAATTGTTTAAAAAAGAGGCTTTGATTCGTTTTCCTCCAGCAATCGCTCATGCGCTTTGTCCTCACGAACTATCGATAAAAACACACTAATCACATGATTTTTTTAAAAGTTGAGTACTCTCTTGAACGCAAACAAACAAATGAAATGAAACATCCAGCCGCGGACATGAGAGCAGCCAATCAACTCTCAAAGCACAAGTGCCCAGCGGTGCTCGAATTCACAAATCCTTTTGGATGATGCACTTGTGTTTCGTCCAAAGCTTGGCTGGAATTATTTCCGAGCGTTTGCGCTAAATCCTGAGCGGAATTCCTCGCGCGAGTGAAAGCGAAACCTTCTCAATTTCCTTCCATTGAGCCCGCTCTGCTTACCCTGCCTCCAATTTCTGTCGGAGAGAATATTTTTTCCTTCCTCTCGCTCTTACCACCAAAAGCTGCCTTCCTCAGAGCCACGGACGTTTTCAGTCGAAGGCTCATCATTAATTCGGATGGGGGAGGGAGAGAGAGATAGATGAAGGCGAAATGTCTGGGCTTAAGGGAGAGCGAGAGCGAAAGAGAGAGAGTTTTGTGGGAGATTGGTGAAGGGCTCGGTGAAGGAATATATACACACATACAGAGAGAGAGAGAGAGAGTAAGAGCTAAGACCGAGGAGAGTATGGGGGTTAGAAGGGATAAAGAAGGAAAACCCCCGCCTTTAAATATGAATGCGGTGGGCTTGGGACCTTAATGAGTGCGTGAAATACCCTCCAAATGAAACCGGCAGGCAATGGAAAAGAAAGCGGGAAGACTCGCGGAGACCGAAAAAGTCTTTCCCCGAGCGTTATTCAGTGAATTGATCCATCCATTTTAACGTCTGCCGACTGACTCTCTTGGTGTCAGCGGTGGACGAGAAATTTTCCGGGTATTAAAAATGAGACCGGCTGATGTAATATTTACTGGTAAAACACTTTTCCAGGAGAAATTTGTGCCAAACGTTGGTGTGAAAAGGTCTTCGTTCCGCTTTAACGTCTTGAACATAAGAGAAAAAAGTGAGTAAAATGGAAATCATTTCCCAGAATCATCAATAAGATAATTATATTTAATATGTACTGAAAAAACACTGGGAATAGAGATTTTTCTCCCGAGTTTCGATGTGAAATATCTTTGCTCAAAATTGATAAGACGAAAATAATTGAAGCAACCGGATATATTTATGAGCTCAACACGTATTTTTTCAAGTGTTCCTATCTTATTGACCATTTAATCACTGTCGTGAAGCTGCTTTATGATAGGGAAATCAATAGTGTGAGAGGAAGATGTAGACAAAGAAATTCACGGATGAAATAGACTTATGGAGTATTGAGAACCGGAGGGCGTGTTTGAATCAATATGTGACTATAACTGGAGCAGAAGAGAAGTGCAAGGATAGGACAGTATGGAGGAAATTACCAAAGTAGGGTCTGCTTTACAGGCCTGTCACAGAATTAAACTTTTTCTGTACCAACTCCAATGGGGAGGTGTGATGATTATTTTGATCATCATGTTGGTATCTTTTACTCCTAGGTTTGGACCATATTCGGTACCTCAACAGAAATTTTTTCCGAAAATCGTAAAAACTGTGCTAGTTACACCCTAGCATCTGCGCCTACACAGTTCTCACATTGGCTTACCTCGACACGTCTCCGCTTATCACTAAGTGTCACACTTGGTAGTATTACAATAGAGTAACCGGACAGAATTCAACCGAAAAATCAGTACCTTAATTATAGAATCAATACCGTATGCTGTCTTTTGTTACATTTATAGATCGTAACTAACTCATTTCACGTACAATATCAAGGTGAAAGGTTTTATACAAACAAGTAAATCATATTGATACAATAGGTCTTTATAAGCTTGAGACCATTATGTGGTAATACATTTTTGAGACTCAAAAGCTGTGATGCTTTCACATTAGACACCCAGATGTTAAGCCTTTAGTTTGAATTTGTTTTAATATATAACAATTACGAGCACACGTCATTGAACACCACAAAAAGCGTGAAATAAGATACCAACGAAGGAGGGAGGCTTCCTTTCCTACCGCTTATGGAGACTTATGGTTTCTCTCAAAAATCCGGTTACGAAAAAAAATACTCTCTCAGAGGGAGTCGAGCGGTTGTAACTGGATTTGAGTAATTGGACCCTCTAACCAATAGCATGGAAACTTTTTCATAGCAGCATTTAGACAAGTGAATTTTTATGATCATTTCGAAATGCAACTTTTCTCTTCTGCTCCCACTGCGCTGAAATTGGAAGGAAAATGATACTTTGCAGCAGCTATAACTGCATAAAAGATGGATAACTACTGCGTTTGCTCATAGAGTAGGGTTAAATATGCATACAGTTTATATACCCGAAATGAAACTGAAGTGCTCTATGAAAAAATAATTTCTCTGATCTCTGCTATATGTAAGAGTCAACATTTGATGTCTATGAGTCAATAAAACAACTCCTGGCTGAGAATAAATACTTTGGAAGTGGCAAATGATTTCTGATTTGGAAGATGTCAACATTTTAGAAATATATGAGGCTTCTGAATTCACGGAAATAGATTAAAGGAAGAAAAATCTCACCTCATTTCTGAATGATAAATACGTCAAGAAAAGAAATCTATTTGTAACGTTAATCCAGTATAACTTTAAACTTTAAACACGGCCTAGAACCACGACGCGACGTGTTTCAATCCACAAATAAGATATCCTTGTTCATTCAGAAAAATATCACCATTGAGTTCTGGATCATTTTTACGCATTCATAGGGCATAATGATAACTTCTCGTGTCAAAAAAGAGTTAATTCCTTCGCAGCAAGTGTTCAAGTGTTCATGTTCAATATATTTTGACCAAAGCTTTGCATATTATATTTGAACACGTGCAGGGTATTATAACACCATTACACATTTGATTCCATGCGTTGGAATTTTTTCATACTTATTCTATTAGAAAAAAAAACCAGTTGCATTTGAATTGCGATATCTAAACATATTTTCTACACAAGAATACATTTATCGCATCTCGTTGAAAACTGTAGCGAGCATGTAGTGTTACACAGCCTTAAAAGGGATTAGATTGGGAGCCACTAGAGGCTCGGAGGCTGCAGGCTTAACTAAGTTTGCTTAAGAAATTCAGAACAGGTGTGTTTCATAGCGGCACAGAGAATATCATTTTGACGCCTCACTACATGTCTAGGCCCGACAGATGCGATAAAATAAGACAGTTACGTTGTCGAACAGATAGGTACAAAAACTCTTTCTTTGCTCACACTATAAGTGTCCATAATAAAAACTGAGCATCTCTCAAATACTCGCATAATACACTTCACCATTTTACCCATCAAAATCGTATCCCTATCACCTTTGTATGGCCTGTGTCCTGACAACCCATGCCACACGCCCATGCGGCACTCGCAGGGTAGAATGTAGATGTAGAAGACAGCGGCGAATGAGAGCTTCGTCCTTTAAAAGATCAATACTCTACTCGCAGCACCGGCAGCCGGACAGTAAGGGTAAAAGGCATTATGCGCCGGAGGCTGAGGGAGGACACGGGAAGCAAAGCCCGTGCCGGCGCCGTTCTTATCTCGGCCGAGGACGCCGAAGTCCCTCACAGATTAGAGTCCCTTTTGACGAGGCGACTCATCCTTCTGCCTCTCTTCTAATCTACTCAAAACATGTGACCTGAGGCGAAGGAAACCTCAGGTAAAAAACATTTTCACCTTCGAGAATTTTTGCGGTTGTGAACAGGTTTCTACCCTATGTGGAAGCCTTTTGAACCCCTATAATCCGCGTGGTTTGAGTCTGTGCAAGTAAGAACACCACGGCGCCAGAAAGAAAAGTTTGAGCGATCAATTCATTTGATGTGCATGATTAATGACCGTTTATTTTATTGGACAGAGCAAGCAATTTCAATGTAAAATTAATGCTGTAACATAATATGGGTCGTTGATTTGCTAAAACATTCAACTGCTTTGGCCGATTATTTGTCAGTAGCTTTTATAAGGAGGGCTTTCGGAAGTTAATTGGAGAAGTTCGGCTTTTTGCATCGAAATTACTTGCATATTTATGATTAAACGGTGGTAACTGTGAGCATGAAATTTATGAGTCATTATGATACATAAAATAATGATAATGACAAATGACCTTCGTCGAAAAGACAAGTAATTGTATTTAGGTCGGAGATGATCAAGCTGACTTGCGTGAAATGTGTCAAAATCCCTTTCTCCATCGTCCCATTAGGGGTAATAATGAAGCACAGCGTCATATTACCTGTAGACATATCATTAACATATTACACCTCTTTGCGTCCTCCCCTTCGGTTTGCCTATCCCTCTTTTCCCCCTTCATATAGCTTGTATTCTGATACCCTTAACCACACTCCGCCGTGGTGGCTCGCAAAGTAGTATCAAATGTAAGCTCGTTATGGAATTTAATTAAATCCGCGACAGTCCATATCGTAGCACTTGAACCAGGACATAATGTATACATAGATATTACGAATAGATATTATATTCGCTTAAGGATTTAGAGTCTTCTTAGACGATAGTACAGAAAGAAATATTTTGACAACAATTCTTGTTTTCTTGCAGTACCCCGAGCCATAGCGTTTTATGCACCCACACGAGCTAATTCATTCAATAACAACTAGAACCCTAAAGAGCATGGATGGAGGCTTTTCGTGGCGTATTGGAGAAAATTACCCGGACAGTATTCAAGACAAAGAGATTTCAAAGGTGTGAATGTTATCATCCAAGTTGAGATGTTCACTATAAGATTGCAGCATGTAGTAGCTCTTTGAATCAGCTTAAATTTTCAACGACCATTAGAGTGCAATATATGGCAATGCTCCACGCTTGAACACCGGCGTCTGCGGACGAGATTGTCTGGTTTTATTAGCCACTCATAACCCGCTTCCCTTCCTTCAAAGGTATTATTCACTATGTGCATCCGCAGACCATTTGTATGGGTGAATTGAGCATGTTCATACAGACACCGAAAATGGAGCTCGGCGACGATGAGTCCCACAATTAATTGCCTGGAATTATTTTCGCCACTGAGGAAAAAACGCAATCGCCCATTACTGTTCCAATTGATGGTCGGTGAACGATTTTTGGAAAAATCATACACTATTAGTACCATTCTTCCGAAGTTAATTGTCTCTTCATAGAGTCGCGCGTCACTAGAGACAGTAAGTAGGATTTCAAATGAATTATTGAAATTAGTAAAGAGATAAGAAACGAAAAACGTTTGCGGTAACCCATCAAGAAGAAATCCCATATCGCGACAAATTTAACGCCCTGGTTTCTCATGAAAAAGGCACACAATTCTCCTCTTTCCCCATGCACTTTCTCGCAATTTTTTATCCACATTTCATTCTAACTTGTTCGTCATTATCTATGGATAATATGATGCTATCCTGAAAACGGTCTAAGAACTTCGGAGAAATGCATAATGACTTTAAAACTACTTTACAAAAATTAGAGAGCCTCGAATAATGCTTGACATCACAAAATGATTATATCAGATAAATATCAGATGAGATAGTTACCAGACAACGAGGATGGTATCACATAATGATATTTGTGCTTCCCGTTACATGCAAACTAGAGTCAATGTCACAGCGCGTTTTTGTCAAATCCGCACCCAGGTTCTCGGGGGCGAAAGGGTGGTTCCTAATTTATTCTGTTCGAGCACAACAACTGTATATCTCTGGATTTTACCAGTGCCAGTAAATACTCTTTAATTTCGTGAAAACCATGAAATAATGCAATCTCCAATGGATTAGTACCTAATACAGCAGTACTTTGGTAGATTGCATTCACCAGCATCGGAAGACGCATTGAAGCATTCGTTAAAAAATACGAATAGAGAATACTGATGCTGAGAGATGAAATAGGATAGAACTCATACAAAAGAAAGCTTTCTCATGAATAAATCACACATTGTTCCGTCAGGAATCACGCAAAAGATCGTCCGCAGCAATCGGGTGAAGGAAGAGATTGAATATCCCAATGCAGCGATATTCAATGCGTGTGGCACAAGTATATATTTTGATACCTGCCACCCTTTCATTTTTCCGTTCCTGCGCGTGAACTCAGGAGGAAGCGAGACGGAGAGGTGAAAGCACGGATGTGTCCCCGCCACGCTTTTTGTTGAAATGCAAGTGGACGGTAGTGGAGAGAAGGGTTTGCGGGAGATGGATGGGCAGCTTGTGGGAAGCGGAACTGCTGACGCGGCGGAGAGCCTTTTGCGACGAGAGCGGGCCAGCAGGGATTCCGAAAGGGAATGCCCAAGCGAGGAAGGGGTCAAAGGACAAAGAGAGGGCGACCAGGGAGAGAGCTCTGCGCATCCCCGTGAAGATGAGTGACGACGCATTGTGGCCCTGGTGGTCACTTGAAATGGTTGGATGTACGAAGAAGGAAGGAAGACGGAAAGATAGATAGAGAACGCCTTTGTTTTATGAAGCGAAACTGAAACTCTCGAGCCCCGTCTTCCATCTAAAATCGCGTTTCAAGGTAGAATAACTAATATATACGTACATAAAAACCCGAATTTCAAAGTAAAATATGAATTATATTTAATTAAAAAAATGAAAAAGCGATCCAATTGCTTATGCGGGAAGCGAAGAGACGATACAGTGATTATCCATATCCACATATTTACCACAGAAAAATGTATTATTCTCAGCTGCATTACAGAAAAGGTCAAGCATAAGTGAAAAAATTTGAAATTACGAATAACTTGTATAAATAGGAAGAAATGGGGTGAAAACTGAACTTCAATATGGTAGTGCAATGATGACAAGGCCTATGTTAATAAATTCAGAAAAATGAGATATTTTAGCGCAAAAAAATAAAATAAGCAAAAGCATTCTTTTAAATATGTGGTAAATCTTTGATAAGACGTAAATAATAGAGGGCAAGAGCTAAAACGAAAATACGATACGGTAATGCAATGATGGCAATACATATGCCGTCAAGCCAAAAAAATATTTAACGTAGATTCAAAGCATTAACCAAACAGCCGCAGGAATGCTTTAAAAATGTGGTAGACCTCTGATGAAAAGATTAAGCGTTTGATACTTTTTATGAATACTGCCGGAAAACATCTATTCAAGATAATGTGTAAGGTAAGAAGAACCTGTGGAATTTACCAACATGGTTGCTGATTCACTACTATTGGAAATGCAAAATATACGCATTTAGTAGATAGCAACAATGATAATCTGAAAGCGGTGAAAGGATCGCTGAAGAAAAGAACGGATAAAATGATGAAGAAGAGAGAGAGGCGTCCGGCATAACTGGAGGGGGAGGAAATACGGTATTCTCGAGGTTTTGAGGAGGTCGCCTGCTTCGTATGAGGTCTTCGTATGAGAAAAAGGAGAGAGAAGAGAAAGATAGAGACGGAAGCCCCTGGAGTTAGAAAAGAGACATCTGGTGAGAATTTATGTTGGTCCGGTGTGTGTGCACAAGGCCTTAAAAACCGCTCCGCCCCTCTTCTCTTGGGGGGAAGATCTCAGCGCGCGGATGGAGGAAAAAAAATATTTATGCGAAGTGACGCGGGACCTGCTGATGCAAGAGTAATAACTCAGCCGCCTCTCAACAGCAGGAGAATGTTTGATTCCCGCTTAAGAGCACTGGCGGCCTAAGTTATTCTCTTCATGTCCGGAAACTCAGTGCGCCGGTGGGCAAGGAGATGATGCAAGCCGAGTACATGCTTCCGGGTGCTTTTCAGGCACAAGTTCTCACGTAAAATGTTTGTGGCACTGACATATGAGCTCACTCATAAGGGTTTACTAAGTAAACTTTACGATGCATAAAATCTCAAGGACCTTATCATATTTTACAAGTTCTCTTTATGCGAATAAATCATTAATCTGCGATTTAAAAGTACCACTATCTCTTTAAAGCTCGCATGTTGATGCATTAGCAGCTGGAGAATTTGATAGTCAACGGGGAAAAAGACACTCAGTTGCAAAATATTAGGCATTACTTCAACCATCTAAAACTACCTCTGCCAGCAGGACATCCCTATAAATAATCCTTTATTTAGCGGCAAATATCAATGACTTAGCACCGTTGATATGCAACAGTTACTTCGATTTTGCCGTTTTTTTCTAATTTCGACCACTTTAATCAAAATAAACTGGAAAAAAATTACTGCAGCTAAATTAAGCATAATAAATAACGACCATGTGCATCATTTCGTTGGATTTTACATCAAGTAAAAATATTTTACCAATACCATAGTTTGGAAATTGTGTAAATAAATCCCTAAGGTAGTATATTTTGGTTAGTAATTATCAATTAAACTGAAAGAACAAAAGAAAAATACGGCATTACTAGTAATTACTTTCTTAGTACCTTTATTTAATGTCACTAATGAGTTCCTCCGTTTAAGCCTATTCAATTATAGCCAAGAGCCCAATATACTTGAAAAATGCACTGGTCATCCTTGTCTGCCACATTTTGCATTAAAATATAAACTGAATGCCTTCTTAAGATTTCATGTTACTCTTGTGGGGTATAAACCGTGGAATTCACTACGTCACACCTGTATTAGTAGTGAACGGTGGACAATTCTCAGTGGAGCAATTTGCCTTAAATTACTGCTTTGCAGGCTGCTCCCAATGGCCTTATCCCTAAAGGCCGAGCGCAAGGTTTCGAAGCACTTAGAATAAATTGCACTAAACATGTTGGTCTTAATTCGCAATGTTAATTCTTGAATCCTCCATTTTCAAATGCATTAACCAATATGAAATATTTTGCAAGAATCATAACCAATTATAATCTCGAAAGGAATAAGTTTATGTAGTTGTGGGAGCGAAAAAAAATGGTGGCAGCCGGGAAAATAACTTTCAAGTAGAGTGCAAGAAAGGTTTGTAAGGTATTGCTACCCACGCTATATAAATAACAAAACAGATTGTTCTCCTTGGCTGGAAAAGGAAAAAGAATATTATTTTCGCGAATTTACTGATTATAATTGCTTGGGTGAGGTATCACTTCACTAAAAAGTTGTCAAATAAGCCGTCATTAAATATTTAAAGATCCACTCATCTAATTGAAAAAATATAAGCTAATTATTAAACTACGCCTCAAATTGTTAGTCAAATTACAATATGTTTTCCATAGAAAATTTCCTGAATATAAACTCCGGAAGGGCATTATAGAAACATCACAAAAATCGAAAATGAAATTCGAATATAAACTTTTTATTGTGACTCGCATCAACACGTGGGACAGGTGAAGTACAACGGACATCAAATGAAGAATAGCCCAAGCTAAGAAGGTGTTCATGGCAATAATGTAATTACTGTACTCAAAGGAGATTACAAACTAGGAAAAATATGTGAAAACATTCGTGTACAGCGTGGCACCCTATGGATCGAAAGCATGGATCATTGGAAAAACTGACCAGAACAGACTAGAAGCCTTCGAAACTCGGCGCTGGAGGAGCATGCTGAAGATAAAATGGATATACAAAATAACTATGAAGTGTACAGAAGAGGAGAAGAGGAAAGACCACATAGAACAACAGAGAGTAAAGAAGAACCAGATGGATTTGACACATTCTGAGGCACAATTTTTTTAATGAAGAACATAATTGAAAGTAAAATTGAGAGAAATGTCCCCAGAAGAAGACCCAGGAAAAAGTTTATGGACCATAGAAAGAGGAAAGTACATAGAAAGAACTTCCAGGAAGTAAGGGAACAAGCGTTTGATAGGAAAGAATGAAGGGCTGCTGTCAACCAACCCTAGGATTGAACGATCAATGGTGACGAAAAGAAATCATTTGAAACCTCGGAAAGAAACTACTTGGTTTTCTTGAGTAACGTTTTAGGGAAATTTAGCGCATGCGAAGGGAGATGAACTAGAATGCCGAAATGTCATCTGATTTCCGTATAGTATCCACTCAAAGGCTGATATCTAGCTATACTGAAATAAATCTCAATCCAGATCTTTTCTTATTTTTTTATAAGTATTCTACCTGTTATGGTAGGTTTTATTAAATGTCAGAGAATTTCCTCTTTATACACTTACAGGGGCTATCTTGCTCTAGAATATCCTTTTTTGCCTCAGTATACGATCTATTCGTCTTCATCTTGTCCATGAAACCTATTCTATTCCTTCCTCTTCCCCGCTTGCCCAACATCCTTTCCTCTACCAATGGCCTATAAATTTGGTCTCAGGGGTTGTGTTTCAAGTGTGATGTCAGCTATCAGCTTTTAAATTCAAAAACCTAAACACGGCTCTTAATAAATTGTGCTCTCGCGCTATCGACATTTGTCGGTTATGCTCGTGAGAGTGTAAATGTGGTCCTCGTTCTACAAATTTTTCTGGCTCTTAAATCGTTAGTTTTAATTGATGGAGCGCATTCATTGGGCAATAACTGTGAACAATGACAGAGTTTTACGTTTTGCACACCGATCACGGAAACGTGAAATAGAATAGAATTTTATTTACTTTCATTTAAATTACAATAAATTAAGAAATATAATGAGGAAAGAAGGAACAGTGATCATACCCTAGTGGTGTGATGCCGAAATGAGTTGAATTGGGGACTTTTTTCCCCGGGGACCCCACGGCCATTTCAAACGAGGAGACCACCGATTCATCCTTTCGGGGATTGGGTAGAGGGAGGATTTGCGACTATTATTCGGAGATGCCGATCCGAATTAGGGCCGTCCACAATCCCTTAATTGCGTCACCATTTGCGGCGGCTGAAACCGCTGACCAAAGTGTCTCTCACAGATGGAGCAGCATTTGCCTCCCCCTGAATGAGGCCGATATCTCAGATTGAATAGTCATACGATGGAGTGCCGTGAATCCCACACCTACACAAACGTGAATACCCAAACCATAGGCATTCAGGACCAGGTGATACATCTACATTGTACGCTGTGAGCCGCCGCAGAGGGCGTGAATGTCAGGACAACCACCATGGAAATGGGGGATATGGTAGAGAGGAGTGGCAGGGGGTATTAGGACTCCAGCTACGAAATGGGAGGGTATTAATAAAAGATAAAGATAAGTCCCGGGGAAAAAAGGGTGAGGACTGAACTGAATTGTACATTAACTATGTCTTTTATGAGAGTTACACCGTCTTTGTTATTATCTCTAATGGTGCGCGGGGAGAAGGATTTTTTTCGCATCTATCAAGTTGGCAGTGTATCTCACTCATTTTTCACCTCCATCAGTTTTACAGGTATACCGCAAGAAGTAAAAATATGTAATATTCTCCATGCCATACTGAAAATTATCTGATTTGAAATTTTCAAGTCAGCTCAGTCAGATTTGAGATTTTCAAGCCTTGGGTAAAGACTTGTGGAATCGACCAATTTCATCAGAAAATGGTGAGCTATGGCATTGAAAGGAAATTCCATAAATGTTAGAAGGAGTTTGGTGTCCATTTTTTCATCTGGTTTTTGTATACAACTTTTTCCGCTGCCAGAGACATCTTGAAAACTTATTTTTGTTAACATACCAAGTTTTTAATAAAAACAGGCCTTTCTAAGAAATTTTGGATGTTCTCTTATATTTATTCGAATTATTCTGCGTTTTTTTTCTTGTACAAGTTGAGACAAATAGCTTTTACTTGGTTTGAAATAACTTTAATTGTTACACCACCCAAAACATAATTTCCCCATCTACATACTTTTAAGATATTTTCCGGAGACGTTAATTTTGTAGTCATGTAATACCCTCATTTACTTCATTGCTCTCACAATGTTGGCAAAAGTATATTTATGCCCTAAAAGACACCCCTTACAAAATACCTTATTTTAATTCAGGTGAAGTAGGCAGAAAAAGATTTAGAAAACCTATACAGAGCCGAATGTATGGAAATGCATTTAAGATCATATTTGATTCCCTTTAAAATGATAATTGATATTTTGCTTCATTGAGCTGAATTTCCCACACAATGTAAATCTCAATCCCATAGAGATTCCTAAAATATTTTGCCAATGTGACCGAGTCCTTAACGGCACCCATTCTGGCCCTTCCGCCAGCTGTATGACTCGTTTTGCTCGCTAGTATCAGTTATTAACGAATTGTGCAGCTTTTCTTAAAATTTTGTTTTTTTTTCGCGGATCAAATATTGCTATTGAGGGCCAAAAATACTCGCGGCTCGCTTGGGGAGAGAGAGAGAGAGAGAGTGGTGTGGAGAGCTAAGGGATTGGAGGCATTGTACGCTGTGAGGATTCTCACAAAACAAATTCCTTTTGCAACTCGCAACGTGCGAGACGCATTTTTTCATTTTGACGGTGGTTGAAACCGAAATTCCGGGCGTATATGCATCAAAGGGAGTATTGTATTTAACAGAACACGTTCCTTAACAATGCTGAGATAGCCAATATGCCTGTGGATCATACTTTGAAAAGCCGTGTTTATTTTCACCTATGAAAATACTAATTTCATTGCAAGGTATGCTCCGTCAGCATTCTTCACTAACTATATCTCAACCGCGAAGGCGATAACTATTGTTTAGAAATTATCGCGTGGTTTTGTGGCATGCGATACTTCAACAAAATCATATCACAGTCTGCTATTTTGCGGGCGGTAATCATCACGTGATTTGGAGAATCGACCCCATTGATACGTTTCAAATTGAAGGGACAGAGCAAAATGGTAAACGCACATTATGCAATTTATATGTTGTATGTTGAGTCAAAAATCTTACAACAATTTTTAACCACGAAAGTCTTATAAATAATTATTTATTTATCATAAAATTTAGTTTTGTGGAGATTATGTGCTTCCCTCCCAATCCTAGGGCCAGAGGCTGAAATTTTTGAATTTTTTGAAATTTTGTTGAATTAGAAGAAAGAAAATTGAAAGAAGCCCCTCTTAATATCTCAATACCACGTGTCTTTAATGGCGCGTATAACCTTAATTGTTGGTCTCATCCCAATGCAACCCAAAGAGAAACCAGGCAACAGCATGCAACTTAATCCCATAATCTATCGTAAAGGGCGCCATTGACCTTAATTACTGGTCACTCCTCCTATAAGCATGTATCATTCAGTCTTCTAAATCTTACTTTGTTTGGTAGCAGAATATCATTCTCATAAAAACCATGCAAGTGTTCTTCAGTGCTTCTAAATATGTTTAATTTATTTACTGTTCTGTCCTCAACTGTACTTAGTATTTGTCCCTTGATCTTCTTTCTGGTATCTTTCTTTCAAATGCATATGCGAAGGGTCAAACAAATCCTTCGTATTCTTGATTTGCACATTTTTCTTCATAAATGTACTTTTGATACTTCATTGGGCAGGTAAAAATCATAAGGCTTATGCATTTTTACCGGAGTTCCATAAATGGGCCTCATTGAAAAGAGGTCAGGAATTAGATAAAAATGTTTAATTCACTGTTACACTAGCCTTGAGCTATAAGAGACTCTGGGAGAATATATTTTATTGCTCAAGTATGATATCCACCAATTACTTTGAGTATGATATGAAAATAGCAAAACTGTTAACGAGTCCACATATATGGTATTTCGTGATAAAAGGTACCCTTATGCTAGATATCTCTCGTGAGCTGAGCTAATCAGTGGAAAAAGGGCCCGGGAGAATTTAGTATTTTTCGCCATTTTATAATGCGAGTTATGAACACCTCACATCTATATTTACTTACGGCTGTAATAAATGCCATATATTTATTTCCATGTGTCCCCAAATAAAATAACAGAGGTCCGAGTGCCACGAATATGCATTAGGTATTTGCATATAATTTTCTTTTTGCATTATGGATGACTCTTCAGCATCACGCTGGCCTTCACCTTAGATGCAGGGAATATTTTTCAAACTTTCCATCATTTCTGGAATGACATTTTTTTATTCTGTTGCTGATGATTTCCCTGAATATTGCTGTAGAAGTTCACAAAACCATCTCGCGACTAAATTTTCAGCACACATTACTTAGCCGATACTACTTGATTGCTTACTCCTGAAATTCGGAATTGCTTTTTGGTTGAAATAAATTGGTTAAACAAAAACCCTATTTGTAAGTTGGTGACACTTTATTTTTCAGTTTCTTCTTCTATTATAAGAATATAACTTACAGGAACGCAAAGTGGGAAATTTCTTGGATTTTCTGACTTTAAATAATGATTCTTGTTTTACAAGCTATCCTACTTTCACTCCACCAGACGCCGTGCCGGGCCCTTCTGTTTGGCCATGATCTAATGCATTCAACCTATCAAGCAAGTATTCATGTAATCGATTAAGGTCAATAACTTTTGACATTTCATTTGTTTGACCTACCTGCTAAGGGTGTATATATCTAGGAGAAAAATTTAATACCATGCTACCACGGGTAAATCTTCATTTCATTCCTAGTTTTTTTTCTATTTTCATCTCAACAGTATCTTCTTAAGATCACTCTGAGCCAAATAGATCTCACAGCGATATACGAGTGAAATGAACTGACAACTACTCGTACACTTATTGGTTGGAAACTACGGTAAAAGTGATAATTCGTTGGAGGAAAACTACCGTAAAAGGTTTACAAAGTTCCAATGCATGTTGTATTTTTCCCCATGACTTTCTGATGAATACACAGAAATAATGTTCTTCGAACAAAATTTACCATAGCTTTGCCGGGGACAGGTAACGTGTCCTAACTATTACAACGAAAGTGTCCTACAAAGTAATATACTATGAAAATGAATTCCAAAAGAGGCATACTCTGAGATTACGGCATAGTCAGGAAGGTAGGTAGTAGATGGTTTCATTTACAAAACTGCAAAAGAATAAAAAAAGCCTCATAAAAATTTAAGTCTTAGTTTTGACGAGCTTTGTCAATCAAGGGTTAAAAAGAAAATTGCACTATTTTAGAAAAACAGCGGGGATTGTCATCACTTGACTAAAAAATGGTAAGTATCATTAATTAGAATATTTGGTCTATGTAAAGGGTGAAACTGGATTACATTTAACTCTGTGAAAGCGGATCCAGAAAAGAGGATTAAGTTTCCAAAGCCTCATAATAATTACTAAGTTCTTTCATTGTGTCTACCCCGAAATGGATTGGCGTGTTGGGTAAGCAGATATATATGAGCCGTTGGGGGCAGAAGTGGTGGAGTTTCTTCATTTGCATCACTTAAAATAGGTGCATCAGAGCATTTCTATGTCTGTGTTCCGTTTAGTGTGGTCTTCCATAATTCATTTTCAGAAATATTTTCTAAAAATTGGCTATTTTTAAATAACACCATTCTTGATCCCAACGGCTCGCACGTTGGATAAAAATACAAATACGAAACGAGTGATTGAGTTTGAACTTTGAATGAGTCGCCTCATTATCTTGTTTCAGATCCGGTCGCACTGCACTTACCCGTGCGAGTGCCCGAGTTCGGATGCCGTCAAGTGTCCTCCTGGGGTGACGGTCGTGAGGGACGGGTGCGGGTGCTGTGAGGTGTGCGCCCGCCAGAGGGGAGAGTCCTGCGACGGCTCCATCTCGTGCGACCCGCGGAAGGGACTCATGTGCCAGTTCCCGACCGACTCACCGACCGGGTCGGGGACCTGTCAAGGTGAGAGAACGAACGCAAAAATGGGAACTAATTTTTTCACGTGTCCGTACATCTTTTTTCATTTCAGCCGGGACTCGAAAGTGGTGCTCTTTTTTAACGAGAAGAACAAGAAAACAAAACGGGACTAAACAACATACATACATACATACCCATCACGCCGTTCCCTTTCGGGGTAGGCACAGTCAAAATGTTTCACTCATTAATACATAATTGTACACCTAACTCTGCTTAAATAATTTCCTACATACTGACCTATCCTTGCTAACCTCTTTTGCCTCATTTACTCCCATACACTGTTTCATACACGCCCTCATGTCTTTAAGACTCATAATATTCCTCCTCCCAAGAATTTCCTCAACCACATTCAACCATAACATTCTCGGCCTACCTCTACCTCTCGCACCATTCATTCTACTCTCATATATCTGTTTCGTTATTCGACTCTCATTCATTCTCTCAACATGACCAAACCAGCGAAGTACACTCCTTTCATAAACGTCCATTACTGGAGCATTTAACCCACATTCATTCATGACCCACTCATTCCTGACCCTATCCATCCTACTTTTGCCGCAAATACTCCTCAGATAACTCATACCCACGGCCTTTAGTCTACTCTTATGTCTATCCAGACATACCCATGTTTCACTACCATATAGCAAAGTGGGAAGAAGTATACTTTTGTACAAGGCAATTTTCGCTTCTTTAGACAAGCACTCATTCCTTGATATGCTCCACATGCTACCTACCACTTTCCTTCCAGCATTCGCACGTCTCTTTATCTCCTCATCTATTCTTCCATCTTTCGCATACATGTTACCTAAGTACACAAAATCATCCACCTGTTCAATTACTTTAACATTCGCCCTCCTCATACAGTTATTCTCCCCATTCTTCTTATCAAAAACTACTACTTTAGTCTTGTACGCATTTACCTTCAATTCAGTTCTCTCCGTTGATTCAGAAAACTTATCTAGGAGCTTCTGTATTCCCTGTTGACTGTAACGCAAACCGTTCATTATTTCTGCATTCCTTTTTCTGCTGAAAATAGTCTTTTTAACTGTAATGCGTCTTCGTGAGAAAAATCCTAGTGTTTCAAAAATAACTTTTCGTGTGAATTTCATACTGCGGTGTCCACATATATAAGAAAAATCCTTAGTTGGTATTGTGCAAAAATGTACGATTTTGGAACCAAAAATACAAATTTTAGAAAAAAACGAACCATTTACGGAAATAAAACGCAAATATTTTTATATTTCGCTATTTTAATCATCCGAAAAATATCCATCCTAATTCATGTGTCCAGGTAGTTTGACCAGGAAAAAACATAAATCTCTGCTGTGTCGAATTTTTCATACTGAGAAGTTTGGAATGGTTTAGCTTTCTAACGAACAGAATGTTCATTTATTTTGTAAAGGTATTTGAGAAACATCGATTGCTTTACTGCACATGAAAATACTGATAATACTACCAAGGAGACGGAGAATTGCGGTTACTTTAGCTTTAGCGAGGATATTTATTATAGTTTAGAGTTAGCAAGAAATTCACACTATATACCCGAAAAAAATACACTTTGTATCTTCACTCGATTGTTTACTCGTTTACTTAATGGTGGTTTAGTTATCTCGGAGCGTTGTCTTGAAAATAGCGATTTAATGACAAAATCGAGATTGATCAAATAAACTGTAGGGTAGCAAAATATAGTATTTGGTTTTTACAATGTAGAGATTCAACGAAGTACTGACCAAAATCATTGAATATAGTCCTTATTCGTACTTTTTCAGATTCACTTACACAAATTTTTATGAGCTCAAACTTAAGTTTTTATGCTTGTATTTTTTGGAAAAACACTCAAAACGAAATAATAACCAGCGAATTTAGTTTTTTAATAATGTAAAAACATTCTACTAGAAAATATACAATCCAAATATCACACACACATATTCATTTATCCTAATGAACTTAAACTGGCACAGGTCAGAGTTATACTGGAAAACTAAGTTTTGTTCGCTTCTAGTTAATGAAGATGTTAAAAGAAGGTATACACTTTACAATCTTCATAAACATAACAACAACAATTTTAAACCATTTGGTTGGACAGTATTCCCAAATTTTTATCTTCACCTGTGTTTTATGGAGTAAAATTACCTATCATCTCTCCTCTCCTTGAGCGGTTGCGGAAATGACGCTGCAAAATAACCTTTTGAGTCATTTTCCGATAAATATGGGGAACAAATAAATTTCGAGGACGATGAATTCAAATAAACTCCAAACACGGCCAGGAAAGTGGATCGTTTGAGAGTGAAAATATTAAAAGGCTGCTGGAGTAAAAGAAAAAGATGTAACATACCTCTTATTCGCAGAGTCTCAATGGCTTACTCTCGGTCTAAATATTGCTTCTTTCAAACCCCACGGGATTTGCTCAAAATGTTTCATTTTTAACGTGCAGAGGTTAGCGGAACGAAATTAAATTTTTTGAGTTTCACTTGTATAACAGATCTAAAGCTCTCAGAAAAGAATACATGCCTCTGTAATAAAATACGTTACTTTAATATATGTGTGTAAAATTTAACTTGTAAATAGCTCTACCGATTTTGATGAGATGGCAAATCGTGAGGATTTTAGTAGCGATAAATTCATTGGACAAGGTTCGTTCTCAAGAAATATTTCGTCAAGGAGCAGAGTTTGTTCCCAAAAATAGTTCAAGTGAAAAATTGTTTTAAACATGGGAATGTAATGGGCTGGTAAGGCACAACTTTACAAACAATTGGCTACCAAGATGTTAGATTCGAGATGAATCTGACGTCAATGCTCAGGAAATGTACAGGAAAATATTCTTTGTTATTACTAAAGGTCCCGAATTTACCAATCAACAGGGTATCCAAGTTAGAATATTTCCTGTTACAAGTTTAAAATTTGATTATATACTCTCAATACTTAAGAAGAGAGCAATGGACGAGTAAATTCAATTGAAGGTGAATCCAAATTATTAATCAAGACAAAGAAATTTTGACTAATATGATTGCACTTCTGCCATCCAGATGAACATCGATAGGAAAGTATTACTCTCTCATGACAGAGCATAGAATTGTGTGGGAAAGTTTTAATTTAATTTCTTATTTATACAGGTTTAGATATACTCACCTATTTATATAGATATTTATGTCAACCCTTTTTAATATTTTCTCCATGGTAACAGCTGTTTCTAGTTTATTTATACGAAGCAATGGCGTGTGTCTGCCGTAGCCGAAGAAATCATCATTTGGTGTACTTGTACAGCGTGATTTTTAAAGATATTCTAATAATTTATTTGCTCGGGAAGCGTGATTCTTCAATTAATTTGCTTGAATAAAAATAGTCCGATAGAAGTATTGTCTCCATATACTCATTATTCAAATTGGATCAATATCAATTGAAGACTCAAGGTTATTTTTTCCAATAAACGCCGGATAAAATAGCTGAGGCTTAGAGTTAGTTCTTTGTTCTCCTCCAAATGCTGCTCTATATTAGTATCTCTATCCCTCCCACACTCTTCACCCGTTCCCTTCCCCAATCGGGACACTCCATTACAGCGGGCAATTATGAGAGTAATTCACCTTCAATTACACTTGGAATGCACTCCAATGCCGCCAATGACACATTCACAGAGGCAGAAGGATATTAGTCGAGGAGATGGCACAGCAATCAACTCATAATGGAGTCTCCGTCTTTGCAATCCCACGGGTATTGATTGAGCTGATGCTTTAAGAAAATCTTCTGATTCGTCACTTGCGGTTAACCATCCCAGTCTATTGAAGGATTCGTCTCTCAAACTGGACTATACTAATCAAAGTGCCGAAGTTTTAATTATCCGCCTAAATTACCTGCAGTAACCCTGTCAAGATTCTGTGCTCCTTTTCTCCATTAATGTTTACTTGACCTGATTACATGAAATATTTTCGCAATTCCCAGGAAATTTTCTCACTGATTCATTTTATATTCATCATAACGTATAATATACGAGCAAGAATGACTTTTATCACTAAGAGAACCTCATTTATAGCAGAGTGAAAAACATTCCTTAATACCTTTTCATTACACTCTTGATATTTTCAATTTGCCTAATAATTTGTTCAAGACAGAGAAGTTTTGAAAGGCTATCTTTATGAAGCTGAGGGGGCTGGCAGTTTGATGTCTCCTCACGCTCATGAACAATCCCATTATATTATGTCAGATTCTGTGATGTTTAATACACCTTGCTATTGTAATCTTTGTTTGACTCTATGTAAAATCTTTTTATAGTCATGTATGCTCCCAAGGGACACGCTTGTCCCGGAATAATTAATTTTATTTTGTATTCTATTCTATCCAGGCAAAATCTCCTCTCTCAATAGATTTCATTTTGTAATTCAATTTCTTGAAACAAAAAAATATAATTATTCTCATCAATCTTTTAGTCTCCTTTGTACAAAAAAAGGATATAGAGAATTTACAACATTAGATTGACGTGGTAAAATGATACCTGTCTATATATAATGTAAATGTCTTATTTTAACTTTGGAGAGTCTCTGCTTATTGATTGAATAGGAGTCTGGGAACTTTCTCATTGTAGAAAAAATATTTATAGATGAAAAATGAAACATTTAAAATAATTTACTCGTCACTTTTCTCCGAAAGGATTACTTTTGAGAAATGCGTGACCCATGGTCTCTTTTTTTCCCCTTTACGGAAATTCCAAATATTATTTGATTTGGAAACGTGATGTTATTTCATCCACACATACAGCCAAAAAGAAACTTTCGTAAGCCCATCAAATGCTACAAAAACTAATAAATATATTCCAAAGTACATAAGTATGTGAAAAATAGTTCAAAAGGTATCTTTCATACAAATGGACTAATACTTCATAGTGAAATTTTCCATTATATTAACCTAATTAGAGATTAAAGGGAGTCATAATTAGCAGAATTGAAAGTGCGACATTTTTGAAAACTTTACATTTATTTTGTACCATATAAGCCTTGTATTCAAAGGATTAAAATCGCAACGTATACCCTTCATTCCAGTTTAATTAATTAATTAAAGCAAAAAGGAACAGCTTTTAATGAAGTTGACCAAAGTTCTTCTCATGGAGG
Organism: Ceriagrion tenellum; assembly: GCA_963169105.1. Taxonomy (NCBI): domain Eukaryota; kingdom Metazoa; phylum Arthropoda; class Insecta; order Odonata; family Coenagrionidae; genus Ceriagrion; species Ceriagrion tenellum. Next base: position 125,188,156 of record OY720632.1, on the reverse strand, counting down.
TACTATGCAACTTTTTTATTTATCCTATTTAGATTTTCATCCATTAGCTTCTTTAGCCACATTTAAATCATTATACGGCAAAACAAGGCTTGAAAGAAGACTATGACATTCAAACAGAACTAAATATTCCCTCATTTCTTTATGCGCTCGGATAAATGTCTTCTGACGTGACATATGACTTCTAAATTGACTATAATAAATATGAAAAAGAAATGTTACTCCTAAATTGAGGACTCCCTTCATGTGACTGGTAGTTGGTTATTAGTGAATTAAACTAGTGTCATCGGGCTTGGGAAAAATTATCGCTATATTAGTACATACGTACAAGCATAGAAACATACACGACTATTAGCAAAAATTACTCTATACATTCACAATCCGTGCTTTTCCCTCCATTTCCGAGGACTCGTATACATTGGGCACAATATCTATCTTTTATGTCAATATTCACCAATGCTAATGCTTATTTAATTCAAGTATCCCTTCACCTCGCCTTTCCTCTAAATCCTTTACCTTGCCGTTCCTTGTTCAACGTCCTCTTTGAACACCTATGTACATAAATTTCAGTCATTTGTCGATCCCTATTCTCTGTATTCTCTGCTTCCCCTTCTACCTCTGCCACTCTTTCCCTCGTCTGTAAACGTTGCTCAGTTTTATTTGGTTACCCTCGGGATAATCACATCAACGGAGCCAAGTTCCTCAAAGTGGTAATTACCGGTTGAGGGAACGGGGAAAGGGGTGAGGCGAAGACGCGGGGGATGGAGAGGTTGGTCTGGGAAAGGCTGCTTGCTCCCAAGGGTGGCAGCGAAGCGGAGCTTTGAGAGGAGAGTAGACGGGAGAAAAGAGAAGAGAGGTTTCAAATCGAGGATGGGAATTTTGCAGGGCTGCGCAGTACAATGATTCCAAAATCAACACTCTTTGTCCAGGATGTCGAAGTCGTATCGATATTTGTGCGAGGAGACAATCGTGAAATGATTAATCATGCCACTAATAACTTTTAAGAGCCGCCATTTGGACAAAAAGCATGGTCCAAATTTGTATGGTTAAACATGATTTTATAGGTTTCATCATGGTTCGAAATAGCTGGAATGCTATACGAGGAAGAGTTTACCGAGGGATATGATGAAGTGGATACCTAAAGCCAACTTGTCTTTAGATTAATGGATAATGATAATTGCCAAAAAGTAGGAAATAAATTAAAAATTTCGTAACACTATCTTAATCATAAAGTAGACTCTAAGCATTAGTAACTTGTCGACGTCTACGGTGACTGTGGACATCCATAATTTAATTTTGATAATTATCAATGCAAGGGCTCAAACTCACTTGCTTATTAGAATTATCTCTGTCTTATTATAAGCCAAAATTGTCCTTTGCGATTGATATTGACATATTCATTTCAACCGTTGTTAATCTATACATCGCTCAAAACAAATTTACCATGTGCAGTGCAAGTAAAAAAAATACTGGAACCAAGTACACATAGTATATACTATGGATCAAACTCCTCGGGTATTAGAAAGTTGTAAGGTAAGAGCGACAAACTAAGATGCGGGGGGGCTACCTTCTTTTATTTTGACAGGGTGCATCCCGGAAGGTGGAGATCGCGATGAGAAGGCGGGGGAAGTCTATATGAAGAAGCCCAGAAATCAATTACTTCGAGTGAACGCGGTGGGAATATTAAATTCCGCGCATCCTATCTCTCGCCCACCAGTGAACTTATTCCCTTTTCTTTCCGAAGCAAGCTTGGGAAACGTGAATGATCACTATTGACAGAAGTCTTCTTCGCATAGTGAAGATGAACCTTCTTGGGGAGTGGAGTCTTGATGCAAGCATCCCACGCTCAGTTCATGATCGCCATTTTCTTCCCTATGATATTTTGCCCAGAGCCTCCATCACTTTTCATTAATATTTACCAATGCTCACAAAAATTAAAAGTTGATTTTTGCAAAGCTTGGATGAGTTTTTCACATCATTGATAGTGGAAAGTTAACTCAAAGAAAAACTCATAAAATATTTCGGATTGCTGTCAATGCCCATTGCCCAAATATAACTTTAAAGTTGACTCAGGAATTTTGAACAAAGTGTGACAATCCAAAGTAAACTAAAATTAAAGTTTTCGCAATTTTATGTAAATAAATTGTTACCAAATTGAAACTAATCTCTTTTTCACATTAGCTCTAATGACACACTTTTTGACAAACAGAAAGGTGTATTTTTCTTTTTCTTAGCTGTTTTGAAATTGCTTCCATCCCAAGTTACTCTTCACGTTTGTCATGATTTAACTTTTGAAATTGGTTAAATGGGTAATTTTGTCACTTAATTGGCGATTGCGTAAAAATTTATGAATTTTTTCGAAGAAAATGGAAAATGATGTACAGATTTAATGAAGCAATTGACTTGCCGGAAGAAGATAACTAGACGATAATGTGAAGTGTCAAATAGCTACCTCAAGTTCATATAGATTTGAAAATATTAATATTTAATTTTGGTTATTAGATTTCATTATGTTTCTATTACAGCTGTGTCGCTTTAATTTGCGGTAGGGAATCTATCAAATGAATCATTCCAAAAATTCAGAATAATTTTGAAATAAAGTTGTAAACTGTCCTATTTTGACCTATGTGATATAACAGATACGTCATTATTAGGAATTTCCATTTCACTTGGAGGCTTTCAAAGCACTGTATAGATGAGGACGCTGCATATTACTCAAGCGTTTATGCTACGTTGTGATATGATCAAAACATTGTGTAATCTGCGTTATCTGTCTTCAGATTTTAAGAATTTAGACCAGATTAATTTTTCAATAAACAAAGGCCATTCTTACTTAAGTTTATTTTAAAAAGATAGAACTAGTTTCAACGTAAGATTCTTTTCATAGTTAAAAATGAACTTCCGTGAAGTTTCGGCTGAACATATCCACTCTTTAATTACTTCAGACTTAAAATATTTTTCATATAAAATCTCCTAAATCAATCTCAAATACTCTTCATTTTGATATTATGAAAAAGGTCAATGACTCTGCATTGCACAAAGATAATTCTAGAGATAAGCATTTTAAAACTGACGCTATGTATGGGGCTATTGGAATGATAGTTTTAACCTTAACTATGAGATTTCTCATCATAACCGATCATAATCAGACCATAGAACTAATTTAAGGCAAAACTGATCTCATAGTTCCAGGTATTCATTGTATCCATTTGTCTTTGATGCAATGATCTTACGACACGATTGCATTTGAAGAAAATGCCTTATAAATCCTGGAACCAATCATATTTGCGTCATAATTTTCCTTCGCCATTTATTTTGTTATATTCAGACGATTTTATAGATTCCCAGAACATGGACATGAGCCAAAATGACCGTATTTATTGAAAAAAAAATAAAAATTGAATTAATAAGTTTTTCATGGCTATTGTAGTAAAATGCAGTATCAATTTTGCTGTTAGCTTAAAATCTGCGTCAAAGTTAATGTTTTTAATGAAGAAAATAATTGGATGTAGAGATTAAATTAATATACATATTAACATATATGTTGGTAGATAAAGTGGGGCAAAGTCCCATTCCGTAGGTGGAGTGGTGGAGTCTGAGTTATCTAAAATGAATTGCATTAGATCAAGCTACTTTCGACGACACGACAGGCAAATGTCTTAGAATCATTCATCACAAGTTCTCCGAACTCGCGCCTTGCTTTTTCCTCGCATCTACCGCTTTCTCCAATTTTCCACTCCCAATTGGTTCTTTCCAACCACACCCAGGGCCGGGAGCCACTCCTTTCTACCCTACTGATTACATTCGAGGGATCTGAAATCCCTCTTCCCCGTACTAACGCCAATTGAGTTGGCTGATGTGTAGCAGGTGACTCGATATATTGCGTTGGAGACAGTTGATGGGAATCTCACGAGCAGAGTTGTTGAAAATATATGCAGTGAGATATACAGAAGCGAGGATGAGCTTAGTGGTTGCAGCGGGAGTAGTAAACTTGGGACTTTAAATGTACAGCCTTCATGGTTGCATCAAAAGGTGTAACAGTTCTACCAAGGGCTTTCCCAACGGGGATGGAGTGCCGAAATAAAGGCTATGCTGAAATCTGAGTTTCATGCCGTATCTCGGCTATAAGTACGCCCGAGTTAATACAATAAAACAACGCTTAAGTACCAAGTATACTCGGGCGGGGTTTAATCGTACTCGCCGATCGAACCTGCGCGGGCCTTTATGCGCGGCCGGTAAGCCCCCGTTTCTCGAAAGGTGGCTTTTGCATTACCAATATGACTACAGCAAGCGCGAGCGCACATACTCAGGATCGTCCAATTCCAGTAGGGTAGGATCCAAACTCTCTGCGTTAATTTATCGCCCTTTGTCAAACGAATGTTGCCTTTTCTATTTGGCTAGTCTGCAAGCACTTGCTAGCGAGCTAATACCAGAAAGAGTTAAATCATTTAAAGAACTTTTCCGTCCAATGTAAAGCAGTCATCATTTCAATATATTAAATAGGTATCTATGCCAAAGTTGTGAGCCAATATAATGGCGTTTGGCCGGCGACTGGGTTCCTTTAAGCCATCAAAACAAATGGATGGGCTAATCGAGATTGTATTGTTTTGGAAAATGAACAAAGAGAGACCAATCAGTGTAAAGTGGTAAACAATTTAACGTCTCATTTGATTGATGGGGAGGTGTCAGTCCTTTAACTAGCTCTCCAGAAAGCACCATGGTGGCCGGGATTCCACAGAAAAGTTTCTATAAGTACTGGGGATCGATTACAAGGATGGGAACCCAGGTATCAAGCTACCACACCTGCCACAACCCTAATCCCCTAAAGTGATGGGAATATATTTATCGGAAAAAAATTGCTTGAAAACTATGAACCGATTTTCAAGTGTCCTCTGAATATTGCCTTAAGTGGGGCTTCGTGGTGTATTTGAAAAGTTGTTAAAAGAACTAATGGTCAAGTTGAATTTATATGGCTTGGTTCTTGGTCATGAAATAAATCAATTCATGTAGCCTGTACATGAAATAAATTTAGCCATATAATCAAGTGAGTAATTTCATGGCTAATGCCTGGTTATTTGTACTATGATAGAGAATGTGTTTTCATCGAAGGCCAATTGGCACCGGTACATTGCTCCAACGTGATCGAGAAACACCCATGCTTAAAGTGGGAATAAAATCAGTGGCCTTTTGTTTCGTAGGCTATTATGTCATCCTCTAGGCTAGCAAGGCCATGAATAATAAAGAAGTCTGGTAGGACATGCAAAAAGGTATTATTCAGATCCTCAATACAAAATGAAATCCGTGAATTTAGTGATGGATGAGAGAATTTGAATTTCATTGTGGTTTATTCTATCCCCTAGATTGCCCGGACCAGGAAACAAATAGGATCGTTTCCAATCACTACATATGAGGACCCCAGAAGTCAAGGAGTCTAAGTAACAAAACCATTGTTTGGAGAAAACTTAAGTCAAAGTTGAAAATGTTTGGTAGAACCCACTAAGTAGTTAAGAGGCATTACCCTAGATAGCAGCACCTGTCAAGAAAATCACTTGGATCCCTTTACCACCTAAAAGATTAATATTTTCACATTCCATTCCTGTACCTAACTTACTTTTTTCAAAAATGTCACTTAGACCCCTTGACTTCTGAGGTCCACATATATGAATGCTCGTGCGAAGTCATTTGCAAGGATGCATAATGGCTTATTAAACACGACCATTATCTCCTTAGTCGTTATGCGGACTTGAAACGCAAGCACCCTGTTTGCTTAAACCCCTACCGAACTTCTCCTCTTAGATAGAAACCAGCAGAATCGATGGCTATTCGTTCAACCGATAACCCTCTTTGCACGGCGCCGTATTCACAGAACATTTTGTGAAGCACTTCACCTGTCAGATGAAGATTTACCCGGTAAAGATACCAAAGCTTCCTTCCGCACCTCCCCCATCCCCTTCCTGACCTCAAAAAAATACCCGCAATATTTTAATTGCGGCTGTGACCTAAGCTGCCTTTCCTCTTCCCAACACGCCTTTAATCGTTAACTATAGACTACTGAACGCCTCTTGAAAAGGTTAAAAATTTAATTCCCTCAGTTCGAAGCAACTGGGAGATGGAGGAAGAATAAAGTACATTGGACACACTGTTTGATAGAAAATTCTTCTGCTGCCGAAAGGTGATCTTGAAATATTTCCTTGCGGTCACGCAACGTAAGGGAAAGCAATGCCCTTAATCCTTTCCGAACATCAGCTTTGGGAGGGGTTTAAGGGCGTTTATTTACTTTTGGAACATCCCTTGCATCTTTTTCAACTCCCGTACCGTAATCTACAGTAGTTTTCTTGATGTCATTACTGATAGTAACGATAAAAACAATTATATATTTTTATCCTAAAATATATATCACTGAGGTGCTTTACACGCAAAGCTTGTTCCAATATAATTTATACCTACGCCGCATAAAAATATAAATGAGTTGAAAACTTTTTTTGCTTTAATCCCAAAAAAAAAATAATTTATCATGAAAGACAGACTGACAAAAAAAATTTCACCTCTCAAGAAGAATATTGGAGAAAACTTAAAAAAGATCACGAAAAAGATTTAAGTAACGCCTCAGGTATTGCGTACATTTATATTTAAAGGAAAAGAGAGTGGATTATTATTGACCATTCTACGCTTTGAAAAAGACAATGAGGCTTTGACTATATCATTGAATTTGTTGGTGGAGAGTTCAAGTTGATTTTTAAAATAATTTGTTAGTTTTTGCAACACACGGAACATGAGGAAACAAGTAGTTATATGGAGCTTTCAAAGATACTAGGACCAAAGGCTTATCCGTAATGCGGCTTACAAACTCTTCCATGAAAGAGATTAAGATCGGAGTTTAGATTTCATCTAGAGGAAATAATTAGTCATGGTACTACTTTAGCCGTTTAACTATCAGTAATAAAGGTAATCTACTCCCGCGTAAGAGAAAAGGTGCTCAGATGGAAATACAAATAGCATTTCACTATGTTTATCATCCATTTTGAAGGTACTGAGGTCCTAAATAAGAGTGGAAATGAAGTTGAAGATTAAACTCTAAAACTTGAGCGCAAGATAATTAAGGGATGGATTTTTCAAAAAAGTTCTAGGCTCACTTCACGCAGCTCTCCTATCTCGGTATTAATGTCGAAGTTTAAGTGGTAAAACTTCCATCTGCAGAGGCATGAGAAATTATTTCACGCACAAAACGTGACGGCAACTGAATTAAAGTGGACCACTATTCTGTTTAGAAAACACCGTCGTTATTTTTCTGCTTTCCACTCGAGTCTTTTTTCATAGTCTCTCATTTTGTATTCTAATCCTACGCCTTTTATTGCAGCTCCTTTCGGTGGTAGATGACGAAGATATCTTGATTTTATCTCTTGTCTTTTCCCGCTGAGTTAATATTTGAAATAGTGAACCAGAGAATCTCCATTAGAGCACACAGTAGAAAATAAAATGTTTAGAAATGATATTTTTTCCTTTAAATTTGACAATAAACAATATGTTAAAACCTGTATTTTGTGAACTTGGCAATTAATATTTTCAAGGACATATTTTTGCTTTTCCTGAGACGACAGTCGATAATTTCTCTGCGCAATCTTTCTATATGTCAGGAGATATAATTTATAACGATTTCTATATCTATAACGAATATATTTAATTTAATCTTACTATTTAGTGGACATCCAATCGGAAATTTATGTTATCACCTTTTCTATGGCAGTGTTCTTTAGGCTTTGAAAATATATAGTGTGATCATTGATCGGGTTAAAAAAATTAGCTACAAAGGAGATGAAATGTAGTATGCCATCAAAATATTTCCCAAATCTTAAAACTTCCATTTTGTGGAGAAGAAGCAGGGAAGAATTGCAATATATATTTATAGCTAAACGCAGGGATAACTCACACAAAACCAAAACTTCACAAACACCAATGGTTATCTGCATTTTTCAGAATATTTGACTGTTAACAGGAAAGAATGGCTGAATTCAAATATCTAACTAAGAACTATGCATATTTTTGGAAAGTATATGAAATAGAGAAGAAAAAACCTTAGAATATGAACCCTCGCTTCCTGGAAGTCTCCCACAGATTTGGGTAATTTCTTTATTTCTACGTCGCATTACGCTCAATCAGCAGCAAATTCATTGAGTTTACCAGGTCAAAATAGCCCTAAAAGCTAGATTTTTGATAAGCATTGATGAAAGAGCAACACCATGAGATCAAACCCCTGGAATTGATTATTTTACACTGATACCTAGCCTTCGGCTAGTACAAGTCACCAAAACTATTCTCAGCCCTTGATAGCGGATATCACTTTGATTTAAAGTAGGATTCAGCTGAATTAACAGCGACAGATTGTAATTCATTAATACATGAAAATATATTAATAAAACGTATGACATTAAGCATGCAATAGTAATACGTATATGCATCACGTATGTTAGCTGCCAGTTGTTCAAACGTCAAACGAATAATGAAATCGTGGCCAATTGCTGTTTAGGGCAAGGGTATCCAAGGCATTCATTGAATTTATCCCATTCTATAAGGAGAAGTGGTGAAAATATGACTTCGAATAATATAAAAATGCAGATGTTTTTTATTAATAAAATTGGGAGAGTTATTTGCATTTATCAATAACGTTTAGATATACTTATACACCCAAACGAGACCTTGGATTTGTAAGTCACAAAGTTTTCGCGAATGTATATAGTTTCTCAGCTTTTTGAAGGATTAGGTTGGGAGCCGCTAGAGACTCGGAGGTTGCGCGCTAAACTTATTTTACTTGAGAAATTCACAACAGGTTGTTTTCCGAGCGACATAGAGAATAATGATTTTTAAGCTACACTATGCTAATAGGTCTGAGAGAAGCGATAACATTTAAGCGATACATTGCCAAAAAGAGAAATACAATAATTTGTTCTTTTCGCGCTAAATAGGGGACCATAATGAAACCGAAGCTCAACTAATAACACCCATGATACACTTCACCATTTCACCTCCCGAAGCCTCATTCTCTATAACTTTACACGGCTGGTGTCCTAACATCCCCTACTACACGCCCAAGCGGCAGCTCGCAGGGTAGTATGTTGATGTAGATGAGAACACAAAAAAGATGTTGGTTATGGCTGAAATACCGCTCAGAAAATTAAATACAACATCGATAAACAATACCTTCTTTCTATCCCGACTTAGTAAGCGTTCCTTTTCTTTCAAAAGAACAGAGGGGAAAGGATATGAAAAGAAAGATGGCGTAATTGAAAGGAAAAGGATAGTGAAAAGCAAGAAGAGATCAGGCCCTGTTGGTGAGGAAGGCTGAGAGTAAGAAATTGACAGGACGGATTCATTTCTTCCAATTTCGGATCTCACCATTGCTCGGGTGGAAAAATTCTTTGGAAAGAGAGAATTGTACTACTCCAGCTCTCCTCGATCTCGTCATGTCATGGGCTTTGAGAATTGGTCTGCTACCGTATCGGCAGAAAACGACAGAAAATAATATGTTTCAAAGTTTCTACAGGTGAAAGACGTGTGCCTACTGATAGCGGGAAGTACCACGTCAAATCAGGAAGTCTGTCGCAAAAATACAGTGAAAGTTGACTGATCGGCTGTACACAATTTGTCGTAGCTACTCGTATTTGAAGGACACACGGATGGTCCTTTTATTTTTCTAATCTCTAAGGTAATTTTAGGGAGTGAATGTTTGGGACTAACGAAGAGTTAAAAATTTGCCCAAGTTTTTTCTCTGAATAAAGTAAAATATACTTGTTGTTATGGGAAATGGAAAATTTGTGTTAATTATATGTGTGCAATGAGAGGAGGACAAAGAAAAACTAGCATGTATTCAGTTTTGTCGTATTCTTTCCAGTATAAATCTAGGGCTCAATGTTAAAGAGAGCCAAGCTAATTTTATCATTTCTGAACTAATCATTTTATAGGATAGCAAGAGCCGTGTATAATTTCAATGAAAGAACCAAGTCTTGAGTTCCGTGAGAGGAAATGTTTCTCCAGTCGAACCCCGGGTCAAGTCCTTAATCTATGCCGTCGTTTCTTGCCTAGCGCAGTGTTTAGCTCGAGAAGAGTTCACATTCAACATTCACAAGGAAATTATCAGTACTTACAGTTATGGAGAACGAGTAAAGCTGATGAACGAAGGTAATACAAAAGCAGGCCCTTTCCTTGACACTCACTTTAATAGTATTGGCCCACATAAGCTTTGCAAATTCTGTTTAATTCCGGTCGCAAAATTAAAGGGCGTGTTAAGGGTAAGTAGCTTAAGTCTTAAGAGGAATGTGACCTTAGTAACCCCTTTTTCATTAATAATTCTACTTCGAGTACTTCAGGGGTTAAGACCGCTCAACCTATGATTATTGTTTAAATATCACCATATGACTGCCTCAAGTTGGAGTGGACTTTACGACTAAGCTGCCTCCGAAGATGCATTGAGGTTTCCATACGCTGTGCTACGGAGTTCAACTGAGAATGGATGTCGTCATCTTTTATCGCTGGAGTTTTAAGTGAATGCACCCAATGAAGATCCTAAGCTGTGACTGATTGTCTCATTTCTTGAAATTAAACCCCATTAAGCTTTCGATGTACGCCCGCAGAACCCCTCATTTCCGTATATTTGATATAGACTCGAGATGAAAATGAGGATATTCTAAAAAGGGTAAATAGTTCTTATTTCGGATATACATCTGAAGAAGCGTGTAAAAGGGTCTCTCCGAATGAATTCAACGATTCCCGAGTAATGGAAATTTACAAATTAACTTTGTTCTCCGTGAGTAACTATGACAGGAGCGCCGGATTAAGGAATTAATTTCTCTGATTTGCAAATAAATGCTTTCCTCTTTTCGGACAATTATACGGGTTCCTTAAATGATAGATACGATTATGCACCAAAGTTCAATTTTAACGAATGTAAGTACATAAAACAGACTACGGATTTCATATACGTTAGGAATACTTCACCATAAAGGCAAGGATGATGGCATGATACGATGTTAGATAAATTGGAACTCAATCTGGGTCAAGGTTACTCGTTTGAAGTTAAATTTAAGTAAGTAATATAGTGGCTCCATAGAGTTAGGGGAAGCAGAAAAGGGTAGTCATATGCTCAAGTTATTCTGGTCGAGTCACCAGTGCAGAAAGTCTTTTCGTCTCCACGATTCCTTCTGCAGAGAATTAATCGTCGTCAGTATAAGTGATATGAGGGAGATGTGGTAGATATATTCACTAGCAAAACTGTATTCTAGTTTATATTCCAATCATGTCTTTTGCATTAAGAAGGTAAAAATACTCCAAGAACTATAATACTCCGAGAAATTAAATTACGCCCTAGTCGTAGTCCATTCCTTTCCGACAATTCCGGATTCCCTAGTGTGCACACTTACTGATATTTTATCATTAAATTTTAAAAATCATAAAACATAAATTGATGGTGAAGAGAAATATATGTTGTTTAGAAAAATACAGTGAGATGAATATTGAGTTGAACTAGATGTAAATTTTCTTCTTCGTGGAGAAGACCAACCACTTAAGTCCTTGCTCTATCGAGGACATGTAGGTAGGCTGGTTGGAAAATGATTACTTGGGACTTAAGGTAGAGCAGGGAGACATTCAGCGTAGACTTTAGACAAAATCTATCAAAATCGGCCCAGAGAGCCTCAATTTAACGCCCTTTATGACGGTCGGAGTACTGAGATTAATATGCTCTCCATTCAGTGCTCAAGAAGAAACTGGTATTTTATTAGATAAATCTCCACTGTGTTCTGAATTTAATCCCAGTACTCTAGTCATACTGTCATCCAAGTACGATTTTTCATGTGTTCTTAGGTATTACGTATGCACTGACATAGGCATATATTTCAAGTTGTACCCTCGTTACTAATTTATCGATAATTGTTCTCTAAAAATGGCCTTTTTTCAGTATATTACCATTAGGAAGTACACTAGATTGAGGAAGTGAGGAATGATTTCCTTCTGGTACCCATTACTTCTGCACAAGCAGGCAATATTCGCCGCAAAGCACAAGGAAGAAAGTTAGATTTCGGTTTCCTGATACGCATTAACTTGATTGGCTTAAATACTCCTTCGAAAGATAAACAGAACACCGTTGACATATATTCTGGCCAAAAATATCATTAGGATGATATTTATACCTCTGCACCTAACAATTCCTGAAATTCCATCATTCCCCCATCACGTAGACCCAACAGAGATGGGAAGGGGGAGGTGAGCAAAAAATGAGAGATTATCCCAGATTTCGTTGGGCTCTTAGATAATCATCGTTCCTTCCGAAGCCCCCATCCCTTATGCAATCATTTCAGGCATACGCATGGGAGGTCTGATATTTCCACCTTCCCCCTCCCCTCACAAATAATACCGGACCCATCGTCCTTTTCCTCTCGCGCACGGCGGCCAATGGGATATTTTCACGCTTCGAATCCGTCACCCCCTCCATCAATCCCCCCTCCCCCGTTTCCCTCCCGGAACATCAGCCTATCTTATTTTTTTGGACGCATCCGTCCGCCATTCCTTTCATCTCCCAATCCTATTCGGGATATCTCATTTCCCCGATTACTTCTTTTTTCTCCCCTTCCTGCCTCAATGCCCGCCCGCTCTCTCAATGGACTCCTTCGCTTTTGTTCCCCCGAAGTCGACGCCCAGCTCGTAAATCTCGTGTCTGTGTCCACAATATCTAACCTCATATCACGATAAATGTGCGTGCACCTTTATTTATGTATGTACTGTTGGCATATACCTGTTCCAAACTTAATAAATAAAAGTCAAAAAAATAAAAGAAAATATATACACGTAAAAAAAAAATTTAGGCAAGAATCATCTGGGAGAAATCATTGAAAATTTAGAGGAATAGCTAATAACTTGGACTGAGAAAAGGGAATAAAATCAGTAACTCGTGGATACTGCCAAATTCAAGAAGGATTGACGTCATGAAAAACGTTCTACCCCGTTCTCACCCCATTATTTTTCACCTACCTGAGTAGATAAGGTCGCATCCAATAAGTGCAACTGCAATTAACCTGAGTGAATCTCAATTAACACTTGAAGCACCAAAATTTGCGGTGTACATCAGATACAGTAAAATATATTGAAATGAACTTGTATTCTGATATATCGTGGGGAACACACATTCAAAAATATGCGGTACAGTATTAAAGAAATAAGTTTTGTTAATTGTACAATAGGATGGTCCTCGGGTGAAAAAGGAAAAGAAAGATACTACTTTGTTATGATTAGGCCACACTTCGATTACGCTGCGAGCATTTTAGACCCTTAACATAAAGATTTGACCAAAATAAATCAATAAATACAAAGAAAATCTGTACGATTCGTTAAAAACTGCTACGAGTGATATAGTGTTCCACAACTTTTACAGGGATTAAGAAGGGAACTACTAGAGACTCAAAGACTGCACGATAGACTTAGTTTGCTTGAGAAATTCATAACTGGTGTGTTTCAGAACGACCAAGGGAATATTATCATGACGCTACACTACATCTCTAGGTCAGACAGAAGCAAGAAAATAAGTGAGCTATATTGCCGAACAGATAGTTACAAAACTCGTCCTTTATGCGCACAATAAGCAACCACAAAAAACTTAGCTCCACTGAGTACACTCCCATAATACACGCCACCACTTCATCTCCATAAACCTTATCCCTTGCATATTTACACAGCTGGCGTCCGAACACCCCCTGCCACATGCTTATGTGGCGGATCCCACGGTAGTATGTAGATGTAAATATAGGTACCTATGAGCACTGACAGGGGATAATTTGATCCCTTAGAAATAATTTGTTTTCTAAAGAAAAAGTACGTTTTTAATTGGTGTAATAAGTAAACTGCCCTAAAAATATATGGTATTTGTCATTGAGCATTATGTTTAAAAATTGTGCCTACGTACTATAATTTGCCATTTCTACACACAGGATGTGGCACATTAGGATTTAGAACCGGGACTCCTGTCCCGTGTCTTAGACCTAATGCTAAGTCTGGGTCTGTTGGACTTTTGAGCGACGATTGATCCTTGAATGTAAACGTTTTGCAGCCAAACTCTCAATAATATTTTAACTAAAGGCCAGGAAAATCCGTTCTTTAAAGATAAAACTCAAATAAACCCAGGGAGAAATATCCTGGGGTTAAAATGGCACATCTGATACCAATAGGTAGAAGGTAATGTACAATAAAACATTGATGTCATGATGTTCTTATTTTCACATTGGATTTTCATGATAAAAAATAAAAGCAGAGAAATATTTAAGACCTAAGATGATTCAGTCAGAAGTAATGGATTGTCAAAAATATAAATGGATCAAAATTTAATCTTTGGTACTTTTAGTATTTAAGGAGAAGAAGTGCAGTAATTTAAAAATCGCGCGGGGAATCTTAACCAAAGAAACTAATTACTACGGAAAAGATATTATTAGTTATTTAACCAATTAAGCGCTAGATTCGTTCTCTTGCTTTTATCATCCATTATGAAGTTCGCATTACCCAGTGGGAACGAATTTGGTTCGTTCGTTTTAGCTCCCCAAAAAGTTTTCATCGTCTCTAACTCTGAGCAAAAAAGCACATAATTGACGCGATAAAAGCATGGGCGAAAAGAGAGACCGATTTATCAACTTCACAGACGTCAGCGTAATATACCTAATAAATGGTTAGTCAGTCGTCGAGGAGACGCCCTACCAGTGTGGGGTGTGGATTAATTCGATACGGGAATGTTACGCTTTTTCTCAATGTAAACCCGAGTTATGCTCTATGGGAGAGGTCTAATGAAACATCGGAATACAAATGGATTGGATTAAATCCTTGGGTAGATTGCTTCAGTGTCTCGTCAATGGAATGGTGAAGCGAGAAGCACTTAATTAGGGGTGATTTCGAGGAAAGCTAAGAATTTCTGTTGTGAAGAAATAATCGTTCTATACACGTTTGCGTTACTTTTCAAAGGGTTAAGTAGTAAGCTAATAAATGTCCATGAAAAGAAAATCACTAGGAAAGTTTTTTTTCATACTTTCCTGATCCCTCTAAAGGTGAACTTATTCCTATATGCTTCATTTGAATAGTCTCCATTGATTTTATTCGTAGTGGGACTGGGGTTAATTAAGTTAGTTTCGATATTTATATTGCTTAGTCATATAAATTTTACAATATTTTTCATATAATTGGCTACGGACCTTTATTTTTTAACCTCCCAAGATACCTTTATTCATTGGTATAATGTATGTCATCAACAAAACACGATCTCGTTTATAAGTCACGCTTAGATATCAACCATTATATTTCTACTCCTCTTAGTAATCAGCCACCATCCACAGGAAAGTTCAATTCTCATGAGATTCTCCAGAATGGACACCTCAGGATTTCTAAATAGGTCCCATAAACCAATGATTCTTACAGGAATGAAACACCGTTTATAATTATAATATGAATGAAGGAAGCGAGTACATCCGAAGCTTTGAGATGAAACTACTGAGTTATCCGCGAATGTAATCCCATCCGTCGAGACATCGCAAAAGCGACAAAATATCCTAATGTTAAAGACGTAGAGATTCAGACCAATTAAAAGAACTGCACAAAACTAAGAGGCAAAGGAACAGATATGCAATATTCTAGGCGTTGCTGGCGGAGAGTAAGGATGATGCGCAGGGTTCTGAGTTAGAGCAAGTTGGAGATTCCATGGAGTTCCTCAGAAGAGTAGGAATTTGTTGAGAGGGAAGGTAAGGGGAGGGTCGTGGACGATAACCTCGAAGAATCCCCCCTCAAGACAATCAGTCAATGAAGAAGTGAATAAGGCGCTTACGAAGGACTCGATCTGAATTCACAAAGGAAATGGTGAAAGGGCTGAGCCTATGCATTTACCAGTATTCCCACCAAGTAGCTACTTGTACACTACTTTAAACAAAAAAATACATCATGATATAATGGTTTTAAAACAGTGAACAAAAAATATATTAACGCAAGATTCGAGAGATCCAATTTACGAACTATTACCTAATGGGGTCACTACATGCATTCTTTTTGTTGCATCCTATCTAAAGAAACCATTGTAATGCATCTCGTAACTCAAAACATTGATGGAAAAAGGTTTAATTCAACTAACACAACAAAAAAGTCGTCATGGACACAAAAAATTTACAGTACTGCGCATTGGAATTTACTCGTAAAACGATTCTCCTCAGCCGTTACTGTCAATTCCAGATCTTCCGGTTGCTTTATTATGAGATATTGGTTACATTTACCCTTCTCTGCCTTGTCCATGGCATCGGTACCATTACAAATTGTAGAAAAGATATAGAGAACCAAAAGTCATAACTGAATCTGTATTGGGGCGCAAACAGTGCCTACTCTAAACGAAAGGCTCCAAGTTTCTATCTCTCCCGAGGGACGGAGTACTGCCATTGTAGAGATCGGTATTCCTCGGGAAAATCTCCTCTTATCGATGGAAATTGAACTAAGGTCAAAGCAATGAGCCGATCCTATGAGCTTCATGGCCTTAGCTGTTAATATTTTGGAGCCCTATCACTGTCAGTCTAATTTTCTGTATACATACAAAAAACTAGTTATATTCCACATTATCAATTTATAAAAGTCGACAATGGTATCGGCAAGTTTGTTACATTTGCTAGGTGTATCTCTTTGGGAAAGGCGGGACCATACTTACCCCATCGGATTTAGGGGGGTAGAATATCATCATATGGGCATATATGTGCCAAGCCTATGGATGGTTTGTATAAATAAAAGGGTTTCATATCTAAGCCGTTTTCAACACATACAAAGCAAAAGTGTTTCAAATCAGAGTATTTTTTATGAGACATTCTCCTTTGTAATGTGGCATGTATCCTGTTAATTTTCTTGATTAATGCAAAAAATTTGTCTACTCACACATTGCTATTGCGATTGGTACGTCGGATTCCATGACTGGGGCATTTAAGCATATTCTTTTTACGAGGAAACTAGAATGCACTGGAAGTAAGGGGGGTTTACTTGGGGAGCCATCACTTCAGTCACACTTCTATTTCTAGTGTGTAGCTATTCAAAGTCCCTCGGATAACCTTAGCTCTCGTGCATTCACTCTAGGGCACTCTATCCGAGTTCCCTCAGAATCGGTGGCATTCCTCAGTATCCACCCTGCCCTTCCCCCTCCACGCCGGCTCACTATCTACCCACCGTCGATACCTCTATAAACTCCCTGAAACCCTCCCAATCCATCCTCTGTGGAGTCTTTGCCACCTCCACCGCCACCCACATCCTCGTGTGCTCCTTCAGAATCCCTTTTTCTCCTCTTCCGAGAGGAGAGCCCCGAGGAAAAGAGGCAATGGATCCAACACAAACTTCATCTCTTTGCTCCCTTTAAGCCTCCTTTTCTTAGCCTTGACAGCCATAGCTTTCTTAAAAATTCCTAGCACTGGGAATAATATGACTTCGGGACACGGGGTGTGGAAACAATGGAGCGAGGTCGTTTAAAGTGGAGTGTAAAAAGTCCTAAAAAGTACGGCCAATACAAGCGATTTGAGTTTTGATATGAGATACCAATATCTGCCGTCCCGTTTCGACTAGCTAACAATGAGACCTCAAAATAGGGTCCCTGGTAATGGCATAGCTCTGGGTTATTTTAGACTCTTGCCATTATGTAAATGTGTGTGCCCAGTGCCTTTCTCGGGAAGTAGTTCAGTTCCTCTGCCTCTCTCTTTCTCTCTTGGCTTCCCTCTCTTCCCCTTCGGCCTTTCTATTCCCCCCTCTACTTTTATACGCCCCTCCTTTTCGCGCAGTTCTGTGCCAAGAACTAACACGAAAGCTGTGGCCTCTCACCGAACTTACATTCCACGTCCTGTATCCTAGGTGGATGGATCCAAGTACAAACAAGTATTTAGTGTGGCTTGATTATCCTCGCTTCACATATTTGCTGAATCCTGTTTTAGTGATGACTATTAATTTGACGCGTTATTTTATTCCTTGCTCTCCGCAATGGCAATGAGATCTCGTGCGCTATTTAAAGAAAACAAACTATTTTTTGTAAAGTCAATCCGTTTGAGCTATAAAATATTGCAAACGGTAGCTTCCTACTCTAATTTATACTATCAATAATCACTCATCAGTTACCTCGTGAGGTTTTGCATGAATATTTTTAGATAAAATGGTCATTTTTGGGAATTTTTAATAAATTTTAAAATACAAATATAAAATATTTTGCGTGAAATAAAGTATTTATAAATAATAATAGTCTAAAGAAAAAGAGAAACAATTGCACTTTTCCACAAAATTTTTTTAATGCGTACAACGCGTTAAAACAATTTTGTGGAAAAGTGCAATTGTTTCTCTTAAATTATGAATAACTTCCACGATATCTCGCCTGAATCTGTTGAATTTAAAGAAAAAGAGTCTGTCGATTACCTGAGTAAATCTAATGATACGTCAAAAGAAAAACTAACACATATGAGTATTTCTACGACGTGTTTAATTTCTTTTGTCTTCACATTTCAACCAGGGCCGGTTTATTCTATCCGGTTAGACATATGGAGCTCTATTGCTTTATATGTTGTACACCTCTCTTATATTTATCATCTTGGCTAGAGGAGTAATGGTCAGATTTAATTGTCAGATAATAATGGTCAGATTTAATGGCGTGAGTTCAAAGATTATCTGTAGTTTTTAGCGAAGAGATATTTTTCCAAATGTCTTCTCTAAAAATTGTATTCACGTTAATGAAATTCGCCATCAACGACAATCTATCATAACGTATATCACTCCTTATCTTTAAGATAAATGTTCGTGAGACAGGTCGGTCGATGAAAATTTATTTCCACTCTTAAATATCGCGGCTTTTCAATTATAATTAGAAGTAATGTGCACCAATGCAAATTTATTCGGCAATCAAAATTCTGACCCATCATAAAAATAACGGCTATAAGAAGGTGTTACATTCCGGAGTGGTTTTTGGAGGCGGCCATCTTGAATTTTTGTGTAGTTCATAAAAATTGACACCAGGTGGCAGAGTGGAAGTGTAAATTTCACATCTTACCTTTTCAGTGTTTCACCACCAATACGTGATATTTTTTAATTTTCCCATGGTTGTTACTCCGCGAGCAATGTGAAATTACACTAAGAAAAAAGAAACCTTTTCACCCATTCCGCTCTCGCTTTTCTTGCCTATAAGTGCTTTTTTTCTTTCTTTTTAAATGTAATTATTTTGTTTAATTATTATTCTTTCTCCACTAATGTGTTAATTTGTCATTGTAAATTGTAACTGCCTTATGGACCAGAGGCCCACGGAAATAAATTAAATAATAATAATAATAATAATTAACCCAATCATCCCCTCCGTAGCGATCCATCCAGTTGTGATTTTATGATTAAAAATAATTAATTTTGTAATGTATTTTAGAAGTGAAATAATGAGGTATCCCTCTGGTGGATAGTGTTGAAATTAGTCAATATGGCGCAAAGCGCAGTTGAAATATGTAGAGAAACGTGAATTAAAACGGTTTGGAACGATATAAATGCGGAAGTATAGAAACAAATGAAGTATGCCAAGGAAATTCAAAGTTTAAGATTTAAAAGAAGATATTAATGACATCTGTAAAACGTTTGAGATACGAGTTTTGAAGGAAAATCGATGGACCTGTCTCATGAACATTTACCATATTTAAAATGTAGAAATATTCAGGGCATGACATTGAATTAATTGAAGTTAGCATTAAATCTACTACGTAGTGCCTCAATTTTCCTGCAAAAGAGATTTCTTCCTCGAGGTTATGTGTAAAAATGTATGTTAAAGAATATACATTCCATTATAAAGTTCAATAATCCTAAACGTGCTTGTCCTGTTAATGATCCTACGATGTTAACCTTGACGAAGAGAAATTACTCCGTAAAATGCTTTAGTAAAGTAATGATCATTAGTGAAGAAAACTGCGCGATGCAGTAATAAATGTGATCAAACACTCGTGCGCGTAAAAAATAAAGAAATCCAGGTTCGGGACAGTCTTGAGGAACGATAGGTTTAAAAATAAGACGAATGAATAGTGTTCTTTATTCAATGACATTCCTGCCCTAAAACTTTTCGCCCGTCTTGGGAGTAAAACTTGCGAGCGCTGATCCAGAGTGCTCGAGACTTGGGGCATGAAGTCGTCAAAACTATCTCAGAAATGCGGACCGGAAGTAAGCTCTCCAAGTTTGTTGTACGCGTGGGAGTTCTCGAAAGTCGAATTGGGACGCCGGACGCATTAGCCGAAACATTTTCCTATATCGATCCATTCCGCCCACTCTACTTCGAACGAACAGCCAGTCCGGTCGTTCTCGACTCTGCCGGAATCAGTGCGGTCCCCTCCTTGGAACCTTTAGGCGAACGAATTGAGGTAGAACATTCCGCGAATGTTGCACTGTTTTCAGCGAGGAACTTCTCATTCCAATAACATACTTCAGTTGGCGCTGATTCACCCTATAATACGTTGTCCTTTGCCCGATCGACTAGACCTGATTTCCAATGGCGAACGCCGAGGATCAATTGTACAGCACCAAATTAGAAAATTTAGGCTGAAAAAATCATTAAACTTGACGGGATTTGCACTTGTGTCTCAAAATACAGGCGCGTCAGTCATTTAAACTCAAGGTTAATTTCTGCGGTCTTTACTCCGAATAAAATACTGTTTTATACCGTCTATGATGCGGCGTAGAACAAAACCGTGCTAAATAATTCACAGTCACAGAGGATCTGGGTTCAAAAACCCCTCGCTACTTGGAAACTGGCAATTGGATTGCTGTAAAGGCTATACAACAGGCTTCCTCTTCTGCAAGGTTCGGGATATAAACCCGGTTGTTGCTTAGTCTTTTCAGTCATATCTTTGGGTAGGATCATAGTTTCCTCTTTTGTTTGTTATATTGTAATCTGTAATTCAAAACAGCTTAGAATGGCTTCGCTCACAATTATCGCTCTCACTTTACAAATCAACAATTGAGAGAAAAAGCACCAAATAAAATTTCAAGGATGCCGATCTGGTTTTCGTTATCACGAGCGCAATTGTACCATGAAAACAACTAGAGTTCTGGAGGCCAGTGCTTTCAGCCTTGATCCCTACTTTTATCCTACGTAAAGAGTACCTTTAGAGGAGTCCCTTATTCGTTGGATCGGATGTTAAACCATGGTCCCTTGGCGCATTTTGTTATAATTAACTTTTACCGAAGCTGAGCATCTCTTCACCTTCTATTTCATTCACAGTTCTTTCCTTATCACACTATCAGGCAATTCTTAATGTCTAGTATAGTCTCAGTCGTCGTTTGCTTCCCCAAATAATCAATTAACTTAGTCAAGTCAAATTGTTTCTATCGTGAAATTCTTGACTTTTGCGTTGCATCTTGAATATATAGGGCGTGCCTGTCAACAGTGTTCATTGGTACATTTTGCACTGGATGACTGAACACGCCATGATATTTTTTTCGTGCGATCTCATAAAAATAAGCCTTGGCGGATATCCCCGCT
The DNA here is from genome assembly GCA_963169105.1 of Ceriagrion tenellum. NCBI lineage: Eukaryota > Metazoa > Arthropoda > Insecta > Odonata > Coenagrionidae > Ceriagrion > Ceriagrion tenellum. The sequence goes on along the minus strand of OY720632.1, from coordinate 125,166,642 downwards.
TCCTTGTGGCGTTCTCTACTAACTCACTTCCTGATGAGAACAGTCGTTTTCGTTGCCCCTATCCATTCCGGCGCGAAGAATGGGATCCGGAGCATCGGAATGCATTTGGCACATCCGCATCTATCAGCGGGCTCTCCTTTTGCCGACTCAATGCCCGAATGTGAAAGTCGGCCCACGCCCAGCAATTTTTCCTCTGCCTGCCTTTCCTGCACACACATCCCTCCCCTGACCCCCGCATTGATGTTGTGTAAATGGGAGAACCATTCATCTCAATTCCACACTAATAAAGTCGTTTGTCTGCTTTTCCCTGCATCGACTCTCTCTCTCTCTCCCTCTCCCTCTCTCTTGACGCTCCGCCCACATCAACCAATCTCCTAATCCCACCTACTGCTCTCTTTCTTCGCCGCCAAGTTTTCCTTTTCCGCTTTTTGGCTCCTCACCTATTTCTACACCCTCTCTACTTCTTTCTACAGCTCTCACAAATATCCCTGCAAACGAATCACCAGAACACTAAAGTTGTAAAGAAACATGATGGGAGTCTCCTACTCGAAACGCATTGCTAAATATGGTAAGGCCCGTACGAAAGGGTTGAGCTATGGTTAAGGTGGTTGGTAAACATTATGAAAATCGCCAACTTCATACTTTATGTCCAGTAGGGCGAGGATTAGTCATAGGAAAACGTGGTCATTTTTAAAGATAACTGAGCGCAAAGTTGACCAAGCACTATAAATAAGAAAATATCATTAGATAGGGAAGGTTATAGGGCAGCAGTCAACCAAGCTTAGTATCGGACGGCCAGTGAATTAATGTTAGTACAGTCATATCAGGGTTCCCAATGGGTCAGGATATTTTCCATCGTTTCGATGGCACCGATATTCCTTTGAATTGGTGAGGAATCTAGGAGCTAGAACTAAATACAAAAGGCAAGAATGCTGTAGTCAACCAACCTTAGGAATAATCGACCATTGATGATAATTTTAGGTAAATGACTGTAATGATGGTTATTAGCTCGTCATTTTTTGCTATTAGCTGCCTTTTTTTATTATATAGCATTAATTGTTGAATGCATTTTAGTTCCTAAAGCTTTAGTTTCCATATAACTCCAGATGGCAATTTTTTAGGGGCCAAGGCATAATTTATTCATCCACCTCTTTTCCCTCGATTTGGGCCTCCCCTCTCCGAGGACCGTGTATTTCTGTGAACTCAGGCAAAGTCTTGCTCTAGACGTATCCGAAATACATTTTAATGGCATCACAACAACGACGCGGACTACATACGTGGTTGCAAAATTGCACACACCACTATTTTACCGCAAAATGCTGCTCTAAATTCACTAGGAATGCCGAGACACATGGTGATATTCGTGAGGAGTAGCTGCAGGATCGCGGTTACTCAGGAAACAGAAGAGGCGAAATTTATACATCGGCTCTGACGGAGACAGGACGCACTTCCTATGATATCGACATTCTACTATGTATGTGGCATAGGTTATCCAGTACCCTTTCCATTTTATTATCCCAATCAAAGTTTATCAATTCACCAATCGCCAATTTCCGAAGCTCGCCTGTAAAACCATGACATTTAGAGAACTCTCGCCATTATTTCAAAAGTTCGATATTTCAGTCCTAGAAGTAGTTTTGATAAATACATGTCATGCTAACAATTGATCCTGTATTACAAGACTCATTAAAATATCCCAAGGAAAAGTTCAATTGTTCTTTCTATTATAATATGACAAACTGTCACGATATCTTACCTGAATCTGTTGAAATATATTCACGATTTAAAACGAATTAAGAGTTAATTTTAAGCTGACAACCTTACGTTCCTGTCCTATTTCTTTCCTGCCTTTCAAATTTTGAAGCTTAATGCGAGATATTAAATCTGTTGAGAAGCTTATCGTATTTAAAACTTTTATTACGAGGATTTGATAGCTCTACCATAATTGATTGGTAACCTCCTTAAACAGCCCTGTTCAACCAGATAACCTGAAGGAAAGAAGTCTTCGTGACAAGATTGGACATGAAGCACACCAACTTAACTCCCACTTCTCCTCACGTACGAGATTTTTATGATTGAGATAAATCATATTAAGTAAGAGATCTTTACATAAGAAATGCATTTAATCCTGGGAAAACCCTGGATGCTTAATGCTGAATGTGGCCAATATTTCATAATTGGAGGTCCATAATTCCATGAGGTTCTCCGATTAGTTATCAACATAATAGCAAAAACTGAATTATATACTCTTTACTCAAAACCACTGCCCTTCATAGTGATACGTTGACTATTAATTGCTTTGGATCCCCATGAAAGAGCGTCGATATGGTTTTGGAACTTGTGGTGTGAAAATGACCATATTGTTGGCATATTATTTTAAATCTGACATTGCTTGGAATTCTGGTTGATGCACTGACTGTCTTCTTCTCTGAGAAATTAGATTCAAACCTCATCATAAGGGAATATTTTTTGTTGATATCTACTTCTTCAAACAGTCCAATATGGGAGATGCTGAGATTTGAGTTACATATCAATTAGATGCTACCAAAGTCAGTGTTTCAATACTTCCGGAAATCTCCTTTAAAAAGGTTGTAATGGAATCGAGGTTCATTTTCAAGTCTCTACCAATGTTGGTTTTGAATTTTTAAAATTTCAATTTTCTTAAATAGAGAGGGAAAAGAAAAATGGAAATGTAAAATAAAATTGTCTTAATTCCATAAATTGGCCTGTGTTTACCTAATTGAAAGTATTTTTGCACCTTTTACATACATTTCGACTGCTTCGGGATTAACGTAATTTTATTTTAAAAAGTTTTAACATTATAATCCTTGAAATGACTTCAATATCATGAAATTAACGAAGTTTTATTGTATGAGATTATTTATTAACGAAATTCCCAAAAATATGAAAACGAATAGCCAAACAAAAAATAAATCTGTTGAGTTACCGATTGAAATTTTATTCAAAGCACATATCTCTAGTATATTTAAACTTTGACACCACTATGCATAAAAGCAAACTACCCTTTCTTTAATTTCTCTAATGATTGACATAATTATATAACTAAATTTATATCATTTCACAGAGGCTAAAATAGAATTTTTGACAATTTCTATTTACTCATTACCCACACTTACTCTACATCATCCCACACATACTCTTTTTCGTCAACTTTTGTCTTGAAGTTTTGGTCAACCAATAGGGTGCTCCATTTTGGAGCAAGCTCTCCGTCACCCAAAACGTCTTGGCCAGGAAGTTTCCAAATTCCTAACCAGACGACGGTCGTGCCCACAAGGCCGCTATTCCACGACTCAAAGTTTCCGAGTGTCTTGCGTTGCTGGCACACTCGGCGCTAACTTTCTCGCCGTTGCTTCCCAACGGAGTCGCGGCACGGAAAGTTTTTGATCGAATTAAAACCGTCACGGGCGTTCTCCTCACCGCGACCGTTTTTGTTTGGTGGGGTGTCATTGTCTTACACAAGGGCCTGGAAAAATAGATCAGGGACTTCAAGGGTGGCACGAAAGTCGGGATTCAACGCGTTATGAGATCAAACATGGAAGTTCTCAATCCTCGCCCATTCTTCTTCTCACCTTAAATATGTCTAAATATGACGACTGCCTCAGTTCCTGTAATCATTCACCTCTCTTTAAATGCACTATGAAAAAAAAGATTCCCCATGTGTAACCCATACATTAAAATAGGTGTCTCTAAACTCCCATTTTCACACCTGAAAGAAGGGAAGAAATTGGCGGGTATTTATAAAATTGCAATTTTAAGATCTTATGGAAAATTAGATAAAATTCAAGGTGGACCGAAAACTCAGATGCATTACTGTGGCAATAAGTTCCTCAGAGATATAAACCTAGTTTAAGCTGCCATCAAATGAATACACACACATAAAGTTGAGAAACCTGAAAGTATTCCCCGTAAACGTAGGCTCCTCTCAAGTATACGCATATGTGTTGGGACAAAAGCGTCTCAGGTTTATAATTCAGCTGAAGAGAAATGTTACGGAAAGATATAGGGGCGTTCTCGCGAAAAAGAAACCTGCTTCTTCCTATGAGAAACTTGCGGAAATATATTATGTTACCACTGCACAGATGAAGCACATAACTAACTGAGAAATTTATCTATTTTGAAAATTTTGAAACCTTTATACATTTGTATAAGATTGAATAATACAGTCTAAGCTTCTGTCAGACAGTAAATTTCATTGCCTGCCTCTTCCTACTTCTTACTCCTACAACTTCCTAACGAAAATAGCTTTAAAAATACAAAATACTTCGAAGGAATTTGCTCAAAACAGTTTTATCCTCCAAGATGAGCAGCATCCAGAATAACTCTTACATCCTTTCCAAAAAGCAGAAGATATTTATGAAAAGTAACGCCCATCACTTCAAGAACTACCTTGCATATCTTCCAAAAATGCCCGTTCTCTCCTTACTCATCTCTCAAGCTTTTTGGTATCTCGTGAGGATAGGTAGAATGGAACCACTTCAATCTCTATCTCGTGTGTCTAGATGTCGCCACATTGTCTCTCTCCCCACACTATCTCTGGCACCTTTTCTCTCCCTAGACCTGAAATTTCACCCCATTCCGTAAACCATCTGATCTCGGAGCACCCGACCCCGCAGCCATTTACGGCCACGTCCCAGAGGTGTCGCCTCCAGAGATCCCCTTCCCGTCGGCGCAGTCCCTCCCACCTTCCCAACGACGAAACTGTCTAGATTCCTTGCCATCGCATATCTCCCGGCACTCTGCACACTCCCGCAGAGCGATGGCAATCCTTCCCGAGATGGTGCCGGGACACCCAAACTGCCGCTTTCGCGAGCGCACGTCTCCCAAGTCGTTGTCGAGATCCGTGCATTACTCCGCTCTCCCTCCGTAATGTCCTCGCCGTCTCTTGGATGAAGACGTCTGCCGACAGGATGTGGAGAGATGGGTCGTTCACCGGCCATTCACCTCGAGGGGCTCGATTCTCGGATGGGAGTTTGAATTTTTTCGGTCGTAATCCGTCCCATGTTGTCGTATCATGGGACTGAACGCGACACTCTACTTCGTTGCTAACGAGGCGTTATTTCGTAGTGTATACCTCGCTGATTTCCACCGAGAATTGTTAAAAGACATCCCAGGGTCTTCTTAGTCATATAAAATCGGTACTCATTATTTCCATCTATTTGCATTTCCCATCCATGAACAACGTCAGTTTTTATGGAAACACAAAATTAACATTTGGTAAACCGTTTCAAAAATGTTCTCCTGTATACGATTTTATGTATTTTAAATAAGAGTATACACGAGTGATCAAACTAATTTTCTTTTAATTACATATATACCTACTAATAGCTTAGGATAGCAGCTGTCTTTAATTTCTCTCTCATTTAAAAAACTAAAAGAGCTATTAAATTATTGCCTGGGGGAAAGGAGAAATGTAGCATTTTCACCTGCCTGAGACCATACTTGTAGCTCGTTAGAGTATCAGCATGTTTGAAAATATTGAGTACAATAATATAGTAAACTAGCGGACCCGACAGACGTTGTCCTGCTCAAACGTTGGCTTGCCAGCTATTACCGGGTTCAGCAAACGTTTTTTCGATATTCGAATTTTCGATAAACTACAAACTAAGTGACATTTGACATTGAGTTTGACATTTCAAACTTTTCGTTTCGTCAAAACAACGCCAAGCTACGACGCAAGTGCGACGATTTGCGCATGTATTGATGTGTACGTCAAATAACACAGGAATCGACATCAGCGACACCTATGGTACACAAACATAACTATAAATTATTCTCAGATAGTCAATTATTCATGAACTTCTCAGAAGGTTTTAACGGTCAATTATTCATAAACTTATGATTTTTTTCCTTTTAAAAATATAGGGGGAGGGGGGTAGGGGATGAAATTTTGGGGTTATGGTACCAACACTATCTACCACCTCGAGAAGGCGACGGGCTTCTCGATTTTGACCACCGACGATCGCGCGACCGGGGATGATGACCTTTTGAAACCGACAGCTCCGCGGCTCGTCTTGACAAACCCTCGATGACTAGGTACAGCTTATCATCCGTCGATATGCTGTTGAGAGAAACGGCATGGACGGCCATATGTGAAGTTGACACCTCGATGATCTTGTCAGCGAGCTCCGACAGCTTGTCTAGGGTTAACTCCGGCTGGGCAGTCAGGATTCCTTGTACGTGCGGGGGCAATCGCCTCAGCCACAGTTGCCGGAAGAGGTTATCCGGAAGAGCGGTCATTCCGGTGAGGGAGCGAAGATGCCACAAGAATTGGGAAGGCTTGCGATCGCCGAGGTCCTCGTCCGACAGTAACTGGCGAACGCGCTGCACCTCAGAGGCTGACAGACGTTCGAAGCATCGATCGTAAAGTCGAATAATGATTCTGAGACGGAGGATTCGTGATTATGTCCTCAACCTCATAGGCCACGCGAGAATCTAAATGTGAGGCAACGTAATGGAACTTCGTTACCTTGCTTGTGATCTCCGACAGCACGAACTGAGATTCCGCCTGTGAAAACCAGACTCGGTTTCTCAGGCCAAAATGGTGGTAGTTTCACGGCGACGCAACGAACCGCAGGCGGGTTCTGCTCGGTGTCTGTGTGGCTGCATCTTGCATCAGAATCATTTAGTTGCTGATGGTGCTGAGCGTTTTCTTCACGTAAGCATTGAAGCTCGTCGCCGCGCGGCAAAACCATTTTCACCAAATGTTGATTATTTATTCTCCTTGTCGGGGTCACCAATGTGGAGATGGGTAAGTGAGGAGATCTCCACGTTTATCAAATCAATTTATTAGAGCCTTTATCAATGTCCACTACAATCTCAGTCCTCAGACTTAGTTACATAAACATAAAAAAATCAGCAAGGCCTCCTTGGCAACAATATAGAAGATGATGACACCATTCACGGTCGCCACAAAAATGTCGTAAAAAAAATTCCTAGAACCCGATTGCAGCGCCACCTACCGGTCCGTTTGTAAATCTAAACCATCCAGGGACCCACTTAAATATACATAAAAAATTTCATCAAAATCGGTCCAACCGTTTGGGAGGAGTTCAGTGACATACACACAGAAGAATTATATATATAAAGATATTCTTTAAAATTTGATCAATTTGAGAAAAATGACATTTTCAGGAAAAACCAGGCTCTTAAAAGTCGATTTAGTGTACTCTCCAATTTATTTAAGGCCATGTGCTGCAAATTTGTAAAATTGAAATATAACTAACAGAGCAAATTATATGTTGAAAATTTGTGATTTATGGCGACTTGCATTGACAATGATACAATTTTTTAACACAAAAAGATCATTTGGAAATTATCTGTTAGTAAAAGTGATTGATAATCTCCTAATTCACTCCATTCAAACTAATCCATTTCCAATTCTGTGTGCGTTGACCCACATTAGCCAAACTCATGCATGCATAGTTTCACATTTGTTTGACTAACATGAAAATACAATATATTTAAAATGAATACATATCGCCAGTTAGTTTCTTCTTATAACCCAGCAGAGTAAGCTCTTGGTGATGAGACTGCCTTAACACAGCCGGTTTTGGAGATATACTCATAAGTTGAGGTGAATGAAGAGCGCGCAACTTTGGAGTCCCAGCAGTAGTTGAAACTATGTTATCCTGTGTCTAACTCCCATTATGTATGTGTAAATCATAATTTCAGGAAGGGCAGACTTATCCTGGAAATTGTTTTCTTAGCTAAGTTAAATCGTACCATTATGTTTATAGTTTCAGTTGCATGAGTATTTCCTCTCCTAGTTTAGTATACTTCATACATTGGTAAGCGGCTATCCCTAGCATTACCTTAAATAAAAATCTATGCACTTCGGACGCGATAAATGTTAAAAAGTAGGTTAGAACTGAACTTAAAAGTTAATATTAAAGTTAAAAACATGTGCGCCATTATAAACATATGATTTTAAAGTTTTTTGTCTTGGATAAACTTCTTGAATTGAAAAATTAAAATTTCTTGAATTGTCGCGTGTCACCTCAAGTAATTCATCCGGCCAGAAAATAACACAAGTATATTGTAATTCCGTTATGCACTGAATGAAGTATTTTTATTGTGACAAGTAATAGAATTCATCTTTTAAAAATGTGACCTTTGGGGGGCTAGATCGGATTTGCAATTGATACAAAGTAATACTTTGACCTACATATTAGTTCCATCTACGAACGTGACATTTTACCAAGTATAGTTATTCAATACTTAACTATTGCAACAGACGAAGATGTGCGCGAAATTTATTGGCTTGAAACTAATCGAGAAATTAGTCCTCGAAACCACGCGTCAAAACCGGCCCGAGTGCAATCCCATTCACTGCCGATTTCGATACCCAGGTCTTCTAGAGAGCTCGATGCTTTCGAGTCCATTAATCTAATTAGATTTTTCTGGAAACTCTAGTTGATGAATTTTTCCCTTGCGCGATTTGCTTCAGTCTTTGTCTGTCCCAACAAAGACAATCTTTCCCCAACGTTGAACTATGGGTAAAATATTCCGCATTGTCCTCTCCAGCGTGTTTTTTTATGCATCGCGCTGAATCAACATGGGATAGCGTGAAGTACACAATCTGTTCTGACATGGGTGAGAATAAATTCCACTGCAATTTTTAAATACCTAATACAGATGCCGTGAAATGGTTTTTCAACTTGATAAAAATTTTAGTTTGATGGATGTAAAAGAGGAGAAAGAGGTCATAAAAAGCTAAATCAAAAAAGGGTAATAAAATTATGAAAAACTACCAACTTGACCATCTTGGCTTCACTTGACCAATAATTATTTGAATAATACGCCATATAGTTCGTCCCTTGAGTTATTTGAGCAAAGAATATTTTGACGGATTTTTCCACCTTACAACATTAGACGCTTTTACATCTGTCACAGTGATTCAGGTTGGTAGTCTATTAGATTATCTTGGCGTACTAATTCATCTTGGAGCTCGAGTACTTTCCATAATTTTAAGCCATTCTACAGCAATAAATGTAGCTCAAAACAAAGTAGGTATGCATGAAAATATCCAAGGGATAAAAAAAAAACTATTCTCGCATAAAACCCAACCGGAGAGGTCTTAAGGACAAACGTTTTGATATGCAGTAGGGAAATAACCATTTCATTAAATATTGTTAGAAGGTTTATTGAATTGTACGGCAAATTTAACAATTTTCTTCCTTCAGGAACACGATTTTACAGATAGTTGGGCCTGGAGTAACAAAATATTTTTCCAATTTAGAGCTAAATCTATTGATTAAGTGATCTGTTGAGACATATCTCATCATGAACGGTATATCCTCTGCGGGAATTGTGTGACATTACATGCTACTGAATATCTATAAGCCATAAGAAAGTTTTTACTGAAATTGGACGAGTCACTACTGTTTTTGGAGCAAAACCTGGCAATATATCTAGTGAACAAATAGATCTTAATATTTATGAATATGCTATAATATTATTTCTTCCACTATGTGCTCAAATATCTAAGCTACTTGGGTAACTTTTCCAGAGCAGGGCACATTCAACTCGTAAAGAGATATTAATCAGCATTGTGGAGTCAAATTACTGAATAAAGAGATGCACGAGTAAATTCTTCAATGTCCAAATTATGACATCAAAACATTTATATATATATTCTTGGCATCAATATTTGAGATTTGACAAAAATCCGTCTATCGTTATTGAGACTGTGTTAAATATCGTATTTTTGTTTGTTGTATTACCTGTCAATTTTACATAGAAAATTATTTCATATGAATTTATATGTGTTATAATTTAAAAGGCTCATAGATGATTCAAATCATATAACCTCTAAAAATTTATAATCACTTAAAAATTAAATTTAACACTGCTATTGATAACTGATCGACGAAACTCTAAATTATTTTTAGTCATTGGCTAGTAGCAACTTCATGAGCATTGATCACTGTTTATATACTAAACGTATTTTTGCCAAGAAAAGTTCTTTCGATCCAAATAATTTATTTGGCATATTTATCTGCCTTTGAAAATAAAATTAACAACTTTCGTCCGAACGACTCCGTCTTCCTATTACGCTGGCTTCAAAGCCAGAGTTAGAAGAACTTCGGAATCGGGAAGCCCTTTTATCCATTCCAATCGATGTGCCTCGATTGCTTGTTTCCTTACACTCTTGAGATACCTTTCCGTCATAGCTAGTCTTTTAGCAATTTTCCTCTTGCGATCCAAGCTACGTTCGATGCCGACAGAAGAATCCGACTATCCCGAAATGAAGTTTTTCTCCGAAGACGGAAACCTGCGGAGGTGTTGGTATAGGTCATCCCTATTTCCTTTTTCATTTCGCAAGAATTCCCATCGATGGTGTATGAAACTCTTCAAGGCGGCGACGGATTTCGAGGTGACAAGCGATCGAGTCAACTTCGTGGAGCAATTAATCAAGTTTCCTAATGCAAGGGGGTATGTTTGACAGCAGTTCTGTGAGCTTAAGAGGGATCATTAATCCAAAATGATCACAGTGGATTATGGGCTGCGTATTGCTGTCATGGGTTAAGTTTTGGGCCAAGTGTTTCACGAACAAGAAAAATTGTAATTTTTTTTACAAGTTTCTTCAAGTCTTAGTAACATTTAGTAACGGCACGAGAGAGAGAGAGAGATAATATGCTGGTATAAACTATTGATTACTCAAGACAAGGGAAGTTAAGCCACGACAAATGTTGGATTTTGTAATTTTATTTCATCAAAGGAGTGCTAATTAATAAAATGCTTAAAAATTGCATTTTTATCAGCTAAAGTGGAGCCAATACATCAATTAATATTTGGAATATCACTTTTATGAAGGTGATCGAGGCAAATATCAACGTGGAGTAAAATGAGACTCCCACATGGTAAAATTAGTTTCATTATAAACATTTTTACATTTTTCAGCAAGCTGACTGAAAAGTGTCCGATCGGAAGAAATAGATGAAAGGGTTTGATCATAGAATTCGTTTTCAATGGAATATATTTGAATAAACATCGAGCGATAATATTGAACACTATCAGAATAGTCATTGGCTTCTTGCCTGTGACGTGGGCCGATAACCATTGGAGAAATGGAATATGAAAATGGTACGTCGATAATAATATTATGTACACGATGGGAAAATGATGCAGAGTGTAGTGACACTTCTTATAACTGCAACTTCAAGTGAGCATGCAAAGTCAGAGTTTGTGTACAAAGTAATGATAGCAGTGAATTTTTGTCTGGGGCATGCCCTCTCTCCGTGGGGGAGGCGGCCGATATCTTTCGTAAGGCGGTGGCAGAGCCGCCATTCTCCACAGCCTCTCCTTGCCGGAGCACTCAACCTCGTCTCAAAAGCCCTTCAACGTAATCGATACATTCAGAATTGAATACAAAAATATTTTCGATGCCCTTTGAGAACAATGGCGTGTGGTCAGAAGATGTGAAAAAAAGAGCGAGGGCTGCATTTCGTCTTTGCTCACTCGAGGAAGAAATGAAAGAGATCCACTCCTTGGAAATAGGTCAAGTAGCGGAGATACTACACTTGTTAAAGAAAAAGGTAGATACAAGAACCCTTTAAAAATATATATTACATTCACCTTCGGGTTGCGGAGTGAAAGGAGTGAAAATGTATATATATATATATTTATACACCCACTTTTGCCGGTGAAAAAATAGCCGAGGGATGTCGAGAGTTTCAGTTTTTAAGAGCGTTAAGTTCCTCATAGTTTTCACTCTTTTACTTAACTTTTTCTGCCTCCAATAAAACTGCAACTCCAAAAAAAAAACTCCAAAAAAAAAATAAAAAAAAATTCTTAATATTTCAATCTTCTATCAAATATGCATCTAGAAGTTTGAAATCTTTAGGAGAATATATTAAAAAATAAACTTAGATGTATTTTTTATAATCAACCTACATGTGATAAACATTTTCTTCTTGAGTATAGTCAACAATGGTATCCTCGACAAAGTTAATCTACAAAGGAAACATTTCACATTTCAATTACACATAGATCAGCCAATTTCAGTGGCGATTAATTTGAAACAAAATGTTGAACTCGGTTTGAATATCAACACGAATACATTCATGAAGTCTCAAATAAACGTTTTACACTACTCCATTTAGAACAAGAAGCATGCATTTGCAAGATTTGGTTGCTAATGGGGAACGTACACTCATGAAAACATCTAACCAAAATGGATTCGATACGGAGGAACGTAAGTTCTTGCATTAGATGTTAGCGACACAGAAACGTCGGATGAGAGACGAGAGTGATAACGTGAGGGGAAACACCTTGTGAGGAAACCACTGTGGGTGGCAAAAGATGGCTTCAACTATGCGCTGGATTCGTTGCGGGGGTTAGAATGGGAGTGGAGAGGCTGGGAAATATAGCTAGGGTTAAGGTCGAGACGGTTGGGTGCTCTTGAAGGAAGGAGGGTTTGAACGGCCGGAGGGTGGAGGAGAGATGAGGGTCTGGGCTGGTAGGGAAAGGGTAACGAAATAGGGCATCGCAAAACCGGGTGTGGTGGCACAAAATCGCGTATGGGTTAGGGCGGGCTTTTGCGGTGTGGGTCGGAGTCTTCTTCGAGCAGTTAAAGCGGGCTCGCTTGGCTTCCTACTGATGAGTAGTGATCCTCCTCCCCCTTCTTCCGCCAGCTCACGCTCTCCGCTTACTCCGAACGAGCGCTCCCTTGTACCGATCGCGTGAACGGGGGACGTGATGGAGGACTATTTGCAAATGAGATGTATGATTCCGCGGGGTTGGAGGATGTGGAGGCGAGTGGGTGAGTGTGGGGAGACGGTCTCCCAGTAATATGGGGGATGCCGCGCTGAGATAAGCAGTTTCGTGTTCCAGTCGACTGGGATTAGACTCACGGACATAATTACTCGGGATAGAAGAGGCAGACGTGCTCTTGGGTACATGCGCTAAAGGTGGGGAACGAGAGAAACAAGCGGTGCAAACGACAGGGAGATTCAGTCGCTATTATTTACCATTGGACTGTGTATTTCACAACAACTGGTTCATCTCTTTTGTAAAATTAACACTGCTAAAATTTATGCTGTCTCAAAATGTGGAATTTCTATTGGAATCGTGATAATTTGATGGGCTCTTAAATCTTTTTCTATCCAAGGTAGTAATGATATATATTCTTTCTGGGAAAGTAACAATGGCTACCTTTTATAATTAGCAAAACAATTAGGAACTATATGATAAATTTACAGCTAAATCTTAAATATGACATTTAAACGTACTTAAGAAAATCATGTATTTTTACTGCGATGAAAAATTCTTTAGGTAAATATGTTTTTCAGATTTTTCAATTGAGAAAGTCCTCTGATACCGATTGTTCTCCGGAGGAAACCAGAGTACAAACTATTATGCCCATATACTGAATTGTAAGAGGCAAAGTTAAACAACTGAAGTAGAGTTATTGGAGTTTTGCGCTTTACGTTTCCAAATTAAAAAAATTCACGTTAGTATACGAATGTTCTTGAAAAGGTACTTGAGGGATATTCACCACCCTTTAACAGTGATACTTTAAGAGTTTGCCTTTATTAAGAGGATCATCGAAAAAGTTTACATAAAATTCATTCGGTGGAATACGAATGGCTACCGAGCTGTGGAACAGATGGAGAATTGAAATTCCAGCTATAGGCAAGTATTTATTTTCCTGAAGTTTAATGGTCATGTTTTTTTCTACTTAAGTTTTTCATGACAGAGACAAATAACACGTAATTGTTATTGAAACAGAAATAAACTATTAATTTTTGGTTCTCCAGCTAAAAACCATGTTATCAATTTATTTATCTATTGACAAAAATAGTAATTGGCAGCAATACCCACTTTTACCCCGGGTGTGAGTCATCTCTGGCGGGGCTAATTAATATCTTTATGGGTAGTGAGCAGACATTTCAAAACTGATTGAATGTAAGCAACACACTTACTCTTAGCGTGCATAGCAAAAATTACTGAATTGTCACCGAGACAATGTTACAGTTGGGCTGAACTGAAAGAGACCAAAATTCTATAAGTGATAGATTTCCTTACCGGATTTGATGATTCTAATAACATATGTCTTCAGATTTCTTATTTATTTATCGTTTCTTCCATTTTAGATACTTGTTTTCAACTACATTTTACATAAATAGTTTTGCACTATTTCTTCTTCTTAATTTTAATTCTATGATATGAAGTGAATTACAAATTATGAGATTTCATCGAAACGATAAAGAGTGCGTAGTTGAAGAACAGTTTGAGAAAAAATAATTGGGGAAAATAGCTTAGAGCTCAAAAATCTAGTGGTAAATCTAAGTAATAAGCATTCTTGTATGAACTCTTTCTTCGCCATTATTTTCATAATTACAATGTAAGTTATTTTATCTGTTCCCAAGAACCTCTCTTTCAAAAGACCTCATAAGAATGACCGTCTCTGTGTGATAATACTTCCTTATTATTCACCTTACATTTTTACTTATGCATACCAATGTATGGTTCTTGACGATTTTCATCTAGTTTATACCCAAAAATTTGCCAAAAAAACACGTCCTACTAATGTGAGTAAATCGGTCCGATTATTTTGTTCGACCTTATGAAACACTAATTTCATGTTTCTATTTGACATCTAGATGACTTATTCCCGGTTCTATTTTGCCTGGTTAATTCTATAGAAGCGGTGTCGTGGTCTTTGTGCTAAGTCGATTTTAACTGAGGCATTGAATTTTGAGAATTATATTAGAAAGTCTACCAGTGGGCACGAATTATATCAATAAATGGGAAAGATTTGGCAACGATTTTACTATCGAAAGAATATTTTACCTGACCTTACAAATTCTATCCCAAGTGATATTGAAGTAACAATGGATAGTTACTAAATGAGAAAATCAGATGCCTGATTAACTTTTACATCCAATAACAGAGCTTCTTCCATTTTTTCATGTCTGATGTCACCTGGACCAATGGATTAGTGATAAAAGGCCTCCCATGCACCGTTCAGAATCGCACGTATGAGAATGGTGAAACATTTCTCCTGGACTGCAGAACGCAATGCTCCTGCCAGGTATGTACTTTTAATGGCAAATCTTCATTCGTCACTATCAGTAAATTAAATATATATATCCAAGTTTTTGTGTGAATTGTCCTGACGTATGTATCCTATCTTGATCATAAATATTTTTCTCGAGCCCTCAAACTAATCAAGCGAGAAATTTTTTTTACTGTTGGGCAATCAGAAGTTGGCATAAGGTTTTTCATTCCAGATTACTTAGAGCTTATTTTCAGTATTAGAAATAAGTCCAAGATAAATTAATATCATCCAAAAGTAAGGTGTTATCAATAAAAAACAGAATATTCAGATTGCCGAACTATTATTTTATCAGAAGTTAATCCTCTTTTCACAGTATAAATATAGCTGAAATCTATTTCATGGATTAACTGACGTGAACTGTATAAATTTCAAACACTAACGTTAATGCATCACGCAACAAAACGTAGTGATTGCTTACAACTAAAGAAAATGAAACCGCATTGCAGTCTTTTCTTTTGACCTGAATAATAGCGATGCCACTGGAAACCGACGAAAAATAAGCAGAAATTTAAATCATTCTCCGCAGTCATGGTCCTAGTTTTCCGGATCTTTGAACCTTTTCACTGGCACAACTATCTGGCACATTATATCTGCCGATAGCGAAAACCGTCACGAAGAGTAATTTATATTTAAATGCGCTATTTGGGTACTCGGCGTAAAATGAACTCCCTGCAAATTCTTGTGTGTGGATTCCCATCATCCATGAGACTCTCGAGAAAAATTGAAACGATGTAAATAAAAATATAAAAAAATTTCTAGTAACAGAATAGAGCCAAAAATTATTCCCTCCCCATTTCTCTTCACGTGTTTTCATGCCTACCTCACGTCGGGATTAGTTGATACATACTCTTTGAAACAGCAATAGAAATAATTGTATTTTTCCGTAGATAGTCACATGAAAAAAAGACAGAATATACAGAAACTCATATTACAGTCTAGAGAAACGCAAAAGGTTATAGCTCTTGATTTGTTGAAATGATAGTAGATTTCACTAAAGTTCACAAGTTCCAATAAATTTTCCATCATTCAGGTTTAACATAAAAAACTACAGAGAATTTCAGCTAGTGAATATGCAAATATTCTAAGGTATATGTCATGCCTCGTGTTACAACTAGGTGGTAAAAAGAGATGAAATGAGCTTAATTGAAAAAACGTTTCAATTTTTTTGACACAAAATGAGCAATTTTTTTTACTAAGTCTTGAATTCTAAGTTTTTTAATACACTTATTTCATAATATATCCTTACTGAATTTTATGAAATTCTGAAAATATTAAAAGGTTTGATTGTTCATTTGATGTTCGAGATGTCTCATTTTATAAATTAGCATGGGCTGTATACATTAGTGCTCCTTGGCAGTTGAGGTCCATAATTCTACGTCATTGACCAGACCATAATTTCATGCCTTAGAATTTCCGTAATAATTACTTTTGTATGTGGGATAGTAATGCATATTCTCATCGACTATAATTTTGAAGTAATATTTGTTGGGAAGATTTTCAAAAATCATACACAATAAGTTATTTCCTTCAGTCAGCATGTTTTGTTTGCTCGAATGGTTCTGAAAAGCATAATTCAAGGCATTATCAAAAGCCAGGTTTTTAGTCAAAAAAGATCTCCAGGGCGTCAGTGTTGTATTACATGTGTAATAAAATGTTCCACATTCACTCTCAAGCATATTCGAACATTAATGTACGCGGACAACGAAAAGGCAAACTCGAGAGCATACTCGTGGAGCAAATCCTGCCTTTCTCGACCTCACGACCTCTCTTCCTTCTATGGCTTCCCTTTTTCCTTCCGACTACACCAAAAAAGGCACTCTCGAGGGACAAATATGAGATGTAGCTTTCACTCCAGCATATTCCAGAAACAAGAATTTGGGTGCAAAAGAAGAGAGATGGATAGAGAGAGAGACCTGAGGGAAGCGAAACTGAGAAAGGGAAAAGGATGGAGGGCCATATTTTGGAAAAGGGAGACCATGAGAGAGGGTGTGAGGGAGTTATGTGCGTAAATGTATGGATGATTTTTATGTACACGAATGCGTCCGGACGTATCGCGGGGGGCCATGTGCAGTGGAGTAGTCGAATATATGTGTACATATTTATACATATATACATTCCACGGTGGATCTCTGAAGGGCAGATGGGAGTAGCTTGGGGGACGGTGTGGAACTCCGGAATCGCGATAGGTTCACGATAACATTTTCGGCTGAGAGAAAGAGTAACTGGATATAAGATATATATATATATAATTCAGCACGCAATTCATGAAGTGGGAAAATTCAATATTTTAAGAGACATCGACCAATACAGAGGCACAAATAATTATGTATTCATTACTACGCCCGAAGTACATATAAACAAAAATTAAAAATACTCGAAGTTTTACTGTCCACTTTTTTAATTCTCAAACTTTAACTACACGTGTTTCGGCTCTTCATTTGGCCATCTTCAGGTAAAGTGTTAAGTTCCAGTTTTACAGAGGGTATTAAAACATGATTCTAAGCGGAAGGGGGGGAGGGAATAGGAAAGTGGAGGTTTGGCGGTTGGAATTTTTCGGTATTGAGGGGGAATATTGGGGTTGGGGTTGAAAGAAAGTGCCGAAACACATGTCGTCAAATTTGAGAATTAAAAAAATTGGACAGTACAACAGAGAGTATTTATCATTTTTGATAATGGAGTTCCACAACATCTCGCCCGACACTGTTGACTAAAAACTGAAACAAATTTGCAAGAGCTGGAAAATTTATGGGCGGGCCCAATTTGTGACGTCTGATGTCTTTGTCGATGTTTAATAGCGTATCTAGGTTGATCCGATATGTTATAAAGTATTGGCCGGTATACTGGCGTTAGAAGTTTATCCATTGTTAACCCGTCTGGAAAATAAATGTACATGTAAAGTTAAATAAATGATTACAAGTCGGCCGAGGTTTGCCGACATTTCATCACAGACGTCGATTCAATGTCTCGCGTCTTGGGCGGTGAAAACCATTACAGGCCTCAAACCTGCGAACCCATATGATAAACAGAGGAAGACTTGATTTCACTAAAAAGGCCTAAACTTCTTTTTGGAACTCGAATAAGAGAATTGGTACGGTCATAAGTTTAAGTGTAGTGCTTCTCTTTGCTTGGATTTCACGATGGCAAACCTTCACTTCAAAATCAACGTTAGAGAATAGAAAGTTTGGCGTAACGTGTGAATACGAGTTAAATTTGTATGTTGATTTAAGGAGAGAAATTGGAATTGGGCTCGGCAGTTATCGCGTACAGAGCTCCACTGGCGTCACAGTTCGGTATTTTTAAATTTATAATTGAAATGCATTGCAATGAAAGTGATATTTGCTGGAGAATTTTAAGGTGAATTCTCTCTGCTTTATTACTTCCATTTCTAAATAATATGGAATTTTGGGGATTATTCCCATTTCCTTTACCAAAAGTATTTTTAAAGTAACACCGTAATGTAAACTACCTTTCCCCCGGTTCCTACCCTTTAAAATTTCCAATTATTCGCAGTCGAATTGGCAGTATCTAAGATATCGATATCAGCTTGCTCTGAAATACTTGTATATGGCAAACCAGCCCCAGTAAATACGAATATACATATTCCCGATGGCTCTCTGGATCTCGCTCTGGAT